>OY720669.1:8139114-9345364 GCA_963170745.1 Phymatocera aterrima
AACGTTAAAGCGATTCATACGACCCTCTACATTTTAGGTTGGTAAAAAATCACCGTCAGACATTTTTCAGCAATCTAATAGAGCAAGAAATTATTCATCTCAGCTAATTCTCTGCCGCCGGGAGCGGCGGGGTGGCAAAAAAACAAAACTAATTACAGGAAGCTACGTTGTGGGTTGGATGCCGGCAACTATCCTCTACACCCTCGTCTGCAAGGACTGTCTCCTGCCGTTGGATTGGGCGGAGGGAAACGGGAAATTCTTAGTCTTCAATATCGTAAACTGTCTAATAATTTTGAAGACTTTGGTAAACCCGATAGTCTACGCGGCAAGAATGCACGAGATAAAGGTAAGTGCCGGAGAGTATGAGGAGATGCATAGAAAAAAAAAACAACTATAATGTACAATAAAGAAAATGGTCAAGTTTGATTGATCGCCCCGTCCCATCCCTCCCGCCGCCTTGCGGAAAATACTTAGGTGGCGAAAAGAAGAATGCACGCGTCTCTATGCAGATGTTTTTATCCAAGACGCGGAGGCGGTGACGGTATGGCGATCGGGCTCCAGTGTAGCAGCGAAGTGAATCAAAGTAACAGAGCATCTCTTTCGAAGACGGCAGTTTGCAGAATGACGAGTAACGTTAGCGTCAAGAACAATAGAGAGGGGAGTGACCGCTCTTACACCCGAACAAACACTGTTCTTTGAGATCGGAGTAAGCAATTTTCAACTATTAACGAAATCCATGAGATGCGGAGATTCGACGTTTAGACTATCACGACGATGATCTTCAATCATGCACGCGCGCACACTGCGCGTTCAGTTTCTACTCAAATTTTGCAATAACTATCGTCATTGCCAGGTACAATGATGACGATGTGATCATATAATAGTAAAAATAGTCACTCGCAGTGAAACTAGTCAAAGAAATGATAACATCGAGTTCTCGCGACAGGTATAATCGACGTTAATTTTTGTGCTGACGGTGAAAATTTGCATATATATATATATATATAGCTGGTTGTATATCGTCGACGATGGTTTCTCTTCTTCTCGTTCCTATATTTTCTTCGCATGGCAACGCGCGCCTCCATACCTACTCGCGGGATGTGAAACATGAAATGAAAGAGAAAAAACAAACGAAGAGAACTAATATGACAGTATCTAGATGCGTACCTATACGTATATATAAGTGCGGTTAAAGATTGTTTAACCGAAGAAGATTGGGTGGGATGTTTTGATAGGGAAGTGGTCGGTCTGTGCCTGGCCGACCGGATGGACGGCTGGTTTCGTATCTTAGCTGGATTGTAAATATGTCTAACGTAGACCGCGTACTACGTTAGATAGATACTTGTAGACTTTACTATACTAACATATATATTCGAGGGTTGATTTTAGGGGCGTGATTTCGCGCGAAGAACGAATCTCGTCAAATACATTTATATATCTTCTCCTGCAAGTTTTTGACTATAAATATATCGTACGCGTTACGTATTGTCATGTATTTAATTCTATATTGTATCGTCCTGTTTGTCGAGGGTGATGTTCGCTTGCTTAGTGTCCAAAGATAATAACAATGATAATAACGACGAAATATATGTACAAGTGAAGCTGCATGTCATAAATTATATATATATATATCGCATACGTATATTATTCGGTAATAAAAATATAATAATACGCTATATACTCATTTGTCGGACGCGGAGTCGAGGCTGGAATTTAATTTATACTTTCTTTACGTTAATGCAAGCGAATCACGATGAATGCATTTTTTTTTCTTCGCAAATTTCTTGCATCGACGATGTAAATAATTGTCAGCTTGTAATAAAAGACCAAAGATAATCTGATAAATAACTTATAACTATTATATTATGTGAAAGATGAATAAAGGTGAATCCGATTTCCGATCGTTCCTATACTATGTGACTGAATATACTTAATAGCATGCGATAACGATAACGAGATTCAGAAATCATGCCTCGTATGATAAATAATATAAATGGATAAAATACCGCGCCGAGAGGATTTGCTGCGGAAACGATGTGTCGTTCTTTTACATAAAGTTTTGCACTCACCTTCCATCGACCGCGTCAACGGTCTCGGCGAGTATTCCAAGCTCCTTGAAACAGCGGTTCATTCTATCACGTCGTTCCGGTCTCCTCAGAAGATTGATCATATAAATTTTGTCCATTCCCAGCGTATCTTTTTCTGGATAGGCCACAAATCGCGTGAGAATCCCAGACAGCGGGAGTGGCTCCTGTCGAGCTGTATAAACATCAACGATCGTTTCACTTTGTGTACGTATATTATGTGTATTTCATTCCACGGGACGATACGCGACGTTGCGAAATGTTTCGTGGAACCGAAAATTTGACGGTGTTCATTTGTTTCTTTTCTTTTTTATATTTCCTCTTTCACGAATCAAAGCGTACCTTCTACAAACACGCGCACGCATAGAGACAGAAAACTATAATGGGTAATTATGTGTGGTAGAAAGTATTTGATTGTCAAAAAACAAGTGAAAAAAGATAATTAACGGATAACAAATTGTTAAACTTGGGAATCTTCGTTAGAAGAGAATTGTACCTACGTAGTCAATATACCGAGGTTTGATTCTGATTCTTGTTTTTTCTCTCTAAATTCGGAAAGTTGGTACGTATATCTCAAGTTTGTAAATTTGTTCAACGAGACCATTGAGCTTGCTATCGGTTTGGTACAGGCAGTAGTTATAGTCAACAGTTTTCAAAAGTTGTTATTATCCAATTTACGAGCTTGGATATAATTTATACAGCACGTAGTATATATCTATAGGTATATACACGGTTGTGATTATTTACCTCATAATCATTTAACATGCGCTTGAGAGTATAAATTGTGAAAATGAAGGTAAAGAAAAAGAAGAGAAATTAAACCTCTGCCCTCTCTGAAAATTCAACCCGCGTAATGAAAATTCGTGTACCTACCTACGTCATACATAAATGACGACGTGCTATATAGGTATATGCGAATAAAAAAGTGTAAGAAGAACGAAATGATAAATTCAAACTTCGCATTATACCTCCAGGCGTGCAGCGTATACGATGGCATGTTTAGTAATTTATTATGAATTAATTTGAAAGAAGAGAAAAAAAACGGATCTAACTCGTTTTATATACCAAGCAAATATAATTTCTTGTTTTTTTAAATAATTCATCTACTTCGAACATCATTCTCGATTTTGTTTTCTGCGCTATCACATAATAATAGTTTTACAATGGAGCGGAGCATGAAGTATAATATCATCCCGATCCCCGTGTGGTTCAGATTCTTGGTCTGGTTTTCTTATAATTGCACATTCCTTAGCAAAGTAGAAGTAGTAGTAGCAGTAGTAGTAGTAGTAGTAGTAGTAGTACGACCTAGTACCTAGTTCGTTCGTGATCAACCAGAATGCAGATCAAAGCGTTCCTCACAAACCATTATTCCGCGTACTATATAGCTCACTTATCTACACAATTTTAGCTACGTATGAAAACCCTACTACATATGCTAAAACTGTTACCACGTGATCTAAATCGGAGTCAGAAGCCAATATAACCGCGGGATTCTTTTTTTCTGGCTTTTTGTGCGTGTTTTTTTTTGTTCTTCACCGCTGCAGTATAGAACCGGAAACGACATGGTTTTATAGAGGCAGTTAATTTCTTTGTGTATGGAAAAGCAACGAGAGACGAGGAGAAGAAAAACCTCGATAAGTCATAAATTGATGAATTGTATGAAAAATGCGAAAAAGAATGAATTTCAGGTTCAATTTTCACTCACCTAAAATTTCCAATTTCAAATTCGTCAGCTGTTGCTCGTCCTGAACAAATGTGTCTTGGCTCTCTAGTGGGACCATTATAAAACCGTAGACCTGTTCGTTACAAACGTGTAAGGAGATACCTGCGCATAGAATGAAACAAGAAATAATTATGAAAAATAAACATGCGCGGGCAGAGGCTGAAGGTTTTGGTTCAAAAACGAATCATCCGAAAATATCAAGATTTTCTGTAATCGGAAAAATTCAGCTGGAAAATCACTTGGAAATACATTTTTCTTCGTTTTGGTCACGTTAATCGTCGCGTGAACTTCGGCCTCATCAATAAATAAATAACAAAATTGGATGGTATTGCTTAAGGAGTGTAAAATCGATCGTTCCAAGGTTCGAAAAAGAGAAAGAAAACAGGGAAAGAAGCATTGGAAATAAAACGTCCGCGTAAACCTCTGGAATTCGTGAATAAAAAAAGATTTATGCCCCAATTTTCGTGTATAAACACTAGGAAGGAGGTATTACCGGGGCCCGGGGTGGGCCCAGAGTCGCCACGGACATTCCTCGGTATTAAAAAAATGGTATTTGGATCTGCAGTTTCGTTGAATAATCATAACAACACGCAGCATCGCGTCTTTGTTTAGAAAAAACTGGAGCGTGCGCCCAGACGCGGTGTGAGAAATAATCATAAAAAACAATTTTATGCAGGATCAAATAAAAAGACCCGCCGCGCCGCGGAGATCCGGCCGCGTTAAAAAACATTCGCGCATTCATCTGCCGTGCGATTATAAAACCGTTCTATAAATTCCGCTCACCTATAGATCGGAATTGAATAAACAGAAGTTTATTCGCGTATAGCACCCAACAAGAAAGCAAAAGGAAATGGAAAAAAGAGGAAAAACGAAAATGCTCAAATTACCAGAAATATTGGCCGCAACGGCAAACGTAATTATGTCATCTTTAGGCCCGTCGTATTGATGCTTCTTCAATTTATCAGCTTTATAAGTCAATAAATCACTTTGACTTTTTTTTAGATTGATAAGAACTGCGCTGTGGGTCATGGGCACAGAAATACATCCGATTTCTTCACGGTTTAATATAGGCTTGTACTTATCAGTTCTCATGTAATAATAATCCTCGGTCATTCCGGCCCAAAAATTACTGTACATGCCGTCTGACTTCAGCAACGGCGATACAACCACCTTATTTTTTGATATCAAATCGTCCAGCGTTTTTGGATTCGTTATGAACGCGTCCGCGTCTAGCATCTGAAAATTTGTTTAAAGATGGAAGGATAGGAAAAAAAAAAAAATGAGGATTGATCTCCTCTCATCGAGAAATGTGATAAGAATAATGAATTTCTTACGAATATAAAATCTGCCCATATTTGACGCGCGTGAGCGAGCGCTTCTTCGCGCAAATTGATAATGTGATTAAATCTGGCTGGTGTCCAATCAGCGATTCCTTTTTCTCCCTCTATTTTTGTCGTTGTTTTATCATACGTAACATTAACGCTGTGGTATTTCTCTCTTTCTGGATTCAACCACGTTTTCAATACTTCTATCGTATTATCTACGTTATTATCGCTACGAATCCTAGAATATTGGGAATATGGAATATAAATTTGATTATATTTGAAACGTTCTGTTGAAGAATATCATTCGGAAATCAAAAATTGATGCGAAAAGAAGGAGAAAGAGAAAAACAAGCATGATGCACCCGAAATACATCATCATCATTCGCTACTACTGCAATTGATATCACATGCGCGAGAGTCGCGACAGGTAGGAAACAAGGTGCGCGCGCATCGAAAATAGTCCCACGTGTTTTCCCACGATCCGAGGTATATAAGGCAACGAAACGTGCTTCTAAATGACAGAACGTAAACGGTGAGAGCATCATCTTGTTCGAAAGAAGCCTACGAGATAAGTTCAATCCGCTTTTTGTTCTTTCATTCTAACATTCAGTTTCATCCGAACGTTAGGATTATATCTTGTAATGTGACACGTGTCGACCGATACGTAATAAAGTCCGAATCTTACATCTAGGGTTTCAAGAGGCGAGAGATAGCGTCGAATTGAGGTTAAAAATTCAGCTACTTACCATAGAGATATTCTGTTCTTAGGGTACTCTAAGTTTTCTATGAGAGTTAAAAAATACGGTAAAGTGTGCGCCTTGTTGCGAGCCAAAATAGCGATGAGAATTGTTGGCTTTTTATCATCTTCTGACGTAGATACGCCGGTGGAAATCCAGAACGAAATTGTTAGTAGTGTAGCGTATAACGAATTGATTTTCGAATTCATTCCGAGTAAATGATAAACAGACTAACAATAAGGAAAGAAATAAAAATATGAATACTACGTTTATTTGTACAACCGAATCCAACCTCGACCTCGACTTCGAGCTCAATGAATTGCTAGACTCTATTCTATTCTATCTCTATTCTTCTTCTTTGTTTTTTTACTCTACACTACTCTGATTATATGTGTGTCGTATGATTAGAGGAGCAGATGCATTCGATATTCGTGCGAGGCTACGAGATGCGAGAATCGAGGGAGAACGTTGGATTGAACGACGGCGGAGGGGAAATATCGACTGCTGATAAAACAGAAATACCCGCGAAGTTACGAGTCCGAGGTCCATAGCGACGATGCAAGGTGCCGAAATATTGCCTAAAAACGCATTTTTCGGCATTTTCTTGCGTCAACTTTATAAGCTTGGGTCTCATGCGAAATTGCAGGATAACTTGGAAATATCGTGCGCACTTATTCATTTTCTTTATTAATTTTTTTCAATTTTTTTCTACCTTACTCATTCTTTTATTTTGATTCTTTTTGTCGTGACAATGATGAATTCATAAAATCATCCGAAATACTATTAAAAAAAAAAAAAGGTTCAGTGAGGATTAGGATCGTCATTTTCCGTTGCCGGCGCTTCTTCTTGTTTAGATCTCTTCTTGGGAGCGTAGCTCAAGCTAGATTTGTCAAAGTCCATCATCATCACGCCGAGATCACCGCTGTACCGATTCTTAGCGACCTGGAAATTATTCGAGAAATAAATGAATTGCTTTTTGTATAAATGAATGATAGAAAATATTACGATTTACAATCATTTAGGCACTGATTCTCCTTCTCTTTCACCTGTAGATATTTTTTTCCTCTAACACTGGTCAGTCTTTTATCCTGTATAATCAGAATATTATCAGCTTCTTGGCTCGCCTTAGCCCCGCCAAAAATTGACGATGTTGTGAGATCGTCTGTGTCTCTTTCTTTCCGAGGGTGAATAACCAAGGTTACGTGGCAATTGAATTTCGTTGCGAATGTACGAAATGACGCTACTACAGCATCCTGTTTCCAGAATCTGATTCGTCGATAAAATAAAAAAGAAAGGCAGAAATTTCAGCTTCATTATTTGGTCATTATTTGATATCGTTGATCTATTATCTAGCCACGATTTTTGATGTGTAGAATCATTTGTCCTCGTAAAATACTATTTTGACGTTTGATTCATATTGTTAATTTTCGTGCACTTTTTTTTTTTTTTTTATGTACTCTCCACTCTAGTTCACCTGAGTAATAGTATATGTAGATTGACGAGAATCGCGGAAATTTATGAGAAACGAACAGACAAGAAAATGAAAAACAAGAAAAAACAAAAAAAAACCCGTAATTTGTAAATTCATGGAGTACTTGTGAATCAAATCACCTATCCATGTGCTTCTGCTCATCCGATATTCCCATCATGAATTGAACATTGTCGATAATCACGTGCGCAATATCGTGGACATACGTCGCGTGCTCGACGGCCTGAAAAATACAGCGATTTTCAGTCTGAATATATAAATATAAATGTTGAATTTGATCTTCATTTGTATTTATCGATTCAATTATAATATTTTGCCGAGATTTATGTACCAACCTCCATGACCACTTTGACGCTCTGCTGTCCGTGGAAAGTCATAAAGTAAATTGGAAGCTTTTCAAATTCGTCCGCGTGAGCGTCAAAACGATCGAGATTTATGTCTAATGGCACACCCGCCATTTGTTGAAGCATGGTTCGAGCCAGCCTCGCATTTCTAATCTCAAAACTCCCCCATAATGTATTTACACCCTGCATTGCAAGATCGAGCGAATATTCACTCATGAAAGTCGTTTTTCCGCTACCTGCGTTTCAAAAATAATCGACGATTTGAAAAAAAAAAAAAAAAAAAGGAAAATTCCTGCATTTTCCAAATCGTCCTTCCGGGAAATTCAGAGTTTCGGGTCGAACGAATTATGAGACAAAATTTTCGGACATGGAAGTCCGTGCGGAAATAAACGAAGGCTACAAAAAGTAGACTCAGACGTTGAAAACTGTGAAGCCAAAGTCGCAAGGATCTAGAAGGACCGAAAACTATCTGAACAAAAAACGGAAGAACTCAAAATTTCAATCTAGGGTTCCTAAAATCAATGAAAACTGGCTAAACACGAATAATTACCTGTGGGTCCAGTCAAGACGGTGAACTCTCCCTTTCTATGTCCTTTGAGTATCCTATTTAAAGAGGGATATCTCTTCCATTTGACGCCCTGAACGCGATCTATATTTTGAAGATCGCTGAGAACGTCTTGTCTGAGGCTTTGGAAAGTGGTAATACTTTTATGCCAGATAGGTTGAGCATTTTGTATAATGTTTTTGAGGTCGTGTCCCAGTCGCGCCGCAGTCTTGGGATCCGGTTGATTGCCAGTTGGTCTGACAAAGAGACATCGTTTTTCGTCGAGTTTTTTCGCGAAATTTCTCGCCGTGTCCCAGCTGGCCTCGTCGTTACCGAACCAGAGGATAAGCCTCTTGTAATTTTCAAGACTGGGTAAAACTTGCTGAGGTAAATTCTTCAGCTCGTGAGGCAAGCAGATTATCAGACTTGCTGCCTTTTGCGGAATCAATGCGAGCAAGTCGTGCACCGAAGGTACCACCACACCAATACTCGTATTTTCGGATTTAGCGCCTTTTTGCTTGTAGACAATTATACCACTCGCTTTAGACCCGGGAATAGTTTCTTCGGATGTTTCCGTCAGCGATTTATAACCGGCTATATTTCCTCCGGAATCGATCAAAGGAAAATGCAACGTCTTCGTTGAAGTATCAAAAACGCAATTCAACGCGGTCAGAGAGTCTTGAGGAATTTCCTAAAAGACACGAAGGAAAAAAAGAAGAGAAAACAGAAAATGGCGGAGTAGAATCAAATAAAATTCACGAGATTCTTTCTCGTAAAAGTTTTAGGGTATTATATCTACCGGAATTCCTAGATGCAATATCATTCTTTTGTAATCCTCTCCGCTGAGATTCGCGATTTTTTCACAACCGCTCGCCAATTCATCCCATCTATTTTTGAAGTCTTCCTTGACCGGCAAGGATTCTTTTAAAGCTTCCAAGTCCTTTATTATTTTACCCGATTTCCGAGGTGCAAGAAATTTTTCCAAAATACTCCACGGTCCCGCATGACGACAATTGTCACATACGAAAAATCCTGCAATTGAAATACGGAATCGGAAAAGCACTCTTTCATTTCTATCGCCTGTTTAACTCGCGTGAAGAAAACAAATTTAATCAAAATTATTAGTCTCCAGTAAGTTGATTGTCAAATCTCGATTTCTAACTTTTTATCGGCACGATTTGCCGATTTAAAAAAAAATTCAAAACCGCTTTCTGGAGATTCTGAAGCGAAGATGAAATTCTTGTATCTGATTGATTCATTTGCTGTTTTCTTCCTCGTGATTCGGATTAATTTATTCTAATAATAATCACCTGTTGTTTTATTGATGAAAACCTTTTTTGGTTGTTCTTTACGTTTTGTCACCTCGCAGATGGGGCATTCGATACTGATGCAAGTATGGCCATCAAGATAATTAAACCCTGCAGTTTTCACGGCTTTTTTTACCGTAACGAAAGGCACTGCATTTTCATCGTCGTCATTTACCCAATGAAAGTTTTTAGTACAACTTAATAATACCGTTTTACTATTATCTTTTGGATTAGTTATGTACGAACTGATTGATTTCAATCTAATAAAAATCCTCGGAAACATATTACGCTCATGTGACGATCAAATACAAATAATATAGAAAACATACGACTGTATTTGGTACACATCTAATTATTTAATTAACTATTCATCTACATCAATATATTATATTCTTAACTCATTCGCCGCGACGAAACTAACGATCATATCTGAGTTTGAATAATACTAAATACGATCCTTCTTTTCATTCTTCTCTGACTATTTTATTGTTTTCGCGGACTACTATAACAGTTTTGTCTTATTCGATAAACAAAAGTTCGTCATACTCAGTTCGAAAGTGAATTCAAAGGTATCATGAAATAATCCTGCAACAAGCATTCCAATTTTCGAACCAATAAAATTGTACTATCTCAGTTCATTTAAGCGAATTCATTCATCAGTGGATGTGATATATCGGTCACTCCCGGCAATTTGTTAAACCTAACCTCTAACTGAATTCGAACAATCAATTTCGGTGAAAAACGTTTCGTTTGACACGGTCTGAAGGGTCGATCGAACGGTAGTTCAGTTCGAATAAATTGAATTGAACACTAGAAACAAGAAAGGAGGAAACTTCCTACACTCTTTTTTTCAAATGTATCACAGATAATTATGAGGTATTTCAATAGTTGCAACACCGCGTGAAATATACAATGATTCATTCATCGCAGCAAAGCACCACGTGTCTACTCTAGTGTTTAACCTCAGAACGATACGCAACTCCGCGAATTTCGAGCTATCGAGAACTCGCCGCGCCGGGCTCGGCTAGCAATCGATAAATTCACTCAAGAGCACTGGTGGTCAGGAGTCAGACGAAAAAAGAAGAGAAAAGAGAGTCGAGCCTTATTTCCTACGTTCCCGTCATTTGGAATGTGGGTGTAAAGGTAAAATGATGTATCTTTATATACCAAAACCGTTTACGTTGGCACAAGACTTCGATTTCAAATATACTTTCTAATCAGCAAAAGATGAGTCATCTCCAACACAAACCACCTAAACTTTTGTTGAAAGTCGAAAAGTCTCTGTCCCCTTCAATCAGGGTTAACCTCAAAATTTTTCCCCGAGAATGACGCTTTTTTTATAATCAATAAAAATTTGTATTCACTTGAACACGCGTTACACGTGCGGGCGTTTACATTTTCAACGATTCTGTACTATTGACATGAATTTTCTGCGGTTTATTGATCACAAAACTGTTACATAATTCTCATAATTGATGAGCTAACCTAACCTAAGCCAACATGAAATAAGCCCGAGTTCTTCTATTCTATGGTCCCTAACGACCGCGAATCTTTCTTCAATTTATTGAATTTTTGCCCATTTGATTAGAGTATGGAAATTTGGGTCAGGGGGGTAACGATTTGTGGTACGGTTTTCACAGATTGATGGCACCGCCTGGTAAAGGAGTATCGATCGGTAAACTGATCAGTCGTTACGCAGCCGTCGTCTTATTCCCAACATTTGCAGTGTCTACGATATATTTGGATTGGAATCATACAAGAAAGTGGAAGATCGCCGAGAGTCAAAGAACGGCAGCGTTGAACAGCGAGTTGCAGCAATAATATTAATATTAATACGAATTTGAGAAATCGAACATAATTATGGCCATCCTTGGTATTACTCGTCAATATATTTGGTGTATTGTCCCTTTTACTGGATTCGCCATTGGCTGGTGGTTGGACGATCAGGAAACATTGAGAATGACGCGTTTCAGAGATAAATCTGCGCTTTATGGGAGAAAACTTGCTCCTGGCGAATCTCCTTCATGGCCATAAAACAAGTACTGAACGTATCCATAAATGTAGAGGAAAAATTTATCGTAATAAAGGACAAAAAACACAGTTAAGGAAACTATGTTCCACCTAGTTTTAACTTGGGTTATCCTAATTTTGAAACTTCTGTTAACTAATAAAGGACTTTGAGAGATTGTAACTAGCAAATAGATTTTCATGAATAATTGATTAATACAGTACGTAATTTACCAGTGAGGATAAATAAACGGGGAAAAGAAATTAATCTAACAATTTTATTTTTTCATCGAACAAAGATTCGATAATATTTGTTCGTTTTCTCCAAGCAACTATTTACTATATTTTCTTAATCTATATTTTGCATGTTTTTAAGCATTCGCAACTCTCCTTCTAGTGTTACCATCTGTAGGCGCAACTTCATGCAAAATTACCTAGATGCAGCAAATTATTTATACAATTAGTCGATTCGTTAATATTCACGCTTGAAAAATTTTCTTAATAGTATATAAAACTATTGCAAAGAATGGGGAACTTTATTGCCGTAACATATATTCGCACACATATCATTCTTCTATTTATTTCAATGTTAGCTGCCTGTCAGATAACTGTTTTCGTTATTTTTGAATTGGTTATAATTAGAAAATCGTATAATCTCTACTACAGAACTATCTACCGAAAAATAGTGAACTTTTTTCCCTTCTCATTCTTCGATTTCGATTGTTTTTCTGATATCTGATACTGCAAGTCCTTTGAGTTTCCAAAATTTTCTTTATTAGTCTCATAGTCTCGATTGGCCATTCGTTTAGTGGCCAAATTATAAGCCTGTCTTTTTTTACGAAGCCAATCACTCGCTTCTTCGTTCCAAAAGCTCGGACGGTCCTTTCTCGACTTTGATTGATCTTTTCCTGTGACAGAATTCGATGATTCTGTCCTAAAACGATTTTTATTGTTCTTGGAACACTGAAATGCAATTTTGTCCTGCTGAACCACCAAATCGTCGATCTTCGGTTCACTTCTATGCCTTTTAATATCTATTGATCCATAATCCTGAAATTTAGTTCCTTGTCTTTCTGACGCAACTGCCGATATATTCTCACTAATTTTTCGTAGCACCCTTTCACCATCCGGTCCCAAATCAACATCTAGATCAAGACTGCAGGGTCGACTTTTCGGCCCTCGTTCACTCGCAGACCTCGAAAATCCTCGAGGTTTTCTAACCAAACGTGGATCAAGTTTTTTTGAAGTAATTGCGAATGAAGAATCACCGATATCCGCAGAAAGCGTTGAGTCCAAATCGTCATACGACATTTTTGGTTTCGAACGACACCTCCAGCTACTATAAGCGCTCCATTTTGATCTACGGAGATCCTTTTGCGCCTCAATGCTCCTCGCAATTTCCAGATTCTTCGGATTGTTTTCTGAATCAGAATTTATTTTCGAACTCGCGGTTTTTTCTGACGGTAAGTTCTTCAGGGATTCCAGAGTCCTCGTTTTTCCCTTTTCCCTGGTCTGGTTGGAATCCTCTTCTCCTCTTGACGATCCAGAGCGAGTTGAATTACTGCTGGATCCTTTAGACCGATTCGATGTCCTCGAACCGGCGCTGAATATTTCTCTTGAATCTGGATCTGGATTGTTGTTTTCTTCGATATTATTGTGCGGTTTTTCGGGATACGGAGGAGGCGACGGCCTCGATAATTCATAGAGAAATAGATTCGAGGGTTCGTCTTCAAGATTGATCGAATTTCTAATTGTGCATCTTTTGAGGTACAAATCGGCTCGTTGAAGCTTTTCCTTGACCAATCTTTCGAGGATTCTGAGTTCCTTCTCCTTTTTTAAGAGAAGTCTTTCGCGTTCTTGAAGTGCGACCTCCTTATCCCTGATCAGCGAAACTCTTCTTCTCAAAAATCCGAGCCTCTGCATCCAATTTTCTTTAAAAATTTCCTCGCTCAATTGACTCGGGCTCTGGGCAGCGACTGTACATCCATTTTTGTTACCATGATGGCAAAGTTCTTCGCAACTCCCGTAGGAAACCTCGCAGCTTTCTTTTATGGACTTCAAATCGGACCCGGGTTTTATAGTAGGTAAAAAATCGTAGGAGTGTGAGCGCTCTATGTTTGTATTAACCGGGCCTAATTCTTCACCATGAATATTCAAGTTACAGTCGTACCTGAGGAACGGGCATACCCCTCCCCCATCATCGTACCGTTTGATGTTCTCAGCAGGACTTGGGCCGCAAGGTCGAGCCTCCTCGAAATCGTGTTTATCAATTTTGCAAAGAAATTCCGTGGGCTGCTCCATTGGGTATTTTGATCCGGACTTCTCTTCCGAGTTCACTGAAACAAATTCCTTCAGTGTTACTTCGTCGTCTGTTTCTACTGCTGGTGGGTTTAATGATAATTGCTGAAATTCCAACGTTCCGAGCTTTTCATCCTTTTCATCCTCCTCATCCTCCTCGTTATCTTTCTTCTCCACTTCGTCGAGGTGGTAATTCAAATCCAGTTCTTCAGTAGACCTAAATATCTTATTATCATTCATGTTTCGTGGTATTATGAATGTCTCTACTCTATAGGTTTTCCTCCTTTCCGTAATAATTTCACTTCCACATTCGCTTTCAACGTCATTTCGTTCACCGTTACATATTGGCGCTTCCATTTTTAACAATTATCAAATTTTTCTAATCGTCAGACGTATATCGTTTACAACAGCCACTCCTTCGGTTTCACAGTCCGCATAACTATTACCACCTCGTAAAATATCCGCAGCTCAGCTGAATCAGCCGGTGCCTGTACTAAACTACTTCATTGTTTTGAAAGAGGCGAGATTCCGTCAGCGCATTCCGGTGCTTGAAACCAGTCTATGGTATATTGTTGTAGGTATACGGATGAGGATGTATTTGTGCCAGTTGTATATTCAGAAATACAGCTTATCGTCGAGTTTGTTGTTTGACGCACTTGTAAAGTCGGATGAAATTATAACGCGGAAAGATTATACGAAGATAAGAAGGTTGGTTGCACGAAATGAAGGCTCACCGCGTGGGTTTCTGTCAATTCTTTACGTAATGAAACTCTTCTTTCAAGAAACTACGCACAAATTCAACCCGCCGACACTACAGTGAGCAGCAGGTATGAAATGGTTCGTTCCAATGCAAGCGGTCAGGTTGCTTTTAAGGGGGGAGTGGATTGGGCAGGAGGACTCCCCGTTGGGTCCGCTTCGAATGGCCCTAACGGTCGGTCCCACGGGATCCTCTCTTCTCCCATAACGATAACCACGGCCGGTGCAGCATCGCATGAAAATATACCTGCATATCTGTCAATGTGTTTATAGGATCGAAGTTTTAAATGAACAAGTGGAAAATGGGTGATCGATTGTAAAAGGATTTCGTAGCATATATCGCATTCACTGTTACATTCGTAATTCTATTGCAGAACGGTGAAGGAACATGAACTATACCAACAACCGACTTTACTATACCGCTGCGATTCATCGGTATAGACTTCAGATGTAATTTTTATTTGAAATTTTTTCTGATCTGAAAGATTCAAAAAAATTGACTCAATTTTTCAACCTAGTACTGCAAGTGTATTGTATCCAGTCGCGCGCCTTCCTCCTGCATGCTATTTTTCCTCTCTCATTTACCGTGTACTTCTGTGAGGCTTTGACCTTCACCGTTGAAGTACGTGCAAGGGGGATTTTGACCGAAAACAACTATAAAGAACGAACTGTATGCGTTTGTGTACTCATTCTAAACAGTTATTGAACTCCGAAGTTAGTTCATACCGTGAATTTCATGTTCCAGCTAATTTTTTTGTCAACACATAGTAAATCTCGAGAGAATTTGGAGTATTATTACCGCGGCTACAAATTCAAAATTTTACGTTTTCAGAAGCAACAAATACATGTAAGCTTGTAAGTTGAATCAACCATATTCAAATTTACACCCTTTCCTCGCTTCAGATAATTGTTGATTCTTTGATCGAAGTGTTGAATCACTAATTTCCTCGAATAATACTTTGAATTCTATTTCCTCATGACTTTGACAATCATGAAGGAAAACCCAAAATCAATGTGAAAATAGTTCAAGTTTTCCCGCTCCTTGGGTCGAAATTGAATGATTGACTATCGCGCTGGGATCGAAGGTCGACCACGCGCCTAGTGAATGTGTATCTAGTTTGGTGGCGCTGTTGGGTTTAAGTTCGTCCATTTTGTTGTAATATTAATGCGCCGTCTCTGCTGTCCGTGGTTCATTGAAATAGCTACGGAAGCCATTGCAAAACGAGCTAGCTAGGGAGTTGGGTTCGGGACTAGACGTGTGGCGTGTTTTGGCGCACCACCATACAAAACTCGTGTGGTTGTGTTCAACGTGTATAACCAGATATTTTTTAGTTATTTCGTTTTACGGTTTTGGGTATTTTGCTATCCGGGGTTATTTCGATTTCGAAATTGCGCCAAAAGCAAAGTATGCGCAACAGCAAGCAAGATCCCGATTACATCGATGCGAATGAAAGGAATGTCGGTCTACATGGGAATTTAAGTAATCCACCGCAGCTGACACCGACTGGAAAAATCAGCCACGCTAAAACACGCGTTTATACGCAACGTTACAGGAAAGCATGGGAACAAATGCCCGACTTCAAAGGTATTACCAAATTCAAAGTCACTATCATTTTATTTTTTGTTCATTTGATTTTTCTTCGCGTATCAATCATATTTATCATTACTTTTCGATCGCTTGTTACATTACCTTCTCAAATTCATCGATCTGCTCGTTTGTTTTTCTTCTTTCATTCACCTATTTCAAACTATCCGTCAATAGTTTCTCACTAGTTCATTCTAGGTCGACAATTTACTATATTGTACCTTCTATAGTAATCTACGCATGTCGAGGTGTAATATAAGATGATCGATGTTATTCTACTTTCTACTACACTACGTATGATTAGTGGATGAAAAATATGAAAGTAGATGAGCAAACCATTCTTACTGAAATGAAATATATATCCACCCCTGACGATTGTTTATTAATTTTCAGGATGGCTAACGTCGGTGCCACATCAACCGACACGTGCGTTTTGCACGTATTGCCGCAAAAATCTTCACGCGCATCGTTTATCATTATTAAAACACACTTGCACCATGAAACACCAGAGGGGTGCTTTGCTGCACCAAAAAGAATCCAATGCCAAATTGGCTCCGGCTACGAAAAAGAAAACTGCACAAGTTATCGATGATGCTCCAATGCCAATGCAGGATGCTCATCACGAAGAAGTTGAGCAGGTATCGGGTAGCAGCAATTAACTCAATTCAACCACGACAATTGTGGGAATCAACGTTCCACCAATTTTTCCTCCTTCTTTTCTCTGTTTAAAGAATGTACGTACACAGCGGGCGCAATGCAAGGTCGAAGACGATGACGCGGAAGAAGAAGATGACGACGTTGAATACGTTGTCGAACGTCTTGACGACGAAGACGGCGTGGACGATGACGAACAATCGAGAGACGATGATTTTGAGGAATACGTGGAAGACGAAGAGGAAGAAGACCTTCCGGTTGAAAAGAAGATGAAAACGGAGGGAAACGTGAGTTTCAGTCATCTTTATGCTTGAAAAAACCCATAAATCTAATATAAAGACACGAAAAATAAGTTTCTTGGGTTCATTTTCTACAGGAGAGTACAAATCGACCTGATACACTGGCCGAGGCGATGGCGCACGTTCATGGCGAATATTTAGACGAAAACGGAGACGCCGTGAACGTAGAATTGGAGATGGTCGTCGAATCTGTAGTCCCCAGTGCAGAGCGGGAAATGCGGATTGTTTCCGTGCGTTCGGAGAGAGAGGACGGGGAGCAACAGCAGGAAATAATGATGGAAAATTATGAGAATGAAGAAAATCTGACGGACTACACGCAGGATAATGAGAACGAAAATGATCATGACGATCCGCCGATTGAAAACGCCGGGACTTACGCTCCCTCTAGTTGCAAATCTTTCGTGGTGAGCGCAGATTCGGATTGTTTTTTATTTCCAGTTTCCAAGAAAATCTACATAGAAAATCTTCATGTTCTCTTGTTCGTTTTATTTCACAGCTCGGAGAATCCAGCGACGCGAATAGCGAAACTGATGAACCTGGCCAAATCGCGCGACAAAATTCTTCGTCAATAATTACGAGGCGTAGAAGTTATTTGAGTAGACCTTCCACCGCGAGAACAGCGATTTCTGTTTTGCCGGTAACGAGTGGTAGCAATGGTTCCGCATTACCGAAGTCGAAAAAAACCATCACTTTAACTTCCGGTGGGAAAACGGTGACGATTGACACTTCTTCCGTTACAACATATCCCGGGGGATCGCGGTTTCTACTCAATACCAAGGGTCAGGAGTCGGATATCGTTCGCACTGGAAAGGAAAGTCAAGGTTCGAAGAGTGAAGGACAAATCAAAATCGATCAACAGATCACGACTACCGTTACTGCTTCTCCTGCTCCTGCCCCTGCGATTTATTCCGCACCAGGCAGTAGTCAGGCTACACCGAAAAAAGTGAGTTTTTGCTTATTATTCCACTTTTTCGATCCCATGTGTTTCTTCTTATTGTGTATTGTCTCGGGAGTTACAATTTTTTACTTTGATGTTTTCTGAGTCGTTTAACGTTTTTCAGTTTGTTGAATTCTCATGGTTGTCGATCGTTTGTGTATTCCATAGGAATTTCAACATTATTTCCTTGATTAACCAACCCTCGATGGTTTTTTTTTATTGTATTTTGTCGAATATCTATTTAAAATTTTTGTTCTTCAACTCTCCGGGTCCCCGAGTCTCTGAATTCTCTGAGATTGGTATTTCTTTGATTTTTTGCCCACTAAGGTCAACTACGTTTTTCAATTCTCACGAAATTCCAGATTCTCGATTCCGTTGATTTTTCTATTCGTTTCCTATATATATGTTCGATTGTACATAACACTCAAGCTGTATATTCATTTCGCAACACTATATGTCACCCTAGCACATGAGAACGTATGTAATACTGTAATGAATATACATAGGTATAATATCTTCCAAGATACATTATAACCTTTAGCCAGTAAAGCGACAGATGGACGATAGATAATGGATCGTGACGGGAGTTTCGACCTATGACCAATACTTCGATAATCATTTTTCTTCCCACCGCGTTAACAACTCAAACCGAACCACATTATAAATGATATAAGATATAAATATCGAGTTTACAGTCGCTTTTGGTCTTTCGCGGTGAGAAGATAAGTTCGAAGCCAAATTTCTCGCTCTTCTTTCAAACGTACCGCATACATACAAACAATTGATAATATGAGCGGCGAAAATCCCGCGGGGATCCAAGAGGCAGCTGCAGCACTCTCTGATCAGGTTATTTCTACTCGTATTATCATCCTTACGCACTCAAAATAACCATATCATCACGTTCTCATTAACATCGAACGGCTAAAAATATTCTAAAGTAGATACGATATCTAATATTTTACTCTCTCCAATGCTCCGCATGTACATACGCATGGATCAAATACCTACGTGCTTCCTCTTTCCGATACCTGAATATAAAAATAAGAAATATGATTAACTATTAACCGACACGAATATATCGTACCTAAATAAATATATATCGTACGAAAAGGTCGTTACTCTCACGTCGCACTTCCAATAATAATTGTTACCCTCGTTTTTGCTCATACGGAATGTCGCCATTTGTTTATTCATCTATCTATCCATCTCATTTTACTTAATACCTCCGCTGCAACTTCGATCTTACATACGTACGTACAGTATAGGTACATACATACAAGTATTGCGGCACATAGATAAAACAAGAACTAACAGAATAGAACAAACATGGAAAAAAGTCTGCTCGTGAGTGTATCGGAGGTACGCAAAGAGAGAGAGAGAGAGAGAGAGACACGCGCGCATACGCCAATTCGTCGAAGAGTCTCAAAGATGTGCTTACGCTTTACAGCACATCATATTGAAGTCGGTTAAACCATTGATAGCAAAAAAGCCATGTATATCAACCCACGTTCTGGACACGAGCAAGGGACTTCCGGTCGGAGGGCTACAAATCAGTTTATACAAACTGATGGAAGGAAGGTGGACATTCATTAAGGAGAGGTAATTGGAAGAAAAATTCGAGAAAAACTCTCTTTCTTTTGTTTGTTCCCCTCTATTGAATGTTCGTATATTATTTGTATTGCTGTTACAGTAACACGACTACGGACGGTCGTTGCGTGGATTTGGTGGACACATCGAAAGAGACATTCACCGCAGGCCGTTACAAGCTTCACTTTGACGTTGATAAGTATTTCACATTGCGCAGAATCGAGACAATGTATCCTTTCATCGAGATAATCTTCGACGTTAAAAATCCCGCCGAACATTACCATATTCCCGTACTGATAAGTCCCTTCGGCTACACTACTTATCGAGGAACTTAGTGCTTGACAATTTATCATTATCATTATCGTATATTGTTATTATTACGTATACAGCTGCCTGATCGGAATCGTTAGTCGCTGTCACGATATTACCTATAATAATTTTTATATTTTCCTATCTCTTTTTGTTTCGTTCTTTTTTTAATCTTCCTTCTTCCACAGAGAATTATCTACCTATAATGCTTATGTGTGTAATAAGCTGTTAGATATAATGTACGAATTTTAATCAGTTTTCTATGTATCTATCTATACCTCTTGTATCCATGTAACACGCATACATATATATTGTACGAATATGTATTGGTCATCGAGTACCTTATACCTCGGAGAGTTATTAATTATATATCGCGTTACGTTATGCGTAATTGGCACTCGGAAGTATTGCGAGAAATGTTTCTTTTTTTTTCTTTTTCTTTTTTTTTTTTTTTTTTTCTTTTTTTTCCTGTTTTTTTAACCGATCTTAGGCTAAAATTTGTCAAATAAATTACCTCTCCCGAAACATGGCGAGAAGAAAAATACTGAAATTTTTCACGACATTCAAACGAGGCAACAGCCGATATTATTTCCCGCCATTTTGGAAAGTGCGTTCAATGAAAAATCTTGATATGAAATGTAAAACAATATACATATTATTGCAAGTAGGTACATATACACGATACGCATACAATAATGTATAAACAAATGTATAAATTTGAATGCTGTATTGATTGTGCAAAATTTTCCACGTTATACGCAGTATATATATACGATGATAAAAATGATAATAATTACTCTTATTGTTATGTATTATTATCATTATTGTTATTGTTATTATTATTATTATTATCATTATTATTGCTCTCGTGGACTTCTTTTTTTCTGTTTTTTGATTCTTGCTTTCGTTGCTCATGCACTTTTGTACTATTTTAATTCTCCCTCCGCTATCTTGTTATCATAATTATCATTTAGCAGGATTTTCGATGTATACATATATACGTTCAAACTCTTCGGCGGGGCGGCGGGGGTAGATATTCGTTGTTACGTTCATCAACCGGGGGCCGCGGTGGCAGATAATCCCTTCCTGTAGAATCGAACTTTCGATTTTTTCCGGTTACAGAAGGGAACCCGGGAAGTAATAACGACTGTTTCCATCTACCGGGATCTGTACCAAAAGTAAAACTCGATCTAGCTCCATTCTCGTCCGCGGTGTATCTGTAATAATGCAAATGAAGAGAAAGAAGATAAACAAAAATGGAACTAACGGTGTACAGGTAAACAAAATGCCCAAATATCAGTTGAATAAGTTTCGCACGTACTTGAAGTCGATTGCCAATCCCTCGGGACTAGTGTAAGAATATCGTCCTTTGACCACAGTGACGAGCGAATCGCCGACTTTCTTTAATGTACCAATTTCTTCGCGTTGGACACCGTCCTCGGTTTCGAAACTGAAGGAATATTCGCCGTCGCCATTGTTCGGTCGATTAGTTTCCTTCAGTATAGCTGGTGTGTAGGATTTAACTGGTCCTTCTAACGGCGGTTCGAGCCGAAGTCCGCCGGCCCCTTGAGCGTAGAAGGGTGATTTCACGTCGGGCGATAATTTTTCGGCCGAAGATATCACTGGCCTCGTTAGGATCGTAACGAGGCTGGCGAACGCCAGGAAGAAACATCGCGAAGTAGTTGATTGCTTCGAAACCTTAAATCGTACGTCAAGTAATCGTTAGATGAGGTATGCCGTCAAATTTTGATACGGGAATAGAGTGGCCTATTTTTTTTTTTTGTAAAATGGTTCAGAGATTTTATCCGTATGAAAATTTGAAAACTCGTTTTCTTTCGATACAGCGAAATTTTGTCCTGTAGTACTTTTCGATACGAGTGCAAATCTATGCTTAAAAGACTTCGCGGCTGTACGTATAGAGGTCTACGGCGATGCGAAATATGACTGGAAACTGAAATAACAAAATTTCAAAATTCCGTTCCATGAAAATGGTGGAACAAGAATCGGAGAAGCAAGGGTAAGCTCTTTTTAGATACGTGATACGTAAAGAAAAAAACAAAAAAATCAGTCGTATCGGGATTGTCAAGGCGCGTAGACACCGCGGCCAGTCAAGATGGTCTACCCCGTTCATATAACACAAATATATGTGTATCCGAGTAGGTGCTATGTGTTTTTTAAATTTATTTCGTTACATGGGTATGAAATTTCAGTAATATTTCTCGCCTTTTTTTCTGATTTTCACTTTTTCTCCAATACCTATATATACGTACGTATAGCCGCACGCGCGCGGTGACCTCGCGGATTGTATTATATATATATACGAAATTGCCTCAAGTATTATATGTATACGATACGCCCACGTGCGAATAAACATAAAAGGAAAGAAGGAAACGAGCCCTGCGGCAATTTACAGCGACGAAATTAACGTGAAGATCATTTACATGCAGGGTGATATTTTTTGTTTTGAGAAACTGTTAGTGGGCCAAATTGAATCATCCTTGATCAATCGAAGCGTGTTTTTCGTCATCTTTTTTTTTCTTTCTTGTTTGCTCTGTTCGAGGCGTCTCAAACCGTTGGTACGAGGTGTGTCATATACAGAATTTGAATAATTATATTTATAACACTTGAAACATTCACCGACTTACGACCTTAGGGTACTCACACGTATTAAAGGTATTCCATGTAGGTATACTCGGAATATTCTATCATACAGTATAATGTTCTGTTGATATTTGTTGTCCGCAAATTTGTCTTTTTCTTCTCCTCTTTCTCATTTGACAAAGATTTGAATAAAAATTTCGTTCATACACAAATTCAACGATGCTATATGATATCGCACGATCCGTCTAATGTCTTGTGGCAAGTGTACGCTTGAGTATATATCAGATCATATTTCGAATAGGTATATATATATAGGGGCACAAAAATGGCTACATAATATTGCGTTAGAGGACTTATTTTTTCTGAGGTGATTCTTCCTTTTCCGTTCCCTAATGAATTCAATGACCATTTACCACCGGCTTGCTAAATCTCTGGTCAGAAGAAGCTAGAGCTCGCATCCTCATTCCTCAAACTAATCATATATATACATTTGTGGACGTGTGTGCTCACCGTACAGTTCAGCTACTGCCTATTATACATAGCACATGCCATAATCCTACAGGTAGCCGTCATCGTCGAGTCTTCTATTCAGGAATAAAGAGAGAGAAAGAGAGAGAGAGAGAGAGAGAGGGAGAGAGATGGAATTGATTCAAGCAACTTCAAACTTTACATCGCGCTGACACTTGACTCAAGACTCAAGTGTGAAATTATAACCGGCAGCTTTCTTACAGCTAAAGACATTCATCTATGTATAAATAGGTATAGTTACACTATAGAGTATACGCGATATAGGGAGAATGAAAGGACATCGCTTTCTCCCCCATTTATTATACATGTTATGGGATGTACCTAGGTACGCATCGTACAGGGATACGACGATTTTGAAGTATCTCTATATTATTCCGATTTACGTAATGAAACGTAGAGAAAATATGTCTAGTTATTAATCAGATAGATATATTAGAACGTGAATCGTGTAATGTATGGATAACTGAGTAGCACGTGAACGTGAATGCTGATGAGAGATGTTATGAATACGGTTGCTGCATGTTCAAGAAATCGTCTTTCTACTTGTTTAGCTCTATTTCGGTTATCTTCAGACAATTTTTAACAAATCACGCATTTCTCCATACAATTTTTTGTGTTCGCTTGCTTTTTTTCTTCCATGTTTGACATAAATTTTCTATTATTTTCATCGCAAAACGGAAGAATGATGAACTGAAAATTACGATGAATATGAATTAGAATACTATGAAGTAAGGTGAACTAAATCCTGCGACGAAGAATCATTTTCAAATGAAATTTTCAATATTTATTTATATAGGTACTTGAGAATCAGAAATCGTACGAATTTCAAAAATTGAAATAGACACCTGTATGATAACCTACCGTGAGTTTCATCCTTATAAAATCCCTCCCGGATCCTGGTTCTGTAGTTTATAGTATAAAATCCTAGTTATATGAGCACAGAGACTTAGGCCACGTATAAAAATCACTGACCTCAAACACCAGTAGATGAAAAATCAAATTCAAGGAAGAAAAAGAAAAAAAAAAAAAGAAAAAAAAAGAAAATGAAAACAAAAACGGCAAGAAGGGCTATACGGACAACTGTGACCACCTATGAATTGGCGATGAAATAAAAATAAGTCCGCGACGATTTTAGTTGTGCGACAATTGAAGACGACACATCCGTGCGGAATCCTTGAGGCTTATATATAGTTGTAGCTAGAAGGTAGCAGGTCTACCCCTTCCAATAGATATTATATATTTTGCTTTCAGCGGGTACAGCAGTACGTATCAAACCTTGCCTTGCGAAAGATCTGAAATCTTTTCGCTATTTTTTCTCTCTCTCTCTCTTCTTTCTATACAGTGAAAATCGTGTATGCGAATCTGTAGAATCAGAGCTGCGTCATTTCGCCGATAGAGAAACGCACTCTTCAGAACATAAGAGTTCAGAGTTTAGATCAACCGCACATGCTACATAAGTAGGTACATTACAGTATTGCACATGATTGCATACTTGACAAATCTGCTTTCCCTAATTGTAAAAGACTAAAAAAAAAAACGCTTATACATTCTGATGTAAATGAGGTATATAAAACGACGAATAATTATACGAAGCGAATCATATTCCACCGTGGACGGGTTCGTCAACGAATTATCTAGGAGATTGATGTATATAAAAGAATGAAACGATAATCCGCCATAGCATAGCTAGCTGGCTGATTGGATCAGCAAAAGAACATGTTGAGAAATATCGAAAGCTTTTGTACCTGATAATTTCATATCGCATCTACACTAACAACAGTAGAATCGAAATCCTTCATTCATTTTTGAGTCTTCTCAAAATTCTTCTCTAATCAACATTCATCGAATTGAATGAAATTCTTCAACATCGATTCAACTCCCACACGCAGCTCTTGACTACTGCAACTGCCGGGAATTTCGAGTTTCGTGTCAACAGTTTCATTCGGCTGTATTCCAGCTGTAACTTGGTATTACCTATATTGTAACATGCATGTAATTAGAAATTATTTAGAAACGGTATTTTATCGCACTGATCGATTCAAGCATATGGAAAAATAAGGAAGAGAATCTCCACGCGGATGACTGTTGACCATTACCGATTACGTGGACACTCCAGCATCTTATACGCACCACGCTTTTTCCCGTTGTTGTTGGACAGTTCCACTATACCTATATACGCGTTTTATTCATCGTCATCCACGCGCTCGATGCATTACGCGGGAAACAACGCTACGCCGGTAAATTGCAAAGGTCATCATCACCGCTGTAGTAATGATCGCAACGACCACGACGAAGCTCGTCGCATGCTCCGGCCTGCAGTTGTATCCGCAGAAGCTAGCTGGACCTTTCCACATGATTTTCTATGATACTTATGGATATACGTTTGCATTCTACCGGTGCTCGCAGTGATTTATTATCTACAGCGAATGCAGCTTACACTACAATGCGCATGGATTCAGTTTCATCGTAAAGATCATCGGAAAAACACTGTGAAATGATGATCCTTACAGCATATAGTATACTATGTTATATAATATTCTGTATTTACCTTCTCTGTAAGTATGAGGCGTATGGGCCGCTTAGAAGTAAAGTACTATATAGTAGTGTATAATTCAGAATATATGTAAATGTTTGTCAGGAATTTACAATAAATGAAATTCAAAATATGCTTTCATTTTCTCTTTATTATCAATCGAAAAAGTATATCCCGTAACATAATTTACGGATCTGTCAATTCTAGATGAAATAAGAATAGGCACGAAAAATCGCCATACAAATGACGAACGAAACAAAATAGTCGTATATTGTGATAATTATGATAACAAGAATATTAATAATAATGATCATGATTATTGAGATCGTTGGTATGATTTTCCAAAGAGCAGACATGAGTATTTACTACATCATTGGGCTTCGATGGTAGCGATTTATAAACGCGTGTAGGTATATCCACGTACAATACGATGTGGCTTCAGACTACTGTCACTAGCACAAGTATGGGCACCTTTGAATCTCTGGTATCTGATGTCATTGTGAGCATTACGATCCATCTCGCATCAGTCTGTAGGATTAGGTAAAAATGAAATCGTAATATACCCGCTGATTGCCGCTTATACAGGTATCTGCGACCTTACTTGAGTTTTACTGCGCGTAGCCATGCTCGATCTCAATTCTACATCTCGAATCTAATGAAACAAGGTAGTGTATGTATATGGGATTATCTGTTCTATCCTATGATTCACACGTACGTGCGACCATGTTTATTGCAGTTGATGGAACGATAAAAATTTGACTGATGTATTCGAACAGTAGACTCTTTAATCGCACAGGAATTCAGGATAGTAAAATATAGTCAGTAAAAACCGGTATCGGCCAGTTTGAAACCGTAAATAAAATCTGAATGATCCGGGCAATTTTTTGTTCCCACACATATATGACGGCCAAGGAACGCATACAGCGAAAAAAATGGACGCGAGGTTGGGCGAAAACATGAGCACCTTTCGATTCAATTCTAGATTTTTGAATTTTTGATTGAAAATTTGGAATTCTATCAGGATAACATCTGAGCAAAAGAGGTGGCACGTTTTTTTCCTATTTTTCATATGTATGGGAATGGGAGAGAGGACACATGTATGTGAGAGCAGGGACAGGCAGAGCCCCGGGCAGCTTTCGTTGAAATCCTAAATTTCGAGATTTTTAACTGGAAATTCGAATATGTATCAGGAGAACATCTGAGCCGAAGAGGTGGCACGATTTTTTTCGATTTCTTATATGTATGGGAATGGGAGAGAGAACACATGTATGCGAGAGCAGGGACAGGCAGAGCCCCGGGCAGCTTTCGTTCAAATCCTAAATTTCGAGATTTTTAACTGAAAATTCGAATTTGTATCAGGAGAACATCTGAGCCAAAGAGGTGGCACGATTTTTTTCGTTTTCTTATATGTACACATGTATGTGGGAGCAGGGACAGGCAGGGGCATGTATCAGGAAAACATCCGAGTCCAAGAGGTGGCACAATTTTTTTCTATTTTTCATATGTATGGGAATGGGAAAGAGGACACATGTATGTGAGAGCAGGGACAGGCAGAGCCCCGGGCAGCTTTCGTTGAAATCCTAAATTTCGAGATTTTTAACTGAAAATTCGAATATGTATCAGGAGAACATCTGAGCCGAAGAGGTGGCACGATTTTTTTCGATTTCTTATATGTATGGGAATGGGAGAGAGAACACGTGTATGCGAGAGCAGGGACAGGCAGGGGCATGTATCAGGAAAACATCCGAGTCCAAGAGGTGGCACAATTTTTTTCTATTTTTCATATGTATGGGAATGGGAGAGAGGATACAGATATGTGAGAGCAGGGACAGGCAGAGCCCCGGGCAGCTTTCGTTGAAATCCTAAATTTCGAGATTTTTAACTGAAAATTCGAATATGTATCAGGAGAACATCTGAGCCGAAGAGGTGGCACGATTTTTTTCGTTTTCTTATATGTATGGGAATGGGAGAGAGAACACATGTATGCGAGAGCAGGGACAGGCAGGGGCATGTATCAGGAAAACATCCGAGTCCAAGAGGTGGCACAATTTTTTTCTATTTTTCATATGTATGGGAATGGGAGAGAGGATACAGATATGTGAGAGCAGGGACAGGCAGAGCCCCGGGCAGCTTTCGTTGAAATCCTAAATTTCGAGATTTTTAACTGGAAATTCGAATATGTATCAGGAGAACATCTGAGCCGAAGAGGTGGCACGATTTTTTTCGATTTCTTATATGTATGGGAATGGGAGAGAGAACACGTGTATGCGAGAGCAGGGACAGGCAGGGGCATGTATCAGGAAAACATCCGAGTCCAAGAGGTGGCACAATTTTTTTCTATTTTTCATATGTATGGGAATGGGAGAGAGGATACAGATATGTGAGAGCAGGGACAGGCAGAGCCCCGGGCAGCTTTCGTTGAAATCCTAAATTCCGAGATTTTTAACTGAAAATTCGAATATGTATCAGGAGAACATCTGAGCCGAAGAGGTGGCACGATTTTTTTCGATTTCTTATATGTATGGGAATGGGAGAGAGAACACGTGTATGCGAGAGCAGGGACAGGCAGGGGCATGTATCAGGAAAACATCCGAGTCCAAGAGGTGGCACAATTTTTTTCTATTTTTCATATGTATGGGAATGGGAGAGAGGATACAGATATGTGAGAGCAGGGACAGGCAGAGCCCCGGGCAGCTTTCGTTGAAATCCTAAATTTCGAGATTTTTAACTGAAAATTCGAATATGTATCAGGAGAACATCTGAGCCGAAGAGGTGGCACGATTTTTTTCGTTTTCTTATATGTATGGGAATGGGAGAGAGAACACATGTATGCGAGAGCAGGGACAGGCAGGGGCATGTATCAGGAAAACATCCGAGTCCAAGAGGTGGCACAATTTTTTTCTATTTTTCATATGTATGGGAATGGGAGAGAGGATACAGATATGTGAGAGCAGGGACAGGCAGAGCCCCGGGCAGCTTTCGTTGAAATCCTAAATTTCGAGATTTTTAACTGAAAATTCGAATATGTATCAGGAGAACATCTGAGCCGAAGAGGTGGCACGATTTTTTTCGATTTCTTATATGTATGGGAATGGGAGAGAGAACACGTGTATGCGAGAGCAGGGACAGGCAGGGGCATGTATCAGGAAAACATCCGAGTCCAAGAGGTGGCACAATTTTTTTCTATTTTTCATATGTATGGGAATGGGAGAGAGGATACAGATATGTGAGAGCAGGGACAGGCAGAGCCCCGGGCAGCTTTCGTTGAAATCCTAAATTTCGAGATTTTTAACTGAAAATTCGAATATGTATCAGGAGAACATCTGAGCCGAAGAGGTGGCACGATTTTTTTCGATTTCTTATATGTATGGGAATGGGAGAGAGAACACGTGTATGCGAGAGCAGGGACAGGCAGGGGCATGTATCAGGAAAACATCCGAGTCCAAGAGGTGGCACAATTTTTTTCTATTTTTCATATGTATGGGAATGGGAGAGAGGACACATGTATGTGAGAGCAGGGACAGGCAGAGCCCCGGGCAGCTTTCGTTCAAATCCTAAATTTCGAGATTTTTAACTGAAAATTCGAAGTTGTATCAGGAGAACATCTGAGCCGAAGAGGTGGCACGATTTTTTTCCTCTCTCCGTGTGTATGTAGATGGGAGAGAGGGCACGTACAGGTGAGAGCAGGGACACGCAGATTTCGCTGAGATCCTAGATTTTTGAATTTTTAACGGAAAATTTGAAATTGTACCAGGATAGCATCTGAGCGAAAGAAGTTGGACTATTTTTTTAATCTAATCATACGTATGGGGATTGGAGAAGAGCACAGAGATGTTAATGTATTGTATAATTCATCGCTGAATGTTTTAGTATCGTTTTTCTTGTTACGCTCTTCGTTCTTTCTGTTTATTGGTTCTATTCATCTTTTTTGTTCCAAGAGATTAAGATAAAACGGTATACAAAAATTGAATATATTCATATTACTTGTTTATTCTCAAGCTTTCCAAAACAATCATCTATTCGTCTAAACAATTATACTTTCATATCTGTTGAGATTACTTTCGATGTATGACTTCGTTCCCATAGGTATCGACATCACACTTCTCTGGTTCTGCTTCACCGTCTTCTTCTTCTCCGTAATAATAATTAGTACATATCGGCTATAAATTGTACTAGCATTGATGAGGTACGGCAAATCCCAGCATCCGTTCCCATGGTTTATAATACCTAATAAACGATTGAAACATGTTGCATCAAATCAAGTATGTTCATATAGAAGCTTGCGGACCGCGTGTGTTTTACACCGCGTTATACGTTGGTATACGTAGGTGTTGCACACCTTATATCGTAATGCCTGCATATGCACTGATCGCACGATTTATGAAATTCTCTTTTTTCATCTTTCGAAATTACATTCAAAATTAGTATATCTACATCATTGTATAGTTTTTATACATAGGTATATCTTCATAATTGTATGACTACTATCATAACTCAAACCATAGCTATGATGGACAGCTACACCAGATCCGAAATACAACGGAAAGCAGCAAACTGAGCGCTAACCCGAGTTAAAAAGACGTTGAAGATGTTTCCCTTCTTTCTTTCTCTCTCCTTTTCCTATGGGCATACTGATCTCCATGCTGTTCCATCATCCGCACCGCTTCTACGCATGTACTCTGGACTATTAACTTTATTTCATCAATTTCTTTCATATTATTTGTTAATAACGCTATCCACATATGTAACTATGACGATCATCATTACTGATGATTATTCCAAGCATTGTTGGAAATATATCATGATCAACCTAAACTAACGTTCAATTAGATCTTACTATTTACCATCGACTTACGCAACTTGCGTACCTATACCTATAGTATACGGACGTGACCGGAATGAATGAGGAAACTAATTGATAACTTCGATAACGATATACCGTAATGTATAAGCATTGATAATGACAGAACTGCAATTAGAAATTGAAATTAATAATCCACGATGCATATCTATAACAGCAGCTCTTATGCATGTTCTGCACGTGTTGCACGTGCATTCATTCGGTGATTTACATAATATTATCTATTCATATTATGAAGATGTATTGCCACGGCCGCCGTGTCAGTCATCTCTATTTCCGCTACTTTTTTCAGTAGCTATTGGCCATACTTCTCCTTCTGCCAATAACAGCTATTGAATCCAATTTTCCTACTGCAAATGACAGCTATCGACCACATTTCGTCGCATGCCTTTTTTATTCATATAGAAAGAAATCGCCGCCTCCGCTGCTGTGTAGGAGATTTTCGTTTTCTAGCAACCCAGTGCATTCTGGGAGCCCACAATATATAGGTATATATACATATGTATATCGTGAGCCCGTTTCGTTGCGTTACGTCATTTCAGTATTTGGTGAAAGGGAGGATTGAATAATCATTGACCAATCTGTACTAGATGTACTAGACATACATGTCTTGTCTTTATTTTATCCCCCCGAGTGAGTCTGAGTGGCTGAAGCCGAACTGCTGCTCACTCGTTCTCTAATTACAATTAGCGACGATCTCTGCCCTAAACTACAATCCCGCGCCCCAGTGTATAGTCCAAGTTATTATCCTACCGACCGTACGTGTTGCTTACAATATACATATACATTGAATATGTATATTACCTGCTCTGCGTATGTATGTATATACATACATACTATCATGCTGCATATCTTCGAACGATGAATGAATGAAAAGAGAGGAAAGAGAAAACGAAAAAAAAGAAGTCGGAGAGAAAGGAAGAACTGCATTCAATTCGTGATTTGCGTTCGGAAGTACCATTCCAATGCTCACGATATCCTGTTGCAACTGTCTTATAATAAATGAATAATACTATTGCATTCTGAAAAAGTCCTGCAGCCCAACTCGATTGACCCCCGTAAAGCCTGACCCTTACCATTGTCGATTTTCGTTTCTTTCTCAGATTTGCCTATACGTGAACGAAGAATCCTAATGAACTTTTCGGAATTTTATGTATGTGCCATGCCCGATTTAACGCTCGACGAGTTTTCAACAACGTGCTCAAGAGATGTTCAATACGTAGTTATACTGACGCGATGCGAGCAATGGGTTCGCCGCATTATAACTAATTTCAAATATTTTTCAATGTCACATATTCAGATTCACAAATCACTAGCTGAAATTGAAGTCAATTTACATACCTATCTCATACAATGTAGATATACACGATGAAAATTTAAAACTACTTAATATAATATTATCTATAACGAGCCATTGATAATATAATAGTATATATGTATATAAATATATACCTATATATATGTATAAAAAAACGAGCGCACCAATGAATATAGTATATATACTTAAATATAATTCATACTTTATTTCATGTAACATGTAACAAATGAAAAACATAATAATAATAATAATATGTTTAAGTGTAATTTATCAAAGAAAAGAAATATGTAATATCAAAACACAGGAGATGAATTTTAAATAAATCATTTACACACCTAAACCAAGAAGAAAAAAAAACGGGTTTTCTTGCTTTTTTGTTGTTGTTGTTTTTTTTTGTTTTTTTTTTTTGTTTTCTTTATATTTTATTACAATAAAATAAATATACTATAGTATTATTAGTTATTATAGTATACATATACTATGTGTACCCCAAAAGACATGCGGTTGTGTACATACATACATATAACAGAAACAGAGCTATAATGTATTATACGGTATTCAATATCTTCGTGTCTCGTTCTTTTTATTTATTCATCTTTTTCCCATAATTTTCATTCGATTTTCATCGAGTAATTATCATTATACTATTATACTATTATACTATATAGGTATAATGTATATGTATACGAAAATGCAACAACGACGACAGAACGGAGAGAAAAAAATCGTTAGAATTAAAAACGAACAAACAAACAAAACAAAAAAATGATATGCACATTTAATTATTATGCATAACGATGACAATTATAATAATAATTGTAATAATCTATTTACTTGTAATGTAATTCTATATAGTTTGTGCATCAGCAGCAATTTCAATCGTAATATTATTATAGTATATTGCGTAATACATTACATAATGATAATAATAATAATTCTTATTTTTATCATTATTTACAAATAAACGTAAAAATAGTAGTAGTAGTAGTAATAATAATAATAATAATAATAATAATAATAATAATAGATAATGAATGATATAAAATTAGTTGAATCCTGAATTTTTTCACTCGATCTATGCAATATTTATACTTATTTATATATATGTATATATATATATATCATAATGCATAGTCTATGTATATATATATATATATAGATATGTATATACGTATGTCTAATTTCTTTCGCATGCATACATATATCGGTATATGCATGTATACTATATACTATATTATATGTGATATAATTGTATTATATACATATTATTTATTGATATAAATACAGGTCGTTACATAAAATAGGTGAATACGCAAATTATGCAGTATATTTATAATTGTAATATAATTGTAAAAATGAATAGTAGATATACTTCTATACGTGAACCTATATATAATAAGATGAGTAGCGATAGAAACATATCGTGTATAATTTATTATTATTTTCTATTCCGTTTTTTTTTTCATCCTTCGCCGTCGGCGATCATCATAATATCTCTTATACATTTATCCACGTAAATATGAAAATTTCAATTTATTATATACCTATGATAATTTATATGTATAGTGGTATCAGCCTCGACTCAACGCCGTCCTCCGGAACCGATTGGAAAACTTTGTTTTTTCTCAGCCTCACTCCCGGTAGAAAGAATATTGATTCTAATTTGGACCGCAAGTAAAACAAGAAAAAATTTTCAGGGTCTGCTCTGGAGGATAGCGTGGAGTCGAGGTGGACGACCGCTATCCCATAACATAATATTTTAGTATGTAGTAGGTATGAATATGTATATTTATATATATATAATATATAATCGTAATATATATAAAGCATAAAAGCTGTAGCCACCATTTATCTGTATCTACAATTTTATTTAATATATATTTTTATCTTTACTTTTATCTTCTTTCATCTTTTTCGTTTACTGCTTTTATTTTTTTTCGCAATACAAATTCATCGATCACATATACTTATATAATTGTATAATTGATAATAAAATCAACCTTAAAAAACACCGAGGCACATGACATGACATGACATGACAGGATGGCAGGGACAGGCGAGGACCGGACAGACAGTTTGCTTTCTATTATCCTGGGAAGGGAAACAAGAAAAAGTAATAATAACTTAAATCCATTTGTAAAATTATTATTAATAAATAAAAATATTTGATCATACTACTACAAAAGTCTGTTTGAATTAATTCATCGATTATAGATAGATACTAAACTATTTGTCTTCTTTCATTTCTCCTGTCTGTTTTCATTTTTCTTCGCTTTTTCGTAGACAGAGAGGAAGAGAGAGTCGAGTGAGAAAGAGAGAAGAAATCGAAATAAATAAAACATCAACCGAAAATCTTCCACGTCGTCGATTTATTAGATTTGAGAACAAACTCAAATCGATAAAAGTAATTTAAAATTGTAAATATACATTTCGCTACTGCGATCTAAATAATATAATATGTTGAAAGTATATGTATATACCTATACATGCGAATATGGTACGCATAAATTGTAGTATGAGATAGCAAAGTTTAGAACAAGAAGAAATGAGAAAAAGAGAGAAAAAAACAAAAACAAAAAAATACCAATAACAGATACAAATAAATAAACATGAAAATTGAATTGATATTTTGTAAAATTAATCATCTTCCTAATATTAATAATAATGATAATAAGAACAATGATCATATTCAGACGATTAAAACGAGGCACGGTACAATAATGTATATTCTTTTATTTACTATTTTTAGTATTATTATATATATTTCCTCGGTATAACATTATAGGATATATATATAACACGTTCCCGAGACGTGTGCAAAAGTTCATTGGATCTTCTCCCTCTCTCTTCATCTTTTTTCAATCTTTGTCTCTTCATTGTGAATTGTGTAAATTCTTCATTTTCTCCGCCTGAATGTGAGCTTCCTTTTTTTTCTTTCTCCCAATTTGTAACGTTATTCCCTCTCTTTTCTCTCTTCCTCATTCTCTATCCAAATATCTGTCTTTGTCTTTCTCATTGTTGGATAGGTACGTACACATGTATATCTTATAAGAGTATCTATAGATAAATTGCACGGTTTAGTAGTTTATTGATTTTAATCAAATAAGATTGAATTCTCTAGGATCTGAACTGTACTGCGCCGTGCTGACCTCCTCTGCTCTGCTCTGCCCTACCCTGTGCCCTGCCCTCGGCGAGATATCATATTGACCCGCTCTCAATTTTAGTATCGATATCAATTTCGTTCCAAGTTTTGTTTCATTTACTTTACATGCTTTTTTTTCTTCTATTTGTCGTTTTCTTTCTCTTCCTCGCACCTCTGAAGCAGCGTTTGATTGAACGAATATAATCAGATTAACTATCTATAATCGACTTACATACTTTACGTACTCATGATAGTACGTAAAGTGGATATTTGTTTGTTCATGTATACGCATCTGTGAATGAGAATAACAAGACTGAAAGGAAAATATATAAAACGAATCAACTATATACAATTCATTCTTATTATTCCAACTCCAAATTTTTTTTCTTCTCCCTCTTTCAAATTCTAGTATAAAAGAAGCGTGTTGAGAATAAAATATTCTCCAATTTCATTACGTAAGTATAAAAGATTACCATGGTCGTGATAATTTTCTCAAGATTCCAATAATATCCAGATTCCATAATATCGTCTAGCGCTGTAGTATTCGTCCGTGTCTCACGAAAATGAAAAAGAAATGAAACAAAAAAGAACTGATACAAAAATTGAAATTTCGCGAATGTAGATAACAAAAAAAAAAATTGAAACGTCAGATTAAAGTCTCGTAATACATTAATCTGCGGTGATTGGCAATTCTTCAATTTTTCTATTCATCAGATTCTTCCGTTTCTTCATTTTCTGTCCTTCTGTTCTTAAATCCCCCTCCACACCAATTCTGATCCTCTTTCGTTGTATAAGTTGGGTAAAAAATTTCCAACGATTGTGTATGATAAATAGAAAGTCGAGATGAGAGGAGGAAAAATAAAAATCAAACAGACAACGAAATAAGAAAAAAGAATGAGAGTAGAGTAGAGTAGAGTAGAGTAGAGTAGAGTAGAGTAGAGAAGAGAGAGAGCGAGATGCGAAAGAGGTCGATCGATATCCCGCAGAACGCACGCGAGCACGCAGTTGCCGAGTTCGGTACTCCCCTCCTCCCAATCCCTTCTCGTAGGTATAGTCTAGTTAGTATCGCAGATTGGTCAGGGGTGTGTGTATGATGTTGCATATACGATCTGGAGTCGAGCCCGGACGCTACTACGCTTCAGTCAATTGCAGTCCCGAGTAGATTTTCGGGTTCGGCTGATTTCCTCCCCGCCCCGCTCTTCTTCTTCTTCCGCTTCCTTCATTCTCCAGGCTTCTCGCCGTCATTGTCACCATCAGCGTCATTCAGCCGAATCATTCATCCTGCTCTCTTCTCTCTTCATCTCCTCTTCTCTCCCGCCATCTCATCGTGTCTCATTTCATTCCGTTTCCTCGTGCCTATTGCAAAACGCAGCATTTACATTTCGGTTTTTTCTTCAATGTTACGTGTTCGACTTGGGACGCATCGCCAGGACCCTGAGCCGTGACTCGACCCACTTCGACCGTTGCTGCATTCACACTAGCTGCTACCTATACGAAACAAGAATAATTGATTGATTGATTGATTGATTGATTGATTGATTAATTCATTCATTCATTCATTAAAAGCTTCATCATTACGGACAAAAATTTGCAAAATGAAATTAGGGGTTTCCGTCTTTCACTGTCATTATTGAAAAAAAAAAAGTAAGACACAAATATGTAGGTACTATTGTCGTTTTTTTCTCGAAATTGTTCTATCTTTACCTTTTCGTGAACGGCATGTTGATTGTTACCAGTGTTAGCCGCCGAAGATCCTTTGACGGGTGTCGAATTTGTATTAGAATTGGCATTAGCCGCATTTCCATTACCGTGATTCAGGAGCCTCGGAGAGCTTTGTTGATTAGCTGCTGTTGCAACGCTCGAGTTCAAGAGCGGACTTCCACCATTCTCAAGGTCAACCGCACCGTTAGCAGTCTGTACCGCGGAAGTCAGAGCCGTTGTTGATTCCACACCGGGAAGCGGTGGCGCGTTTTGTCCGGGGGTTGGTGTTATCGGTTTACCACCTTTTATTAACTCAACTATCTCATCAGCTTCTCTAGACAAATCGCCATCCGGCCTGAACGGATTGTCCCAGCCACTGTCCGTGCTGAAGTCATAAGCAGAGAGAGAAACCTTCATAAATAGTTATGTAGGTACATAAATCGCTTATAGGAGAATGCAGACGAGAAATAATACCGGCGTTTCGACACCTCGAAACGTTATCGCGAAAAATGCATCTTTCGATGAAAACAAATTGAAGAATTTCGAAGAAAAACCAATTCGAGAAAAACAAGAACTTATTTTGACCGAAAAATTTATTTTTCGCCGAAACTTTTCGCAACGTCGAAACGGCAGATATTTTTCTCTTCGTTCTCTTCTCGCGTCAACGTTATAATCATTTTCATTCTACATGTTTGTTTTCCATAGAATTTTATCAATCAATTGGTAACCTATAGAAATCATCATTTCGACAGATATAATTATAGGTATGTACATACGTACGTACACCGTAATGTATATATAACGTAACGTAACGTACGTAACCTTTAGTGGAAGCAAGGCACGCCCCGCGCGATCCATTGATCGTCCAAGCTTTAATTGGCTACTTGCGCGTTAATTGGGGACACTGCGAGGGGACGACGCAACGCGCTGCGCCGCGCCGCGCCTGTACACCCTTCTAGGTATCTATAATCAACTATATTACATACACGTGATTTTGCGTTCTGACAGATTCACCGCGATTGTAACGACTTTATATTATACTCATACATATATAGGTAACCATCCGTGTTCAGATAGATCGGGATTTTTTTTTCTGCACGAGTAAACGAAACTGTCGGTTTATCGCACGTACGTACGTACATAGGTACGTGCTAATAATTATTCATTGCAGGTGCGTAAGCGCAATAATTACATATTCCATTATTCACTGAACACATATCGAATGTAGAAAACAGCTGTAGTTGTACATACATGGCTTGCTGCTATATACTATACCTATGCAGTATGCATGGATAATCGGACATACCGGAGCAGCAGCAGCAAGGAACAATGATACTACATAACAGTAGCACAAGTATGTCGGTTGTACCTGTATCTGTATAATAGGTATGGCAAATATGTATATAGATATCTTGAAAGTAACGAAACGCGGTGACGTGACGCAACGTGATGGACGAGAATCATCATTCAAGTTGGAAGTTTTCCAACTGGCAAACTAGCCATTCCAGATTATAACGCCTCCCCTTGAATCAACAGTTATTCATTTCTTCGTCGGAGTTACCGCCTTATTTTTTACTTTCTTCTCTCCTATGTTTTTATTTTTCGGATCTCCATCCCGCCAAGTCTGACAGCTGGCCAACAAATGACCGAGAGAGAGAGAGAAGAGAGAGAAGAGAGAGAAGAGAGAGAGAGAAGAGAGAGAGAGAGAAGAAAAACTAAAAACTAAAAAGAATCCCTGCATAACAGATATCCAAACGGAGCCAAACACACCAGTTGAACCCTCATCTCCCACAACAGGTTGCACCCACATCTTTTTCTATGCATGATATAGTATGTAGGATCTATACGATACTTGCCAATGAGATACTCACGAGACAGAAGTTCGTAGCGTTGCGAAAAATCATTGAACAAAAAATAAACTTTCAAACGATTGTTGAATCGATTTGGATTTTTTTGCAAAATATAATTGTACCTAGGTGTCGGGAAGTGCGCTCCTGCAGGTCAACTAGATTCGAAAAATCACGATAATAATTATGAATCGTACAATTTGTGTAATGTAACGTCAAATCCCGGCGCGCAGCGAACGGAATATACTAAAAATTCGTACGACGTAGATTTTTTCCCAAGCTGGCCACATCGCATTTCCCGACACTTGCATAATTACTTCGCAAAAAATTCCCAATCGATTCGAATTATTGTGAAAAAATTAGACTGAGATTCTAAAAAATTTAACAAATCGGTCACGTGCCCCCCCCCCCCCCCCCCCCCGTGCTCAAAACTCCTTAATCTGATGATCAAGCTAATGTAATCAATTTTCTCTCATTCCATTTCTCCATGATGGTAAAGATGCAAATTTAATTTCATTATTCTATTGATAAAATGTATAATGAAATTATACCTGTTTTGCCTTTCCCATTCCTGAGGTATCTTGAGTACGTAGTAAACGTGTCCACCGTGATTGGTGGTCATTTTCATATCACGTTAAAATATATCGTCCGCGATTCAAGAAGGAAACAGAATTGAAACGAAAATAACGAAAGGAAACAATTAATAAATAAATAAATAAATAAATAAATAAAATAAACACTAAAATAAGAAAAACAAAAATCCGACCGATTAGAAGCGAGAGAGATTATTGAAAGACAAAGACATCGAATCAAGTCCTCGACTGAAGGGTCGCAGCATGGGGGATGATTTGAGAGACACCTTCGCCATCACGGTGAAGAGTGTCCTCGATGCTGCACGCGCGTCATATTCTCCGCTGCTGCACCCTCAAAATTGTTCTATAGTTTTGCACTCGCGCAAGATTTACTGAATATATATATATATATAGTATAGATATTCGCGATACATGGAATTGTTATCGATTACAAATATAAGTATGAAACATCGTAGATTTCAAATTTTACCCTCGTCGCACGTTTGCTTGTATCATTATTATCATTGTTGTTATTATAATTATTATTATTATTATGCTTCACTGCGATATTAATAATAGACCGAAAACGCGGCCCCTTCGTTCGCCGACTAAAATATGTTGTTTCAGTCTTTTATGCACTCGTGCTGCACCCACACATTATTAACATACAGGAATACGTATTATACCAGCGTACCTATGCGCGTATTCAAGTTGAAGTATGTATTATAACACAAACGCTAGCGCACATAACTATGGGTATTAAATACCAAACACTATTTCTGCACTTTCGTCTTCTCCGCACACACCGCAATCTTGCCGGCAATGGGCACTAAATTTTTTCGATCACTTCATTACCCCGCGTAGAATTGTACGTATACATATATATATACGCATATACATGTAGCTGTCACCGGGTGTTAAATTACGCGAGAATCATTGCCAAATTCGGTCACAAGCAACTGAAGAGAGAAACAGAAATAAAAATGAACAAAGAAGAAACAAATATCCCACCCGGGTTATATTATCCCGTTCGCCGAAGAATTTTACGGATTCTTCATTTTCATCAGATATTCTTCTTCGCCTCGCACGTTGTTGAATTCTGTTAGCGGCAAACGGGATCTGTATCCCCGTAAGTGCGAATAATATGCGTGTACCTATAGCTAGGTACAACACTTGAGCAAATTTCGTTGGACTTTAACCGGACACTGCGTCCTGTTGCGAGTATTACAGGGGATTTTATGCGGGAGCAGTTTTCGCTTCACTCAGCCTTACTAGTCAGTCGGCTCGATCACGCGCGAGTTCTCCGATATTCTATTCCTAACTCCTATACGCGCTACCCCACCGCCTCTATCAACGAATGAACGAACGTGTACGGTCGGGGTCGCGGTGGTCGTGGTGGTGGTGGTGGTTGTGGCGTTGCCGCGTTATGCTGCCTGCGCCCCGTTTTATTTTACAAGGTTCGTGCCCCGACTACACGATATACTAAATACTATATATGCACGCTCTCGAGCGCCGGCGTCGCGACGCGGACGTCCAATAAATAAACAAATTGCCCCAGATCTCTGCGCCCGCAGCGAATAAGGAAACAAAAACGGTAAAAAAAAAAAAAAATGACATTTTTTTTTCCGTCATCATTCAAAACAACGAAGCGTATATATATAATTACCGCGGTATTCGACAATTTGTAGAAACTCTGCGTATACGTATTCGCTCTGTGCGCGACTTCAGCGCCATGGTATGGTTGAACTACAGGGGGCTATTGTAATATATTTTACTAAGTATTGAATGGCTGTCAGTAATAATAATATCGAATGATAAATAAAAAAATGCTTTTTTAATTAAAGGGAATATTTATAATAAATATTTGTTAATGTAAAGTGTTCTTGTGCATTAAAAAATAAAATGTAAGTATAGTTAATACTGAAAAAGTAGCATAGAAGTTAGCACACATAAAGATAGGTTAACTGAAATCAAATAAAAAGAAAATAGAGAAAAATTTTTTTTAAAATTAAAATTATAAGAAAACTTGAATAAACATTTAATTATTTTTTTTTTTATAAGTAAATTTAGATTGAACGAAATTACCAAAATATTTTATTGTTTCAAAATTCTACAAATTAAAAGTGCTGATTGTTTTTGAGTACAAAAAAATAGATTATGTTTGCTAACTAAAATTAACATATTACAATTCAATAATAAATCTGAGAAAAATTGTTAATCGATTAAATTTATCATTTTTATTTTTAGATTTGGATTTAAAATGGAAACCATAATAAAAACGGGATTTCAATCAATTTCAAACAGCAGCTATCCATTTTTTCCTTTGATTTATTTTCCAACTTGCTGTTGGAAATTTATAAAAATGACAAGCACTTTTTCTACCTGTATTCTTACAACTTACAACACAACAACTTTTGTGACTCATTTTATGTTATTTTATTTAAATAAATTTTAAATAACAATTCACTTGTATATTTAGCTAACTCGAAACATAAAAACAGCCCCCCGTAGTATCGGATATAGCCACGGGTAGCGCTGACGGTAAATCAGTTTCTCCCCACCATGGCTTCGCACTGAGCGAATATGTATATACCTCTATATAAGTACTGTGCAGGGTATACGGTATAAATATAAAAATGAGAAGAGAAGACAAGAAACAAAATTATCAAGTATGAAATAATAACATGTCGAGGTCAGTTTGCTTCGCATCATTTTATCTGTTTCTCTCTCTCTCTCTCTCTCTCTCTCTCTCTATCTCTCTCTCTCTCTCTCTCTCTCTCTCTCTCTCTCTCTCTCTCTCTCTCTCTCTCTCTCTCTCTCTCTCTCTCTCTCTCTCTCTCTCTCTCTCTCTCTCTCTCTCTCTCTCTCTCTCCGCTTTCAGAATAACCATACACCAACATGAAACTGTTAGCCGTACCTAACCTATACCTCACCACTTATTAATATACACGAATGCGTGGGCCGCGGCCGCGGCGTGGCGTGGCGTGGCGATGCGGGCGTTGGTAAATAAATATATGAACCACCTCAGCAAACGCTCGTCCTCCTCCCCGGCTCGTCGGACTTTGTGCGGAATGACGCACAATCACGTCTATACCTATCTATGTAGATATGTCATAGTGCATATATATATATGCGTTACAAGCGAGCCAGAGAAACGTGTATATCTATTCCTATATACGAGTGTTATAGGTATTTATATATATTATTTTCGGTGAACATGAACTCATCGACTATTTCGTAAAAAACTTATTATTAACTACTATGTATATATGTTTAAAATAAATTCAGGGACACACGGACCGATTGACCTGAAGGTATAGATTGATTCATGCGCGCGTTCTGCAAAACTTTGTATATATACAACGTTGATCGGATAAAAAATTCACGAGAAATTTTATCGCCAGCTGTTACGACGGCTGAATTGATTTTCGCAACAACAAAAAATGCATGTCTCGCTGATATTTTTCGACGACAACTGAATCTTGTATCGCACGATCTCCGAGAGCAGCAGGTATTCGTGAATGCCCGGCAGGTGATGGAGAAAAATATCAGCGAAGAACGAATATTTGGCGAAAATCGTACACGGCGTTGAAACGCTGACATTATATTTTTTATGCATTTTTTCTTCACCACAACGCTGCTAGTACTCTCCAAACGCGTGAAGAAGATTCGTAAATTATAGCCGCGATGATATTGTGTCTAATACCTACCTACCTATAGCACCGATAATAACTGCGGTACGCCGAAGATCATAAATTTTCGTATTTTTCTTATGTAATATCTTGATTCCTCGTTCATAGAGCAAGTTTCAGTGAAGAAGATATTATATCATAGACCTAGTATTAAATACGTTTCAGTACTCCGGCGCGGTTTTTCAATTCCGCAGGCTATATATCCTATACATGTATGAAGTATGCAGTATCTACCATAAAATTGCGTAATAATAATAGTAATGATAATAATAATAGACCTATATATACAAGCTATATGGCTATGTAGGATATATAAGGTAAAACGTACGTAGGTGCGGATGTTGACACAGGCCGGATCGCATGGACGCGACCTTGTGCCATCATGCAATTAACCGCGGCTTTACCTACCTACTCTTTACTTCCGGGATAATCAGCTGTGCTCTTCAAATAGGAGAGAAGCATGGAGAGTTCGCGCGGCGGTCGTTGAAAAAAGGCCAAGAGCAGGAGTGAAGAGAATAAAAGAAGCCAGTCAAGTATGCGAAAAAAGAGGAAAAGGAGGCCGAAAAGATACTAGAGCGCGGAAGGACGAAGAAAAAGGAAAACAATTGATGAAGAAATATGAACGCGTTGTGCACGGCTGCGATTGTGCATCGTAGACAAGGATTTGTCATTTTCATTATAATTATCGCCATCATTACAAAACTTTGTTGATTTCAGACCCGATACGCATACCTAATATAGATGTTTAGCAAGCAGATCAAGGAATTGAATTTCTGTATACAAAAACGCTCAACGAAAACTCAAATCTATAAGAGCCAGCTATATAAACTCTGGAATAATAATACACGCGTAGGATGACGCGGGTCGTATATTTTCATACGCATTGATTACATAGACGGAGAGATTTTCTGCAGTGTATTCACGCTGCACAATATACTGTATATTTATATACCGCGTCTGATTAGAACAAGAGAAAAGGGGGCTGAAGTGAAAGTGAAAAGGAAAAGAGGAACAATAAGAACAAGATCAAGTCTAATTTAGGGTACCCCTTTATAATACGTGAAATATACCATTTTCTTGTTCGGCTGTAACTTTCCGTAAAACATTTCGATTTCGGAACGTCTAACAGACGGGAGAAAATTATTTCTTAAGGCGATGCGGTAGCCCTACCTTTACCGACTGAGATACGTGTCAACCTCATACTCCGTTTTATTAACAAACTCGCCGAAATAATGGGCTCAAATGTCGACGATACGCTTATCGTTAGTTGATATCTTCGAACAGTGTCGAGTCAACGGTAATTCGCATCGCGAAACTGACTGATTGTAAAAATGTACGGATTAATAGATTTTTCCAAATTACATTTCCGGTGCGGTAAACTTTCCGCCCCTCGACGATATGAACTAAGTATAATGTCAAAACTTCAGCCCATTATTTTCATCGGTTTAAAAATCGGACGAAACGTAAGCCCGACGTGTCTCAGTCGGTATATAAAGGTATAGGAGTATCGCCACCGCACCGCCTTAATAATCTAACGACGATAGGAACCCTCGCATCTGACAGCCCTGTATTCTCTCACCGGCGGGCATAGGTAGTGTCCATACACGCGTGCACACATACTTACAAACCTGTATCTCAATATTGCGCACTTACTGAAGCTTGAAAAGCTTCGAGCTTCCACGACGTACAAAGGCTGCCGCACATGAAAACTGTGTCATTCCCAGCGTTTTGTCTCTCCCCCTAAATACGCGGACAATACGTAACACATGCCGACCGACCGCACGACACCTCCGCTGTCTACCGCCGCATATACCTACATATATATCTAATATCTCAGAGTAAATGCCACGTACGATTATGTATCGCACGCACTGCACCAGGCGGCGGCTATTTTATTTGTCATTCTACCAGTAGGTGGTATAGTGTCCGAGTATCGTGACCAGATTGTTCATGTCCTGGATTATAACTGTATATTATATCATAGACGTGTACGTACCGTACCGATATACCAATGTATGTATGCATGGATGCATGTATGTATGTACGATTAAAACTTCCAAACACGGTTCCGTCCGAATGTCAACTAGCTACTCCTAATGCTAGTCGTGATCCCAAACTACATACATATAATTATCTCGAGCGAATCGATTCCTTCTTCACGTATGCATACTGTATACCTACAGGTATGACATGAAACCTCGTAGAAAAATTCGTCGATACACGCTTTTATGAAACTCGTACGATGATCGGACGTGTGAAATAATTTTCGCGTATCTATCAATCAATCAATTGATTGATTAATTTGTAACATTCCCTAGAAACAAACGGATCGATGTGTATACGTATTCTATCGATGCGGTCTATACGAAAAGGGTTTTGGTTGTGTACATTTCGAACAACATCCACGTCCGTTCGATATTCTTCGTTTGTTTCATCCAATTACCTTTCTTTCTATTCTGGATTTTCGTAACGCAATCACGTATGCACATCGATTATGGAATAATAATACAACGCGCATATACATACAATATCCAAATGATGAAAAAAGAACGAAAGAAAGAAATAAAGAGGAGAATATCAGGTACGGTAAACCATACATACACTATCTCGAACCGAGCGGCGCCCCTGACTTACCTGCAGAGAACTAGACGTTACTGTTCGGGGTACAATAGATATTACAGTATAACGGGGTGCAGATAGTATATACCGTACCGGTATATACATACGAGTATGTACATGTACGAGAGAGAGAGAAAAAGAGAGAGAGAGAGAGAGAGAGAGAGAGAGAGAGAGAGAGAGAGAGAGAGAGAGAGAGAGAGAGAGAGAGAGAGAGAGAGAGAGAGAGAGAGAGAGAGAGAGAGAGAGAGAGAGAGAGAGAGAGAGAGAGAGAGAGAGAGAGAGAGAGAGAGAGAGAGAGAGAGAGAGAGAGAGAGAGAGAGAGAGAGAGAGAGAGAGAGAGAGAGAGAGAGGTGTTAGTCCACCTGACGTCCACCCGCACCCCATACAACGCGCAGCGTTAGCCAGTTAGCTCGCTGCATCGATCCCCCGACAAGACTTTGTTCGGGTATCTATGTACGTATGTACGTACGTGCTACATAGCTTGATATATACCTATGTACGATTTTATGTAGTTCACTGTATATGGAAGAGACGGATGTGATGCGATGTGAAACTGTGATGCCGAAGAATAATTTTATAGAAAAATGTTGAATTTTGTCTTTTTCGTTCACAGACAATTTCCAGAATTACGGTGAATTTCGGCAAATCATTCCCCAAACAGAAAAACGGAAAACAAACAAGAATCTAGATATTTCCTCGTCGGAAAAAAATGGCTTATAGAAATGCATTTTTCGTTATTCCTTCCCCCCCCCCCCCCCCCCCCCCCCCGGTCCCAACGTCATAAACTTTTTCTCAATTTCAGCCCGACAGTAAATATACGATACTCACACGACCAACGTCCCCGCCTATCTTATGGTCTCGTGGTTTCTTGTTATTTTGATTGTTTTTTGTAACGTTAATTAAATTCTCTTCAATGCTTACGTATGCTACACTACCTGCCTATATAGATAGTATACGTAACTACTTCATTATTCGCGATAAGTAATAACTGTTACCCACCGATAGGCGATAAGTCTCTCAGCGAGCAAGCCTATATACAGGCGAGAATGCGCGATAAGATGACGGTAGGTTTATATAGTGTGACCGCGTCAAGCCGAAGGCCAAAGATTTTTATACATGTATGATACATACATATGCACGTAATATGCAAGAAAAGTTTCGCTAGTTCACAATCGCCCTTTATGAATACATACTCAGCTTTATATGCACGTGAATATATACATGTATGTACACCTGATGTATTCTTCGCTGTACCTATACAGTAAATGAATTGGAAATTGCATCGGTGTGCATATTTATATAACATGATATTACTGCATCCTTTTCGTACCATTGAACCCAAAACATATACATATAGGTATATATTTCGATAAGATAATGATCTAATTAAATAATTTGCAGTCACATAGTGTCGCGGTGTATGTGACGTATATATGTATGCATAAGCAAATATGTAACCGTATATATGTAGTTCGTCACGTAATACGTGTGACGCGATGTATAGGAAAACGTGATATTACTAAAAACCGCGGAAGTCCGGAAACAGCAAACCACAATACAGCGTTGACATATAGAAATAATGTATGTAAACAAATTATTATATTTTTTTGCGGTACGTGTATCGCAGTACCTGCCTATACGTTGCGCTATACACATATGATATACATTTATAACGTATTCTTATCAATAGACGAAGAACCGCACGCGGTTCTACCTACATTAGGTATACGGCGTGTCCCCTAATCTTTATAGAAATAATCTCGCAAAAATATGAAATGTTATCAATAAATTATCCCGGTAAATTTTCTTAACGAATGTTTGCGAAAGAATGAAAAATTTCATTGCTAATTTGTTTCAGTTCAATGTTATGTATGTACTCCATATGGCGAATAACGTTGAATTATAAATTATAAATTATAAATTATAAATTAAAAATTAAAAATTACAAATTATGAGTTATGAATTCCCTCAAACTTGCGTACCTGATCTGCGTGTGATAGGTGGGAGTTGTGTGCTCGGTATGAGTGGTGAGTAGTTCTACCGGGCTGGTCGCCATCGTGCGATGCAATAGGAGATCTTCGTCGAGGTCCACCGTTGGTTCCAGTAAAAGAACGCCCGGCGTCGACGGGCAAGGCGTCGGTTCCAGCAACGATACCCGAACCCTTTCTCTGCCCTCGCTGAAACCGAAATGCAAAAGAAGCTGCATTTAGACAAAAAACAAAAAAAAAGGAGAAAACTAACAGCCACACACACAAGTTCAAAAAATTCCATACGGTTCTGAGACATTTTCTGTCCCCTTATTTTTTAGTTCCTTCCTGATTCTGTACAAACGAGTGATTTCCTACTTTTTCTTTCACGCCTCTGTGTACATGCATACCCACATTATATATTATACACCGCGCGGAGGTTAATTTCAGCTAAATATCGACGATCTGTGATTCGCACATGTAGAATCAAGAGCCCGAAATAATGTATGAATGATAGAATAATCAATGATCGCAGCGACTCGCGGATCAGTATGTTATAAGTTGGAGGAACGTTATAGGTAATTAGTTGTGTGGTACGTGACTGTTTTAAAAAATTTTACCTCCCTGTGAATCGAGCACAAGGAGGAGTTGTTGTCTAGGACTGGCATTATAGAGCCTAGGTTCTCGCTTCTGCGGTCTATGAGTACGGGTACGGATCTCTCCGGGTACCCTATACCTACTTCACGTCATCGATTTCGACGTACCGGCGCCAACCTGCCCTTATTTCCAACGTTATACGGTCACTATAGTCGAGTCTCGGCAGAACGGAGCTACTCACCGTTGCAGAGATAAGCGTATAGGTGTGCATGTACAATATAATAATACTACCAGCTACGACTGATAATTACTGTGATGATAATTGGGGAAAATCAATCAAATTATCATTTTTTCTGTTACCCCAAATTGCTGAACGAAAAGGAACAAAATGGCTTCGAAAAAACACGTCTTTTCTTGTTTCGTTTTTAATCGATCTTTTGGTGATTGATGGGCTAAAATGATTATAATTTTCCTTCGAAACAGGTGAATACTGACTGGGTACACGTCGATACGATATACCGGTGACGGGGAGCCGATATCGCATGTAAAAACCGTCGCAAATTTGTATTATTGAATGATCAAAATTCCGATTAAAATTAATAAAAAAGAGTCGAGACCTAACTGGATGAGCGAGGCTACATGCAGACTAGTGGAAATGAAGTATTACGCCTACCTGCCAACCTACTATACAGCTAGATTCGTATAAATTACATTTTTGCCTGGTGCCGGAGGCTACTGTCAAAAGAATCTCTTCGTATGAAAAAAAAGCGTTAACATTCCAAGAGTTCTGACTCATATCATATTATGCCCCCTACGTCATGAAAGCCAGTCTCTCTCGACTAGGTATGGCAATTAAGCGTGGCATAATACATGTAGTTATGTATACGATATAACTCTACATTTTCAGTTCTCTAAACATTTGCAATACGTTATATATACAGGAGTACGTATGTCGAGTGAAGATAGAACGGATTGAAAAACTCTCAACCTGAAAAACGGAAACCAGTTCGCCTCGCATTCTCACTTAGTGATTGTCTAATCCAAATGAAAAGTTCAATATCAAACGGGATAGCGGTTTGCAGCTACCTATATTAGGTGAAAGAACAATGAAAATCGTAGGAACTCTCGATGCCAGTAATAATAACGATTGAAATGATTATAGGTACTACCCGCGTAATTAATATTTCACGAGAATATGAGAACGTGCGGGGACAGAAGCGGACCCTCGTATATATACAATATTTGGATAAAATTCACACATTGTAAAAGCCACGTAATAAGTTATAGTACAGAAGACACGTAGGTATGTGCGCCTCGGTTTGAGCGACACTGTACGTACGTACGTACATATAGAGTCCAACCCACGCAAAGTATTAAACGAGAATTACAGCGAGCAGGCAGACGCGGGGGTAGACCCGTAGACGCGAAGCCTGCAGGCGGCCTCAATTGCTGCAATTTAGATTACATCATGGCTCCTATAAGACAACGAACGAGGAACATCGAGTCTTATTCTACCCCCATTGAATTTTCCTCCAACGGTCAAGAGCTTTCGCTTTGAACCAACGAAACGGAAGAAAAATTCAATAACAATCATAATGACGATACAAGCTGAGCCGAAACGAGAGGAGGAGGGCGACGACGATGAGTTAAAAGAGCCGCTCCAACCTAACCTAGCCTAACCTAACCCTACCTTACCTCCAACTATAGAGCACCGCATATATTTAACGCGCGAGAGATAACAATGCCAGTACACAGTCCGCGGAATTTCGTCTTCAATGAACCGAAATTGAGATCAAGTGCTACACGTTGTACTCGTGCCTATAATTCAATATTCTTCTTGTCTCACCTCCTTCTTTTCGCACGTACGTGTATTATAGGGGTATAACGATGTATTCCTAATACCCACATACTATAGGTACGCGAAAACATAACATAGTATATATATTATACAAGAACGGAAGTGTACGCAGATACGTACGTCGCTCGAATTCAAATCGCGAACGAAAAAGGAATAAAAAATTTGCGTCGGAATTAATGAGGCCGAACGAGTGGATAAGGTTAATTTTATTTCCCGCAAAGTTTCCCCGGGGCCGATATTAGAGATATTTTTCGGGGTTTTGTTTTCTTATGTAAGGTGTTATCAGAGACCATTTACACGCGTCGTTACTTTCTGTTAAAAGCGTGATCGGTAACCACTTCGGAAACGTGATTCGTCGCCACTCCTGCGCCACACATCCGATCCGAATGAAACTTTGTCAATTGGATGCAGTATTCTGGCAGAAAAATTGCTAAGTATTTCACAAAATTCGACAATTTTTCACGAATTTCGAATGGTCAGAGGTTTATAGGATTGTTTATAGGTTAGATTGGACAAATTCAAATTTCAGATAGAATCTTCCAACAATACGTAGGGAGGAAATACTTGGCCACTTTCTGCCAAAATACTGCATCCAATCTACAAACATTCGTTCAAATTGGTTGTGTGGTGTAGGAGTGGCAACGAATCGCGTTTTCCAAGTGATAACAATACTTCGAACGATAAGCAACAACAAGTGCAATTGGGTCTTCAATAGCAGCTCAACGTCACAACGAGCTTCAGCCTCGTAAAAATTGGACAACTATGATACAACTTTTGTGATTAAATAGAAAATTCGCCGTACCCGTATAGCTGAAACTCCATCATGACATTTAAAGCGACACAAAACAGATATGTGTACAGGGCACACAAACCTACCGGTTACCTATATTTATAATATCGGCCTTGAGTCATCGCGCGCAGGGTGTGTCTAGGACGCGAGGTAAATATATGTAAATTAAATACCTCTGCAGTTTGACATACTATGTTTCTTACCGGCCTAATGTTATATGCGCGTGTTCATAATTGATTTGAACTGCAGCTGCGAAGAACGAAGAAATATATACCTGCGCGAAAAGAGAGCAAGAGATAGATCGAAAGACGGAGAGAGACAGAGACTGGATCACGCAACGAAGAAACAAACGGTTACGGTAATAAAACCTACATATATTCGTGACCGCGCGCAGAGGTCCTACGACAATCGCGGAGCGTACAGATAGATCATCGCGAGAGTATGCGAGTTCGAAGGCGTAGGTAATTGTTAATTCTTGTCTTTGTTCATTCCCCTCTGTTCCTTTCATCCCATGCCTTTCGGCTCTCTCTTCTTCGACTGACTGCGGCGGCGCATACATACACTACATACCAATACGAATACGAATAATACAAATACGAATACGAATACGAATACGCGAGACAGCGAAAGAGGCAGCAGCGGCCCGCAGCATCATCGCGACCCGCGGCCGACTGGCCCTAGTCCTTTTACTCTCCTTCTTTCTTTCCTCGAACGGGTTTTTACACCGTGAATATATATATATATATATATATATATATATATATAACTATACCGTCAGGAGAAGCACAAAAAAAACAACATGCACCCTGCGCCCGGGTTTGCCAGTCGCCTACCGCAGCGGTTATACGTATATATACCAGTTATAAACAACGAAGCGTACGTATATGAAGTGAGAAAAAAGATAGATAGATAGTATACAGATATAGGTATATAGGTTACATGTCATATACGTATGTATGTATATATAAAGCGAGACGAATTGCTAATGCATTGCGTTAGTATACGCCATATTCTGCACTCTGGGCTGATTGTAAGCTGCGGGGACAGGCAGAGAAATGGAGATGCGGCAAATATGAGACGTGTGATACAAAACTCGTTTCAAGTTCGCGGGAGTTTTCCTTCCGATGAATCAGTTACAGCCACCTTGATCCAGTGCTCTACTGCAGATAATGATTTTCATGCGTCTGCTGTCCCAGACGTCTTCTTTCTCGTCCTGAATACATCTTCACAGTTTATTTGTACATATAAAACGCGTGTCGAATGAAGGAGAAACGAGACGAACGAGCCATGATGAAAAATCAGAACTTACATCAATATAACTGCAGGAGTTCTCGCTCTGCCTCGTCGTAATAAATTAGCACCGTATGAGTAAGGATACCTGATCTGCATATGATCAATAATTCCTTGCAATAATATTCCAATATGATTTCGGCTGAAACTGATACTACGATAAATTTCTACTCATTGTGAGTGGAGGGAACGGATAAGTCTGATGAAAATACATACAACGTCAGCGCAAGAGAAAATCACGAAGAATAACATCGGCTGAAAACTTTTCGACGACGATCTTGATTTTTTTTTAATTTTTTTTTTCTTTTTCCACCATTTTCGGAGTTCTTGCGGGATTCGAGCTTCAGAGATTCTCGAGAATTACAGAAGATGAACAGTAAAAAAGAAGAATTCAAGATTTTTCTTTATCGACAAATTTTCGCCGATACATTGATATTATTCTATGTGATTTTTCTCGTTCGGTTAGCGTTATTCAAACTTCAGGCTCACGCTAGCGTTGGTCCGGATCTCCGATCGAGCGTGAAACTCAACAAATAATAAATTCCTGGGAGAGAATTTTTAAACCACTCACGAAAACCTCCTCCTCCTGCTGCTTCTACTATACCTGAACTAAAAATGAATAATGAATCCAAAAGACTAAAAACTGTACGTCCTTCGTTGGGTATAGCATATGTGCTGTATAGTATATACCTATAGTATTGGTATTGTACTCTTATCTCCGCCTCGGCAAAGATTTCATATATATTATATATAAATGAATTTCATAAATCCTATGCACGATCGAATATATTTTCGATTTTTTTGAAAAATAAAATCCCCGACTTCCCCTGACCAGTTGTTCAATTTTCCCTGACCAAAATTCTTATTGTTTCATTAGTGCTACGAATCAATACCTACAATTCGTCATTTCATTTCGATGTACTTGACGAGCAATTCATTTGAAAAAAAACCCTATTTCGTCAATATTGATGACAGCCGTTCCTTTTTCTTTAATAACAATTTTTCGTTGATATTTTTTCACAATAATATAATGAGAAAAGTGAATCTTTGAATTTCCTCTCTAGTCATTTATCGGATGTTTGGTCGTCTATATTTTTTCCCCGATCAAGTTTGAAATTTCTTGACATATCCCTGATTCCCTGACCAATCTTCGTTTTCCCTGACATTTCACCTGGTTTTCCTTGACCGTGGCCACCATGTAATGATATTAACGACATTAATAACAATAAATTAGAGTTGTGGGAGTATATATTATAGAACGTTCTATCCCGGGTAGTGATAGACAAATGCCAATACTGTATAGTACAGTATAAATGAATATACACATACCCGCCATAATAAACATTTCATTCATTATATATGCGAAACAAACTATATTATTAGCATTACAGACTGTGAAAACGAGCTTGGTGTATGACGCAATGGGCTCAAGGTCTGGCGATCGCTGAAAGCCCAACCGAACGGTAAATGTCGTCATCATCGTTACAATATGAGGCGCATGCAGTGAAAATGAAACACCATTGAAGATCGACGAGAAAAAAAAAAAAAAGAAAAAGACCAAGAAGAAAGGAGGGAAAAACATGACAGAACGAAGGCAACTAACGAAAAACCGGAAAATATTGTGAATTATAAAAATAAAAATATAAAATGAGACCGTGCTCGCGTGTACCCAGTATGCCTGTATATCTATCTAATCCTGTGGTCAAGCCTGAAGTTAGGTCATTTGGATCTGTATAGCGGGAAATACGAAACTTTTAGTCAGTCCTGCGGTATAAGAACGTATGTGCATACCTAGGTATATAAGAAAAGGAGAAAGCTGCTGCGTATGTATACAGGTAGATAGGTCACAGGTATAAAACGGGAGAAGAAATAGGAAGGAAAGAGTAATAGTGAAAAGTACAGGAGACCAAAAAATGAACTATGTATACATAGTATACAATGCTATCTTCCGAATTCTGCAATGAAAGTCGGCGAACTTTCATTTTCCTCTCAATCTTGTACAATGTATCCTCTATCGATTTCTTCATCAATCAGTTTGTATATATATAGTAGCTATAGGTATGTTTTATAATAGATGGGTGTATTTTTTTTCTCTTTCTTTCTCTACGTAGATCGTTATTTCTTCATTACACGAATGCCTATATAAGCTTGTAGCAGTTCGCCGTGCGCGTTGCTCTTTTTCTACCTCCACCTCTCTTCGTCTAGTCGTTAAAGAGGAAGCCGAAAAATACCCGTTAACCTAGTTCTTCATTTCCGGCGTATCATGCTCAACCTCAAGATCCAGTCGGGATGCCTCGCGTATGTAACTCTTATACCCTTATACGTGTACATCTTGTATCCCTATGACTCTGCGTATAATATAGGGGAGGAGACCGACTGAAGAGGATTTTGACATTTTCCCACGTACAATGGGGTCGCTGCAGCCACCTATCTCTTCCTCTACCAGCTTCCTTCTCGTTTTGTATACTTAAGAAAAACCGTACTATAGTATAATTACATGCATAGAGTATACGTGCGTAGACGTATTACAGTATAATGGTTCGGTGATGCGATCTACATGCGATCTTTATCATTCTGTAAAACTCGCAATGATAGACTATACTCGCAGATGCGGATAGATATGATACATGTATTATAGAAAGTTAACTACAAACTGCAGCACGGCTGAAATGACATCAAATTCCGTGGACAAAATGAATGAATGAATGAATGAATGAATGAATGAAAGAAAGAAAGAAAGAAAGGAACAAAAAAAAAAGACACTGTTCCGATGAAAGGATTCCACCGGTTGGAATATTACCTCGTACATATCAGCGTCACGGAAATATAAATGTCCCGACATGAATGAAGGTGAATAAGCCAATGAATTACTACCACTCTGCATCTAGAGTGAATGATAATATTTTTGTGGTATACTATATATGTATATATGCATATGAAACGAATGACTGTAGAAAATTTACGTGCAATTCGGAAAATTCAAATATATATATATCAAATACGGAGATTACACCAACGCGCGGATTATACTCGCCGATACTTTCGTCATTTTCTTCTTTCCCACGAGAATCTATCGCTATATCATTGTATATGGGTATAAATATTTATGTAGGTTATACACATACAGGTATGTAGGTGCTCGATAATATCGAATATTGGAGTGCAAAGATTATCGTCTTTTGATTTTGGAACGTCGATAACGTCGTCGAGGGACGAGGAGATATCGAGACAAATTGACGCGGCGACGCGTTGTGTCAGAATCTTCAAAGCGAGCAAGCAGCCCACACAATGGATGGATGCAACATCTTCGAGTGTCTTTTGAGGTTACACTGCACCAACTGTGGCATCGTCGAATAATATAACGTTGAAGTAGATGGAATATTGTGCGTGGACGTATATACATACGTATACACCGATGTGTCGATGATAAGTAAATTGATGAATAAACGAATAATCTGAATGTACTGGTAACGGATTGTTCGAATGGCAAATTGAATCTGCAACCGTATAAATTCATGTATCAGAAAAAATGTCTGCATTGTCAAATAGATTTAGTATTCATCCAAGAATTATCGTTTCAACTCTCCGAATTGAACAATTGTTAAGAACATTCCGAACGAAGAAAATCCTTGCCGTCTATAAAAATCTATAAAAGTCGAAGCATGAGATAGAAGATGTTTCAAACCAATATTCATACATTGATAATATAAAAGTCAATATTTTGAACCGTGAACGGAAAGTCGGTGTACCCCGGCAGATCCTGTCACCTAGAATATACATACCTATAAAATGAGGAGGAAAGAAAAAAAACGGGAAAACGGTAAAACGGTAAAAAGAGGGTGCCGAATTATGTGTCAAGATGGCGCGTGTCCATGGCAACCTGGACGACGAAATTTCACGTTTTGTAGAGTTTATTGTTATCATATTGTCCCACAAGTATGGAAAATATTGCCGAAACACACCTATCCTATCCCACCGTTCGATTTGTAAATGCTTTCCCAATTCTTATCCTTTTTCTTCCCTCTTTTTTTTCCCCCTTCCTTATTCTTCTCATGTACAAAAGCGTTACGGGAAGAAAGAAAGAAAGAAGGAAGGAAAGCCCTCCGTCCTCTCGTTATATTTTGCTATTTTTTACCCGCCCAACTGCCCGCTGACTTTTCTCTTCTTTTCTTTTCTCAAAATTCAAGGACAATCTCATTATAGCTAGCTCTATGTACTACGTACGTACAAAGCATAGAAAAGTAGGCAGGGATGAGAGGTGATGGGTATAAGAATCGTAGACTCCAAATTTGCAGCAGCAGCGTCGCATCATCGCAGCTCCTCCCGTCTCTGAATAAATGTTTTCCCAAAACTTCTCGTAACGAACTCACTCTGACTCCTCTCTAACATTTCTAACATTTTAATGAAATGAATCCAACCGAGCTAATAAGTAGTACTACACGATAACGAGAGGGGAGTATGACAAAAGATACTAAACATAGCGATAATATGTGTTCTAATCAAAATCTCCGAATTATCATAATTATAACAAATGAGATAAAACAGAAGATAAAGAAAAAATTCAACAGTAGATATCGCGTCGCATAAAATCCAATTTTCATTTCTCTATCCCGACACCTGGCGCGGCAACTGGCTGGACCACAGTCTATGACTAAGGAAGGAATAGAAAGAAGGCAAAAAAAAGAGAATAAAAAGAAAGGAAAAAAAATTGGCTCCGATTCTCTGTTAGGTTACATACCGAACACTTTCCTTTTCGCTCTTATACTCGGCACTTAATTTACTTAAATGCCTATAGATGGGTATACCATAACACTCGCTCGGAATGATAATGAATTTGTTAATTTATTTTAAAACATACAGTTAAAATACGCTTTTTCTCGTATCGATCCCACCCAGGTTGAGTTAGTTCGATACGTATTCACGTACGTTGTACATACGTATACCTATTAACCTATACAATACATACCTCTTGACAAATGAAGTGCGATGTGTATGAAATCCGTGAATCACAAAGTTTGCGGCAAGTCGATTATATTCACTAATAAATTATATCAATTATACAGCTATACCTGGACGCGTCGGTTGTTTTTTTATGTTCTCATTTATTTATTTCTTCTTCAGAAGTTTCAATCCCTTCTCGCACAGTAGTAACGAACGGAACTATACTAACAATGAGTATATGTGACAAATCACGTAGTATCGTAAAATTGTAAAACAATATTATTCCCACTGCACGCGATAGCACTGTATTACAATACGTATGCGTAAGCACCCGGAACAGTAATTAAGTATACATATTTTTTTTCGTTTCGTCTCTTTTTTTATTTTTTTGTTTTTTTTATTTTTTTACCGTTTTTATTCGATTTTTTGCACGCTGTTACTCGCGCTCTCCTCTCGGGCGGGTGAAAAGATTCCTAACGAATCGAACGAGATAACAACGCTGCTGCACCGTTGACACCGTAATTACGAATAAACGCACTAGCTTCTGGCCAGACCAGCAGGGTCGGACTGAACCTGAAGTTGGTTAGCCTTCTATGCTTGCTCTCTACTCGCTCACCATTCACCCACCACGCCTGCGTTATTTCTACTTCGCAAAACGACCGTTACGGCGCCACCTCGCGATAGGTATGTACCATCTTCTCACCTCCGCTGTCTCGCCTCGAACGAGAGCGAATGGTTTATTCGGATGAATATGAAAACACCAAAAAAAGAATACCCCCCACCCCCCGAAAATCTGACCCCAAGTCGCCTTTGCCTCGGTTCAGTATTTGTACGATAATATACGCACCTGTAGTCGAAAATCGAGAAATATACTATAATTATAGCCTATAGGTAGGTACTAACTCTTCCGAGTGTCAAAGATTCCTTTTTGTCTATACTCGTACCTTGTTACTTGCCCGCGATATAAAAAAACAAGAGTATTTCTTAGTTTTTTGTTTTTTGCGTGGGTGTGCGTTTTTTTTTTTTTTTTTTTTGTTTTTTTGTTTTTTTATCGATTTCCAATCAGATTCAAAGACGACGTCGGTAGACATATCTCGATATATATATATATATATATCTATATATGTGGTTCTATATACCATACCTTTCCCCATTACGATACTTGAACATCATTGATTTTCAATGGTTTTTTTTTTTGTCCCCACCGCGCAATAATCCATAATATTCTACGCGTTTATACGCGAGTAGACTAATATTGTAAGTAGTACTGGCAGCAATAATCCGACTTTGAATGAAGATCGAACTCATTGTCGCCGCGGTTAAAGCAACAAGAGTTGAAGTTTAATTCAATTTGATACACTCACGTACGTATGCTTATGCGTAGGTACTACATACAATATATGTATGTATGGCTTTGGGTACTGAACGAGTTTTTATATTATCGTCTGCCAAATTTCATGATGCCCGCGGCACGTACGTACGTACCTAATTCGCACGCAATAATTTAGCGATTCGAAATAACGATGATGACAATTACTGGCATAATTAATGTGCGTGTGAAGGTGTTTTATACCTACCACAAAAAACAAAAAAAAACAAAAAAAAGAACTATGTGCGTATGTATACATATGTACTGTGGAGCACTCATTCGCACAGATTTGTGCGGAATGAATCACGGGCCAGAAAACAACATTGTTTACGTATTATGATCGATAAGGTTGGTATTTTTCTCAACGAGTATGTATAAATAATGTATACCTATGTATGCGCGCCGTGTAACGAGGACAGTGCATCGGATAGAATAGAGTAGAGTATAGAGAGCATCGCGCATATACCTATAGGTATATACATATATATACTCGATTTAACCAATAATCTACAGCTCCCTCTCTCCGTCTCTCTATCTTTTCGTTTTCTCATTCTCTACGTGTCTGTCGACAATTTGGTGGCGATTCGGGAACTCGAGGCACACCGCGACGTACGCCTCTCTATGCGTGTGTATGCATGTATATCGCATACGTAATGAAAACGTACTTCTTTTTTTTAACCTGAACAGTAGCGTATAGTGCAGTGCCGCACGGTAGGTAGTACTGCAGCGAATGTAGCCACGCAACTGACTACCGGTTGCACACGCCAGATGTATGATATTATTAGGTACATACGTGATCGAGTACAACGCGTCGCATATACTATAACTACCTGTATATGATACAGGCGTACAATATTTGTATAGTATATACCAACAGCCCCGTACAATATACATACATATATATATATATATATATATAACTGTCAGAACGCGAACGAGATGTGAATCCCTTGAAAGATCTCAGCGACTATTGATACCTCCAAGTCTACCAGTAAAACTTGAAGAATGAGGGCTTTCATTTGGAAATTTTGGCAATCGACAAAATGATATTGCGTAGAGGTATTTATGAGAAACGAGCCTCTGAAATGCCGCGACACACAGGACTTCTTCTTCCCGCAGTTCTCTCCCCGTAACTTCCAAATACCATTTAACGTCATCATTTCGTTCCGTACATGTCCGTGGGAAAAAAAGAACGGGCATCGCGATGAAAAAGAAAATGGAAGAGAAAAAGAAACGATGGAAAAGAAAGAAAAAAAACAAATACTGGAAAAAATTCTGAAAATACTTCATCAAAGTAATTGCGTGCATCATTTCGATCTACATACGCGATTACTTTGGAGTCTCAAGTGAAAGAGCGGCAGAAAGCAGAGGATGGGAAGAACTGTAGGTACAATACGGTCTTCTCGACCGAGTTCTCGCGTTGAGTGCACACGCGAGCGTGCACCGCGGAATGAATATGAAAGTATAAAAAGAATTGGAAATAGCGAAGGATTCGTCGATGATAAAAACAACGATAAGGAGGATGATCGCGTACGTGTGTCTACGGCCTACGTCCTACTCATGCTGCACGTCGGAATTGCAGGAAAAAAAAAACAACAATTTTGCAATTACTATTTACATATATAGCTTACTACAAGATAAAAGGAAATTATTACAAATAAATATAGATGATATATATATATACACGGTATATCTGGGGCATATTCGTCAGCTTAGCTGTGCTTCTCTTATCGCACAATAACTCCGTATCAGTTTATCGTCTCTCGACTCTCGACACCCTCCCTCCTCCGATTAAGCATATTGAATATGCATGTATTATATATATATATATATATATATATAGTTGAATTGAAATCAAATGTAAGGCATATAGATTGGAGTGTAAATAGGTCCGCACTGCACAGCAGTTATGAAAATGTTGAATGTTGAATGATGAAGAAAAAAAAAAAGAATCCATCCGCTCTCAGCTGTATCATATGGAACTGGAAATCTTGAAAAACAACACCTCGCAATTTTGCAAACGAAAAATCAGACATGCGTTGGTTTCCGAACGTTTGCCCGGACGCAAAATTAAAAAAAGAAAAAAAGAAAAAAAAAAAAAACCTATGTCCGGCCCCAATGTTGGGCGTCAAACTTTAACCGGCAAACCCCCGGACGCGAACGAACGCGTGATTTTCCGCGAGGTTGATAGATTTTCCAACATTTTGCGATACCGATTTGAAACGACAGGGGCAATAATACGTGTATCATATGAATAATTAATAAGTCCGCGGGGGCGAATCGATATATTTCGATCGGTACGATCATGTTAAAACATAATCGAGCCGTGATACAGTATGTACATACATACATGCATACATTGCTGTATCTATACCTGTATACATTACAGTTCCATGTATATACCGATGAGCCCAACTTTCTCCGGAAAAGGTATAATGATATGATTATACGTCTTTTTTACCTCACTCTCTCTCTCTCTCTCTCTCTCTTTCTCTCATTTTTTGCCATCTATATGAGGTATGTGTGGTGTGCAAAAGAATGGAAAAATGAAGAGTGTTGCGCGACCGCGTCGCCGCGCTTTCGAGATTGCATGTCTGATTGTAGTATAACAGCTATAATATGAATGAGCCCTGCCCGACCACCCACTGACCGACTGCGAAGTATAAGCGATACCGCGCGAGGGTCATTTTTTGTTCGTTGCAATTTCATAGCTGCGAAATGTGGGACAAAACGAATTATATGTATACCTAATCGCAGCATACCTACATACCTGTGTACCTAAAGTATATAACAGAGGGCGAGTAAAGTTGAGGCGCGTCTGCACGAACGATATATAGCGGTGAGCTTATATGTCGTATGCATAACGACACACACACGTAATAGGTGTTGTGACATCGGACCAATGGAAGCGGAATAAGTATGTATAACAAGAGAAGAAGAAAAAGAATCTTACGAGTTTACATTTTGTACTGGTTTTTCTTTTCGGCTTCACGCATGGTGGCGCGGACAATTTGGCGAAAGCGAAAGTTTTCCGACTTTTTCGCACAACGAAGAATGGTAGGTAATTATCCATGAATCTCGAGCGCGCAAAAATTCACAAATAAATAATCACAATTAGTTAAAATTTTTTCCCCTTAATGCGAATTCTTCATAATTTTCACACGATATGCGCGGTTGTGATAAAAAATTATTTGCCTTTTACCGTACTTCGAGATTGAAATTAACGGTATACGTATACCTGTATATATATACCCATTTTCATTGAATTATCACGCGCATTTCACTCCGTGGAACCTAGCAGCGCGTAATTCTTTGATTTTCTCCGAACCTACGAAGTTCCCGCAATATTACCGTTTTTTCCCGTATTTTTCTACGCTTTTCTGGCTCATCGCACCCTCTGCTTTCATTTTCAGCCAATCACCGTGTACCTATATACGATGTAGGCATACGTATACCTACATGTATTATACCCGCCGCAATCCGGTGTCTATATAATAGTTAGTACATTCTCTGCGTCTGTGAAAATATACAGTAGGTACCCACACAGTCCCTAATCGGAGGTTTATCTGTATATCGCAGGATGATCCGCTCGCGTTACGTTATTTTTGTCTTAAATAGGTGTGGTCTGTTACGTCAGTATATACGTACGCATAGAGTATATATATAGGTACACGTACGTATAACATACTATATCTACCTTAGCGCAGTCTTATACAAACCGCCCTGTGCGCGTAGCTATATAGGTATGTAAATACCAAACGTTTAGTTTTCAACGGATAAGAATAAGCCCCCCCGTTTGTGACATGTGCGGCATTGGAGCTGTCGCCGCTGTCAACCTAACCTAGCTAACATAGGGGACATTTATTTTTCATCGCATTCCATCGATGTTTCGAAAAAATGAAATACTCAGCCACTCACTGCCGTCGTGCTCAATGAATTCTCAAAGTTTCGTCGAAATCGATTGAATCGTTTGTCAAAATTTACGATTTTCATTTCCGAAACGATTCCCGTACGTTCAAGATGGCGACTTCAATTATCCCCTAAATTTGAATCCCACGAACTAGTAGGTTATAGATATCTGTATGTATAGTAACCGTAGATTATTCGCGAACGCGCGTAATCGCGAACGAATCTCAGGATACGTATATACCTATGTGTACTGCAAAAGATGGTGAAAGGCAGAACGGCCACAAGCCGAAACAAAAAATATGTGAAATTTGTACAAAATTAATACGATGCGGAAAGAATATGCCAAAAATTTTTGAGACTTGGAGAGCCCAACGAGAGAGTTATCGACGCGACGCGCGACGTTTGTAATGGACGAGAATAATTGAATCGAAAATAGGTGGTATACCCGGCTACATTAAAGGATTCATATAATATGAAAGTTTTCTCCTCGGAATGGAAACTGTGAATTGAGACAAAATTCATACATGCCAAGCAATAATTCGACTCTTTTATCTTCTATATACCCAACTCGCCTTGTAACTACGAATTCAGAAATTTCGAAATTCTCCTATTCTTTCTGTGTTACATTGAATTTATATATCAATCGCTTCTTTTCTTTTTCAATTTTCGTTCTCTCTTTCAACTTACTTGTGGATCACCGTTGCAAGGGGCTGATATAATTACAAACGTTGAAATAATGGAAAGAAAAGAAACGGCGAGTAGAAAAAAAAAAACCAATAAATATTACATATCAAGGTATAACGTGTAGGTATATAGTTACTCATGTAGTACATACTAGAATGTTTAAGCAAATGATATTAACTCACTCTGTTTCGGGGGCAAGAAGCAAGGGCGAGCCGAACGTAATCGGAGCTGATAATCGTCCATTGTGATCGAGAAAATGATTAGTTTCCGGTTCTTCTTGGACGGGCGTCTCATAGACGAGCGTCTCGACCATCGATCCTTTGCTAGAGCCAAAGGAAACCCTGAAATTCACGAAAATCGAACAAATAATTAAACAAACGAACAACCGACAAATCCAACGATAACGAGCAATCATCTATTTTCACACGTACGCATAAATCTCGATCGATTATTATCATTGTTGTTATTACACATAGGTGAATGCACAATGAGGATGAAGAAGAAGCGGAAGCAAGAGAAAAAAAAAAGAAAGAAAAAACACTGATTCAAATTTTTGCGGCTGTATTCGTAGGTATATATATGCTGCAAGCTGTAACGTCGACCTCCTCTCTACGTATATTCTCTATATTCTCTTTCGGTCGGTTTAATCTGGTCGCTGGCGCTCTCTCGTGGTGGATATCGAAAGCGTCGGGCAGCGTTTTGTTGCGATGTCAAAGTCACGTGACGTCGTACGGACACGTGGCCGCATTATTTGAAAATTCAATTGGCGTTGATACCGATTATCACGTAAAATTATGTAGAATGTAGATCATACGACGACGACGACAACGCACGATGCGATGCGACACACTGAATTTATTCGTCATTCCGGTAAATTAGCGAAGGTATGCATGTAATCGGCAGCTGCAATGATTATCGCACTGCATATATGTGTACCTATTATACCTACTACGCTATTCTAATTACTCATATTCACGTTACATAGATTTGCATTATATGTATGCATGCCGCTACCTGTGCACATGGCTAGTGACTACTAAACTGTACAATAGTATGTACTACCTATACCCAGACTTTTGGTTGTTAAATGTTATGCTGTGTTGAGTTCCGTTGCATCGTTACGCTGCAGCAGAGCGGAAGGTGGAGAAGCGTAATTAAACGTTGCGCAATCCTCGGCGCAATTAACCCGGCCTAATTGAAAAGCGGTGTACGGAATGGGATGGGATGGGATCGGAGGCGACGGGATGGACGAGCCGGGGCGCGGCTGTCTAATATTATTAAATCCAATTGCAGATGATATAGACGCGGACCTGGTTACTTATTTTACTTTTTTTCGAAATTCAAATTCAAATTCAAATTCAAACGAGGCTCGGAATCAACGTTGGCAATTAATTAATTACAATTATTAATAATTATATGGCAAGGTTGAGACTACTTTTCGCGAACTACGCGTATCTATGACGTTGACGCCACGAAATCACGAAAAAAATGTATTCTCGAGTGATTTTTGCTGAAATTTGTCGGTGAAGATGAATGATTGTCGGCAAAAGAATTAAAAAAAAAGCTCAAAAATGAACAAAATTATCTTTTGATAATTTTGTTACGTCTAAGTTATAAGCTGCAGCCCCGGAGCATAAAATATTGAGACGCAGCCTGTGCCTGCATATAGATATTCTATATTTTCGGATAATGCGAAGATTTTTCCGTGAAGCCCTTCGACCATCGTTTCAGAATATTATCAAAGCTACTTGAAATCGTGTATGTGTCGAAATTATCTTCTAGAAACTTTTCAAAATCTTTATAAATAGGTGAATAGGTATAGGTGTATATATATAGCATCTACGTAGGTATATTTCTATAGATCGTATATGAAATATTTTGGCGTATGTATGTAGAAAGAAGAAAATAGCAGAAAAATTTTGGTTCGGGAAAGTTTTGTTCTTTTTTTTTCTTTTTGCTATAAACTTATTGAAATCTTGAAGAAATCTTCTACAATCTGTATCGAAATGATCCGTAAAAATGATTTGAACTCGCATAATTAGGTAAACATATAATTTGAAAATTTGCACGTACATAGTATATATGAAACATTTTGAAAACTTGCACGAAATCTATGTCAGTCGATAATATATGCCATACATTATACATAATGTTATGAAACGGTGACGTTATTTGCAGTGTGCAGGTTGAAAATGCGTTTGAAATTAGTGAAATATACAGAAAATTTAACCCGCTGCAGTGGTCGAGGAAGGAATTCTCCTGCGCGAGAGCCGTCAGAGGATACTAAAATACGTGATCGTAGATGTTTCGAAACATCATATCGGTAGAAAATGACGTCGCGATTTCGAATGTTCAATTTCGCTGCAGAAGGCCGAGAACATTTAAATTTTCCAACACTCGACGGGATGTGATGTCTGTAGAAATTGACGAAACGTTGAATTTCCTACGCGTCGATGAAATTCCTCTCACCGCGGGCAACGGCCGCGGCGCGGTATCCGCGCACGGATAAAATGAAAATGAAAATCGATATAAAAATTTCACAATAAAAGACAAAACGCAATGCAAAGGCTGGACAATAGACAACGAGCCGCTGAAGTGATGGCGAAAACCCTTAGCGACGGTAGGTACGAGGTGTGTGGTAGGTCCGGGTCGTTCGGGTTGGAGGTCGGGGTCGAGATCGAGGTCGACGCCGAGACGGAGAGCTCTAGCTATCGACCCGCACGGCGCGGTCGGCCGGGCGGCCGGGACGGGGCGGGCGGGACTCCGGACTCGACATGGACGTGGATACGTAGCTCTATACACTCTTTCACGGGGCTCGACGGGTGCGGACGGACTTGCAGAAATAGACAAAAGTAACAGCGGCGTAACAAGGATTGGGAGTGCCCCGTAGGTACGGGGCGAATCGCGATATATAAATTACGAACAAGAGGCGGGATAAAGTGTACGAACAACGATATCAAGCAACGGGGAAGAAAATTTCACTATTTCTACGGATTTTCAGGTCCGAAGTAGGTACACCCGAGTGATTCTCTTCTCTTTTTTCACAAATCGTATCACGAATTCGAATCGAAGAACGAAAATAACCATCCTGCGGCACGCGCGATGGTTCAATCCTCGATTTATTCGCTCATTTCACCCCGTGGTATGAGATCTATCAACGATGTGTCATGTCTATTTCAATGTTTGGACACAGTAGCTCAGGCTTATAACATCCGCGACCGTACGACTTCCGGTTCTATTGCTATTTCAAATTTCGCATGAAAATCTGGCCCGAGTCCCACGCACTCTCTCTCTCTGTTCCGTAATGCTTGTAAATACACGTATATACATACGAGCGCGTGTATCAGAGTAGTATTAATACGAGTCGAGGAAGACAGTGAAACGCTAAAATCGCGATATAGTCTGTGTACCTGCGTACTGTGCTCACTGTAACTTCACGCGGACTAGATAGTACCTACATACATACGTATACCTACTTATGCTAAAAAAAAATACGTATGGGTGATATTTTTCATTTACTTATCGTTAGCGATCTGTCCTGCAGTTGGTCTATACCTCTGCGTCACACGTTAATAACTATTCATACACCTATACATTATTTACGCGTAGGTGGAGGAGTATGGATGGGTAGTGCCTGTACATACCTACATTACTTAATTCTTTAAAGGTTAAATTCTGTACATAGGTTCCATCGATCATAGTCTCGCTTGAGCCGTTTTTTCTTTTTCTTCCTAGTTTCCTTTTTTCGTTTCTCTCGATGTATTTCGAGCCTACGCAAATATGTTACCTGCATATACTGTAAGAATAAATGAATGGTTTATATCACAGATCGAGTCTGCAGCACTCGGCGGTTCTGACTCACTCAATCCTCACTTCTTGCATACAATTATAATGATCGTATATTCGAGACTTTCGTTCCCTCGAGAATAATGTTTATTATAACGTTAACGGAACAAAATGACATAAGATTTATTTTCGAGCGGTGTTTTTTTTTCTTTTTCCCCCTCTCCTCCTCCGACGGCTCAAATTTCTCCGTTCAACGAAATCTCGTACCGCTTTGTTCTTTCGTTTCGATCTTTCGAAAATCCCCGGTAAACTTTCACCCCGTTGTTGCTTCTCGCCCATTTTTCTTACGCCTGACCTTCGGCGCCCAACGTGGGGCCGTACGTTTTTCTTTCCGTTCGTTTCGAGTCTCAAATGTTTTCTCTACGTCTTCTTTTTTCCACGGGGGCTTCCGGAATGACGGAAAAGAAAAGAAAAGAAAAAAGAAAAAAGAAAAAGAAAACAATCAAGATTCCTACAACTTTATCGAAGAATGTACCTACCGCCAAACATCACTCGTAATGCATACCTTTCTCATACGAAAACATTGAGGCTGTCGAATGATATGAGAATATTTATGGTTATTCCGTTCCGTTAAGTTTACAAACTTCGACTACATATTATCTGGCGTTGATGATGTACCAGAGTGTTTTCAAGCACCGGTCACGAATGTGTGAATCTGCATACCACATGACATAATTCATGCGAGACAGGCGGTTTCGAGACTGTTGAGTTTGTTCGAATTTCAAGATGCTCCCTCGTATGACAAATTGTATACCACCTACCACCACGTTAAAAATACGTATGATACCGCGTGCTCGAATATTTTTTTTTAACTCCAAATTTTCGCGACTGATTCGGAAGATCTGCTACGAGATATATGTATAATTTCCTTTGCTTCGTAGTACATCTGAACAAATTTATGACGAAATATATGCAGGATACAGTATCGCAAGGAAACTCTTTTCAACTCGTATCACCGTACGAAATTCGTGTATAAAAATTCACAATTTTTATACAATACAATAACTGTCATATTTGAAAATGAATTTTATCCAACTTGAAAGAATATGGAAAGAAAATTCATTCGACCATAAATATCTATGACGATTCGACGAGAAAATTCAATTTCTCTCTCTCTCTTTCTTTTTGCAATTACCTATACCTACGGTTTGAATCGTCTTGTCAAATCGCCCATAACAAAACCCACCTGAGCTGAAAGCTCGCCTTCGTATTCGTTATGGTGATAATGATTTGCGACCATGCATCCTGGAAATAGTAAATCAAGTAGATCAGTGAGCCTCGCGGGCACACACACTCGCGTGCAAGCATACACGAACACTAATACGTATGGTATGTATGTATATACATACTTATATACTACACATCCATCAGATATAAAGTCAATGGATTGACACTGCGTAGGTGTAACAGAGCTGCTACAGACATCGACCACATGCACACTCGTTAAACGAGATTGTAGAAAACGTGAAAAATGAAACGAAAAAACTAAGAAATCAAGTAGAATAAAAAAGAAGATCGTGTACGTATATTATATATACGTATATATACCTACTGAGTCTTCGATTAAGAAAAAAGCCAAACTATATATGTATCATTCGATTCTTGATGGTCTTTATACTGTGCAGTCCTCGTTATAGTCCCTTATACCTATACGTATGCACGTAGTAAATGCCCCGGAGATACCGATATCCGCGGGATATAAATTGCAGGTTTATACTGCCCAAAAAAAAGATGAGCCAAACAAATTTTCACTATACGTCTACGTACTTTGAGCTGATCGATATTATGTATACTATATGACGAGTCCGAGATGAAAATACATGTAATACACGTTATATATATATATATATATATATATATATACGTGAATCGTTGCAGAAAGAAAGAAAGGAAGGGAGAAAGAAAGAAAGAAAAAATAAACACAGAAAAAAAAACAAGAAATATCGAGTTTCGGCAAAGTGCTCGGTAAGTCGACACGCTTGCTCATACTACTGCTGCTGCTGCTGCTGCTGCTGCTGCTATTCGCTCTGTGCGCGACTTCAGCGCCATGGTATGGTTGAACTACAGGGGGCTATTGTAATATATTTTACTAAGTATTGAATGGCTGTCAGTAATAATAATATCGAATGATAAATAAAAAAATGCTTTTTTAATTAAAGGGAATATTTATAATAAATATTTGTTAATGTAAAGTGTTCTTGTGCATTAAAAAATAAAATGTAAGTATAGTTAATACTGAAAAAGTAGCATAGAAGTTAGCACACATAAAGATAGGTTAACTGAAATCAAATAAAAAGAAAATAGAGAAAAATTTTTTTTTAAATTAAAATTATAAGAAAACTTGAATAAACATTTAATTATTTTTTTTTTTATAAGTAAATTTAGATTGAACGAAATTACCAAAATATTTTATTGTTTCAAAATTCTACAAATTAAAAGTGCTGATTGTTTTTGAGTACAAAAAAATAGATTATGTTTGGAGTCCACAATGAGCCATCAATACTGCAAGGAAAATTGAAAATTTTTAATATTTAATACTTAAAATTTATGATCATTGGTATGGATAATCTTTTTGTTTAATATAATAAGTGGCAAAGAGTAAATGAATCTTAAATAATTAATGAAAAGTTTATAATAAAAAAATTCAATCTTATTTTTTAATATATAATTATGCTAAATTTAAAAATGTTAAAAAAAATTTTTTTTTTTAATTAATAATAATATTTACTAGCATTTTCTAAACTTACTATTTTTTTAAGTTTCACTCCTTTCAAGATTTTTATTATTACGGATAGTAAGGTTATGATTCTACTTACTTTTGTCTCCTAACAGCAGCTATCCATTTTTTCCTTTGATTTATTTTCCAACTTGCTGTTGGAAATTTATAAAAATGACAAGCACTTTTTCTACCTGTATTCTTACAACTTACAACACAACAACTTTTGTGACTCATTTTATGTTATTTTATTCAAATAAATTTTAAATAACAATTCACTTGTATATTTAGCTAACTCGAAACATAAAAACAGCCCCCCGTAGTATCGGATATAGCCACGGGTAGCGCTGACGGTAAATCAGTTTCTCCCCACCATGGCTTCGCACTGAGCGAATAGGCTGTCCCTGACCTGGTGGCTGGCCCTCTTGCTCGTATATAACTTAAATGTCGCAACTGGTCGCCCCCGCCATGCAGGTAGGATGGTAGGTGTAGGTGGGCATAGGATAGGTAGAAAGATATATTATACACCTGTATAAACATCAGGTATTTATACATGTAACGTATCGGATACTTCATGCGTGTGTGTGTGCGTGGGTGTATATATAAATATACACGTTTATTCATATATCTGTAATATATATATATAAACTATATTTTTTCTCCTGCAGGTGGCGTTTGTTTACCGGTATATATATATATAGGTATATACGCGTATACACGATTTGGGTACAATTATCAAGTTCACAAACCAAATTCAATCGAATCGCGTTCATGATTGACAAACTGGAAACAACAAATTTCAAAATCAAAACAAAAAATCGTACGATTTTTTTCCAATTTTTTTCCATTCCGTCACTTATTGTTTCTTGTCTTTTCTTTTTCTTTTTGTTTCTTTTCTTTTCTTTTTCTTTTTGTTTCTTTTCTTTTCTTTTTCTTTTCTTTTTTTCGATCAATTCTTGTCGAATAATTCCATCGACCGGCGCAATTTGTCTCACACCCCCCTACCGGTACGGGGGTTGAATCGAACCGAAAAAAAAGACGAAAAAACAAAAACGAACAAGAATAAGAGAACACCGCTTCATTGGTTCATTGGCACGCGGACGTGCTAATTGAATCTAAAAGCTGCACGGCGACGCGTCGGAGATCGTCGCGCGATGATTATCCTCTACTGATTTTGAGACCTGAACTTACTACCGTACTATAATTATACGTGACGTTGTAGCGAGCCTCGCAACGCAATAGCGGTACGATTCCGGTGCAACAAAACAGGTATGTATACATATACACATACGCACATACGTCTGTATCCCTGTGTCCTACGGTCTATGCGCATGCCAACCTACACTGTCTGAAATCAAATCGAAATAGCCACCGATCCGGACTCATTGTCGGATTGGGGTGAAGATTGAAAAAAAAAAACCCCCCAAAAAGAAGAAGAAAAAAAAGAAACCTTCCTGTGAGAAATCTTCTAACCACAATTATCGCTCGACTGCGATGACTCTGTGTCGCCGTATAATCGCAATACACGCGCTGATGAAACGGTAAATTTGCAGTCGTACATAAATACGTGCGTTACGTGCTACCAACTGACAAATTTAAATGAATTTGTTTTGTGTTTTGGAGGTTCCTTTTGTTTTTCATCACACGATACTAAAATTATCGGTATAGCGGTATTTGGTACTTTTAGTTACTGCAGGTAGGTACTAGGCGCAGTATAGATAGTTGCTACTATATATAATACACGTATACGTAACACGTATTATACGCGAGTGTAACACACGCGTCGAAGTGCTCCTACTATAGATATATGTACGTAGCATATGTATTCCATGCTCGCGTGTATATTTATAGCTATAGGTATATAGATAGATAGAAAGATATAGAAGGAAGAAGATGCAGGGAAAAGGAAAGGAAATTGAAGGAGAAGACCGTAAAATGCGATTGTATACCTCCAGTGTATGCATACGTATGTACATATCATATGCATGTAGGTAAACAAAGAGTACATAGAACCGCGGTAACATCGGTTACGTAATGCGGTATAATGGGGTGCTAAAATGCAATAAAGTAATATAAAATCGTTATCGGCTGAGGCCTGCAGTCGCCACCTATAGCGAGTCGGGTATCATTGAATAGTGAAAAGTCAATCTGCCCTCCGTTTCGAATGGAACTGAAGAAATTTTTGCTAAATCTCACAATACCGTGAAACAAGATTGGCAAGATAAATTAACGGCGGCGTGTTAGGCGGGCGCCGAGGAGGAAATTACGTTGCGATATTTTGCAGGAGATTCATTTCGCGATTTTGCAGGATTTCGAGTTCCATCGGAACTACGTAGGGCCGATGGGGTCCCCGTCGACGAGCTAGACCAAGCTGGAACGAGCTCGATTAAAAGAAATCGCGCAAGCAACGTTTGGCTACCGATCAATTTTGTACTCCTCTATTACGCGTTGCGGGGTCAACTGTTTATTCGTTGAAACTCCCGCGCGTCTTAAAACTCACGCATCAGCCCGATTCGATCGTGTGAGATCGATAGAAATTCATGATCGACGCTATAGCTAGTGGTACGTGTATATCGTGTATTGTATGTATATACATGCGATGATAACATCCGTGGAGTTGAATCGTGGATGATACATAATATCCGTAAGTTCACTTCGTCATTATCCGTGTCAAAGTACAAAGGCATCATTCGTTAAATTCGAATTCACCAAAATGTAGATATATACCGATCGATAGGAAGTTCCCGGATGGAATTGAGTGGGCAGGCATTATACCGGCTCTCTACTGTGTATACGGTACATTAACGTCATACCTACGTCTACTATATGTCACAATGACGCAGAATTTCGAAATAACGGTGACCCGCGAGGGCCAAGACGAGATTTCATGGTTAAAAGAAGAATTAGACGAGTCCGAGCGCGCTATAGTATGGTACACGTCATAATTACGCTCTACAATATACAGAGTGACCCGGAATTGAGGCCGAGGTTTTTGACGCGGGTATTCTTCGTTAAAAGACGAGATGGAGACCTCATCCTCGTCACCATTTTCGCCCCCCCCCCCCCCCCCCCCCGCCCGAAATGCGTAGATTTTGGTTCTTTTTTTCTTATACGTCCGATCGAAGATCGGCCAACGGCCAGACGGTTGTCGACGACGTGTGGTCTGCCAGAGCGGAGGACGAAAGGGCTCGCAAACGAGTGCGCAACGTGCACGCCGCGCCGACCTACGTAGACTCTCGATTACAGAACCCGCGTACATATCGGCTCATCTTCGATGGTCCGTAAGAAAAAGTCTACGTAACATACCTATGCATTTTGGGAAATAATTGACGAGGAAATTTCGTCGATCGCGTTTTCAACGAAGAACACCCCGTAAACAATCTCAACGCCAATTCCGGGTCACCGTGCACGGATATATGTATATTATATAATATGGCAGTGTAAATTACATTCAGATGTATGTACTACATGCTGTACTACACCAACCTGACCTGAAATTGATGTTCGTAAATCGTACTACATATCTAATAAAGCGCGTGGATAGGTATATCAATATAATCAAACCTTTCGACTTTGTTATATCAAATTACAAATATACGCTTTAGAAATTTGATATCGGAGGTATAGGCCGTAGCCACGCACGCAACTCATTACGCGATATTACAGATGTATGTTTATGTATGTTACATACACATGGAAATCGGTCTGATTTCATTTCACGCCTCTGGTCGAGAACGCGGACAGCAAAGTAACGTCAAATTCAACATCTTTCTTGCGTCTGAGCTCATTTACATTTCCTTTGTGTTGAAATTTTGGAATTTGATGTTAAACTTGAAACTCAACGTCTCCATGGACTCAACGTAGATAGGTGGCGCGTTGAATCGACGTGAACAAAAGGGTTGACTTCGACACGATAATTTCAACATGCGAAAAATATAACATTCACACAATATGCAGCCTACGATTTTTATTCATTAGTGTATCTCTCTGTTTCCATTTTCACTTTTCAATTCTCTCAGTCATTCTCCCTCGATTACTTCTTTCTTTCTTTCTGTTCAAGAGTGTATCCACACAGTTCTTTTAAATTCTGATATCTAGGTGTAGGTGCATTATATCCTGTAACCAAGGTAGAGGCATAAATATTGGAGGTTTTCGATCGAACCTCTCTGTTCCACATCCTCCGACTCTGCGATACCGCACAATTTTATCTTTTATTGTTAGTCTTTTGTCTTCGGATTTTCTTCCACTTTGAAGTTTATTGTCGAATGTTTAGTCTAGCGCGTAATAATACCGGTCTCGGAAAGAGGCGGCGGGGCAAAGTCAAAGTTTTTCGTAAAAATGTCACGTGTGGCCAACGAAGGAACCAACATACATAACGCAACCGTAACATATAACGCAACCGTAACATATAACGCAACGCAACATAACAGACCATAATGCACGTTGTCGAAACTCGCTCGCTCGAAGCCAGTTTCTGCCTCGCCATGTGTACGTATAGCAGCGGCGCGCACACAGCTACGTAATATAAAAGACGCCTCATTCTGTTCTCTTTATCTAGAAAAATTTACGTACCTACAACCTAAAGCACACATAATTCTCACCTAATGAAGCATCATCTGGGTAATGAAAGTGAAGCTAAAAAAAAAAGCTGCAATGCATAATTCTTTTCATTCCGATCATCTGCGACTCGAATACACTCCTTCACTCCGCAGGATCGTGATGTATGTACGTGCTGTTGATTTTCAAAACGCGTTCTACGGTTTTGAACGAGCAAAATATATCCCGATTCTCGCGATTCTCTTCTCGACTCGTCAAGAAATCGGAGAGTACACGGTCTCGATAAAGTTTTACAAAAATGATAAACATAGGTGAAAGAAAAAAATGAAAAAACGAATAATGAAGTGAAAGCCACACGGCAGTAACAAGTGAAACGAGCAAGAGTTTCACGAAGTGTAAGGAAAAGAGAAGAAACGCGCGAAATAACGCTACACTGACTCACCTCTTGAGACTGGCGTGTTTCGCACCGTTGAAGAGTTTGTGCTTCTTCTCGCTACCAACAGTGCTGGCGTCGCTTCCGATGCTGTAGAGGCTGTCGTCTTTCACAACGGCTCTACCTGCGGCAGGCCCACCGGTGTATAAAGCTGAACTAGTTTTCCTCGCCGCAGCGTTTCCCTGTATTCCATCAAAGTGTTTCGGACTCTCGTTGAATCCCTCGTTCGATCCCTTACGCCCGTTGGATATAATACCGCCGCCGTGATCGTCCCTCTTCCTGATATCGTCGACCTCGTCGATTTGGTGAACGGCGTCGTCGTCGTCGTTCAAATTTTCATCCCGTAGACCGCCGCCTCCTCTCGACGCCAGCGTCGATTGTAAAGCGTTTATCGCACGCGCGTTTAGAGTCATTTTTTGGGAACCGGCCCCCCGAATATCTGCACCGACACTGTTATCACTATCGTTTACTCCGTAACCACCACCGCTACGCGATATTTGCGTTACGCTTCCGTTCCTGTTACCGCTGTTGTTATTCGGCGGCGGTTTATCCTCGGTCGGCAGCATATACGACAACATCTTCTCCCTCTCCACCTCGCTTCTGATATTATTTATTTATTCCTTATCTGGAATCATAAAATTCACACAAAATTTCAATTATTACACAATTTTTCATATCGTATTCCTTCGCCGCTTAAATTATTACAAATTTTTCCGCATTCTCGTGTCACACGGCTACGGGTCCGGGTTGTGGTAAGCTTTTCAAACGATCCTCCTGATACTGAATTTCAGATTCTCCCGCGGGTGGAAAATTGTATAGATACTGCAGGTAGGCATTCGCCCACGGAACGAACCAAACAGCTTCTTCGCTCTTCCCGTGAGACAACGTTCTGTCAAATAAAGGGTTTTTCCACAGACGAAAAACGTGTATAATAATTTTGCACAAATTTCAAAATTCTCGATCGAAGCGATAGTGTGAAAATCGAGTGTGTACCTGGGCAATCATGCATATCTAACTGAGCAAATGAATATACCTACAACACGGTGTGACGATTACCTCTATGTATTGATCTATCTTCAGAATATTATACATTGCGACTGAACTCTGATGCATTTGCCAGTTGGTCGAGCAAACCTGAATGGAACTTGATCGTTTCTGAACAGAGTCAAGAAGAAGAAGAAGTAGAGATGGAGTGAAAGGCGGGGGGAGGGGGGCAAAAGTCTTTCGGCCGTAACGAGACACTGTAAAGTTTATATTATACTATATATATATACGGTCATGTATATCTTTATTGAACGAAATGAGAAAGGATATTGAAATCTTATAGGCACACGAGTGATAGACTGGTATTCCGTATTTCGTCAATTATAGGTATGAAATTTCGATTATTCAAAAGAATTTATAGAAGTTTCGAAGGATAAGAAAACGGAAAATCAAAAAATTCGTAAATTACATCTGTACGGTCAAACTGCGGAGTCATACTCCCAAACTTATCAATGTACATTAAAAAAGGTAATTTTGCCTGACTGAAGCTGTGCGAAGCGAAACGTTGATTAATTTTCTTTATTCGAATTAATCAGCCGAATGGAATGAATTTTTCGAGCGATTCTTTCGGCTTTTCAGATACTCGTTCTAGCCGCAGGAAACCAAAGTGTTGGCGTCTTTCTTTCTAGCGATTACAAATTTTGCATAAAATTTTCAGCCGAAAAACAAGCCTTGAAAAATTCATTTCGTTCGGCGAATTATTTCGAATAAACCGTGTGACGGTTCATCGTTAACTATATCATAATCCTCTCTCCATTTTCTTCCCATTCTACATATTTCGAAGTTGAGGATTTTTTCAAGGTACCTATATGGATGGCATGACCTGACCTGAATCTCAATTCTCCGTCTGAGGTTCTCCTCTTCCCATTGCGCAGCCGTTTATAATGTTTAGGCTGATTCATCTTGTGTCAGGTCTCACGCGGTTTTTATACGAAGGATCGCGGGGAGTGTAGTTGGATAGTTAGGTAAGTGGTTATAGAATATAGGTAGATATACACGGAACTCGGCTATTACGTAGCATAGCATAGCAAAGCACGGCGCAACTTTTTTACCTCGCAATATTATTATCATCATCATCATCATCGTCGTCGTCGTCGCCTTCATCTTTTTCTCTCTTTTCTTTAAATATATATAGTTTCACGTTAATCGTGAAATATCACCGTTATGATTAATATAGTAGTAGCAGCAGTAGAAGTACCGGCGGAAAGTAGTAGCAGCCCTGGTATACCTATACCTACCTATATGTACTAATATACAGTTTTCTTTCATTTATTTTGTAAATTTACAGCGGTATAACCTCCGCGGCTTCCTGGAGCCGCAATTTATCTATGAATTCTAGTCGCGCCTGCTGCGGTGTACTGATACAGAGGACATTCGAACGACAAACTTATTTGCAACTGTTATAAGCGCGGAGGTACTACACCCGCAGTCGCGGATGACGAGTTACGAATGCGATATCATAGAGAAGATTTTTACTTTTTCGAAAATGAAAGGGTACAGAGAAAATATCAATCCTTGGTCCGTTCGTACACCTATAGGTATGCCTATACGTATAACTCTCGGCGAGAGGAAACAAGCGAATCGTTCAATATAACGCGGATTTGATACATGGAAATGATTTCACAAACCGAAACCTTCGTCACGCCGTATTTTTATTGTACATACATAACCGTCCATAAACATACGTATACGGAGTGATGATCGACTAGCTCGATTAATGACACGCATTTATATACGTATGCGTGTACGTATAGTATGCGCGGCGAGTTTGGATACACCGAAATTATGATAACGTTTCCGTAAAACTGTATGGACGTACGTAGCTGTTACATTGGGTAATCTATCAAGGTGCCATTGAAGACATATTTAGACCCATTATGTTACTTCTTCTTAAAAACATTGTTATCACTTCGGAAATGGAATTCGTAGCTAAACCTCCACCGAACAACCGATCGGAATGAAACTTTGGGGAGTGGATGCAGTATTTCGGCAAGAAGTGGCTGAGTATTTGATTTCTACGAAATATTGAATCTTCTGTAGAAAATTCAAATTTTTCCAATCCAACCTATAAACGAACCTAACCTAACTTTCAGAGAATCCCGAAAAACTTTGTATTCTCTTGGAATTTCAGCAAATTTGAAATATTTCGCCGCTTTCTGTCAAAATTCTGCATCCGATCTTCGAAGTTCCGTTTCGAACGGTCGCATCTAGATTAGTTCAGTTAAGTTTATTCTCAATCTCCCTGCGAAGCGACGTGTAGGTATATAAGGTTGGCGCGCGTTGGTGAATGGCGGCGCGATCGCGCATGCGAATTCATCATCAATCCATTCAACTTTGCAGCGCGTGATCACATTTCATTCCTCTTCATATCTGTCTGAGACCGTACACTTTCATAACGTTAGCGTATAAGAAAAATGGCAAAATATGTTATCGGCAGAGATTTCCGGATTAGCAAACATATTGAATTTTCCGCGCGGGGGTCCCGGTCGCCGCGCGGGGATTCCCGCAAATTGGCAGAACAAAAACCAAAGATTTGTCCGCATCGGTATAAATTGCGGCAAATATTCTTCGTCGCCGTTCTATCGCGTGGGCGATTATCACCTGCAGAATCTATACCAAACATACATATATTGGACGTCCATTTTCTTCGTCTTCTTCAATCTATGGGATCTTAAATCCGTTTTTGGACTTCCGGCCACGCACGTGCGCGCGCTAGTTCATGTTTGTGTTCATGTTCGCCGTGACTTCCGCGGTTATTAGATCCTCCGATCTATAAGCTAGCGCCTTCGAAGTCTCGGTGAGGTGTGAGGAAAGGGTATAATAATTCACAATATAGAAAGAGAGAGAGAGAGGTTGCTTTATCCGGTCTATGAAAAAGTTTGAGGGCACCGTATAGGTAGATATAGGCAGGTATAGTATACCTATTATAGTTATTGACTTGCTACCGGAAGTCACGCGCCCGTCAATCACCAGCCGACCAACCAGCCAACCGACCGACCGACCGCACGATCACTGGAAGCAACGTGGTTCACGCGGCGCGGCGGCGCGGCTACGTCTAACGTCAAGCGTCAGCGTCAGCGTCAGCGTCAATCCAGCTTCTTCGTTTTTCTACCGTCAAACCGCACATCGTTGTCGTCGTACTTTTAATGTAATAGAAAATAGAAAGAGAGAGAGAGAGAGAGAGAGAGAGAGAGAGAGGGAGAAATAGTAGTTGCCCGACGCAGCATGGGCTCCGTTACTTTGCAGGCGCGAGTTCCGACCGGAACCAAATGCTGACGATGCATCAGAGTTAAACAAACGATCGAATATCGCCGAACGGGACTGAAAATAAGTCGCGGTTCTCCGCGACAATAACTACGATTTGAGATTTGAAAATAATAGAAGATGGTGACAAAAATGAAAGGGAACTGGATTCCCTGTGCAGAATATATGAGAATAGTTATATATAACAATGAACACCGAGAGAAGAGGCGCGATCAATTGGCGAAATCTATTCGAGCACGACTCGGCGAAGATCCAATTAGTTCATCGTATACATACCTACACTGAAATTCTCCATTTCTTGGCATGGAGGACCTATAGCCTATAATACTGTTGCACACCGTACCATGCAGTACATCTATCCGACATCCGACGAGTTAATTCTCGACGGCGTTGACATGTGTAAAACTGACTGACGATGAGCGTAGGTATATATATACCTATTACAAGAGCAGTCGTCGGAGCTGGGCGACGAGATAAAATGAAATGAAATGAATTGAGAAACTCGAATTGCTAATCTACATATTACATGGAAGCTAGGCTATGCAGCATGTCTACCTATACTGTGTATATACACTCGAGAGCAGATTTGCTAGAGCTCGCGTACCTACGCCTGTGTACCTACGTATAATATAGGTATAGATATATAAACATGAAATATAAGTGAGCTTCTCTCCGGCGTAACTCCGTAACTACGTCTGCAAAGCAGATATGTCTATTTTCGGATCTGCAGGAGAAATAATTGAAGTATGTATACTCAATATACATGTGCATACCTACCTATATATAAAGATTCGCTCATAGATATTATATCCCGAGAGTGAGGCACTCATATATACATAACGTACCTACGTACATACACGTACGAGGTATAATGACATGTACATACGTATGTATATTTCTTGATTGCAGTCTGATAAAAGTCATCCTGTAATCTCTATACCCCGCAATACTACAGTATATCTCTATATATATTTAAATACTGCAACGTGTTTTCAGACGGGTAAAAAAACTCTCGAGATGATCATATCCCTCCCGTCCGTATAGCAGCAGCCTAGCCGGTACTTCGGGTCACTTCAATTCTGTAGCTCAACATGTTATGTGTAATATACCCGCCTGCCGCGGATACATGAAAGGATAATCCTGCGTTCGGTTCCTATACGCATCAGCCGCAAACCACTGCTCGAACAAACGCGTTGCCAAAAAGTTATTGACATTCGGCTCGAAAGCAAGCGTTTGACAAATATTGCGAATCTATAATATATGATTAGCTTATCAGGATCGCGACTGCTCTTCTTCTTTTCCTTCTTCTTGTCTATTTTTTGTTTTTTGTTTTTTTTTTCCTGCTTCGTTGCTCTGATATTGTGTACGGCCAGCTATAATTTTCTGTATCTGCACTGTACGCTATCTGCACCGGCGATGATGCCTATAGGTTTATCTGGAGACCGGCTCACTCTCATTGATCTTCCTCCTTCTTCTTCTTCTCTCTCTCTCTTGTTCAATAGATTGGAGCTCGAAATATGAGTAGAATTTTCCAGATCCATTCCCCGGTCCCTTCTCTCTCGCGAGGGGGTTTCACAATTATATTCCTCTATATATATAGGGGTGCGTTGACGAGAAGGGTGCGCCGCCGCGATACCAAATGTACTATACATATAGTATAAAAGTACCACAGCAGAACGAACCGAGAGCCACCGCGGGAGTGCTCGCAGACTCCTCGATTCACGAGCATATGGATACTGACTGCCTATAGGTATATTGTATTCTCCGATGTCGAGTTTCACGTTACAGCAGCTCTCATTCACGTGTCTCTGATAATCATTGTGCCCGTGCCATACTATACTATACTATACTATACTATACTATAATATAATATAATATAATATACGAATGGATTAGGAAGACAGAGATCTCTATATGTGTCGAGAACGAATAGTGAATTATCGAATCTTGTACAAGAAATACGTGAAAAATTTTCGAGACTTTGATATAGATATATATATATATAGCGGAATAACGAGAGAAGTCGGAAGAAACAGAAAGAAGAAAGAGGAAAGCGCGTGGCGTCGCGTCGCATCGTTGTTCGGGCGGATCGGTTGCAGGCAACCTTAGTCTGGTCTGCGACGGAGCCGTAGGGCCGCGCCTGCACGCCTTTGTGAATGTTAAATTGAATCGCGCGACCTGCACTTTCATCGAGACCATAGAACCGTGAAACTGAATCCATTACAATACAATAAGTTACTTTATAGTACATGTACGAGGCATATATAGCGCTGTGCGGTGGATAAAATATCCACGTATGGATATATACCTATATACCTATATATTGTATATTGTATATTAACGCAAGTAACGTGATTTATATCTATGTACATATAAAGTGCATGCGCACAGGTACGCTGCGATTGGGGATGGATGTACCTCGGAGTTCGTCTCTTTCTCTCTTCATTTCGCTGCTGAGGTGTATTATACGAAAGTGCAGCAGACGGCGCAGGTCACTTGCTGCAACTACACTTCTACCGCGTACAGACCCCGATCTACCTGCCTCCTCCGCGTGTAGTATCAACTATAGGTGTATTATATATATAGGTGTACCCTGCATATCCATAACGCGAAGCAATACATTGAGAGCTCCGGCACGGTGCAGCATCGACAGTAAGACACGATCACGGCGCGGCGGGGTGACCTTTACCATACAGTTATAGCAGCCATAAACCACGAAACATTAAGCGGTGGGAAAAAAAAGAACCTGGAGGAGACGAAGGAGAAAACGAAAGAGGCCGTCAGAGTTATAACATCGACGGATTAAAAACGCGAAAAATGTGTTTTCGAAGGATTGATGGGAACAATTTATCGATCGAGAAATAACGCCGATTTCGGTAATCCCAGACGCCCGCGGAGACGGCGAGATTTCCGAAATGCCCTCCCCTCGCCACGAAGAAATCGCGACTTCTCTTCATTGACAAATTTCGGTTAAAAATCCATTGAAGAGAGACATTTATCGCGTTGTTTCGGTGCAGGCAACGCGAACGGCAGATATTATATTTCCCATGATTTCGTCGAGCTCCGCATCAGCCTCATGCATGAAGAGTGCAGAGAATGAGGATAAGAATGAGAAGAAGAAGAAGAAGAAGAAGACGAAGAATAAGAAGGAGGAGAAATAGGAGAGGGCTGATATGGACATGCGTCGGTAACCGCGCCGGTGCGTTGAGCGTTAATTGCGTAGGAGCGTTCATTTCAACAGGGGCGCGCCTCTCGCATGTATGTATGCAATAGTATGTATATACATATGCCCATATTGTATGCCTATGTACCTATAATGCGAGTAAAATGTTAACCGGTAACAAGACCAACCTGGTAATAACCGCTTCGCAAAACATATTATAATACCTACTACATGCTACATACATACCTACATTATCATGTGCATGCGTGAGACATGCGAGCCATATACATGCGCGCCATACGACCGACAACTGAATAACCTTCGAGGACATGTACGCGCATAATAGATGTTTCGCGTAGGTATATATATAGGTATCGGTGTACCCACATCGGACATTCCGTGCCAACTCGACGAGCGATTGACCCTGACCATTTCTCATTTCGCCGATTTTCTCCACATTTTATTGTCACTATACCAATGCATAGAACAGCACCCGCGATTCTCGTCGGATTTTTGTCCCAAGCAAATGTTCGTCTGGAGTTGTACTTTTGGAAGAAAAAAAAATATCGAAGGAATCGTCTGATCATACGCTGAACAGATCTGTGTTGAATTAGCGTCATAAGTGAGTTTTTCTTCGGGTGGCAAGATTTTACGTAGGGACGAAAAAAAAAAAAAAACACCATCGCCGCGATTATCGCGGATAAAAATCTGATATAAATCGTGGTTGCTAGTTTGATCAAAATAAAAAACTGAATCAACAAAATGAAAAATCGTCAGGTTCAATCGCTTGACGAGTTGGCATCGGATGCCCCATACCTATATGTCAGATATATATATAGAAAGGTGAAGCGAACAAAAAATTCGAACACCTAACTGAAGAGAACGAAAAAAAAAAGGGAAGAAAAGGAACGATACATCGGAGAAAAAGACGAAGGAGTGTAAGAATCGATTTATTAAAGTCATTATAATATGTGCGGGTGGTTTACGTGCGCTACAGAGTCTCTCCTTTCCCAAGCCCCGTTCACTACTTGAATAAATTATAATCGCATGAGTCGCGTTGGTTCGATGCGTTTGGCTGGTGAGGCGAACGTTTAGAATCAAATAAACTAAAAGTATGAATGAAATGCGAGAGAAACTGTACCAAACTGAACCGTAGCGATAGGTAGGTACGCACACCAATGAAAAAAACCAAAGAGCGAGATGATGAAGAAAGGTAAAGAAAAAATGAATAAATAAATTAACAAATAAAAAAGGAAGAAAAGTAACGCGGATTAGTACAAGTACCTACAGTATGGAAATAATCGATTTGGCCTTTCGAATCGAGATTGAATGTAAATGTAATTTATAGCTGGGTATGCCTGTACCTACATCCATGCAATATACAAACGCGCTAGATAGATCTGATTCGAAACGATGTTCAAGCCTGAACAACCGCGAGGGAGATTGCAATCGTTTTCTATGGGGATTAGAGAATATAAAGATTCTTCTAACTATATACTGAACATCAGATGATACGTATTATATATACCTCACTTCATCTGTATATTATTATCATTTCTGTACCTACACGTTTCTGTGACCCCTCCCACTAGCTCAGCCTATTAGTATGCAGATCATAGTTGGAAATGAAGGATCGTTAATTCGTCAGATCACTTGTCTCGGACAACAGAGCATTCATAATATTCATATACCTATGGAGAACGAGCTGAGGAGAAGTACATGAGCCCGATCCACAGATGTAGAATATCGTCGGAAATCGCATGGCGCTTCTGAATTCCTGGATGCAGAGCAGTTATCGGTAAAAATTTTTGGGGAAATTCGGTGGTAGCGAAGAGAATCCTCGCCAGCTCCTTCGGAAAGCCTTTGTCGATAACGAAGCGAGCGAGAGAAAAGGGAGGAGGGGATGAAATAGGTGGGAGAAAGAAATGAGATGAACAAAGGGAGAGAAATGAACGCATCGGTAGGTACGCGTCAGTTAGTATAGGCATACAAACGGCCGCACGGAGAGCGAAAGAGAGATAGAGGAGGAACGATTGTGCAGAAGCTGCGGCAACCCGAACCCCCCGATAGGAGGTAGATCTAGTTGGCAGTTATCGATACCCCGAGTACTTTCGTTTATACAGTTTTAGCCGGTATCCCCCGCACTTGAGGCATGACTCGTTCAGCGCATAGTAGCCCTTAGTATCTAGGTATACCATACGCCCGACCGCAAACGCCGAACGACACTCGACAATCCAGGGAGGAGTATAGTATAGTAGTCGCGTTGTTGTTGCGCTGCGGCCGGAGGGTTGAAACTTTCATTATTATCAACGCATCGTAAAATCTCTCCCATCGCGTTACGTATACTGTGATATTATAGATCTATGTATAGTATATATATATATATATTATATATAGTGGATTCCTCGGTTAATGACACTCCAGTATCAAGTTTCTGGTACAATATAAAAACGTCGGAGCAAAAACTACGACAACAACAATGATAATAATGTATTGCTCGTGCGGAGCGCGATGGACGGACAATTGCATAGTCCGTCTAATCGCCAGAGCTAGCTATATAGTAGCTGGCGTAGCCGCAGCAATACGTATACCTACTATAAAATTGAAGTTAAAGTCAACCGATTATGAGAAGTCGCGATGGGTCGGTACGGACGCGCCGCGCCGCGTTACATCACATTTATAGTGATTATAGGTACACTACATTCGCCTTGACATTTTGAAGCCAGCAAAACGCCACCTGCATGTCTAACGATAAGACGCTTAAAACCGAGTTGGCATTTGCTATATATATGCAGTAGGTATTATTATGGACTATATACCGAAGCACAGATCTGTATATAAGTTCATTCGTTCGTTAGTTTTTTTTCTCGATTTCTTTGAGCGGTATGTAGGTACGTGTTCGGCCAGTGTACGAAAAAGCTCTGTAAAATCCTGCGACTCGCGATAATAACGAAGATAAGAAGAGTACTAGCGAAAGTAAAAAAAGAAAACCGGGAAACGTGATGACTGTAAAAAATAATATATTAGATCCAAATTCGCTTCCGTTGGTACGGCGTGATTTAACAAAATTCTGTACATTACTACCGAAAGTATAGGGCATCGTCGCTCGCGATCCCTGAGTTATGGCGGAGCCAACTGATCGCAGTTTTTACAAATGCCATGCAATTTCAAATGGAGGGGATGATCGGAATCCCTCGCGGGGCTTCCTCTCGTACATATACCGCGTATTCACGTATACCCACATATGCACGTTGAAGCGTATTCGATTCGCGCTATGCCTACTCGCTGTATTAAATTGCGCATAGGTATATATATATGTGGACGCGGAGAGACAGACGGAGACCGAGACCGAGAACGACGTAGCCACTCGCGAGTTTGCAGGATTCATACAAAACTGCGCGTGCGCGGAATCGATTTTCCTCGGGGTAGTTTTCTCTCCCCCACGCCGTCGTTCCCTCCTTCTCTTATTTTCGACAAGGCTTTCTCACTCGATCTCATAGCGCACGCGATGTATCTCAAGTATATATGCACCTATGTATCTATATCTCGTACGTACACGAGCGATGCTGCAGGGGATAGGGTGCACCCTGCGCGATGTAGATAAACGTGTACAGTATATCTATACCTTGGCTACTTCCCTAGCGGGTATAAGCCTGAGGAAAAGAAGAAGAAGTATATCTGTACCGTTGACTGCGGGGTCCACGCATGTACGCGTATATGTATCATTTGACATATAGAACATTTGCTAGTAGGGCAGATTTTCGCACAAGGATCTGTATGTGTGCCCGGAATTATAATGGGGAAATAAAGAAATACTGTGTATGTACATACATGTAGCTTGTATGTAGATAGAATTTTACGATGCAGGTATAAAATACACGACTTTGGCGTGTTGCGGCGCCTGGCTCATTTCTTTTCTCATTCTCTCGTTCCGTTAGTTTTCAACAAGCCCTGCATATATAGGTGCCTATGCTGCCATACCGTAAACTTCACCGGGGGCTAAGGCTAGTGCAGGTATGCAATGAGAAAAGTCACAGAGGATTCCGCATAGGTCACGCCACGATATACCTTCTTCCTCCGCTATTAATGTACCAGTGACACATTTCAGTTGACCCGCAGTGGGAGGAAAACTAACACGATTCTCAGCTAAACACGTACAGTATACCTACGTATGTATATGGATAGAGTCTCTATACACAAATGAATGTGTGTACTGCATCTACTGCAATGGACGATATTTGTTCTAGGAAGGACGAAGAGGACGAACGCAGCTCGGAAGTCGTACAGGCGAGAGATCAACTGAATCTCATCACGCGGGGGATACACATCTATTGCGCTAATTTTCCGTTTCCTTTCTTTCCGTTTTTCGATCAACTCTGAGATAAAACTTCTTCATCCTACACCAACGCGTATGTGTATAGATATGTGGGCGTAATTTGTACAACCCGTGAAAATACTCCTCCGTAATAATAACGGGGATAACAAATATGCGAGGTTTTATTCATTGCCTTTGTTGTTATTTTTCGGTAACCCCGTAATATTTCACGCTCCGCACCGCGAGCACATGAACGCGGATCCCGGAATGTTAATTGTTAATTTTGATTAACTGCAATTAACCAATTAGTCCTCGGGGCAATTAGAAAATTAGTCAATTCGTTACACACATATCCGTACCTCCGCGCTATATTCATCACCGTACGATTACGCAATAGTCATACCTACCGGCGGAGTTTACACTGTACTACATGACCGGAGCAGTATATTATAATCCGTAGCGGCACTGCATGCGGCTGAAGTTTGATAATTACCTCTGAAAGATCGCAAGAAAATCACGAAATATTATATAGGTGGATGATATTATCCGTAACGTTTTTTCTCTGCGGTAAGGCGCATTCAACAATCGATGTTCTTACCGTAGAAAGGTGATCGCCGGAAAATCCATAAACGATCGAAATTCGTGCATCAAGGTGTTCCTACTACTTTCCCCATACGATATATATAACTCTTAGCGCGTTTACATTAGCCGACATGGGTATATTATGCCGCGTACATATAGGTATGCGCGTGCATACGTACGCACATGCACAGGCGCGGGTTGCAGTTGAGAGAGGAAATTCAAATTTAGCGCCAATAAACAAACGCGCAGGCGTATAGGTATGCGTGTAGGTGGTTATATATAGATCTCTAGGATCGCGTGCTATACTTATATAGTACATACGTATATACATACCTACATTATACATATCTCGCTATGCTTATACTGTATATATGCATTGCGTAATTCTAGTTGCAAGAATTCCTGCATCATTTTCTACTCTCCCTCTCTTTCTCTGCCTCCTAAATTCCCATCTCACCCTACCCCACGTATGCCAAGATAAAAAATCCTCCGTCTGCACATGGCACGTGGCCTCATAATCAATTTCTTGTATCAATGAATTATTATTTACCGAATACAAAAAAGTAGATACACCGACAAACTCCGTACATCTTTCGGTATTCGGCTCGGCGATGTTGAATTCCTGGAAACTGAAAGAGAATAACAAGGATTTGAGGGTACATACCTTCCGGGTGGAAGGTGATATCACGTGCGGCAAGCTGAAGAGGTGAGTCGCATGATTTATAAACTGGGGTCTTGCTTCTTAGGATCTCTTGCATATTCCAGTTTCAAGCCGTTTTATTCTTGCGTTTCCATCAGCAGCAGGGCTATCTTCTCTCTCTCTCTCTCTCTCTCTCTCTCTCTCTCTCTCTCTCTCTCTTTCTTTCTCTCACGTTACTTTTGTACACCAGATTTCATTAATATTTAAAGAGGAGAGACATTGAAGAAGCCGAGAAAGAAGCTCGGTTGAATAGCTCGCGGGAACATGTTGAATAGAGCGCGGGAGGAATTGATTTTCCGCACCGCGCGATGTTTACCGCGGTGAAAAAAAACCAATGAGAATAAGAAACTGGAGATAAAGTAGACTAGAACGCGATGAATAAGAAGAACCCGGGAACGTATACATGTGTGTGTACCTTGGCCTGAACCACCGCAAGCAAAAATCTCGAAGTACGTATTATATTATTATCACCATTACACAGAAGAATAAAGAAACTGTTCCTCGTTTTTTCTTCTCGTCTTCTGTTTAGTTTCTTTTTTTCTTTTTAAAGCGTACTCCGCAGTCTGCTTCAAATTGCCTTTCAGCTTCTGAATACACGATGGACACAGACCTTTAGTACTGTTTCATTCGCTATTTTACACAGGCTTCACTATAATTATTATATTCACCGTTGAATGAATTTCTTTTTTATCGAATAGTAAATAGAAGAACCGGTACTAATTACGGCCCGTGACTTCGCCGACAAATCGAATGAACACTCGACAACGACGACAACGTTATTATTTCTCCTGTCAATATTCCTTCAGCTGTCATTATCCGTTTAACACTATCGTTGTTCAGGATTTTGATAGATTGTGAACAGTATTTTAATACGCAGGTTGTTGAGAGTCGATTATCAAGCTATTGAACTCCTCGATTCCGAGTATTTTTATTCTGTAATAATCCTCGACATTCCATAGCTTCTTCTTCGTAAAAACAAAACACTGAGAATTTAGTATGGACGAAAAATATTATTGACCTCCTTTATAATCAGTCCTCGTTCCCTTCTCCGATCCACAAATCGATCCGTAGGACTGGTTTAGCCTGCCCGATATGTAGCCGTTTTTACTCCCGAAAAAAGTCCACCCCGCATTGCATCGGTCGGTGTCAGCGATCGCGTCGAACCGATATTCGCACGGAGAAAACAAAAAATAAAAATAAACAGAAGGTGAACTACAGCAACCGCGTAGGGAGAACGAACACGCACGCACACACTTTTATTCTGTAGAGACACCCACTGCACGCACACTCGATCTCAATCTTCTCCGTATTGAAGTCCAACTGTAGGGCCGGAATTAAATACAAAAAGAATAATATAATCTATGATTTTCATCGTTATCATTATCACGACGAACGTCGATTTAGGATTCGAATATGTACCGTGGTTGTGTATTGTATGAAGTCGGTCGAATCAGTCGGCGATGCGTCTTTGTTTTTTTCGTGCTGAGCAGAAAATTCGAATGTTTATTCTCCCTATTTTTATTTCATTTATCTTCACTTCTACATCATTATGTTTTGTGGTTTCTTCCTCGTCTTCATTCGGCACTGATAATCAGCGATTTAGGTAGATATTAGATATACTTGGACGATTGTTGACTCCGCCACTCGCGAGATTTGAAAAATATCGTGTCAGAGCCGGTATCAGCCAAAGCATTCGCGAAATAACGAAATCAACGGTAAGCAGATAGGTTCATGTTCTACTCCGTTTGCGACTGACTTCGACTGCGAGTTGCGAGTTGCTGCGGGACCAGAGTACGAACCGAGATCAACGACGACGACGACGAGAACGAGCAGTGATACTGACTGGGCACCGAGGTATAGAAACTGCGCGCGGCGCGCGGGCTTCGTGCCTGACGTTTGCTACTTGCTACTTCGCTTTGCTCCGCTCTTCTCAGAGAGTTCTCGTTCGTGGGCTTCTCGGAGCGCTCGTGATTGCCAGTGACGGCGACGGCCCAGTGGCCCGACCCCTACAACTATTACTCATATGCGCATGCGTCCCAGCTCGATAAAGCTTCTCGCCCCGTTACCACCTTGCCGTATTTCACATATACATAGCTATAACGCTGGGGACTGATATCAATCACGATAAGTGGGAATCCAGGATCAAAGATTTTTTTCGATGGCTGTGCTCCCGATAAACAAAAATTACAGATTTTAAAAACCTGTAATGACGTTTACTTTCAGAATTAATTGTATTTCTGATGAATTATCAAATAAATTATTAGTATAATTTAGGGAATCAGTAATTTATTTAACTGTTTATTTATTTAATTGTCAGAGATGGAGACAAAAGAGGCATAATTTTGCGTTAAGGATGATTTAAATCCGACCAATTAGCATTATAGCGACAGATATATATCAGCGTCGATTGACGCGTATCTAATTAATTTTCACGCCACATTCGATCACGTGGAGTGTATGTATGTATAGGTACTACGTATATAATTACCGCTAACGATAAAAACAGTTAGATTGCGATTGAACGTTAAGTTTACGTTGCGTAAAATCGACATTTGCATGAAATAGCTGAGAGTCCGGAATCTACGTTTCGAACGATTTGGTTGATCCTGCGAATAAACTCTACCTGTACATTACATTCCCGCATGAAATTTATATCCATAGATATATCTACAAGAGGAAAAAAAATTGAGTTTCTTGATCGTTGGATCGAGACCGCGACCAAGCACCGGGAAGATGCAACGGATGGATAGATGTATACAAAATAAAAATGACTGTAAAAGTTCATAATAAAAAAAAAGAAAAGAGATCAAATTAGTTAAGGATAGAAAGATCGCCGGCTCTGACAATGAGTCACGGTACGGCGATCTCCTCCGACACCTAACATCGCGAGTTTAAAAAACATTTCTTTAGCAAGTTCTTTATCCCATCAAATCTCCAGCTCGGAGCGCCGCAGTCAGCACAGATTGCGCAAAGGTAGTATAAGTACGTAGCGACAAACCGACGTGCGTTTCGTTGCTGACTGTAACAATGAAATAAAAAAAAAAAAGTAAATATCTAACGGGATCAATGAAAACGAAACGAACAAAAAGAAAGAAAGAAAAAGAGAAAATGAATTCCAGAACGAGGAAAATTTCAATGTATAAAATAACATTTTCTGATTTTTGTTTTTCGTTTTTTTTTTTCCCCTCATTTTTATACATATATTATTTTATTCCTGTATTAAAATACAAATGCCGACGTTTAATACATAATATTACAGTATCTTACATTTCAATTTCATTTCATTGTTTTATTTCATTTTTCGGTAACACGAGCGCGGTTAATACTCATATAGTTAATATAAATGCCTCGGAGAAAATTATTTTACTGGAAGAGATACCTAATGGTGGAAAGAATAAAGAATAACACGAATGTTACGAAAAATACCTAACATACAGCATAATAACCCAGATACTTCTATTTTTTGTTTTTTCTGGTTCTTTGTTTGGTTTTTTTTTGTTCTTTTGTATTTTGTATCAATTCAATTTTATATAATCATTCATCCATATGATACCCCCGTGTTTGTAACCATAGGAAAAAAATCTAATGATGTTAACGAGTCCTCTAAATCATGTAACTACATAATTTTTCTACATTATATCATAGTTCTGATATGTCAGCAACAAATCAATACACACATTGCTTCTGACAAGGATCAATGAATTATTTTAAAAGTTATTAAGGCAACTTATTCCCATTAACTGCGACGATAAGATCGAGTCATCGATGTGGTTAGATTTTAAATTGCAGCATAAAAAACTTGCCAAATATACAATCGGTCGGGTTTATTGTCTCCTATTATTGATATTATTATTATTTTTCCTCTTTCGAAAGTAACTGTGTACAAGTTTATGATCACGATGAAAAATTGACGTACACATCAATCATATACTGCGCTATGCCAGTTATATGGGAAAGAGAAAGTACAATACTACATAATAACAATATTAATGCTAATATTAATAATAAAATAATCATTATAATATGTTATAAAAGTTTATAAAGATCAGGAAAGTAGGTATCATATCATCTGAAATATGATCCTACATGCTATAACAATAATAATGTACGATACATCGGAAGGATTGAATTGAGAAGTAGGGTGGCAGAGGCGAAGGGGGGAGTAGGGGCAGTAATTTTCGCAAATGATCATATTTTGTCATTTCTCATCTTTTCACGATCCAAATAATTATTATCGTTATCTCTTTTCCTCGCTCATTTCAAATTGCCTCGATCTCTATTGTTCATCCTTATCCTTAGCACCATGTTTCAAAATTCTAGTAAATTCGATGTAATCGAACATTGCACCTTTTATCGGTGCCTCACGATACATCTCGTCAACGTCGTCGTCCGTGAAACTGAATGAAATTTAACAAGAGAAAAACAAAAACACTTGGGTATTATTTGTGATCCTTTTAGATTGAATCAAGTTAGTTTATAATCTTAATTACCGATCTCCCATAGTCGTTAATAACTCTCTCAGCCGTTCCTCGTTTATATTCCCAGTGTTCTCTTCGTCGAAGCAACCGAATGCGTTTTTTATAACGTCTTCTGGGTCAGTACCCTGCAGCCGTTCACCAAAAAGTGTTAAAAACATTGTGAAATTTATCGGACCCGGTGCCTCGTTCATCATACCTTCGAGGTAGTCGTCCGTGGGATTCTTTCCTACAGGGAAAAAAGGAACGGAAACAAACAGATGAAACAAACAAAAGTACCATGATTGGATTCAATGAGACAACAAGAGAAAAAAGCAGTGCACACGAGGCGAAGTGAATTCTATGTATGTATGTACGTGATAAATAAGTATACCATTAATTATTATAATTATAGTACCTAGAGACGCGAGCATATCGTGGAGATCTTCCTTATCAACGAAGCCGTCGTGATTTTGGTCGATCATGTTGAACGCTTCTTTAAATTCGGCGATCTGTGCTTGGTCAAACATTGCGAATACATTGGAAGTCGCACGCTGCGCACGTTTCTTCGTCGTTGCACGACGACCGGCTGTTTTACGGGACGACATTTTCTATATCTGTGAAAGAGAAGTTGACAAAAAATGAATGAAACAATATGAGAAATGACGTAAAATTCTGTATCTTTTGAAACACAATATATCGCGATTGGGATTAGTAAAACGATGGGGAATCCTGAACTCGGAACGTGCCCTTATCCATCCGTAATTTCGTACATACGTGTATCATGAATGATGTTATGATACGTTCTAGCATGAGCATGCAGGTATGAATATCTCTGCGTATAAGTACATTTGCATGTGAGAGAATCCGACAGGCGTGACGCGGCGATAAGAGAATTCAAAGAATTCGTAAAGTAGTGTTTGACTTGTGGCCTGACTCACTCGCTGCTGCAGTCGGGGATAACAACGAGCGAACTATACGCCAAGCAAGCCCGAAGGTAAGGGAAGGTAGCGAGAAGAAAAAGTAAGAACTTCAGAGTCTTTTGTGGGGCAAAAGACTCGCGATGATCGTGATTCGTTAATTATTTATCCGCGCGATGAATACGCGGGTTATAGATTTAGAAAAAAGCTGCCAAGACGACTACGCCATATTGGGTTTATTTTCGGAAAATTTGAGACGGATATTCTGACGTAGTTTCAAATTAGGGTAAAAATAAGTATCGTCGGGGTGCCGCGTGAATGCAATTAACTGGATATTACTCTCGAGGAAGCAGAGAAAAAATACCCATCGCTAATCACCGCGTTATTATAGCAGACGGTAACGGTGGTCTCATACAACACACATTTTGATCAACTATTATCAACTGAAAATCATATTGGCGAACGTTTCAAAGTGTATATTGAATCCAATCGAATAATTTCTTCATTTATTCAATTCCACGATCAATCACGAATCGAAAACGAAATCGTTTCCGTTCAATCATGATTCAAAAAAGAAAGGAGAGAAAATTGTTGGCTGTGTAGGAATTCACACACAACTACATTGCGGAACAGTATAACAATGAAAACGAAAACGTAATTTATTTAATCGATGCGAAGATTTCAATCGAGCGGTGGAATTCGATTACAGAATTCTAGAACAAGAATATCTCGTCGTGATTTCTCCTGGTTTAAAAATGCCGATGAATGATTGAAACGAAGTAGAATCAGGAGTGTAAAAATTTCCACGAGCCATTATAATGGCGGTTGGATCAACGCGGAGACAGGCCGCTGTCAAATGGTGGCAATAAACGAATTTCTGTTGTTATTAGGGTCGATATGAACGGGAATTCTGGTTCCCAATATACGGCGATTGATCAGTAATGATATTTTGATTGTCTTACCCGTTAAACTCGGCTCGAAGTATGGAATAATCAGTAAAAACTAGAGCGTTATTATGGTCCAGGAGCGTCGTACGTGGATCGACTTTAGCTTGTTGTTCGTGACTCACGACGACGGATGAGAAACTAGGTAAACTTTTACCGCACCGCACCACACCCGATGCAGTGGCTCCGCCCGGCGGAATCCAGTGGAACTATACGCTCCACGAAGGCTCTGACTCTCGTGTCCCACTTACTTCATTAAATAGTTGTTAATTAATTGAGAGATAAATTAAACGCGGGGAAGTCTCAATGAAGTATCTGAAAAAAAGGAGAGATATTTGCTGCTTGCAACGTGAAAATTAAACGATTTATGGATTCAAAAGCTCACAAGTTCAGTAAAATGTGAAAAAAGGTCTGGAAATTGATGCAAGGATATATTTTTGCTATTTCGTGACTTCTTTTTTTTCGAAAGATTTGAACCGCAATTCGAACCTTTTAAAACCAACACGCGAGTGGTCGAGATAGAAAGACCGCCGTACTTGGAAGTTGGAACAACGTTCTTGAAGCCCGATTCATTACCTTATATGGACTCTGAATGAACTAATTTGTTATTTCGCAATATTTCAATGTATGTATAGCCGTGAGTTATATTCACGTTCGCGTTTATAGCTCGTAATAAGGTCGCGTGGATATGAAGTTTGTATATTATAGTGATTTCGTGGTTCGAGAGAGGACAAGACCAAGAGAGCGAGAGAGAGGGAGAACGAGTTGACCGCCGAGAAAGAAGAGTGGGGGCACCGGAATGAATTATTCACCTTGCGTGAGTCGATTTTGACGATACGATATTTGTCTTAGTTTTTTCGAGTTTTCTCGGTTCCTGTTGGTCCTACAAAAATGACCATCCACTCAAAAGTTGCGGAATACGCCATTCCGTCAATTTCTATGTATTCATTTTGGAGAGTGATTGATTCCTATTCACAGAAAATGTGAAAAACGAAATAACCTTAACAAACGAATAAAAACTCACGCACGATCTAAAATAAAACAACATCACTGTATATTATATTCATAAATACTACATAAGTACATACATGATAAAATATCGTAAGATATTTTCTAATAATAGAATAATATGGAACACGTATTACGTAGTACAATGATAATCATAATAATAGGTCATATATATATACAAAGAATCATACATTTAACATTTGGGTTTCATTATCGACTAAAACACTGGGACGCGGTTTTTTATATCCCTGAAGGCTTAGGTTCGTCACAGTATTTTTTCCGCGCGCATTCTCCATGTAATCTCTATTTACATATTTAAATATATAATATGGAATTCTATGAGTTAATCAATTATCTTCGCTTATCGTACCGAGACGCCGTTGATCGTTATTCCATTGCGCGGTGTGGGTTCAGCCTCGTAGTGCCCAGCTCTGTCATCATAGGTTCTGGTACCGTTGCTACCGCCGTATCTGCAAAATATTAATTACACATTATTTTGTAATTGAATGAAATATATATACAGCCGATCAAAAGTTTGAAAAAGAAGAAAGGATGCTTGACTTCCTCGATGGAAATCAATAACAAAAAAACTGTAAGATGTCTGAAATTCCCCAAAAAATCAAAGACATTTACACATTTTTTGTGAATCTCGGAGATGACGTAGTTTTTCTCGTGTTCAGAAGTTTTTCGTTATTCAGATTCTTTACCACATTTTCTTTGCATACAGCCCTGTAGTACACATATAAAATGAATAAAATGTTACCCGTACATGCTACCGGAAATGCTGTATGGACTGTCGTAGAGACCTTCTTCGGGTACGTTTTCGTACATTGTATTTGTCGTACCGTCGTTAAGACTCGCGTACGACATTACAGCTGCGTTTTGATCCTCTTTACGTTCTGCCGCTTGCACATTCTCCGTGTTTTTCACAGGCGTTGCTTTTCGTCTGAAACAATCAACGCAGACATCGCACTTATTGGGTTCCAATTGAATTGGATTTTTGCCGTAGTGTATGATCGTTCGTTCGTGTGTTGTATTTTCTCGATCGACACTGTACAAGTGAGACACTGTATAAGTTGATAATTTTTTTTCTCAATTTTGATGATTATACATCGATTTTTTGAAGTATATTCGTTCTAAGTGCCCGCCGGATCGAAGAATCGATTTTCATATGTTCCGAGAGTGTGATTAATCAGTCTCGAATATGCTTCACATCCGTTTCTCGTATTGTTATTCATTATTCGTGATATTCATGATCTGAATACTCACAGCCGTAGATAAATCAGTCCAAGTATCAGTAGTATGAAGAGGATTACTCCCGCGCCGATCCCAACGCTGGTTCCGACACCTTGGGCTTCCGCGATTTCATTTGACACCACTAGAACGAGAAGTTGTTTGTATAAACTGTGCAATGATTTGCCGTTGACAAAGGGCGATCAAACAAAGTGACAAAAGAGGAAGATTTCCGATTGAAAATAATTATACACGGCGTCAAGGATGTTGAAAACTCACTCTCACAGGCTGGCTCCTGGCCACTCCAGAGGCCTGTATCGAGACATTTCCTGAGGAAAGGTCCAACCCGCTCGAATTGTGGAAGGCAGTGATATTCAGCGGCTCCTCCAAAAGTAGTGGAACCATTGACGACGATAACCCTACCGTTGTCGATTGGTTCTGGATGCTTACAGTCGACGGCTGAAAGAGAAAGAAGAATCACTGTGATTTTGACCATCGGGAAAAAGAATAAGAAAATCACTCGTCGAGAAGATTTTGAGTTGTAGAAATTACAGAAACATGCGGGAAGACTGTCGGTCCACGAGCCATTCTGGAGACAGATCCTCGTCTCGTTTCCTTCCATGTAGAATCCTTTGGGGCACGCATAGTGGGCGACGCCGCCGACGCTGTGCGTCGAAACCTGCACCGAAAGAACACCCGCTTTTTCTGGATCACTGCATCTGATTTCTGATGATAACAAATAAAATGGATCAAGGTTTTCATCAGGGTTATGCGAACGCTTATGGTTACATCCGGCGCGACTGCGTAGACCAACTTACCTCGACATTCGGGAATCTCGTTACTCCAAGTTGCGTTTTCCAGACACAATCTACGCGCGAAGCCATCCAATTCGAAATTTCCATCGCATTCATAAAGCGCCGCAGCTCCGTAGTAGGACGCGTTTGATGTCAGAGTGTAATGGCCGTGTTGTATCTCTTCCGGTTTTCCGCAATCGACATCTGGAGGAGGAAGGATATTGCCGGATTTTAGAATATTGGTTTACCATTTCTATTCGTGTGAATACGATGCTCGAAATGAGAATGCAGATCGCGTAGAATTTTGTCGTCACTGATTGATAATGTGGCAAATGACAGATTTCTTTTATCCACTTACAAACGCACTGCGGCACCTCGCCACTCCATCGACCATTGTCTTCGCATGTGGAAAGTGGTTCACCAACGACTTTGTAGCCGCGTTCACATCTGTACTTCACCAATGCGCCTATTTTGTACGACGTTGCACCGGTGTTGGAGTTCTCAACGGTGCCAGTCCTGATCAACGTTCGTCCGTACATCCTATCGTTGCCGGTAACAGACAGAATTCCATGTTTCGCTAGTATGGGTTCCGGGCAGCGAACCTCTGTGTAGAAATGATGAAGAAATTTGATATGAATGCATCGGTTATTCGACACGAAAAAGTATAATATCATCTATAACGGGCAAATGTATAATCAGTATAATTACCTTCACATTTCGGGGTTCCATCACTCCATTGACCGTTATCCAGACAGTATCTCCTCGGGACACCGTTCAATCGGTAGTTCCGAGCACACGCATAAGAGATCTCGCTTCCTAGGTGAGTTGTTGCGTTTGCGTATTCTACTGATCCGTAAGGTACAGCCTGCACTTTTCCGCAGTCAACATCTGAGGAGAGTTATAAGTATTGGAAACAGATATTTAGAGGACTCGAGGAAACCATGAAAAAATGAAAATGAAAACCAGTTTGTGACGTTCTCAACCAGATGAAAAGGGAAATCGAGTAACTGGAAAAGGAATGGGAGACAATTTATTAGTGGTCGTAGGAGGTCCAACTCACATTCGCAACGAGGAACTTCTCCGGTCCATTCTCCGTCCTTGCTACATGTGCGTCTTGCTTCTCCATGCATGAGGTATCCAGCTTCGCAATTGTACTCTATGACACTATGAACATTTAGGTCATATCCCACGACGTAGCTTCCAGTTGGTACGTGGGGTTCCTCGCACGTTATCACTGGCGGGAATAATATATTGCGTAGATTTTTGCTCGTAACTAAAATCCCTTCAGGTTCGAAGTGTACTTTCGCATCAGATAAAATAAAGACTTACGCTCGCAGGAGGGAGTTTCGTGACTCCATTTACCGTCCCTGAGACACTCGTGCCTAGCTTCACCTACGAGCCAATAGTCAGCTGGACAGGTATATTCTAGAAGACTACCGACTGTCGTGGTACCGTTGAGCAGTGTCACCGTGCCAGATTCGATTTGGGCCGGAGCACCGCAGTCGACGAATCGACACTGTGGTGCTTTTCCAGACCATTTTCCACCGACGCCACATTCGAGAATCTTGAAACGGATGTGTGACGTGCTTAGCAATCGAACAAATTCGGCCGTCGAAGCGTTACCCTTGTGATATACTCACGTTATCTCCGAATAAGATGAACCCATTTTGACAGGAGTAGGTTGCCGTCGATCCAGCACGTCTGCCGGAAGATGTGACTAACCCTCCGTTAATTTCCGGTGGCTCGGGGCACCAGTCAACTGGAAGATTCGAGAGTAATTAGATTTTGCTTCGCCGTGAGTTTTTGATCGAATAATTCAATCGGTGAAGAACGGAATAAGACGCTCACACATGCACTGCGGCTGACTTCCGGTCCACAATGCTGCGTCGCCACATTCCCTTCGCGCGTTACCAGACAGGGTGTAGTTTGCGTTGCAAATGTATTCCGCTAGAGCCCCGTGTGTCGTTCGTTCATTTATCAAAGTCACTGATCCATGTTCGAGGCCTGGCAGTGGACCGCAATCCACAACTATCGACACAAATCTTTATTATCCATCGAGAAAGAATGGGACGCATATAAAACTCCGTAGTTTAGTGCGGAATATGGTTTTATAGGATGGTCAAATGATAGAAATACATAAAATATCCGCTTACATTTACAGTTGGGAGCACTGTCGCTCCAGAAACCTGATTCCGAACACGTTCTGCTCCGGGACCCAACGAGCATGAATCCCTCAGGGCATTCGTAATCGATTATCGACCCAACCGATCTCTCGTTTCCGGTGATCGTCGTATTCGCCGCTTTGTCGGGACTGCCGCACGTCTGTGGTTCTTGAAGATGAAACATAGGTTTATATTAAATTAACGATCTTGGTGAGAAAATGCTTGTCTAATGATCCCAGAGTTGCCCGAGGCGATATGCCGTACCAATAAATCGTTATGTTCGGTCATGTAACTCGCAACCAGAATTTGTTTTTCGGCTGAACCTTGAAGGAGCTTAATTATTGGTGATAGAAGTAATCGAACAGATTCAATCTTTTCTTCCACCTTGCCTATACACTTACTGCTCTGACAAATCCAGTGTAGATAGTCCAAATTGCATCCAACATCGTTCCAGAGCCAGGCTCTCCCGCCGTCGAGAACCACGCAGTTTTGCTCCCCGTTATAATTGTTCGGCTGATCCTTACCCCACAACGGTTTCCGCACAATTTCACCTGTGAAAAAGTCCTAAGATGAGGCAGGTAGCCTATGCAGAGATTTGTCGATACATGTATATTAGGATGATAAAAACTTGCCATTAACCCATCGCCACTTTCTTGCCGTTATTTGCGGTTCCTTTTCTGCTCCGATCCAAACCAGCTGTGTCCTCAGTTTGTCTTTTCTTCTTTCCAAGTTGTTCAGGATGAATTTCCACGAGGAGCCCTGCACGCAGAATGTAGAATATTGTACGCCGTAATTTTGACGGGGACCGGCAATTGAGCCGCGGCTTCGAAAATTTCATTGCAAACCTAACATTCAGATATCAACAGAGTATTTTTACCGTGAAACCGTGAACTAGGTCACCCCCACGTCCTTGACAGTAGGTCCTAGCGTCTCGGAAGGATCCTCCTTTGGCAACGATGAATTCATAGCATGTTGAGTTGAAGGCTGCTAGGTCAGTGTCAGCGGGAGTGCCAGCTCTGGCGCATCTATCAATCGAGAATTCTGGAACAAAAGGAGCACCTATTATTACGTGGCTTTTGCTTCAACGGACCGGAAGAATGACAGATCTGGTATGTCAGGGTTCATTGTCAGCGTTTAGTCAAGGAGACAAAGAACGAAAAGGCGTGATCCGGGGAACCATGGAAATAAGTTTCCGGTTGAGAGAACGCAAAATATCTACCCTTAAAATTTGATCATGTGAAGTTGTGCCGATTCGGTCCGCCAATTATACAGATAGGCTAAAAATCTCACCGTCAGTTGCGAATACTTCAACTTCACAGAGGCTCAAGCTTCCTTCAACTCCGACGAGTTGTAGAAACACGTATCGCCCGACTAGTGCTCTCGCGCAGGTCAGAGTCTTTGTAATTCCTTCTTCTGTAATTTCAAATGCAATTTATCACCCAAACTACAAGCGTGGATAGTCAAGAGGAGGCAAAAAAAATGTGGAAATTATACAATACCAATTGTCCCTGGGAACCAGGCGCACAATGGGTTCCTCTGCAGTTCCGTGCTGCTGTTACCAACACGGATTTCGAGGTCCTTGAGCGGTTGGTGACCTGGAATGACGACGATTATTTTCTCGCCTATTTTCGACAACTCATTGTCGGATTTTCATTATTTTTACTTCGAAACAGAAAAGAAGAAACACTTTAGTCTAGGTTGGATACTTGATGCAAATTGATACAGATGGACGAATTCATGGAGCCTGACTCACCGCAGCAGCCTCTTGTAGTAACCCTGACAACCTTCACGGCGTATTCCTTCATCAGTTCAACCCTCCACCAAGGGCTGTGTTCTTTTTGGGTTTCCGTGCATCTACGTCCATCGTGCTCGGTACCGACATCACCGTCGTTCCCGTGGGCGGCGTCACCTCCTCTTACGGTGGTCGACTGATTAGCTGGTTTGCGAAAAGCAACGTTTGTTCCTGAAAATACGAGAGTAAGATAAAATCTTGCTATCTCACGATGAGTGGTGGAATCGCAATGCAACGAATTCATCTCCGCAATCTGAAGATGATTGTCGATGTATTGTTCGAGTCCGTTTAGAAGCCTTATATTTTACGGCCCTGAGGCGCGGGTGACGTTTCAGCCACGGAAGCAATAGCATGGATGTCTGTCACTTCGTGCAATGAAGGAATAGAAATGATAATATACGATGGCTGAAAGTGATGCAAAAAGAGAAAGTGAACGGTGTTACGCGGCGCGACTGAGACTGAGACTGAGACTGAGACTTTGTCGTTGAAATTGAGAGATTCGATGCATCCATACAGATAATATAGGCAACAAGTGAAATGTGCCACGTGAAATGTGATGATGTGACGGGCGGCCTCACTCTGCAGCATCATTACTTTTCAAATGAGATGAGCTCATGAGCGTAGGTACATGTCTCCAGGCAAGACACACGTAACAGCGGTAGTTACCACTTCTCACTATTCTATTTTATGGTGTCGATAATTATCTGCGCAAAGAAGAAAACGAACTTGAAAAAAACAAGTCTAGTGACGACGAAGAACAAAACGAAGTAGAAGAAGAAGGAGAAGAAGAAGAAGAAGACGGAGAAAGAGTTACACTCACCACAAAACGGCAAGTCTCCTTGCCATTTTCCTTTATTGGAGCAAATCACCGTTTCTTGACTGAAACATAAAGAATTTTGATTGGATTTGAATTATAGTAGGCGAGTTTGGAATATGAACTTCTCCATCATCAATATAGTAATGGATATAGAGTTTATTCTACTGCGTTAAGTTTCTCTAATATTCCACTTCTCGATCCGAACACTTCCGTGATCGATTCTATCCCAGATCCAGTGCTGTCGCATAAATCGACGAATCAAAACTGCTTACCCGAATAGCTCGTAGCCTGCATCGCAGGTGTAACTGGCCAATGTTCCTGGAGCAAGGGTTTCAGTCGATAAAGAGACTCTGGCGTTCATTGGCACAGCCGGCTGGCCACATCTCACGTTCGCTTCTATAACAAAAAGTAAAAAAAGTAGAAAAAGTTGTCGGTTGTCTTCTTCATTCTAAAATTATTGAGAAATTTGAATCCGCACAAAGATCGCGGTTAAATTTTGACGTTTGAGATTACTCAAGTGACAAATCGTACCTAGGTACCGTTATTTCCGTTCGACAAATAACTCCCGGATTCAAACGCAGTACTCGTACTATATACGACCGGTGATGATTAGCAGCAGTCTCATATACGAAATAGATTCATTTACACTCTGTAAAATTAGACTTTGAACTTGATATTTCGGGCATAGAGAATTGATTTATCAGTTCAGTAGTCACGGCAGTACGTCCGTCATAGAATGACGACGTGATTTGGGGCTCCAGTGTAATTACAGACTCGGAAACATCGCCGGCTCATAGCCGTAGTAGAATCTTGCGCAGTGTAATCGGTACATGCGCATATACCTGTATAAAAGAAGCAGCAGGAAATGTCCGTTCTACTTCGTTTCCCCTCGCCGAAAATTATTCCAAATATCTTCCTCTGGCGAATAATCGAATTAGCAGGTTATCAAATTCGAATATCGCGCGTTAACGTACATCGTAATTGAAGTTTCAGAAGCCTCCGATGCAGGATACAACGAACGGTGGATTCCACCGCAATTCACCTCATAATATCCGTCTATCTATCTATCTTGTTGTTTCAAAGCCTACACAAATACCGTTCAGATTCCATGATGTATTTTTTACTTTTCGTTCGCTGCGCAGCATGCAGTTATTATTATTGTTTAACCTCGGAGCCATTCTCTTCTAGATTGTTATAGCGCAGAATTGAGAATTGAAAGATCATCGCAAAATACATCAGTGCCTGTTGGGCGCGCTAATTGGTTTTCTGTTTTTATCTGAACCTCTTTCACCGGTGCTTGCACTTATTCTCGACGTATTTATCGTTCTGTACAACATCAGACGTCGGAGTTAAAGTGCTAGTTTAACTGGGATTTAACTGTTCCATGTAGACGCCAGTGAGCATGCTGCCACCAGGGATTTGCGAACCGTGACGATTTGTTTTGCCTCGCTTTGTTCAAGGAGCAAGATTGTCTCGGGAATGGTTTACCGTGTTGAGGCACGCGCGCTTGTTCCCCAGGGAAATACTATTCCTCTATCATTCTGAGCTTGGTAATTTGTTATGAAATCCTATGATGTTTTTCTGCTGCGCCATATTAGCTGTCCAAGGAGAAACTTTACGATCACGAACTTTTGATTATAGGAATATGTATGAATGATATTGACAAGCAACGAATCGATCTCGTATACAGAATCTGTCAGATCGGGACAACACTGCGAGAGAGGCCGTCCATACGAGACGATAATAGTTCCGGAATGTGAGAACTCAAGCCTTTCACAGTTTCACGTAGTAATCATTAGCGTCGGCTGGGTGTTCTGCGACTTTCTGAAATAAAACGGAATCTAGTCTCCTCTCTGGGCATAATGATAATCGCCAGAATTCTAGGTCCCTCAAGCCTACGCCGGTATCCGCGAGACTCCAGATTCCTGCCTCGATCGAGACTTATGTGATTGCAGAATGTTTATAACACGCGATGTCATATCGAGTTTCTACAAAATTCCTCGGTTTCTCATGATACCATACAGATCTTTTAATGCATCGCAAATTACGAACGGAAGACTTTCCATCTGCACAAAGAATCCGGTACGATATGCTTCTCATACAAAACTCGTGAAGTTTATTGATCCATGTTATTATTGATACGCGATCAATATTCATCGAAATTATTGTGGTTCGTCGAAGTATTGATGCGAGCAAACCTTCAGGCGGTTCTCAAAACGGTATACTACCAATAAAATCTCAAGATCTTTGGTCTGGGTCAACCGGTTGATGGTCTCCGATACTCTTCGGTGCTCACTGTATAGTTCGGCTGTAGAGTATATCTACGGTTTGGTTCGAGGTCGGGTCGCGCTAGTATCGCCCGGGCAAGCTTATGCCATGCTGTCTTATTTCTTACGTCTTGTTAGGTACATCCAACGTTGTGCCCTAGAAAATGCCCGAGTAACGGTACGACCACTCGACGCGCCAAGAATTCGTTTCAAACCGCGTCTCTCCCTCCAAGATCCAACTCGGCTTGGCTCGAAACTGACCTTACATGACCCGACGCCCTGAGAGATTCTTTCTTCGTGTTTTGAGGAATTCTTACAACACTTATGAGATTAGGTAATCACACGAACGGTGTTTCCTTCATTACCGAAGAACGAAAAGACGGGTGAGCCGTTTTGGAAATATTTGGGGATTTTATCTTTCTTTTACTCAAATTCATTCGTCGATAGATTTATCGGTTTCTTCCAAAGGTGTAGATACGTAGCTTAGTGCAATTTGTGTCTACAATGTTATGTGTATACTTATATGCATGTACGGGATGTGATTAAGTTGATTAAAAATAACGGAAAAGTACGTGCGTCGAAAACGAACTTTATAGTTCAATTCTCGCAGTAATACCGTAACCGGTTCGCAATTTTATCGAATAACACTTTCGCGATGGTCGCGGCTTGAGGTCCGTTCCAAACATCTTAAATGTCAATAAGTTTCGACCATCAACTAAATTACGCAATCCACGCATAACTATCCTTGATCAGCGTGTTCTGTGATCAGAAGGAGAACAACATTGGTCGACAATCTTTTCCACATGAATCGGGACAATCAATCAGTTCATCACGCGGAGTTGTCGAGATTTTGATATTCAATAACGCGCGTTCATACATATTAAAATTTACGATACGTAAGAAAAATCATCGCGAACTGAATATATAATTCACCGTTCTGCATATACAATTAATAGGATAAAATTTATTCGCCTGCTTTTCAGCATAGATATGAATTGTATTTCATAATTACCCGATTCACGCATTCGTATAATTTAATTACATTCAACCAGCACACGCTGGAGTATAGAACAGACACAGGTATAGAGTCTGACTCGAGCGAGAGTGTTATTCTGATTCGCGAACAGTCAAGTTTCCCAATCTATTGTTTCCCACCTGTAATAACATACACATGGTTTCGAAACTTTGGCCAATCTTCCCAACGGATTAAACAGTTATGCAAATTTTCTTAAGCTATCTCCGTTTAATAATCGCCGGTTCCCCTTCGTTGCAAAGAATTCTCCCCATCGTCGAAACTCTTTACTACAATGATACTGATCATACGTACCTATTCGATAAAAGCGGGGAAAAGAATCGGTATACCGAAAAAGAAAGAATTTGTTCAGTTTTTTGATCAACGAAGCTGAAATATTGCATGTACAATTTTCACAAACGATCCAGAAGCACCGCCAAATAAGAATCTCTCTTGTCTGCCTACACTATTTTTCAAAGATCACGTATTCAATTGAATCTGATCACTTTCACTGATCGTGCAGAGCGTCACGGTGTATTTACGGTTGAATTAGCTCAGGTCAGAACACTGCTCGCTAGACATATTATTATTGTGAATATTGAATTTCGGTGAGAAAATATCGTCGACCAAATTTCACAACTCTGTGATACGTGATTATATTTTATAGTACCAAGATACCCTGATTTATATTAGCATACATTTGGTTTATGAATTCAGATATAAGGTTTACGTAAACCAGGTTATAAAATTTGAGAAACTGGAATGCATAAGTAAGCGGGATCTGAAGAAAAATAAGCAAACATTGTCAGAAATTTGAGATCGAAACTGATATCTGGACGAAAAAAATTTGAAATCTCAGGTAAACACGGGATAATTAATTACCTGTGGAATATATCCATCGAGATATCTACATACATACGTATATATATGCTCGGCGAAAGGTCGCCGTTGTTGGGAAACGCTGGAATACCACGATTACGGATACTAATATAATATACACCATCAAAACTATATCGAAGGCCCGTGGCCAGAGTAAATTATACCTATGTATACCTGCTGTTGCTTCAAATGTTACACCGATCTCACTGGAGTTGGCGGAGTTGTACGTACATATAACCTGCATATAAATTCCTATCCACTTAATGCATTGCACTGTGTCAGCGCCCCGCGTTAATCATGAATGCAGACCCATAGATATTCCTCTGCATAGTATATCGGTGAAGCTGACATACATATTGTAATTCATTTGAAGCTGCAGGTATACTGCGGTGCAGTGCGAAGCGAGGTGCATTGCCTGTCTCTCCACAGTCTACACTCGCTCCTACAGTACAGCATGAACCAGGAATCGGATCGGTTAATCGTGCACTGCTTTTTTTTTCACCGGAGTAAATCCACGCCCTCATATATGATATATGGAGTCCTTATGCCTTTCCATTTCTGGTCATTCGATTGTTGTCCTCGCTCTCATACCTGTACGTACGTACGTACATACGTACCTACCCATCAGGTTATCATATGGAGCGAAGGATAAGATATATAAGATTTATCTGAAGGTACGCCCGTTTGGAAGATCGTTATCAGTACGTCATCCATCATCGCTGAGGTCAATCGTCGCCCGAGAGAAGGGAGAAAATCGATCTAAATTTAGCGCTGATTAGGTTATCGATGTACTTTTTTATGGGATTTAGAATCCGTGTAATTTGCGACCCTGGAAAGGTCACCGCCAGTCCGCATATTCTCGTATTCTGTGTACCTAATATGCATGTGATGGGACGTGACCGTTGCCTCGATCGCGACGTGAGTAAGCCTCTTTGTCAGGTTTACCGGTTTAGGCATTTAGTGACGCGTTTATCTATGCGAGCGGATATTTCCAAACTCAATCTGCACGTATACAAGCAATTACGCTCTCGCTGCAGTTCTCTGGAGAAATCCTCCAATGAGTTCCCTACTTAAGCGGTTCGGTAATCGTACCTATAGGACACATGCAACGTAATCAGAATATTGTAAAATTGACGCGGGGAGAGGAATTGTCAAACATGAACCTTGCCGCGCAGATTGACGGACGAAACCTATTCCCGAACATATTGCACGAAATATTGTGGTTCGTTGGTTCGTGACACATGGCAACATGCAGTTGTACCAGCCGCAGGGAAATCCTGCTTAGGTCACGTAGTGCAGTACAATATACGTACACCGCGACTGACGTAAGAGAAGTTTCAAACTCACTACGGTTTCGGCTTGAAGTAGAAATTCGGTGTTACATAATAACACGGCCATACCTATAGTCCTTGCTAAATAAGTACCGGCCAGTGTCAGAACTCCGTGGGTCTAAATTAGGCTGTGCTAAACTATTTAACGTTCAGCATAACGTGTTTTATGACTGATAAAACCACGCGGCAATTCGGACATTGACTCTGAATGCCACAATGCAGGATACGTTCAGTCCTCTTTCATTTAACTGGGAAGAATTATTTCCTCAATCACCTCACGTACGAATTTTGTCTCCTCCCTTGGTGCTGCAACGCGCCTATTGCGGCGATAGCAACGTTAACAATAATAATAACTCGAGAGGTACATTAGATAGAGAAAACGGTACGTGAATTTAATATTCATTATTTCGTTCTACGGGAAAGTTGTCCGCGGTTTAATATACCTTCGATAATATCTGTATACATGTACAACATCTACACTGCAGTTGTCTGAGCTCGGGAAGCATCCTGAAATATCATTATGTCGCGGACGGATCGTAACTCAGGTCGAATCATATGGTAATAGACTGCACTGTCGCATCGCGGTACCCCACCACTGCACGCGGTGTTTAATTTTCCATGTTTTCGAGGTCGCCGAGGTGTTTCATTCGAGGCTAAAAGCTGAACGAATATCTAGTGACAGGTGAGAGTCGATCATTCCGCCGATACGCACGCACACATCCCTGATCAAGTGTCCGAAAGTGTTTCGTACATGAACGAAACGCAATTCTTTGTTCAGTCGAATCTCAAGTATATAAGTTTATAAGTACATGTATATACCGATTTTCTTCACATGCCTACGTACTTTCACGTGCCATGACATGCTCTCACCGCAGCCTTTTGCAATTAACTCGAGTCTACCTTACCGCTGGAAATGCGGAGGAAATCGCCAAGTCGATTTCTCGCTTCGGCTCAATATCGAATTAGATTTCTGTATGGGCATGGATGACAAATCTCGCAGTTGAACGGACTTTAATGCAGATTTTTCGAGACATTGTGCACGGGTGTATTTTTCGTCGCTCGGCAAGTTCCAGTACACGTAGCGCGCCCACTCACCTACTGTCCTCGAACATATTCTCTTAAACTCCGAGGTCACCCGGTGTATGTGTATATGCATATATATACGTATAGTATACACGCATGTGTGCATGCGAATACAACGCTCTCGGGGAATGAGTGGAAAATATTGAGCTCGAGATTTAGTGAAGGTACCGTCTACCGGGCGAACGAATTTCGAGAGAATATACAGAAACGAAAGGAAGTAGAGAAAAAGAAACAGAAACGTCACAACGTAATGTACAAACCTTGTGCGATTGCGAGAGTAGCCGGTATGGCAACGGCCAGAAAACACAATAGGAACATTATGTTTTCCGCGCGCAAATAATGGCGACACATTTATATCACAGTACGGTCACATCGACGATGCTGGACTCGAGTTTTTGCCCTGCACATTAGACAGATGTGTCTCGTGATAATCCCCCGTCCGTTGCACTCCCGATGATGATGTTGCAGTGTACAGTATACTTCTAGTAACTGGGACGAAACCGGAGGTTCCAGTCGGATCCGGCACCGCAGCTGGTATATCTGCACTGCTGCTGTGGTTATGGGGAGAAAAAAAAGGAAGGCAGTCCTTCTCCTGCAACGCGGTGGTACACCTAGCACCTAGGCAATTTAAATTTAATCTACACTACGGAACTTTCACGACTTGTCACAACGGTTATAATGGTCGAGAAATTTATAGGATCCTTGGGTGTCGGCAAATGTAATTAGATTAATATTCACACGCGTGCACTGCAGTTAGCGTATTCCCATCGTTCTCGGGTACACGTCTTACTTAGATCGCGGATTAAGTATATCCGCCTTTGATTGCCCTTGAAAATGTGGTATATCGCTTCCTGGTGACTTGGGACCACCGACTTCTGTATTTAGTCATGAAATTCAGATCTCAATCTTAATTTTATATCCTGTAGCTCGCTGGTCTGCTCGCTAGCTCATACGGGTGATCTTTGGCGCCAGGCATTGAAATCGCTTCTTCGATATTTGCACGAATAGAAAATGGAGTAGGAGTTAAAAGCTTGATCTTTTTCACCGCAATTTTTTCGCCGTCTCGAGACTTTTGCAGATCTTGTGCGTCCGGCTTAGGTTGTTTCCTCTTTTTTCTTATCCTTCTTTTTCCTTTCGCCGCGTTTCACGTAAACACTATGTTAATTCGCTGCCCGAATATCACTCTTTCGTAACAAAGAAGGGAACGAAACAAGAGTGGGAGAGAGATAGAGCGAAGAAACGGAGGAGGAACACGGATATTCTTTCGAGCACCTGCGCCAGCGAGGTGCTTGTTTTTGGATCGTATAAATTCGAAGGATTTTCGTATACAGCACGGAGATCTACCGTTCCTCGACGACGCGTTCCCTTCACCGGTCGACGGATCACTGTTCCTCGTTTCATCGTACCCGCGGAGACCCGTGGTGAACGCAAAGCCCACCTAGGACCTAAGGCTTCTCGATATGAAAGTATACCTACGATTCATATACTGCTTATGTGAGCATACTTACGCCTCTGCACCGAGAACAGAGACTCGAGGAACTTGCTCTATTATTGCGAGCTCCCGAAGAACCAGTTGAATTTGTATATTACGTGCCTCCAGCTTACCAGCTGGAGTGACGATTGCGCAAATGAGCGAACGACCATGAAGAATTTCCAAAGTATGGGGGGAAAGAATGATCGAGGGTGGTCGACGTGGCTCTTTCTTCTTTTCGCTTAGAAATTTGCATGGAGCAGATTTTCTTTCACCTAATTATATACCTACGTGAGAATAAATTTTCTAATATACGTAATTATGAATATAGGTGATAATTATTGGAGGCTGCGTGACCTGGATAATCGGTTAACGACAGTTATAGTAGAGAAATCATTTTCACCCGTTTTGCATCCTCATTTATGTGCAATGCCTGTGTGTGAATAATGAGGTTTAGGTATGCCTGTGTACCTAGTATGCACAAATTATCATGGAAGATATGAAAGTGGTCCCACGCATGCGTGGAAACTCGCGGTGTAACGTTGTTGTTGCTAATTAAAATGAAAATCGGTAAGGTGCGACTTATATCCATAGAATTATAGATCTACTCAATTATTATTGCGCTCACTGCAGTATATTACGCCTCGTTCAGATCCCTGCGATTATTGTACGTAGTAGATTCGATGTACGTATACATGCGGACGTGCGGTATGCGAGTACAAGTAAACTTGGAGTCTTATAATTGAAAATACCTCGATTCACACAAGTATAATTATACTGGAAACCGACTTAATCACGGGTGCACTATTTGCTTCGTTTTTACTCTCGAATCATATGGAAACAAAACTACGAAGAAGAGAATCGACTGCAATTCGACTGCGCTTTCAGTTTCAATAACAAGGCGTCGCGTCGCGCCATGACGCTCGGAAAACATTCCGTGAAATTTGATGTAGGAATCGTTTCGTCGGGCATAGAACCGACCTCATCCTAGTATACGTTGTAGGAAAACGCCTAGAGAGCTTTAAGCTCGAGTCTGATGACCTCGTCGACCTCTCCTCTTTCCATATTCTCCTCACTTCATCGTCGAGCATGTTCAGGTCGTTATTTTCACCGTCAGTCTTGGAGGTCAGTAAAGTCAAGGTCCGTTTGTAGCCTAGTGGATATAATAATATCCTGAGGGGTCTTGTTCGAGTGGTTAAATGCCAGAGGAAGTCCCCTCGTTCGTTATATGCTCTGCTGTATCAAGGAGCGAACTCGGCAAATATAGTATAGGTAGGTATAGCGTCGACTGTACGAGTGATCGGCTATACCCGGCTGCGATCGGTCATGTACCGTTAAAACCGCGAGCCGTAAGTATACAGTATGCATCTTGAGTATTTATATCTCTCTGTCAATTTCTTACTAACCCAATTATACCCCTCTCTCTCTTGCTCCCACGGTCTTCCATGTCATTTTTACTCACCTACACAAATTTATACTAACTTACGTATTTACTTGTTATTATGAGCTGGTACGCGGTTTTTTACTCAATTACGTCTCGCTCCGTTGGTGCATGTGCCCCCTTTCACCTGGAACATAATGTACAGGCTTCGGGGCAGCCACCAGATGGGGTAAACCGTTTTAAGGAATTATGGAATCCGATTGGTGTTTTTTAATGCATTCATTTACTCAGGTTAGCCAATGGTCCTCAAGGTGCCGTAGAATTCGCTGTCTGACAGTTTGAATGTATAAAAAAAGCCGTTTCGAAAACGAGAGTCGTAAATTTTGGCAAACGACTCGATCGATTTGGATGAAACTTCGCTAATTCATTGACTAAGATGGCAGGAAGTGGCCAAGTACTTCACTCTTCCAAAACATCGATCGGATTTGATGAAAAATGGATATTCCCTATGTTAGCTAGGTTAGATCGCCGGCGGCGAGTCCAATGGCGTCCTAATTAAGGTTCAGGACAATATTTTTTGTACCATAAAATCGCGATTGAACGCTGCATCAATTGATAGATGACAACTTTATCAGCGGTATGAAAAATGAAAGATCCCTTCATCACCCTGCCGATCGCGCCTCTCGAATGATTCGCTGACAAAAAAACAAATAAAAGAACAGTTTTGTTAAATTGTAAAAATCAATGAATTTCCTTTTGAATTGTCTTCTCTCTGGTTTTTTTAAGTTGTGATCAATTCTTTGGAATTCTGATTTTGAAGCACGTTCGGAGCGCGCAGGCGTCGTCACCTCGATTACGAGATGCTAGGCGTCTCGGCTCAGTGGAAAGAATAGGGGCGCACGCGTGATACGGACGCCGGGCACCAGGTTGGGGTCTGCCCCATCGTTGTACGTTCGTACGTACGTAAAGCTACTTCGCACACGCGCGCATACATATAAATAAGCTTTGAGTTATACCAGTTGGGTAGCATAATCCAACATGGCGCCGGTCGCTGTGCAGCTACGTCGATACCTACCGGAGTTTACAGAGCGTTTAGAATATTTATTATAATTTTGATAATCGTTCTTAAAGTGAGTGCGACAATTCGTTAAGGAGAGATTGATCTTTGGGTATTTTTTATCCTTGTCGATCTCTAAAGATCTGTGAAATTTTCGAGTGTTTTGCAAGAATCCTGCATCCCTGTGCAGTATGGAACTACTCCGATAATAATTGTTGACACGATTTGAAATTGTCCTCGAGTAATGGAATTGAAATATACGTGAAACGGGAAATTTGACGAAACTTTTACACGCGCTTATCATTCATCTCGAGTATAAATCAAACTCGAAATCACCGCTGGCGGTGCACGATATTTCTGTTATTGTAACTCAATTGCGCGTGTAACGTTAATTGATCTGTTTAAGGCGACGGTTATTTTTTCACCGATATCGAATTATACCCATGTCCATTTTCGTGCACGATATAACGGCCAACAAACGGCCGATTTTAAACACTCAAAATTCTAAAAATTCCATCGAACGTACACGACGGTTATAAACAACTATAAAATACCCAAAATAACTAAACCACCGGGAACCGGTGGTATAGAATCATGGAAGAAGAGGCTACCGAGATTCGCGAATGTCTCAGCAGTTGGCTAGCGTATCTTCAGGTAATTCAATATTTTAATCCATGACAATTTCAGTACCTCCGAAAGTATAAGTACATATGACTATTATTCGAATCTTACAGCAAGAATAATAACTGTTTGAAAATAAATCATCGTTCATTTAGACTCTTAACGGACTTTGCGCCGCTGGTACCAAGCTCGCACATTCTCTTCAGGCTCTTCTTTCTACTCACGATGGTCACGATGCCTTGGCAGCACGTTGCCGTTTGACAGGACAGTGTCTGGCAGGATGGGAAGAACTCACCCGAGCCACAAATGTAGCTAGTAATACCGTAAAAAGCCACGTTAGTCACGTTATGGCTGCTCTTGGCGAGGCCCAAGGTGGTACCGCGGATCCCCAGGTCAGTATAACTCGAGTGGACATCGTTACTTTATCTCCAATCGCCCGCTTCATCCTTGAATTCACTTCCTTCAGGATATACTCTGCGATAATTTGCTAACCTTCATCAATCTTCAATACCAATTCTGCCTGGCCTGCTGCGAGTGTCTCGGTGAGCATCATCGCGAGAATTATCACTGACGATGAGAAAGAAGTTATCACGGCCGTTCACAAAATATTTTTATCGATCCCCGATCCTAGGTGGAATGGCACAATGTTCCTGCTCCCGAACAGGACGATCAGAATGTGACGTTGCGGCGTTACAAAGGTGTTTCGAGAGGTTATACAGTCCGGGAGGTTCGTCATCGGGAATTCAGGGGGTCGCCGGCTCATCACAGCAGCAGGCAAACTTGCAGGGTCAAAGATCGCGGCTGCCATATCCACTTTTTCCTCTGCAGGTACAGAGGAGATGGTCAGAAACGGCGGCTGCTGAAATGTTAGGATCGTCGCTCGGGAATGCAACGAGACGTTGGTCCATGCCTTGGGATTGTCGCCACGTTTCAGACTTCCTTGAGGCACCTCAGGGCCAGGCTAGAGCCAAACTGAAAGTACCGTCGTGTTACGAACGCAACAGGGCACTGACTCCCGATTCTTCGTGGCAATCTTCCACCATGGCCAGTCAGGATGGACTCCGTGAAGCTATACAGTTGCTCTCCTGCAAGCCAGGTATGTATGTATGTAAATGAAGCGCAAGTTCTACTTCAGCTAGGTACTATTCCGACGCCTCCTCTTCAATTTGTTCATTGGATTTTGCCTCACGCAGGCATAAGGCCCTCGACTCAGCTTTATCATCCCAATCAGCATATTCCTGGGGTGACTCTAACGACGTGTAGTTTTGACAGAAGTAGCGATGGGTTTGGTACCACTTGGCTGGATACTCGTTCGAGTTCTAGATGCTGGCCCCGCGATACCCTCGACCACTCGGATCACTCGGGTGAGCGAATTACAGTGTTTCATCATCCTCCATCTTGTGTAGCTGCAAAATTTAACAAAATCCGGGCTAACACCATCTTCAATCGAGAATCTTCTGATTCTGATTCTATAATTCTCATTCTTCAGTTTCGGAACAGAGTGGAACCAGTGGAAGTGGTCACAGAGATAGCAAAGATAGTATCCACTCTCAAAGTGACCCGAGTGGAATCGGCCACAGGGAACCTGACGCAGGTATATTTTGAGTGCAACGAATTTGTAAATATGTGATACGCGAATGGTCTTGACATTGATTTTTCCAGGGATGAGCGAGGTCTTGACCTCGAGGAAGAGCAGCTCAACGGATTCGTCTGTTTCTGCACAGAGCCGATCTGGCTCTGACGGTGGCGTTGTCGGAGTGGTATAAAAATGATAAATTAAGGCCGAGAGATCTCTCTCGCTGCCAGATTATACCGTACGGTGAAGAGGGAATATCCTCCAGTTCGGATCACACCGGATCCAATGACAACTCAGTTTTCAAGTGTCGTTTTTCGTTTTCAGGAATCGGTAAGATCGCAGCTGTACTCAATGTGGAGCGGAGGCGATTTGCCCTTCATCAAAATTCCCGAAAGCAGTAAAAAATCGGACAAAGAACCTCCGACCTGAACCGATATCATGAATTAAACGTTTCTTTTATTTTTCATCGTCGAGTCCGAGATTCGAATCGTCCTTCGCAGGCTGGAGGATAATATTTATTACTGTTATTAAATATCACGTAACTCGTGTGAACGAAAACTTCTACTTTGTACCTTCCGCGCCTAGGATTTAAACATTTCACGGATCGTTTGTAACTTTCTCGGTGTTTTACACGCGCGTTCGAAATATCACATGATTGAATTATGTGAGTGAATGTTTGATAAATGTTGTGGTTAATTCCGATTGATACTCTCACGATTAATCACTCGCGGGTAGAGCCTCGATGCTACAAATTGGAATTATTCGATTGTCTTTTCGTCTCATTTGTTATTGAGCACGTAATTGCTGTTCAAAAGATAGTCAAACTTTTCTTTCATCTTTGTATACTTTACACTTTGTACCAGGTGGTATCCAATACTACACACACGCATTGCGCATGGAATATGAAATGTTATCGGAGTAATATGAAATATTATTCGCAAAAATTTGCCAGAATTTATTCATTCAACCCTCGTCGACACCTTTCACGTTATATATTCGTAAAGATATTCGTTTATTCGTGTACCTGTACGTATACGTCGCGGTGTCTTTTGATTATAACTTTATTTTTATGGCACGGTATACAATTACGATCAATCGATATAACATTATCCTAAAACTTATGATATACAATTTTCAATACAACATTATACTTATCGCATCTAGAATTCGGAAATTTATCAAAAAAAATATACAAGAATATAATATAATGTGGATACGTGTATGCGTCCGTAGCTACTGGATATACATATACATACGTATATACTTTCTAACAAACATTTAATTGGTCGCACTACCAGTCGGCGCGTAAAATTTTATCATAAAAATTGACCGTTTTATTTCATCGGCGCCAGCGAGCTCCCTTTAATTTTTTTCCTTTTATTTTCCATCTTTTTTGTCAAAATCGTCGCACTGTTCATATTTTCAATGGCATTATCCTCCTCGTCGTCTTCTCAACCGCCGCTCGCGGAATGCCCTGACATCCGCATCTATTTTTCTTTTCTAGTCGAGAAAGAGTGAATTTTTTTCATTCGTCATCGCGGATTTGTTCACATATTCCTTCCTCTCTCTCCCCACTCCGTGTAGAAAATAGAAGAGTGTTGTTAGTCCTCTTCTTCGCTAATATCGTCGTCTTCCTGGCCGTAATCGTCGTATTGATTCTTGAGGATGTCCTTGCTGGGGGGACAGTCGGAACATCTTGATTCATTAATACCATAATTAATGCACGTATCGCCTATGCACTCGCAGCAACCATCGTGAAACCATCTATAACTGGTCGATCCCATACTCTGACACGACGCACTGCATTTATGCCACGAACTGCACTGAGCCATGTAGGCAACCGTGCAATTCAATGTCATAACGTTTGATTTCACCGGCTGTACTTCTTCCTCGACGGTTTCTGGCGATGAGAAAATCAAAAAAGGAAGATCATTGGTAACATTTCATCATCTGCATACCGCCTCGCAACGAGAATTGGAAATTTTAATGTATACACTCACGCATGTGGTAGTCCACTTCCTTCTCTTTCTGCGGACTAAAAACCGAAATGTCGAAGTCTACTGGAAAGCTGAAAGCCACCCATCGCTCAAGAGGATCAGGCTCCGCCGTCAGGACCTGAAAGAGTCCGGGCATCGGCTCGCTGAAGTCTTCGACGTGGGATTTTTTGCTCAATGGATTCACCGTCACGTTCGGCTTCGGGCAGAGATCTGAAACGATCGTTCGGCGGTCAGGTATCTGATTCCTCGATCTTTCTGTTAACTCATTATCCATATTTTTCATTATCTGACGGATGCTGAACGGTGGGATGGTGTCATTGAATGCAGTTCCCTTACTTCCCTGCATCCAAACATTGACAAATTAGTCTTACCAACGCACGAGCAGCATTCGTCATAGAGATAGCTCAAGCAGTTGAAGCATTCCTTGCAGCAAGTGCAGGTGACTAAATCGCACTTGCAGCTACCGGTGAGCATGCATTTGCTAACAACACTGGCGCAAATGGCTTCGTTGCAAGCGTGAGAAGTCTGTGCAGCGTTTTGTAGGATGAGTAGGACGAGCAACGTGGACGACGTCCACCCGAGAAGAACCGCTCTCCAGCATTGCCCGGTCATTTTAACCTGAAATTGATAATTGCAAATTTGTCGGTTCACGATATTTCGTGGCGAAATGCGAGTTTGCTCTTTCATGCCTGTATGATACGACTGGAAAATAAATATAAACTACAAACCATCGTGGGGCATTGGAACGAGCGAGCAGAGGCTGGGAATTCAGGAGTGCGGAATAAATGTCAAAGCAATGATATACGGATTGCACAATATTAATGCATGTATCGCAACGCGTCGAAGTAAACACGTGACAAAGATGAGGTTTCGTTCGATTATGCGCGTGTCCTGTTGAAACCTGTACGTCACGGACGCACGGTCGCATGGATACCCGGCAGCGTATGCGTGTACCTGGCCCCGAGTAAATGTTTGTCAGGCTAACATAAGAGACAGGCAAGCAAGAGAGCCCCGCCTTGATCTCAACTCGTTATTTGCCTCCAGGCAATATAATAACTCGCATAAACCTGGCATACAGCATCCACAGATTCACACGCAGTCCATTCCGCTTACAAGCCTTCATATTCTAGAATACTGATACCTCAATCACGACTTTTTTATAAATCATTCCAAGCTTTTTCGCGTCTTCTTCGGAGTTCCTCGTAGAACAGTATTCCAAGTCTCCATGAGCTCTCCCGGGGTTCTTTCATTTATCTATCCATTTTTTCGGTCTCGTGGATTTTGCGGAAGGCGTGAGCTAGCTGTCGAATCTTCGAAAGTCATTTTCTTAGGCGCCGATAAGTAATGCGGCCGGATATTACTGGTTCCAGTACTTTGCTACGTAAACATCCCCCCCCCCCCCCCCCCCCCCCCCCGCCCTCCTCCTCCTCCTCCCGGCGTGCTTGGAATAGATTTTCCCGAAGCCTGGAGTACTGTGTGGGGTATAAATTTGTTCTTGGTATTTTAGAATCGCTTTCGAAAGCACGCGTGCCTGTATGCATCTCAGGTGCGGGCACCTGGAGAATACTTATTTCATAAGGTACGCGAACTTCTTGGATCTTCATCTCGCATAGCGCGTCGCATACAAAGTCTGTCTTTATACCTAAATTGATGGCGCCAGTAGGCGGTGGGTTTGTTTGTTATCATTCATTACAAAGATCCGTGTTATCGTTCAATCGTTCATTCTTTCTGGTTAAAGAAATCAATGTAACACTTTCATCATATACGTATATGTATTATACTAATTGAGAAATGTTTTTGTCTCTAATCAAGACTTTGTCAATCTTTCGAGTGACGTTGGAGGTTGCAAAACACATGAAAGTTTGATAAAGTCTTAATTAAAGACGAGAACATGCAGTGATTAGTATAATGAAAGTGTAGTTTCACAAATTTCTTCATCCAAAAGTCGACATTCTCGTCAGAAAGATCAACGGTTATAGAAATTTTCCTCGAACGTGAATTATAAAAGACAAAACGTGAAGCGTTGATTATTGATTCCATTCCGAAAGAGGAAAACAGCTGAAGGGAGTGAGGGAAAAGTGAAAATTTTAATGACTAATGAAATCATGAATATACGAATACTCACTGGATCTTGCTGGACTCGGGAAGCGGGGAGGTGGTCACTTTTTAAAATCACAGCACATCCGGAAGCTCATAACGTCTTCTAAAACGGGAAATTGGAAACTACCGCTCGTATGAAATCAGCTATCAATTCTCGGTTAGAAAAGAGCTACAGGAACTGCGTCAAACGCGTAAAAGACTGACGCGATGAGAGAGGCTGAACAACGTTGGACGTTCGACGGTCGCGGGCAGTCGGTGTCTAGTGTGTCTCTCAGTGGCTCCAACGAACTGCGTTCGAGACTGGTTCTCCTTTTTTTTAACCTTTTTGTCTTACCTGCGGCCCCCCAGGAGCGGCTGCGCGCCCACCGTGAGTTTCGAACTGCCGCCAGGTCCTCGGGACCATCGTGACTTTCCTTCTCTCTCCTTTTTCTATCCTTTTCTCTCTCTTTACTCGCGAGAAAGCGAGAGACAGACACACCGCGGCGAAGTAGCCCCCCTCAGGGCCGTAAATACCGCGTTAATACCGAACAAATAAATTCGATGAAAATTAAGTGAAAATCGCGCACTCCTCCATCGATAAGCTTACACGTAGTATTTCATGCTCCTCCGAGCTCACAACGCGCACTGCGATACTCCATGAGAAAATTTGAGACCAGCACTTTAACGATGGAGTGTAAAAATGTATATAGGACACCTTGCGCGGTCCGTTTTATGCAGATATAGGCCACCACGGTGGATTGTTACCGCGGCGAGACAGCCGTCTGACGTCTCATTTACCTCCCACTGTAATAAACGAGCATTTAACAACTTCCGCTGGATCACGTCTCGTCTGTTTCGCCTCGTTTTTATAACTTTTGGTCGTACCTATTTGAGAGAAAACAAACGAAATCTAGTTGATCGTAGTATGAAGTTGTAGGATCCGAATACTTCGATGAGCGAGAGCTGTGTCATTCCAAATTTCACGTATAGTCATGCCTGGGAATTGTATCGCCCTATCTGAATTTTGTCCTACCAATAGAATATACCTGAAACTCCTGGAAGGGACTTTAAAATGCTTGGACAAAGTTTAACTCCGGCTAATTAGTCGGGAGAGAGGAACACTCGTTGAAAGCGGCGTTGTTTCAAAGTCACGGGAAACAGTAGGATAGAAGTTCTACAGAATGAGACAAGAGGGCCGTCGCTATATTTCAGGTAGAGACCAGACCGTTTCCGTCCTAATGACTCGTTAGCAGGAATTTTACCCTGCGTTGTCCTTAGAGACTTGGGAGGTCTACCTATGGGATCCAGGCGTTCCTGTAGTCCAAAAGTTACGGTACTCATTTTTTTGTTTGCAATCCAGATATTAGAGTACCATGAAAGTATATTCTTCTGCATTCATTAGCGGAGAATCTTCTTATTGGTGCGAGTAATTTTGTTCAAATAAACTCCCGGATTATTTTCATGATTTGCCAGATATTATATATACGTTGAAATGTGTGAAATAATGACCTTTTACTGTATTCCAACCTGATGTGTATAGTATTCTCCCTTCGAAGGAAATTTCTTCCACCGTTGCCTACGCCAGCGCCCTACTACAGGCAACTCCATTCACTTGATTCGAAGGTACTTGTGCTCGATAAGTTGACGTTACTCATTGTGTGGGCTCGGCGTACAATAAGTTCGGAATTTGATGTGAAATGAATGACCAAACAATTGCGCCTTCATTGCTTCCATTTGCTTTACGATTTTCGCTAGGCACTCGCATTGCGTTTTTCAGAACGACGGAAATAACCAAAACCCGAATTTTCCTCATATAATACCTACAGTTATAGTGTTGACTTCAGATGACACGCCAGGAGATTGCACCCTTATTGCTCTCCATTGCTCTGCCCTCAAACATTCTCGTCAGCGTAGTGTAACTTGTTCAGTTTATTGGGCTAGAGTCGCCGGAACATTTATGTTCTGAAAAAAGTTCGACGGACTGGACAAGTGATACTATTTTCATAAGCATTGTGCATTTATGTAAATCGTCGTGAGGCAATTAAGAGCGATTCAGAAGAAATTAACCTGTGTTCGATAGATTGCCGAAAACTTTTCTATTTAAGTCTAATTGTAAACGACCTAGCACAGCTGCGAACTATTCCGGCCCGATAACTCCGTGCTCCGTGCGATACCTGGATACGCGATACTAACAGATATTCGGTCGCCAAATATTCAATTGCATCGATCCAATTAAATATTTCGTGAATTTGATAATGGTTTCTCTCGCAAGTAGGCATTGTACGAGACACGCGACGATGCGCGATTTGTTTTCTCTATTCCTTCTTTTTTGCGGAACCGAACTCAAGCAATTAACGAGGATAACGGAGCAATTAGGACCCAATTCAATTATATACTCCCCTTCTACCACGCCCGCGGCTCAGCGTGGCGGGGAGGAGGTAAAACATGACTATAAAAGGCGAACATGCCACCCTCAACGTCACACAGTCTTCAAGAATTGTTCCAGCAGAAAGCCGAATCTGTAGTTTCGAAAACTTTTTTTGGTAAGTTGAACAAAATTCTTCACTAAAATGTGAAAAACAAGCATTTATACGGATGCTCGAGGCGTTGCAATACCTCTACCTCCATCCACTGATGATACATCATTTTTACATTTCTTCTCACTTATGAGCTACAGTCCGACCTCTCAATAAAAATGTAAAAGCCCCCGCGGGGAGGAATTCGTCCGCGAATTCGAGTATCCCCACCATACGTAATATATCTTATCTATCTATCTCTCTCTCTTCCTCCCTCTCTAACTTTACGCGGCTGAGTTGGCGGTTGATTCGGTGTGGTGGCAAGCGCGCGAGCGAGAAACTGGGGAAGCGCTCTTATCGCAAGCGGACTTATTGGGGGTCGGACTGTCGTGAAAAGAATGGGCTCGACTGATTGATCTGTAAATTTGTTGAAATTAGCTTACAACGCTAGTTTATAGTTTATAGGCAATGTAACAATGACGTGACAGTCGGTGAAGGTAGGAGTATCGCATCGCCTTAAGACTCCTCATAACTTCTACGATCTAGTCTCGACGATCAAATTTGTCCACGATTTTCCAAAATCCATGAGAAATCCGAGCGATTTTGCCGAAAATTATACGTATTCTTACGAGTCGAACATGTTGGAACGAATAGCGATCGTATAATATCCCGAAATTTCTCGGGACAAAAATGCTAGTCGTCGAAATTGCTATTTGAATGATTATGAAAAACTAAGAGTTGAGACGAAGAAAAGAAAAAATGAAAATAGACGTGGAAGCATGAAACTTCAGAACTCCTGTCTTGATTCGAACCTTTCAGATCATCCGCAATGGGGAAATTCGTATTGAGCATCCTGATGACGCTTTTCATCGTTGGAGTATTATCGGCCGTTGGTGTCGACGCAGATTGTTATCCGCAAAACCGTTTGGTAAGTTACAAAAAAATCTGGAGACTCCGATAAACAATGGAAGAATCTTGCAGCATATATAGTAATTGGCTGCGTAGATTTGAACCGAATCCGGAATTTGTTTCCGATTTTCGTCGACATGATGCCACAACCCAAAGAAAATCTGTCCCTACTTCTGTTTCAGTGCTATAATTTCGGCGATCCCAACCAAGAGACGTGCTGCCCAGGGCTGCGCTGTTACAAACAGGATGGATCTTGGAGATGCCGGCCATAGAGTTGAGAACAATACCCTTCCTGCGTATCCCCTCAACATGGTTTTCGCATACAGCACTATTATTCTTCAGATTTGTTTGATACAATCAAAATTTTTGAATAAGATTTCAATGAATTAAATAAACGCAACAAAAGATCCAATACCTGCAGGACTGACTGTGAACTATCCCTCACCCGAACCTAGTCCGGTCCCACTCAAAAGATGATATACATAATTGTTAAGGACCTTGGAGCGCGCCGATCGCGATCGGGCGATAATCTTGCGAATTATATCCGCAAGTATGGTTTAGCGGGACTACGTCTCCATGAAAGATCCAATAATTCTGAGGTTAATACGAACCTTTCGCAAAGTGATACGAGTTGCGCTCTCGGGTCAGTTGAACACATAAATATGTGTTTGGAATGAATAATTATATTTGTATGCAGTGAATCCATCGTGCGTAGTCTTTACATTGCCGGTAGTGACTGCATCGGACTAGCAGAACCGCAGTTGCAAATGAATCCATTTGTTTTTTTCTAAGGAGAGATTCTTCCTTCATCCAAGCGCGCAGACCTTAGAAAAACTGGGGAGAAAAAAACTGAAAGACAGAGTTTTTGAAAATTTTTCATGTAAAAATTTGCATTGTTTGCAACTTTGGTTCTGCTAGTCCGATGGAGTCACTACCGTCCGTAATCATGTGTATTCATCGGTGGCTCCCGCTGACACACACGGAAGCAAACACCTCAGCCCTTGACCAATTCTATGTTTCACCGAAGTACCTACCTATTAGCCAAAAATACGATGGCCAGTCAGAGCACATCTCTCGGTCTAGAACACGATTGTTTCGCAACCCCGACGGAAATCAGTTGTACAGGAAAAATTTAGCACCGCGAATCTGATTCACAAACACCAGCGACGTAATCATGTAGCTACAGTTCCCGACTTCGCCGGACTTCTTTTTCCTCAGATAAAATTGTCCCAACTATCGCCGTCGTCTCTCTCTCACGAGAGACGGTCGGACATCTTCCAAGGAAAATTTTGAACTCCGGCCGTTTCTGAAGGGATTTTGTTTCTTAGTAGTGATTTCGCGCCCGATCATCTCCTTCAGTTTCTTCCATCTGTGAAGCTTCACAGAGTTACACAAGATTGATTCTCAGCAGTGACAAATAAACTAATTGCGTATACCCTGCGCTTCGAGATAACAGTCGTCTGATATAGTTTACCGGTCTTCGGCTGGTCATAGAAGTTCGTAAAAATCTATACACCACGACAGCCTATAATATAGCGACAGTTTACTACATAAAATTTCCAAGATTTCTCGTTACTTTCCATTTTCATCGTACTCATCCATCGTCCTGATTGTTGCGGGTGCATCACAGGAGCCAGCTACATTCTGAGTGATTCTGGATTTTGAATGTTCTCCGGAAGCCTCGTTTGATTTTATGAATGATTTTTCAAGATCGTCGCTCGCTGATTGTATTGTTTCTAAGTTTTTGTCGGTGACGTTATGATCCAATTTAGCTGCCGGTTCATCAATTCAGGTAGAATTTGACGGTATACAGGTGAATCTGCAGTTTCCGTGAAAGTTAGCGAAGACGACGATGGCCGAAGTCCTCGGAGACTTGGGAGGCCTAATAGTTATGATATTAATTTCTGTCTGCAATCCAGATATTGTGGTAACATCAAAGTATATTTGTCCGCATTGATCGGCGGGGAATCCTCTTATTGGTGCGAGTAAATTTGTTCGAATGAACTCCTGGATTATTTTCGAGATTTTCCAGATATCATAATATGTACGTTAAAATATAGAGAATAATGACTTTTTACTCTATTCCAACCTGATGTGTATAGTATTCTCCGTAACTTGTTCAGTTTATCGGGCTAGAGTCGCCGGAACATTTATGTTCTAAAAAAAGTTCCACGGACTGGACAAGTGAAACTATTTTTATAAGCATTGTGCATTTATGTAAATCGTCGTGGGGCAATTAAGAGCGATTCAGAAGAAATTATCCTGTGTTCGATAGATTGCCGAAAACTTTTCTTTCTAAGTCTAATTGTAAACGACCTAGCACAGTGACCTATTCCGCCCCGATAACTCCGTGCTCCGTGTGATACCTGGATACGCGATACTAACAGATATTCGGTCGCCACATATTCAATTGCATCGATCCAATTAAATATTTCGTGAATTTCCTAATGGTTTCTCTCGCAAGTAGGCATTGTACGAGACACGCGGCGATGCGCGAATTGTTTTCTCTATTCCTTTTTTTTTGCGGAACTGAACTCAAGCAATTAACGAGGATAACGGAGCAATTAGGACCCAATTCAATTATATATTCCCCTTCTACCAAGCCCGCGGCTCAGCGTGGCGGGGCGGACGTAAAACATGACTATAAAAGGCGAACATGCCACCCTCAGCGTCACACAGTCTTCAAGAATTGTTCCAGCAGAAAGCCGAATCTGTAGTTTCGAAAACTTTTTTTGGTAAGTTGAAGAAAATTCTTCACTAAAATGTGAAAAACAAGCATTCATACGGATGCTAGAGGCGTTGCAATACCTCTACCTCCATCCACTGATGATACATCATTTTTACATTCCTTCTCATTTATAAGCTACAGTTCGACCTCTCAATAAGAATGTAAAAGCCCCCGCGGGGAGGAATTCGTCCGCGAATTCGAGTATCCCCACCATACATAATATCTTATCTATCTATTTCTCTCTCTTCCTCCCTCTCTAACTTTCCGCGGCTGAGTTGGCGGTTGAGTCGGTGTGGGGGAAAGCGCGCGAGCGAGAAACTGGGGAAGCGCTCTTATCGCGAGCGGACTTATTGGGGGTCGGACTGTCGTGAAAAGAATGGGCTCGACTGATTGATCTGTAAATTTGTTGAAATTAGTTTACAACGCTAGTTTATAGTTTATAGGCAATGTAACAATGACGTGACAGTCGGTGGAGGTAGGAGTATCGCATCGCCTTAAGACTCCTCATAACTTCTACGATCTAGTTTCGACGATCAAATTTGTCCACGATTTTCCAAAATCCATGAGAAATCCGAGCGATTTTGCCGAAAATTATACGTATTCTTACGAGTCGAACATGTTGGAACGAATAGCGATTGTATAATTGCCCGAAATTTCTCGGGACAAAAATGCTAGTCGTCGAAATTGCTATTTGAATGATTATGAAAAACTAAGAGTTGAGACGAAAAAGAGAAAAAATGAAAATAGACGTGGAAGCATGAAACCTCAGAACTCCTGTCTTGATTCGAAACTTTCAGATCATCCGCAATGGGGAAATTCGTATTGAGCATCCTGATGACGCTTTTCATCGTTGGAGTATTATCGGCCGTTGGTGTCGACGCAGATTGTTATCCGCAAAACCGTTTGGTAAGTTACAAAACAATCTGGAGACTCCGATAAACAATGGAAGAATCTTGCAGCATATATAGTAATTGGCTGCGTAGATTTGAACCGAATCCGGAATTTGTTTCCGATTTTCGTCGATATGATGCCACAACCCAAAGAAAATCTGTCCCTACTTCTGTTTCAGTGCTATAATTTCGGCGATCCCAACCAAGAGACGTGCTGCCCAGGGCTGCGCTGTTACAAAAAGGATGGATCTTGGAGATGCCGGCCATAGAGTTAAGAATAATACCCTTCCTGCGTATCCCCTCAACTTGGTTTTCGCATACAGCATCATTATTCTTCAGATTTGTTCGATACAATGAAAATTTTTGAATAAGATTTTAATGAATTAAATAAACGCAACAAAAGATCGAATACCTGCAGGACTGACTGTGAACTATCCCTCACCCGAATCTAGTCCATGAAAGATCTCATAATTCTGAGGTCTAATACGAACCTTTCGTGAAGTGATACGAATTGCGCTCTGGGGTCAGTTGAACACATAAATATGTGTTTGGAATGAATAATTATATTTGTATGCAGTGAATCCATCGCGCGTAGTCTTTACATTGCCGGTAGTGACTCCATCGGACTAGCAGATCCAAAGTTGCAAATGAATGCATTCGTTTTTTTCTACGGAGAGATTCTTCCTTCATCCAAGCGCGCAGACCTTAGAAAAACTGAAAGAAAAAAAACTGAAAGACAGAGTTTTTGAAAATTTTTCAAATAAAAATTTGCATTATTTGCAACTTTGGTTCTGCTAGTCCGATGGAGTCACTACCGTCCGTAATCATGTGTATTCATCGGTGGCTCCCGCTGACACACACGGAAGCAAACACCTCAGCCCTTGACCAATTCTATGTTTCACCGAAGTACCTACCTATTAGGCAAAAAATACGATGGCCAGCCAGAGCACATCTCTCGGTCTAGAACACGATTGTTTCGCAACCCCGACGGAAATCAGTTGTACAGGAAAAATTTAGCACCGCGAATCTGATTCACAAACACCAGCGACGTAATCGTGTAGCTGCAGTTCCCGATTTCGCCGGGCTTCTTTTTCCTCAGATAAAATTGTCCCCACTATCGCCGTCGTCTCTATCTAACGAAAGACGGTCGGACATATTTCAAGGAAAATTTTGAACTCCGCCCGTTTCTAAAGGGATTTTGTTTCTTAGTAGTGATTTCGCGCCCGATCATCTCCTTCAGTTTCTTCCATCTGTGAAGCTTCACAGAGTTACACAAGATTGATTCTCAGCAGTGACAAATAAACTAATTGCGTATACCCTGCGCTTCGAGATAACAGTCGTCTGATATAGTTTGCCGGTCTTCGGCTGGTCATAGAAGTTCGTACAAATCTATACACACACGACAGCCTATAATATAGCGGTAGTTTACTACACAAAATTTCCAAGATTTCTCATTTCTTTCCATTTTCATCGTGCTCATCCATCGTCCTGATTGCTGCGGGTGCATCACAGGAGCTAGCTACATTCTGAGTTATTCTGGATTTTGAATGTCCTCCGGAAGCCTCTTTGGATTTTATGAATGGTTTTTCAAGATCGTCGCTCGCTGATTGTGTTGTTGCTAAGTTTTTGTCGGTAACGTTATGATCCAATTCAGCTGCCGGTTCATCAATTCAGGTAGAATTTGACGTTATATAGGTAAATCTGCAGTTTCCGTGAAAGTTAGCGAAGACGACGATGGCCGAAGTCCTCGGAGACTTGGGAGGCCTAATAGTTATGATATTAATTTCTGTCTGCAATCCAGATATTGTGGTAACATCAAAGTATATTTGTCCGCATTGATCGGCGGGGAATCCTCTTATTGGTGCGAGTAAATTTGTTCGAATGAACTCCTGGATTATTTTCGAGATTTTCCAGATATCATAATATGTACGTTAAAATATAGAGAATAATGACTTTTTACTCTATTCCAACCTGATGTGTATAGTATTCTCCGTAACTTGTTCAGTTTATCGGGCTAGAGTCGCCGGAACATTTATGTTCTAAAAAAAGTTCCACGGACTGGACAAGTGATACTATTTTCATAAGCATTGTGCATTTATGTAAATCGTCGTGGGGCAATTAAGAGCGATTCAGAAGAAATCATCCTGTGTTCGATAAATTGCCGAAAACTTTTCTATTTAAGTCTAATTGTAAACGACCTAGCACAGCTGCGAACTATTCCGGCCCGATAACTCCGTGCTCCGTGCGATACCTGGATACGCGATACTAACAGATATTCGGTCGTCAAATATTCAATTGCATCGATCCAATTAAATATTTCGTGAATTTCCTAATGGTTTCTCTCGCAAGTAGGCATTGTACGAGACACGCGGCGATGCGCGATTTGTTTTCTCTATTCCTCCTCTTTTGCGGAACTGAACTCAAGCAATTAACGAGGATAGCGGAGCAATTAGGACCCAATTCAATTATATATTCCCCTTCTACCAAGCCCGCGGCTCAGTGTGGCGGGGCGCAGGTGAAATATGACTATAAAAGGCGAACATGCCACCCTCAGCGTCACACAGTCTTCAAGAATTGTTCCAGCAGAAAGCCGAATCTGAAGTTTCGAAAACTTTTTTTGGTAAGTTGAACAAAATTCTTCACTAAAATGTGAAAAACAAGCATTTATACGGATGCTCGAGGCGTTGCAATACCTCTACCTCCATCCACTGATGATACATCATTTTTACATTCCTTCTCATTTATAAGCTACAGTCCGACCTCTCAATAAGAACGCGAAAGCCCCCGCGGGGAGGAATTCGTCCGCGAATTCGAGTATCCCCACCATACATAATATCTTATCTATCTATCTCTCTCTCTTCCTCCCTCTCTAACTTTCCGCGGCTGAGTTGGCGGTTGAGTCGGTGTGGGGGCAAGCGCGCGAGCGAGAAACTGGGGAAGCGCTCTTATCGCGAGCGGACTTATTGGGGGTCGGACTGTCGTGAAAAGAACGGGCTCGACTGATTGATCTGTAAATTTGTTGAAATTAGTTTACAACGCTAGTTTATAGTTTATAGGCAATGTAACAATGACGTGACAGTCGGTGGAGGTAGGAGTATCGCATCGCCTTAAGACTCCTCATAACTTCTACGATCTAGTCTCGACGATCAAATTTGTCCACGATTTTCCAAAATCCATGAGAAATCCGAGCGATTTTGCCGAAAATTATACGTATTCTTACGAGTCGAACATGCTGGAACGAATAGCGATCGTATAATATCCCGCAATTTCTCGGGACAAAAATGCTAGTCGTCGAAATTGCTATTTGAATGATTATGAAAAACTAAGAGTTGAGACGAAGAAGAGAAAAAATGAAAATAGACGTGGAAGCATGAAACCTCAGAACTCCTGTCTTGATTCGAAACTTTCAGATCATCCGCAATGGGGAAATTCGTATTGAGCATCCTGATGACGCTTTTCATCGTTGGAGTATTATCGGCCGTTGGTGTCGACGCAGATTGTTATCCGCAAAACCGTTTGGTAAGTTACAAAAAAATCTGGAGACTCCGATAAACAATGGAAGAATCTTGCAGCATATATAGTAATTGGCTGCGTAGATTTGAACCGAATCCGGAATTTGTTTCCGATTTTCGTCGATATGATGCCACAACCCAAAGAAAATCTGTCCCTACTTCTGTTTCAGTGCTATAATTTCGGCGATCCCAACCAAGAGACGTGCTGCCCAGGGCTGCGCTGTTACAAACAGGATGGATCTTGGAGATGCCGGCCATAGAGTTGAGAACAATACCCTTCCTGCGTATCCCCTCAACATGGTTTTCGCATACAGCACTATTATTCTTCAGATTTGTTTGATACAATCAAAATTTTTGAATAAGATTTCAATGAATTAAATAAACGCAACAAAAGATCCAATACCTGCAGGACTGACTGTGAAATATCCCTCACCCGAACCTAGTCCGGTCCCACTCAAAAGATGATATACATAATTGTTAAGGACTTTGGGGCGCGCCGATCGCGATCGGGCGATAATCTTGCGAATTATAGCCGCGAGTATGGTTTAGCGGGACTACGTTTCCATAAAAGATCTAATAATTCTGAGGTTGCATACGAACCTTTCGCGAAGTGATACGAGTTGCGCTCTGGGGTCAGTTGAACACATAAATATGTGTTTGGAATGAATAATTATATTTGTATGCAGTGAATCCATCGTGCGTAGTCTTTACATTGCCGGTAGTGACTGCATCGGACTAGCAGAACCGCAGTTGCAAATGAATGCATTCGTTTTTTTTCTAAGGAGTGATTCTTCCTTCATCCAAGCGCGCAGGCCTTTGAAAAACTGAAGAAAAAAAAAACGCAGCGTTGAGCAGGTGAAATATGACTATAAAAGGCGAACAGGCCGCGTGTGCCACACAGTCTTCAAAAGTCGTTCCCGCAGAAAGCTAAATCCATAGTTTCGAAAACTTTGCCAACCGGAGAATTAGAATTTCTCAGGTAAGTTGAACGTTCTTCGATAGAATACTGAAAACAGCCATTATTCAAACGACGCTGTTTTACGCATCTTTTCGCGCTTGTGTTCGGTACGTGGAGTCACTTTTTTTGGCCACGGTGGAAGTGAGTTGACGGATTCGCATAGGTATGTGGAGTTCGATCATGGCATGGGCAGGTTTGAGTTCCAGGACTTGAAAGTGGCCATTATTGTACTTGATCGGATGTATCCGTATTCTTTTTCTTTTGCGAGTCTTTTACGCCTCGCGTATTCACGATATTTGTCTTCAGTTCGCGCATATGCATTCGCTTACGACTCGTATCGCAAATTACGCTCGGCTTCGAGAAACTGACTTTGCTTTCTTGGTATACAATGTACTATTGAAACATCATGAGAACCTGAGAAAAAGGAAGAAAAAAAAATGAAAATAGAATACGCAAGCATGTCTAGCATGAACTATTGTCTCAATTGGAAACTTCCAGATCATCCGCAATGGGAAAATTCGTATTGAGCATCTTGATGGCGCTTCTCATCGTTGGAGTATTATCATCCGATGCCGCTATTCCGGCTTGTTATGGGCAAGGCGATGATAGAGTAAGTCACATAGAAACTGGAGTCTTTGTTTAACAACAGACGGACCAGCTGCGTAGATTCGAATCGAAAACAACCCAATGAAATTCTGTCCTTCTTTCTGTTCCAGTGCTATAATTTTGGAACTCCCGATCGAACGAAATGCTGCTCAGGCCTGCACTGTTTCAAAAAAAATGGATTTGTGGGTTGCTGGTAATGATACCATCCTGCTTATCTCCTCAACTTGGTTTTCGCGTGCAATATTATTATTTTCGAGACTCGTTCGATCCGATCCAATGTGTGGATAAAATTTGAATGAATTAAATAAACACAAAACAAGATACAATACCTGGCTTGTCATTCATTATCTGTCGTGTATCTGGGATAGGCTGGAATGTAAAAAGCAATATCATCGGGTTCTGAATATCTGTTTATTCCTCGACGTGCTGTACACGACTGCTGTGCAGACCTGCCATCTTACACCTTAATTCTTCCTTAGTCCCATTCTTTGGAAATACGTATAGGTATATACCAACTTCATCCATCCATACATAAATGACACCCTACTGCACCGTTTCAACTCACCAGGCATTTCGCCACTAGTTTTGGCGATCTTCGCAATGTTTGTTTCCCTGGTTCGTTCCTGTAATGCCTTGGATCTGTGAGATCTGTGAGTCAACCAAATTTTCGGCTCCGCTGTTCGGAGCTGGATGCTTAACCGCCGAGAGCGCGTGTTCGATTCCTATCTGCGTCACAAATGATTTGAATTCCGAGCTAACATATTGTCTTCCGTTGTCGCTGACTATAACGTGCAGGTAAGGCAGCCCGAATCGTACGCGGAACTGTCCAAAAGATTTCATGAGTGTTTCTGACGTTACAGATTTCATTCCGAATATTTCTGGCCATTTCGACCGTGCATCCACGATCGATAAAACGTTACGCCCGTTAAGTGGTCCTATTTCTTTTAAATCCGTACACGGATTCGATGCCGCGGTCGTGCTGGCCATTTCCTCGGGTTCGACTGAGTCGTTGCGGGGTTGTCTTTTTCCTGGATGCACTCAAGATACGCTCGCGCTTCATGTTCGATGTCGGCATCGATCCCTGGCCCCCAGAAAAAAGACCTTGCGAACGACTTCATTTTGATTATATACCTCACTGTGTCGCATGTAGTTTCTTTTATATATACTCGCGTAGCTATTCGGGTGTTATAACCATACAGCCCCACACAATGCACTCTCGCTCTATCGACAGCTCGTCCTTCCGAGCTTCATAGGCTCTATGAGCTTTGGGTAGCTTGAATTTCTTTGGCCAACCGTTTCTCATGCACACTGCCACATGTGAGAGTCCTCGGTCTTCCCTCGATTCTTTCGCTCCTATTCTCCAATCTAAACAATCTTTGTCTACATCATTACACGAAACATGATATAAACCCAGAATCGAGACTAAGAGCGGACACATTGAGGGTCTTTCAACAGTTTTGAGTATAATTCGATTCATTGATAACAATTGATTGAAAGATAACTGGACACAGATATTTTTATTACATTTACATACTCATCAACGTATTCATAAACATTGTGGCATATTTTTAGTACGTATAACATATGTGGACATATTTTCATCCTCAACGACTCACAACTACTTCAAGGTTTGTCTGTTACATGATTCTCGATTTTTTCTTGCCGTATGACCGACACGCGTTTGAGCAGCTGAATCAGACAACTGCAGTCTGAGAAAAAGAGGTATGCAGGCATTCGAAAATTTCACACTTTGGATAATAGAACGTTCGAAGATCGAATTGAAAATCGCGTTTTTTTACGAGGAAAGTTAAGAGGACCAATGAATTGCGTCACGCGATGGAAACTCTGCCCCCAACCCTCCCGCTCCTAAAGTGCGTTACGTAACTTATAGACGGTCCCGAAGGCGTTGAAACGAGAACAGTTTCCGAGCTGTGTCAACAACATTATTGGCTACACACCATTATACAACAACAATTTCCTCTTGATTATCTGATACAAATCGCCAACTGACTGAATTGTTAATTAGTCAACGTGGATATTTCACGAAGTAAGCATTTGGAGCGCATCGTCTTGTTTGAATCGGCACGTACAGATCTAGCTATGTAAGTTCATTTGAAAATATTAAAGCTTGATTCCTGAAAGGAGTCTTCTCCGATGTCAGGGTCTACCGTTATCCTGACGGCGAAAGTTTCTATGTAATATTACGTGTCCCTACGCATATGTACTATGTCGCGAATAAAGAAATCGTACGTTTTCTTAAAATCGATCTATCATTTTCATAGAAAATCTATGATGTATTTATGTATTTTATCATACAACTACACGTATCTATAACTCTGAAAAATCCTGGTGATGTAGAATCTTGTAGTAATAAATGGTTATCTGAACTGCAACTCGTTCTATCCGAACGTTCTATTATCCGAACGGCGACCTGCTTCATTCAAATTTTCTATCACATATATCCGAACGATTGCGCGAAATCATTGAATGCCTGCATACGCAGCTTCTTCTTCTCGAACAGTTGCCTGATTCATGACCATGGTTCGACAACTTGACTTCAAACCAGGTTTAAGACTCAAACTTGGTTTGAAGTCGGATTCAGCCAATGGCACGCAATCTTCGGCGGTTAGCTGCTCGAAAACACGTGGCAGCCATACGGCAAGAAAGAAATGCAACGTTATATAATAACGAAACCTGCTTGAAGTAGTTGTGAGTCGTTAAAAATAAAAATATGTCCAAGCATATTGTACATACATATATACTTGAAATACGTCCTAATGTTTATGAGTACGTTTCTGAGTATATTTACGAGACACAAAAAAATATATGATTCACATGTTATCTTGCAAATATTTTTTACTATGCATAATATCGATTTTTAACATTACTGGTCTATCATCCGAGCTTTGGCTAATCCGAACTACGCGCGGTCCAATTGATTCGGATAATCGAGGTTCTACTGTATTTCCGATGGCGAATAACATATCCCTGTAAAATGTTGAAGTTGTACACGATTCTAATTTTTCGTGGAAGTTCATAGGTATACCTGCAGCATGTAGATAAAAGATTATTTCTTTCCAGGAGCGGCATGAATAATTTTTTGATAGTGGCATTGAGCATGGTGTTGTTCACCGTGCAACTCGTTGTGGCACTTCCGGTGCTGGATGGAGAATCGCTCGTCGTCCCCGATTACATTTATTAGCCCAATAGATATATAGAGAAACTCGAAAATGACTGAGGCTCCGATCAACGGCTCCCACAGATGTTTCGAGTATATGAATAAACAGATTTTGGTTAACATTAATCGTAAATTGTTTGATCATAGTTATAGACAAAGGTGCATATTGCATAGCTATATAATCCTCATCCCTCAGGATGTATGATTTCTGATTGTGAGCAATTGTAATAAAAAGAAGCTTATATTCCACTCCAAACCTAGTTTCATGCATATAGTTTTAGCATGAAAACAAATTATTTACAGTTTCACAATCTCCAGTTTATTGATGTAATGAAAATCTTCTATTAATAAGTTTCACTGCATTATACCACAAAGTACGCTGAAAAATAATAGATTTCGCCCTACAAGGTCCAACAATAATGAAATGTCTCATGTATTGCGTATAATATGTAGATATAAATGTATGAAATATAGTCTGTGCAATTGATACCATACAACTACGTGTTTAATTTCCATTCAAATTCAAAAGAAGAATCTCACAATTTCACGCATGCTCGATCGATTAATATGGAACGACGGAATACGGACCGAGAACGTGTGCTCGAAAACTGAAACGACGGACTATGAGCATTGAGCACATTCATTGCGGGGATCGTGGCGATAGTGGGGATAATCCTCGCTTCTCCATAGTTTATGCCTTGCCTACAGCGCGATTCGCGCAGGACAGCTGCGTCGACAATACACGTCATAAGTTCAGACCAGGTTAACTTCCACTTGCAGTAAACACTTTGGTACTATGTTCGCGGACGGTGTAAACCATTAAATAATTTATAACTTTTGTGATTTAGAGTTCTAGTAGAATCTTAATAGTGAAACAGAATAAGGTAAGTTGATAATAGTAAATAAACTTGATCATAGTCATCAAAGGTGACGGGAATTCTAACCTGAAGAAAAAAATTTAACAATTTTCTAAGATCTATGTTGCTCATCTACGTTGCTTTCGATGGGTTGAAATATCGTTTTTTTTTTACTCAAATCACGATTTTCCATCGTTCTTCTAAGTCTAAATATGTTCTCAATATCTTCGAAGTACACGTACGGAGCGTTTTATTTCTCACACACGTCACACAAATTTACTTTTCCGCTCTAGAAATCGGAACGACACTTTCACTTCGTTATTTATTGAGCAGTTAACCATGCTGTATAAATCATCATTCATCATACTCTTGATTTGTATATAATTTACGCAAGAATCTCGATTTCGTTACAAAACCATTGTTCAATATGTAGTTATCAATTCGATTCGTAAACGGAAGAATCCGACGAGGCTATATGACGATTGCTAATATCGAATTCCCAGTAATGTTCATTGCGTAAACATACATCGCAGAAGATTGAATACATAAAAATCCCCCTCGTCGTCATTAATTAAGTGAATTGAGTCTCTATAGAAATTTGCTCCGACCCTCCGCAAGGTCGATGAAACTCGTTTATCAAACTCGTTTTACATATGCAATCACTTGCATCAATTCTTCTCAAATCTCAACGATTCCAATTGGCTCGATTTCAACGCAGGACAAAAACCAAACGAGGAGCTCTCATAATATAAATTCAAGTTTTCCTCGATGGTATTATCTCTTATCTTATTCTTGTTTCAACAATCATCTTGTTTATTTTACTCCGTCTTGTTCCTCTTAATCTCTTCAGGAGAATAAGTTGGCAGTGACGATATGCCTCTGGGAATACCAATTCACCGATCGGATTAACGCGTCACTGTCCATTGAGATATATTTCAATAGTCCAATTTTTTCATCATCGACATTTTATATAAATTTACAACGTCACATTTATAAAATAGCGGGGACGTTTGGTAATTTGGGAATTTTCGATATTTTGAATTAGCCAAATTCGACGAATAGTTGAACTCAAGTTGCTTCGACGATGACAAATAAAACAAATAAACTAAAGGAGATCTGTATTAATAATTTGCAGAAAAATGAGAATATTTTTTACACTGAGCATAGTCGTGCTCGCATGGCAGCTAGCTGTTGCGCCCCCTGTTACAAAAAATAAAAACTCCGAAGACAGCGGTGATAAGGATAAAGATGGAAACGAAGTTGGGGAGGGCGAAGATTTGGTAATTAAAATAGGACATTCTGAATATCCTAGTTGAAATAAGTAATCTTCACTATCCAGAACAATTTTGCAATAATAGATGAACGAACTCCTTTCATATTGTCAATAAAATGTATTCACTTTGTCAGTTTGTTGATAGTTTTCTCCACTTATCTGATATCCCGCAATCACAATATTGTTCGCGATTTCATCGGCTTCGTTTATAATTTACAAAACTATGATAGTCTAATTAAAACAAAAGATAAATATTGTAAATAAACTGTACTCGATATCATTGTCATCTCAGATCTGTCAAAGATCTGTTATAATATAATAATAAAGACGCTTGCGATAATATTTTGGTTAGATACACATTTGAATTTGAGCCGACCATCTGAGTAAATCTTTGTCATATAATGACTTATCAAATTTGCTTGATAAAAAGAATAATTAGAATAATAATAGCAATGAGCTACTTCTATGATAATAAAATATAGAAAAGCATAATTCTTGTATAGGAAGATACCGTCAAGTATCACAGGTACCTGAAGGAAGTTGTTCAGGCTTTAGAAAGTGACGCTGAATTCCGAAAAAAATTAGAAACGGCAGAAGAAGTTGACATTCGGGTAAATATGAAATAGAATATTCAATTTCACAGGAAGAGATGAAAGAATGACTGAGAGGGAAGTGGCTTCTCTTGGTATTATTGCCTACTCGTATTTTCAGACGGGAAAAATTGCCCAGGAGTTGGAATACGTTAATCATAAGGTCAGGTCTAAACTGGACGAACTTAAACGCCAGGAATTAGAAAGACTCAGACATCTGGCTACGAAAGAATACGAAGCTTTGAACGGCATCGACCCGGAACACCTGAAAATTGCTGAGCATGTAGATCATGAGAATCCCCACACATTTGAAATTGATGATCTCAAAAAACTCATCGCCAAGGTACGAAGAAAGAATATGAACCGAAGAAGAACCAGAATTTAATTTCCTTTTTCGTCTTTTATTATTTTATCAATTGCCGTGAATCTAATCTTTCCTTGGTATTTTAATTAAATGCTTGACAATTTTTTTTAGACCACGGAAGACTTGGTCGAGGCAGATCGTAAGAGGAAAGAAGAATTCAAGGAATATGAAATGCAGAAGAAGTTCGAAGAAGAGTTAAAGATGAAGGGTAATACTGGTAACTGATTTTTCATTTGTAAGCAACTGTTTGTTTTTTGCTTTTCATTTTCTCTTTTTGCACCATGTCAATGTCCTGCATGATTCTGAGACTAACACAACTTTTTCTCAATCTGAATCTGATTGTTTTTTCTTTTATGAAAACTGCCTGAGAATAATTCCGACTAGAATGAAGCGAGCGTTTAAAAAATGTGGAAAAACAATCAAAATCTGTAAAAAATAGAATAAAAATAAACCTTTTACAGGTATGAGCGATGAGGAGAAAAAAAAGTATGAAAGCGAGCTTCTCGAGCAGAAGAAAAAACACGGGGAACATCAGCCAGTTAGTTGATTCACTTTAAAGCTTACGCAGTTTCAGTTTTTATTGAATTATTCAATCACATGGGATATTATTATATTCATATTTATATAATTCATTTATTATAAATTACAGCTTCATCATCCAGGAAGTAAACAACAGCTTGAAGAAGTCTGGGAGAAACAGGATCATATGGAAAATCAAGAGTTTGATCCTAAAACTTTCTTTTATCTTCACGGTGAGGATTCATTCTATCTTATCTTATTTAAATTCCTTAAAAATCAAGAAATTCTGAAAAAATGCGAATATAGCAAAGAAATTTGATTGGCATCTTAAATTAATTTTGTGCACCTCGGCAAAAGAATAATTCAACTCTCTAAATCTTCTTGAATAACATAGTCAATTAATCATTTCAATACTGATTTACAGATGTCGACGGTAATGGTGTTTGGGACCAAACTGAAGTGAAGGCACTATTTTTAAAAGAGCTTGACAAACTTTATGCTGAAGGAATGCCCGAAGATGATCTAAGGGAGCGGGCGGAGGAGATGGAGAGAATGAGAGAACACGTTTTTAATGAAGCCGATCTGAACAAGGATGGATTGATTAGGTATGTATTTGAATACTTGTTTAATGATTTTATTTTTCTCATTTTTACGATAATTGGTGAAAAGAACAGAATTTCTTGTGTGTTATATGCTTCGACCTATACCATCAAATTTTCAAATTGTCTTTTTCTTTCGTTTGTTATTTAGCTTCTCTGAATTTTTGGAGCAAACGAAGAAGCCTGATTTCCAACAAGACGAGGGATGGCAGGGTCTGGATGAACAGCAAATTTACTCACAACAGGAATACGAGGAATTTGAAAGGCAGAGACAACAGGAAATACAGAATCTGATCGCTAAGGGAATCGTAAGTAGTATTCGTTCATGGTAGTAGAAGTATTGTTTATTAGATAGAAAGTAGTCTGATATTCTATCTCCTCACAGCTTTTTACGCATGCTAAATTTGGTATTAGTCCGTATTTTATTATTATATCTTACCTGTATTTTGTATTGTTAGAAGCACGAAATTGTATTAATACTGTAGCAGCGAATGCAAATTTTATTCATTTAGAATTCAGTATTTCACCTGTAATTTCTTTATTAAGAAATGAAAATCGAGAAGCGTTTCTTTATGGTGAGGAAGTAGAGAACTACTATAATCAACTGCTATAATAATTGCAGTAGTTTTGTGAATCTAGTCTTCGATTAGTATATTTATTTTGTTAGTACTGTGCTGTAAGATAAAAAACCGCGTGACATGAAAAATACAAACGGCTTTACTTTGTTTGATAAATTTTTTTCTTTGTCTTCAATTTTTTTTTCTATTATTTTTTCCAATCAGTTTTGAATTCACCCAATAATACATTTTGTGTGAGTAATTAACAAGCGTCTGCACCTGTTTTATTTTTAATTTTTTTTTATTTTATTTTTTTCACCGTTGCTAGCTACCCCCGAATCCGGCTATGCATCCCCCTGGACATCCTTCCGAGCAGGTGAGTCAGTTTCGACAAAAATTAATAAAATAATAGATTTTAGTTTACCTAGAGTTTGCGTACTCACGAAGATATTCGACAAAGGGAAAAAGTAACAAGCATTAACATAGCATGAGTTTGGAATGCTCCATACCTGAATGTTATTGACAATATTACCAGAAGAATTATTCAAACTCCTAAAACAAGCTTCCTGTTTCATTGTAGAACCTGAAGCTTTAGCGAATTTCTTCAGAGATTGAGAGTTCGTTTGTAAAGTTTCCTAGATACATATAATATCCCAAATTAAAATATAAATATTTCTACGGCTAACGGTGGATAAATTTCTAACCAGTTCCCACCACAATATGGCCACGGACCGGGATACACGGGCGGTGATCATCAACAGGGATTCATTGATCCTATGGGAGCGAGACATCCAAATGAAATTCCTCACGGACAACAATTCCAAGGGCAACAACACGTTATGCAGCAACAATTCCAAGGGCAGCAGCATGTCCCTCAACAACAATTTCAAGGGCAGGTACCTCAGCAACAGCAACAATTCCACGGACAACACGTTCCACAACAACAACAACAGCAGCAATACCAAGGACAGGTTCCCCAGCATCAACAACAGCAGTTCCAGGGTCAACCTCAACAAGGTCAAGTCCCGCAGCAGCAGCAGCAGCAGCAGCAGCAGCAGCAACAGCAGCAACAGCAGCAACAGCAGCAGCAGCAGCAGCAGCAGCAGCAGCAGCAGCAGCAGCAGCAGCAGCAGCAGCAGCAGCAGCAACAACAACAACCAGTGCAACGACAACAGCAGCCGCCGGTTGTTCCGCAGCAGCCGTCAATTGTTCAGCAACAACCACCAGTTGCTCAACAACAACAACAAAATCAGCCACCAATTGTTCAGCACGGACAAAATGAGCCACCAGTGGTTCCTCATCAATCAAATATTGTTCAAACTAATCAGAATATTGTCCCCAACGTGGTAAATACACATTCATAATTCAAAATAATGGTAAACTAAATTGAATTGAATTGAATTGAAGTGAATTAAATATTTCTCTTTTTAATCAGAAGATTTAAAAAAAATCTAGGTGTAACGATTTTCAAAGATTTTTCATTGTTACAATCATTTCGTTTGTTTGTTTGTTCATCCATTTCTAATTTATAATAATAAATTCAGTTTTATTAGAAAAATTGATAGAATTTTTTTGAGTACCTAATTTGGAGATATAGTAGAATTCCCATGATTGAAAATAGAATTCTTGATAATGTATGATAACCGATTTGAAAATAGGAATCTGATATATTCAGAAAGTAATTATCAAAGCTTCTTCGAGATTTTGATTATAGTAAATTGTAATTAAATAAATGAAAATGCATTTCGTGTTCTTCCGTGTATTACCGTATCGCATTGCATTTTTATTATTCCTCCTTTATCATGTTTTGTACTTCTCTGTTTCTGTTTTTATATTCCAAATTGTCTGTTACCCCTCGTCCGCGTAAGTATTATAACATTTTCTGTTCATTCATTGATTGATGAATATACATATACATTATAATATATGATGTTGCTTTGATAATGTAAATTTTTTATTTTGTGAAAAAAAGATAGTAATAAAATAGAAAAGCCAAAATCTGTTGAAAAACTCTTTGTTCACATTATTTTGATATTAATATATCATATGCTAACGGTTATTTATTTCAGTCCTTGACTAATTCTTCGCTGTTTTTGATATGAAAAATAAGAGTGTGATCTCAAACGGTCGGTATAAAAAACCTTTAGATTAATAGTTGAATGTATCTATAGGTCCTTAACAAAACGATTGAGGAATTGTTAGGGCAGCCGTATGTACACGAGGGTGTAAGTTCAATATGAAAAGATACGGTAAGAATCACGTCGAATGAATCAAACAAAAAAGCAAACAGGAAATCCAACACATTTTATAATACGCAATTTCATTTATTCTTTCATATTTATTATTGCATATTATGTCAGCAAGTATGGATCATTAGTCATTATTCATGCGTGCCAAATAATAGCGATTTTGAAAATGTACGATTGCGTGGTTTTTTTTTCTCCATTCTCTTATCCGTGTTTTTGCTCTAGTCCGTATGTCAAGTATCCATGTATAATATATGTTTTATTCCATTGATATTACTATCAATAATAATATAATGTAATATAATATTAAGCAGGTGGTGTGATGTATGGACTAGTTATACCATTATATAAATTATAGTATATTGTATATTATTAGTATACCTGTATTCTAATATTATATATTTATACACATAATCAATATCTATATATCTTTCCTCTGCACATACTATATTTATATTTATATTAATTATTTATATAAATCTATAATATATCGTTGATTGACTGATTTGAAGATTTATTAATTTCAGAGGGCGGGAGTGAGGGAGCGCATCATTTATATATAATACTACTACCACTAATAATAATAATAATAATAATAATAATAATGATAATAACATTGCTATTCTGTACAATTCATTACAACAACATTTCTAATACCTAGACATATTCCAATGAAATTATGATAATGAAGTAAAGGGTACTACTACTTCAGAATATTGCAGGCAATACATTGAGAGTTTTTTCTTTCGCCGTACGAATCTCCTTCTTCATCGTCAACATCATCTCTGTATACTTTGATCAAGATTATTCATTCAATCTATGTTGTTTTACATTATGTAGCTATACGACAATTTATTCTCTGTCTTTAAATTTCAATTATGTACCTTTATTATTCACATGACCTGCAGGGTCAGACTATCACCTATATGCAAAACTTGGAGAGTTGGATATTGATTAGATGATTTGAAATTAATATGAGAATGAAAATTCAACGCTTAGATCTCCTAGTAATTTGGGTAGTATATTATATAAGTATAGTCCCTTTCTCGTCATACACAATCAAATGATAATAATAATAATCGTATTAATAATCTAATAATTAACATAATGTGAATAACAATGACTACGACAAAAATAATAGCAGTAATGATTTGATGACAAGTATATAATTATTATTCAATTGTACATGTATATGCACGTATATGTAGTTGTAAAGGTTTCAGGTATTCTCACTGGATTTTGTGTTTTTTTTGTCTTTTTGTTTTTTAGAATTTGTGTTCGAAGACTCGATTGACGATTTTACTATCCAACGCTTTTCATAGAATGGGGTTTTTTCTTTTATCTTTCAGTGCCAAGAATTACATTAATTGGGTAATTGTTTTCTGGTTTCGAGATATTTTGTGGATAATATTTGGATTATTGTTTATTAATATTTTTTTTTGGTATTTGTATTTGTTTTTTCGTCAGAAATAGTGGAATCTTTGAAACTATCCTCTCTTTCAACGGCAGGTAGGTGCGCGCTTCTCTTCGATATATTATTTTTTGACTAATTGTTGTTCTTTGTTTTTTGAACTAGTCATGATTATGCATAATATACAGAGATGAGAAGTAGAAAAATTCTGTCTAATACAAAATTAGAATAATCATATTTATTCAATGAAGTGAAAATTGAATTGCACCTAAAAAATTGATATAATCAGGTATACAATTGGTATTTGCAGATAAGTCAACAATCAACAAATATAGTATAGTATAGAGTATAGCGAGAGAAATACAAGATGGCAAATGCAACCTAATGCCTATTGAAGGTGCAGACAATCTGTTACACCAGCTGTTCGTATTACATAGTAAATTTTTAAACTCGATATAAGCGACGGCTGCAAAATTTTCAATTCTAGTTCTAAAAATCAGTAACCGCCATACATATTGATCAAAATATTCAAGGATGAGTCTTAAAGACATTATTTTACTTTGTTATAGATTTGTTGATGATGCTTTTTCCTGATAAAATTATACTTCCGTAAATTTTATCACCCATTATTGCATGAATCTTTTTTTAATATTAATATTGCATCTTCTCTGCTCTGAGGCGCTGGCTGTTAATAAAACCGTAATTATTTCAACCAAAAACAACAAAAACAACCAAAAAATCAAAATTTATGTTTGCAAATTTTTTATTATGGTGAAATATACAATTTGTGTGTGTTTTATGTTTTGTTTAAATCAGAAATCTATTATGAAATAGTAGGTAGGTACCTAAAATACAACTTATTAAAAACAAAAAAACGAACAAAAAAATTATACATTCGAAAATCTATTCTCGAATATTTCTCACTTACTGGGTTCTAAAATTAAGCAACCGAATAATAATATAATACAAAATGATCGTAGTAATAATATAATTAGTAGTAATGATAATAGTGTAGTGGGTAATTCAAATTATGAATTCAAATCAATCTTTCATTTTCATTTTCATATTCATTTTCTATTTACAATCAACACAACTAATACCTCTTTAAATATAGTATTAATAATATTATACGTAGATAAATAATCGGATGATCAATAAATATACAATTCATTTATTTATTTATTTTATTCATAATATTATTATCAATATTGTTATTATTATTATTATTATTATTATTATTTTCTTTTTTGTTTTTTTGTTTCTGTTTTTTGTTTTTCCGCTTCTTCTTCACTTACACAACTAATATTTCCACGGCAAATCATCGAATTGCACGTTGTAAAAGATACCTATATAGATATACTATATAATGTATATCATAATATATCATGTACTATGTATAATATATAGTATATATCAAGTATTATTATTGCTGCAACCCTCGATACGGTATATAGTATGGTTTATAATTAATCATATAGTATGTAGAATAAACTTAATACAATTAATAAGTATATTATGATATACTTGATTCTTGAATATAGGTAAGTAGACATACCTATGTATGTGTATGCTGACTATGAGACTGCCATCGAAGTTTTTTCACCACTGCAGTCTCACAGCGGTGGCACACTCAAAGATGTTATGGGGTACATAACGTCTTTGGCATATAATATATGAGTCAGGTCAGGTAATGTAACGTAAGGTATATATTTTTGTTTTGCTTTCGTTTGGTTTTCTTCTGCTTTTATATGTTATCGAAACAGTTTTCGCCAGTGAATTACATATTTCATTTTTTATTATAATATATATATATTTTCATACTACCATGCTACAGATACTTATATTGCAGTAGAAGAGCCGAAATTGCAGGAATAAACTAGAAAGATTATAGAGATCAGAAGGACAAAAATTCAATAAATAAAAATAAAATACTTATATTTTGTGTGATTTTTTTTTCGTTCAATTTTTCATCATGTTTCTTTTACTTGATTATGTTTGTAGTTGTTATTATCGTGATTACTGTTATTAATATTATGATTATTATTTTTATATGACGATTAATGTTATTATTATTATTATTCTGTTCAGGGTTCACTGAGCTATATATTCTTTTATTAATTTTATCGATCCTTTGCATAACGCTACGCTATTTATGTTTTTTGTTTCAGGGCGGGGGGCGGGGTAATTATTGTTTTTATCTTTACTATGCGATATCTAGATTCTTTAATCAACTGTTATTGTGATAGTAATCATTTTCACTGTAAACTATAGTCACAACACGTGTACAGTTCCTATTTTATTCTATTTTTATATTTATGTTATAATATACTATAATTATCATATTGTACGCAGACTATATCATGAAATATCCGTATATTTTAATTATTCTTTTTCTTTATAATATGGTATATAGTATAATAATCATTATACAATCGTAATCTGTAATAATTGCTTCAATAATTAAATTCGCGTAATTATCATTACACGTTAGACAAAATGAAAATAAATAATGAAATGAACAAATCAATAACAATAATAATAATAATAATAACGATAATAATAATTATAACGATTATAATATGCGGTGGTCGATCGGCTTATCGCGTAACATTCAGTATTAATTTCGGCTGTTTAATCTTTGTCGCTATTCACGATCAAGTTATTATAGGTAATATATATATACCTATCCATTTTCATTTACTTCTTGTTATTCTCGTATTGTAAGATATTATTAATATGGGTGAATTCATTTTCAATTTTATTATAAAATTTGCTACTTCCAATAAACACAATAATCAATGTAATAATAATAATAATAATAATAATAATAATAATCAATGTAATAATAATAATAATTCTGGCATTCGGTATGGTTTTATTAATTATAATTTATCGTTCCAATATTTTATAATAAATGAAGAATTATTAGATATTATTTCTTTACCGACAATAATGAATTGTTGGGCGAAAATTGAATGAAAAATCGTAAGGAAAATAATTGAATAAATAATTAACAACAAAATCTTATCCGAGCGTTCTGTTCGCAAATTTAATATGATAAAATTGAACCCTATACACGTAAGCAAATGGAAATATAATAATTCAAAGAAACACACATGATTGCTCACTTGTTATTTCTTTCGATTAAAATTTTAGAACAGAAGTAAAAGAAAAATAATAATCTTGAGGACAAAATACATAGTTGATAAACGAGTCAATTCCACTCGTCCTACAAAGCGAAGTAAATGAATTGATATAAACAATAATGTAGACCGGTTTTTCAAGTATTTAATTGGACTGAATAATTGCATTCATTTTTTTTCAATTTCATTCAATGCGATGAAGAGAAAACAATCACTTATAACGATAATCACAATTCAATTGTGAGTACGCTGCACAAATAGTACGTCAAAATTTTTACGACTCGGTTTAATTTAATTTTTGTTTTTTGTTTTTTTGTCATACAAGTCAATCTAGGGAAATTTCATTCAAAATTTTATCTTCTGGAAGGCACTTACTACTCTTTTTTTTTATACAATTTCTCAGAATTTTAACTTCCGTGTTTCTTTTATTCAGAATAAATTTACAATGCGGTTTTTTTTTTTTTTTTGAACACATTTAAGCCTAGATGTAAAAAACCTTGTTTTGAATTCAAATTTATATAGAGATCGATATTAAGTTTGGATACAGATGACTATATAAGCATAAACTTCTTTTTCTCTCAATTTGTTGTTATTATTATTATTAATATCATTATTATTTTTATTAATTTCTCATTAATTCCAAATACAGTCCTAGAATCTCACTCATAATTTTTATATAAATTTTTGCTCGTCAAAAACAACGCCACGCATATAATAGTACATATATATATATATATATATACCTAATATACAATACACGAGAATTCTAAATTCAGTTACAATTTGACATATACATATATCTTGTTTTTTTTTCGGTTATTTAATAAAATTTAATTTTCTTTTCTCTTCTCTTGTAAAATTTAATTTAATTTTAGTTTTGTCTTATAATTTTTACTTTTATTTTACTTTTTTTCAATACCGTAATTTTTGCACAAAAACGTTTTTTGTATCAAGAATAATATTTTTCTTTAATAATTTTTTTCCTCTTCCCCATCGCCGTGAAGATTTATACGTTAATTTAATTATTTTTGTTTTATAATAATTCAAATATTTCTGGAATATATACGATACTTTCGATTTAAAAAAAGTTTTAATACGATCTAAACTTGAATTTTGTTTATAATTCCTAAATAACATATAATATAAGTCTTGGTAAATAGTATATCGGCTTTCCATTGCCTACCTACCAAGCATTTTAGTAAAGCGAAAAAAGAATTTTTTCTTCACAAAGGCCACTTTCAATTTTTATATATATACTTTTTTTCTTCATTATTTTTCTTCCCGTTCTCTTGATTATTTTATAATTCAGTAATTAGATAGTTTATTATTCAAGATATCGACGAGTGAATTTTCTAAATTTATTATGTTCTTCCATAACGTAAGTATAACTAATAGAGTCTGCAATACTTCGACTTTGTCTAATGTCTAATTTCTCCGTCGTTTAGAAATAACTAAAAAAGATTGAAATATATTCTCCGACAATTTTTCGATCTATTATACTTATGAACATACATTATACTATTACATTTTGGAGGAAAAAAAAATGAACTTAGTATCGTTGTAATAATCACGAATCAGAAACGACGGGAAATATATGTATATATATCGCAGCAAAAATCAATGGCGGGAAAATAGCAAATAAAATAATAACAATAATAATAATAATAATAATAATAAAAAATAGAGAATACAGTTTTCTCAACTTAAGTATACAGGGAGAATTCCTAACGTGCGAACACTCGGAGGAGCGCTGAGAGGCGGCCGTGAGCGCAAAACGGCAATTATTTCAGTGGTTTCTGATTTTCCGATTGGCTGAAAACGGCAAAAAAAAATTGACGACGTAGAAATCTACGCGGCTGCCTACGAGTGTTCGGACTTTAGAAATTCACTCTGCATATAATAATTCTATATAGGTATATTTATATAACAGGTAGATGGTCGACATAGGTACACGGACATACGGTCCTTGTATAGTACAAACGCAAGTGAATAGACTGATGAAAAATATCGTACGCGCAAGATCAATCGCAAAACTATATAAAAATTTCCCATAATTTTGATCATTCCTTAGTTTTGCAGAATTCACACCATATCGTGATGACAATAAAAAAAAATTCCTTCTCTTCTTATATCAAGATTATTTACTTGAAATGATCTTCTTTTCCTAAATTTAGGAACTTTATAAGTTATTAGGTATTATTATTACACTTGGCATATAGGTATGTATGTACTCCAAATACGGCAGGAAGGCATATTATTACATGTTTACTTACATTAAACATATCGCATTTTTAAGTAGATCTCCTACTAACTAATATCATTATTTTCAAGTTAAAATTCTCGCCAATATTTATCTTCTTATTATTTGTGTATGTGCTTTTCTTTCTTTCGTTTTTTCAATTTCGTCTCTTTCCATTTTTCATTCAAATTATACAGACGATAATATAGTATAAGAAATTTTGTACATATTCGCCGCTCTTAAAATATATATTTATAGTTTAATATTAATGATTTTCCACGACAATTCCTCCTTCTCCTACTCATCATCGTGCCGCTCTATTTTTTATTCCATTTCCACATTCTCATAATTCTACTAATAGTCACAAAAATAATAGCTCACAGTCAATTTTATTTTCAGTTTTTTCTTCTTCGTAGCAACATCTTTCTTTTCGTGTTTTTCTTCCCTTCTCTACTAGCTATTATTCTTTTTCTTTTGTTTCGTTTGCTTTCCTCTTCTCGAAGCAAGGCTTGTCGTCGAGTGACTAGAAAGTTCACAGAAAATAACATCTATTACAAAAATTACGAAAAAGTAGCTTTCTAACTGAAATATATCATTGATCGAAGAAATTTATTTCTCCTCCTCACACACTGCCGCTCAATCCGTTTTCACCCATTGCGATTATCTATCTATCTATTATATTCAGCCAGTTCTCGTATAACAATGATCGGCGCATATAAATAATTCTAATATTCTGTCTCGTGGTCAGAGAATGAACTATACATTATTCATATACTGTAATACATCGATGTATATGAATAATCAATAATTAATAATAGGCTATAGGTTTCTATGTTTTTTGTTTTTTTTTTCTCCTGCTTTTGTTTGTTTTTTTTCTTTTTATTGTTTTTTGTTTTTTTCTACTGTTTTTTTTCTTTTTCTTTTTTAATGTTATCTATCAACATTCGGCACGACATACATAATGTGGACAGCACAACTATTCATAGGTATAATTAATATGTCTATAGTATAACATACTACAAGTATATATTTATGTATGGATTATTTATTAAATTTATATAATGAATAGTATATACCTATAGTATAGTATAGCTATATAATGTATAGCAGAAACGTGAGGCTGAAGTTGATAACGTGGCGTTAATAACGTTATAAGCTTTAGCCTCGGGCAGAAACAGGTGGTGTTGTATAAGTATAGCTGCCTAAACTATATTTTTGAATTGAATTATATTGAATTTAATGCAATGAATCGGTTTTCCATTTATTTATCAACATTCATTTGAATTATATTCCTTTCTCACTTTTATTTTGTTGTTTCTGTCCATCGCTTATATTAATACCAGGTATGAAATTTTAATTAAAGATTTTAAGTCACAACGACGACAAATTCTGCTGCACTTACAAACTATTATACATTTGGCATTATTATTATTATTATTATTATTAATATTAATCATTACTACTCTTGTTGAATATAATAATATATCATACAAGCATGAATACCTTATTCATGTTGTATTTCTACTGGATATTATAAATAAAACGCTATCGTAGCATGACGATCTATGCAGATATATTATTATTATTATTGTTATTATTATTAATATTAATATTATATATATATATATATGCAGCCTGTGATATAGCTATTTACTTATACATAGTGTCTACAAGACGGTATACCGCAGCTACGGATTCAATTTCATTTTATTTCAATTTATAGTGAGGAAAAATCTAATCTATCGTAAAATATCATGCGATCGATTTTATTAGCGCTGAGAGAAGTAGGCATTTTAATTTTAAATAAATGATATATATCATGTTTTAAGTAACGTACATACGTTATATGTATATTTGCAACGAGTTGCGGGGATGGCGATAAATAGCTGTGAAGTATAAGTATAAGGGTACTGCATACGTTGGTAAATTGAATTTCATACGCTATTGTTCGTCGTCAGTTTATAATAATTGTAATCAATATAGCATAGCTTTACGCGATATGCCATACTATATATGTATGCCTGTACCTACGCTTATACTTTAATGCGCTATGTATACTGTGTATAGTATATGGTTTCGTACAGTATAATATAGTATAGTATATGCGCGTTGAGTACGTACGGAATGTATGCGGGAAAAAAATCAAATGAAATAGTAAAAACTTGTTGATTGAATTATTCGTATGTGATATCTGATATCGGGCATTTGTTTAAGCTGTGATAAATTTTCGTATAGGCTGCTCCATTATATTATTCCTCTCCTTATGTTTTACCATACGGTTTCTTTCAACCGCAGATACTTCCTCCGCTATCAATTCTCCATTCGCAATATTTCATTAAAACTTTTTGAATTCGAGCCATATATTCTTTCTTTCAGTTTTCTACTCCTTTTGTTTTTTTCCTACGTTCGTTCACATTTACATTATATCGATTTTCTCTCGACTTGTTGAAGCGCAATTCAATTTATACTATTCTCGCTAAGAGGTTTTTTTTTTTCATGTACAGGTAGATATCCCGCACATCTCAATAATCGATCTGCATGTAAGTGTACAATACACCAGGATGTCTGATTCAGAATGATATGAAAGGAGAGGAAGAAGGAAAATGTATAATAATCATAATTCATCAATTTTTGATTAAAAATAGCTTCAAAGTTTCAGTAAGGCAATAGTTTCATATTTTCCTAGCCAACGCGGAACGTATTCTTTCCGGTGAGAATTCCAAATCAAGGTTCTATCACATACCAAAGTAACCCATTAAGAATAAAACAATCGAAAATCATAACATAGCCGCTATGACCGAGCATACATATGCATGACAGGTATATGCATTACTTTGTTTTATACACCCAAACGAACCTATTAGCCACCCTGGAACACACGTTTTCCCGTAGTTCAAAGCGTCGATATCGAATAATCAATCGGTCATTAAATAATTTATTAGTATCGTTACTCGTAGTAACTGATTTCATTAATAGTACTGCGCGGGTATGCAAGCCTCTTGATTTACCTTACCGATATCATTGTTTTTTATTCTCTCTATTTTCATTCAATTTTACACTGTATTGTATAATATTTTATTGCATTTCTATCATATTCACATACGTAGGCATGTGTTAATAATTCTTATTATTTAACAGTTGGAACGGAAAGTATAATCCGTGGGCGAGGAGCGGGAGGGGGAGGGGGATGAACCGTAAGGTAAACTACCTGTGCGGAGATGTTGTTACTTTTTTCTCTCTACCCGGAGGACCGATTAGTTAAAAAATAACAAAATAAGATCACAAGAGATATCAGATATCCGTCCTAATTCCTGTGCCTCAGTAATAACAATAGAACCACGTACGATGGATACGAGAGAACAAAAACTGGCCGAGCTTTGTAGGATGAAAATTATTCATAGAAATATCCTCCATCGTCATTATTTAGGTAGGATAGATATTATTCAATTAAATATTATTATCGTCATCGTGAACGATATATTAATAATATCATTATTACCATCGTTATTACCACTACGTCTCTATATCTTGTTATATTATATTACTATCGCTATATCATTATTGTGATTATTGTTGTAATTAACATTGTTATTATTATTGTTATTGTTATCATTACTGTTATTATATTCATAATCGAATTATATAACGAATAATCTTTATGCTAGCGGGTACATGGGGGAGGGAGATGGAGATGGAGAGGGGGAAGCTGCCGCTGATACTGTCGCTGCCGTTTATACCTAATAGAGAAGGCAATTTAGTGAGTTTTGTCGGGTAAACGCGGGTTTCATCGAATCCAAATTACCAAGATACCATTCTTTCCTTTTTCTTCATTCTCAGATGTTGCAAGATATATGGAGCCTGCGGCAGCGGAGAGAATATTATATTCTATATATACTATATTCTGAACTTTTTATGTATACCCTAACATTATATGTATATATGTATATTATTTCGGGGTGTGGTACCTAGAGGGGGGGGGGGGGGGGGGGGGGGGGGTCGGAATTTCCGAGATTCATGTATACGAAATTGCAAATCCAATAGAAAGATTTGAATTTATGAAATTGGTGTAACTTTTTTGGTTGGAATTGTTTTTTTCCCTCCTTCCTTTTCACGCATTATATTAAATTTCTCGGCGAATCGATTGTCCACGAACGGCTACGCTCCGTGTACAACGAGCCGATTGGAACAGGGAAGTAAAACAATCCGAACTAGAATCTAAATTTAAATCTGAATTTGAATTTGATTCTGAATTTGAATTTAGAATTTTTCGGCCGGAAACTGCAGCCTCGACCGCATTTCTAATGCGGGAGAATAACAGCTCCGATACCGCCTACTATTCGCACCTTGAGTCTGCTTGTAGAGGTTCAAGCTTGACGGGTATTTTATCCTTGTCTTTCAAACCGTGGGGACTTTTGACCAAATCGGCGATATCTTCTTGAAACAGATTCTCTGGCCTAGGACTAACGAAACTGCGAGCCGGTTTGTACGTCATACCGCTAACGCCGATTCCAAGTTCAACGTTTCCCGGTATGTGAGCTGGATCCATTAGAGGACCCAACGGACTTGCCAGAGGACTTTCCATCGGACTCTCCGGGGGCCCTGAACCGGGACTACCAAGTCCTAAATTTAATGGCGAATTTCCGTTGTTCTGTTGTGCTTGTATAGCTGCTTGTATATTCGTTGACAAATTTCCTGATAGGTTTGTGCCTATCATGTCGTGCTGCTGCGAATGCGCCGCTGCTACTATGCTACACATTTGATGTCTCAGACCTGGAAGAAAGAAACATTTAACTTCATTTGTATTTTCTTCCCTTCTTCCGTCCTCTCTTCCTTCTGTATCGTTGTACTCGCGCAACGTAAGTATGAGAACAAAAAGTTCGAATCTTCGACCAAAATGTGTCTGCAGCGTGTGCGTGCGTGCCCGCACGCAGAGAAAATTTTTGTCGAACCAAAGAAAAATTGCTTTGTCTCGCGGTCGAACAAATTTTTTCACCGAACGAACAAGAAAATTCGTTCAATTCAAAAATGACATGTCGATTCAACAAAGAATTGGTTCGATTCTAAGAAATTTTTCTTCAATTTTCACCAAAAATTTGTTCCACTGCAAATTTGGTCGAGTCGAGAAAATGTTTGTCTGACAATAAGTGTAGGTAGTACCTACGTGTTTTATTTTTTACTCGCGCTCGTAAAAATGATTAATAAGTTCCTCCTAGACACATATATACGCGTCCATATCGTACTATTGTGTCCTATATAGTTACGAGTTATGTAATAAAACATATGTACGCACAGATACGTGTACCTACTATCGTACTATATTGTGTTCGTTCTTGATTCTGAGTATATACCTATGTATATACCTGTAATATACCTACCTATATCTTTTAATTCTACGCGAGATAGCCGATGCAGAGTGTCGAGTATTACACGGAAACATCTAGTACACCTAAATGAAGTTTTATAGATAATCATCATCGTCTGTGCATATTACGACACCATTATTACAATCTAGAATCTACTATACACCGCTTAGCATATAGTATAAGATATAAGGTACACCTATGGACATGCATATATACGTTAACTGACATACATATCTGAGTTAATGTCTGCTGTACATACGTACGCGAGAGTAAATTAGCTATCCGAAAGATTGTAATGAAAATTAAAACCCAACTGCACTGCCTAATGATGTAACTTTTTATTTTGTTTCTTCATTTCACCGTAGTATATATCTATAATACCATAAACTGTATACGGGATGCCTAAGATGTTACGAATACCTGTATATTTTATTTGTTCTTTTTTTTTTTCACCCGGAAAGAATCAAGGAAATACAAATTTCGATAAACCTTACCATAGAAAAAACGAAAAAAAAAAAAGATAAATTTTCACGTATTCCTCGTTTGTAGTAATTGCTGTGACATAATGATTACTATAAAACTCACCCTGTGCGACGGCGGCTACTGCAGCAGCCGCAGCGGCGCCGGGACTCACGGCACCTTCGGGACCATTGCAGGCAGCATAACTGGCAAGGCTAGGGTACATAGAGGCTGGTTCTTCTTTGACGATGTGCGCGGATTGTCCATCCCGAAATACAACGGCTCTTATAACACCTCTGATGTGTTCGTCCGGCCAAACGCCGAGAAGAATTCTTTGCGGTCTACCGCGACCCTTAGGCCGAAGATCTGTATAAAAAAAATGGGAGAGAAATGGCACCGTTAGGTACAATGTGGCGATTGTGAACAACGAATGGATTATATTCGCCCAAAAGTAGAAATACGTGTACGTATGAAAGCTTATTGTCCCGTTGCTTCATGTATTATACATTGGAATTTAATTGCTGAATTGTGTTTGTTCTCGTTTACTCTTATCTCTCAGTTTTGTTTTTTGTTAAAGTTTTTGGATAATGGGCAACAGATAATAATGAAAATTGCAACTAACACTCACCGGCTCCGCCGTCCGCGCTGGGGCCCAACATATTATGCACCCGATTTGCGTATAGAACAAACGTTGGATATGGGATGTCGTATTTCCTAATGAGGACAGAGAAAAAAAAAAGATGTAAAGAAAATAAAACCGAAGAAATCATACAAAGAATCGTACGTATATACTACATACGTGTATGTATATATGCATGTATTAATTATTTTGAGAAAGTTTTGTATGTTACATAGTCATTGACACGGTGACCATCGCGCATCCACCACTGCACGTTCGTCTTAGGTATATATCATGTACACGTATATTAGAATATAGAAAAAATGATTACCAACACGCGTGTACGCCATTATTATACCAATATTGGTATGAATAAATTTAAAAAGAATAAAACTTGTATGAATAAAGAGAATTTACATGGAGTGATTTATCTTCTTTAATATCTATAACTATAGATATACTATAATAAATGGGGAATAATTAGGGAAAAAAAAGGATGGAAAATTTGACAAATTAATATGAAATAAATAAATGAATATGTTCATCTGCATCGCATGGATAGATGGGTAGATGAATAGACGATACGATAGATAAATAGATAGTTAGCATCAAGGAGATTATATTATACAGGTATAGCGAGGAAAGAAACGATTAGCATAGACATGCGATACAGCTGTAACATGGAAATAACGTTGAGTTTAATTCAGGATGGTATGTGTAAGTTGAGGCATCAATCACGGCACAGGTAATGTATTAAACTAACAGAGGAATTGATGAGCGGGAATATATAATAAGAGAGAAGCAAAAAAAGGCAAGAGCAAAAGGAGAAGAAAGATGGAGAGGGAGGAAAAAATGAAAGAAAAAAATAACCTCACGTGTTATATCAGATGTACTTGATTATTCATAATTCATACGGGTATCTATAGGTCCTGGATATGTAATCTATCGTATTTATTATTTATTCTATACCATAGTAGTAGTAGAAGAATAATAAAGAACTTTGGGCTCCGAAATTCGAGACAATATTATTGATGGACTATTCGTAACCGTGCGTACCTCAAATACATGAGGAAACGTTGGAATACGAAGTGAAAAAAGACAAGGCAAACAACAACAACCTAAAAACCGCGTAAGGATAAAAATCAACTATGCATTCTAGGTATTCTGAATTACTAGCAGTCTAAAGTGCGTTCTAATTTGATTATAATCAAACAACGAACAGTCTATCGGCTCTCTGTTTCGAATGGAGCTAAAATTCATAAAATTCATCTCACGAAAATCTCGTATGTGTCGATTACCGAACGTTTACTTGGACACGAAATTAGAAAAGAATTTACCATCCTCTGTTGGACGCGAAAGAATCAAATCTGTAATGATCTTTTTTGGCGCCACCGAGGTGCAAGGTTTTGAAATACCTATTTCGAGTTTTATCCGAAACAGAGGACGGATGGGAATCTGTCACTATAGATTGATCCCAAAAGAAGTGGGTGATGCGTTCAAAAATTGAAAATTGAAAAAAAAGAGCCAAAAACGTGAGTATAATCTAAATTATAAAGTGGAAAAAATAAAGAATTGTCCGATTTGTATAAACTGAAACGGCGACAAATCAAAGTGCAGATAATTGGAAAGAGACTGACCTAGCAGCTTGGCTGAGGGAAAGACCTTCCTTGAGGACGCTGAAAATAGCTTCAGCCATAGTTTCGGGCCTCCAGGATTTCAGGGGCCCACGCTCCCGGAATCTGAGATTATGGACCAGGCTCTGATTGGTGTTCCAACATTTTTGCCACATCGATTGGAGCTGGTATTGGTAGCTGTCTGCTGTAACACCCCCCCAAAAAGGAGAAAAATATCATAAACTTTTGTTCACAGGGATAAAATTTGTTCACGAACAAATTATTTGTATATTTATATATAAGAATAACGTATAACGTTACGTATATTACACACAGATGTTATTATTATCTTTCATGACAAATTTTGTCTTCCGGTTCTTTGTATTCTAGCCAGGTTTTTCTGTTTTTTTTTTTCTCTTACGACGTCCGCGGTAATAAAATACGGGTCGACATCATACGCTTCTTTTTTCCTTGAAAACAATTTTGAGCAATATATATGTCCGGTTTTTGACGAATCTTTTTCTTTTCCCTCATCTTCCCTCATTCATTATAAAGTTCTCTTTCTCCTCTCATGATCGTCGATTTATTCACCTAGGTTAAATGAACCGTAGGTTTAAATTGAATGCGCGGATGTATTGTATATACCTATGTAACATACACATACATATATACATATATATTTCGGAGGAATTGAAATTGAATAAAAGATGATTTCGAAAATATCATATACCTCTATACATGTATATGTGATAAATTTATTATGTAAGGGGTTGTGAATTGTCGTGAGGGGGGGGGGGGGGGGGGGGGGGGGAGAAAGGGAGAAAAAAAAGATCGAAATACAGCGCGGTAATTCGAGATGACGATATTTACGTAACTGCGGTACGAGAGTATTGAAGTATATTATAACAGCATCTATTAAATCATTTTTCAGAAGGAGAAGAATAAAAAAGAAAAATGTTCAGGTATAACAAGGTAAACATATAGTATAATTCGATATCGATAATCGTAATACGATAATGATGAAAAAAGGAAAAATCGTTCAAAATATCAGCATTGGATATCCCCACACGATGGTGGTTCGGAAAAAATCATCAACCGCGTAATGTATGTACGCATATGTAATGCGTACGCAATTGTATCATTCTTGGATGGCGTAGATGTTATAGCTTATTATAGTTAAAGGCAGGTATTATATAGATTATAGGTACACAACTGTTACAATAAGGTTTTTTGTTTCTTTTTACGAGTAAAAGGAAAAAAAAAACAGAGAAGTAACGAAACAGAAAAAAAAAAAAACGAGAAAAAAAACATCCATAAATCTTAATTATCACAAGATTTACTACACCGCACAATGCTTGCTGCTTAGTTTCATGTTTCAAAAAAACCTTCGTATATAGGTATTATATCTTTACCTAATTGTAAGTGTATATAGCAGATTACGGAAAATTTCATTGATATAACACATGTACACGTATTATAAATCAAACGAGTTTTTAATATACATATATAGGGATATATTGAGTTTGATTGGGAGCATTTTGGTATCATGTAAAGTTTTTGTTTAACATCGTTTTTTTGTTTTGTTTTGTTTTGTTTTTTTACTGTGCGAATAAAATTGAGAAACGCAAAGAAAGAAAGAGACAAAAGAACAAACTTTTCCGCTGAAAAATCGACGTAGTACCTATATCTCAGTACAAATGTATAATTTTTGAATAATAATAAAAATCTACCGTTGTGAGCAAAATTCGATTACGTATCACCTACATTATACTTCCATACTGTATTATTTATAATATTTGAATTGGATAAAATAGTTCTAATAATATTATATACCTATTATTATAAACGTTTGTAGAACTTTCGTTACGCCCGGGTACAAAAAATTACATTCATTGTGGATATATTATTCTAGGTACTCTATATATGTATAATATATACTATACTATACTATGCTTAGATTAAATAATTATGCGCGTGCGGTATAATCTGTGGGTTACAGTCGTGCGTGGAAAGCAACTAGGACAGCTTCTTAGCAACGTGACACGTGTGTGGAGTTGCGGTACTAGGGTACCTACACGTACGTACGTAAAGTAGGTGGATCCCAGCATGACAGCTCAAATACAAGAGAAAAAAAAGAAATAAGAGAGAAGAAAGGAACCGCGGTAACAGGTTAAAGTTTATTTACAATTTCGATTATAATGTAATAATATTATCATTTAATAAGCGTTGAGCCAACAAGTCCGCAAGTCAATTAACGTCGAACTAGCAGAGAATCTATCGGCCCTCTGTAACGAATGGAATTCGAAATATTGTAGGATCGCGCCGTCTCGCAAAAATCTCGCATTAGTTGGTCCCCGAACGTTTTCGTTTCACACGATATTGAGAAAGATGAAATAAATAGATGTACGTTCCCCACGTTGGGCGCCAAAGAACAAGCAAGCTTTATTCGCGTGTTTGCGCCCAACGCTGGGTTTCATTCGAGGCAGAGGATCCGTGGATCTTATACCAAATAGATAAACGGACGATCGTTATTCATGCATATCGATTCCGCGGGTATCTGTCATAGGATTAAAAAAACAATAGTGTGACCTACGAAGTCATTGGAGTAATTGTAATTGCTATATATGATAAATGTTCACGATACTGCGGCCGCTCCTCTGAGCGAAACGCAGAACGATTGAATCATTAACAAATATATAGTCTCATGTACCTATCGCGCATACGGCATCACATATTGCATGATTAACAAGAATAATAATAATAATAATAATAATAATAATAATAATATTGATAATAATAACAATAATGATGACACTAATAATATTAGTAAGTGCAGAAAGAACAAACGGTGCGAATTGAAAGGGTATAAGTAAGGAGAGAGAACTAAGTTTGTTACGATTAGCGCTTGGAATGAAATAATCGATAATAAAAATGGCCGCGTTCATAATTAATTTATAGAGGCACTATCAATTATTGTGAGATGTTACTACCGAACTGCAATGAAAAAGATTATACTTTTATCAAAAGTAATAGGAATTAACGATCGCGGTAATGAAACTGTGTATAACAACAACAACAACAACAACAATAATAATAATAATAATAATAATAATAATAATAATAATAATAATAATAATAATAATAATAATAATAATAATAATGATAATAGCGTTAATGATAATTGAAATTATAAATAATAAAATAACATTTACGTAGGTGTGAAACGAAATGATTAATATACCTACTATAATATTATAATGGCAAGTATACTCGATGAGTATATACATATACATATATATATATATAATTAATTATAAAGAATTATGTATTATGTATCAGTTAATTATGAATTTACATAATTCTCTCCGAATATCATAGGTATATTACATATTATAGTATATTGTCGGAATATCTATTGAAAATTTAACGATATACGAAAATATATATGTATTATATATAGGCGTATAAATATATATAATATTATATAAATATATTTTATGTAAATAATTTAAGGCATCAGAGTTATCATGAAATGAATATTTAATCAATTCGTTCATTGATTAATTCAATCAATAAAATATCTAATATTGCTTAAATGCTAATAATGTCATTACGTCGCAGTCATGCGTTGTGCTTTTTTCTTTGTGTCCCTGTCTTTTTATAGATATAATATTATAGGTATGGGACGGTATCGGTGCGGTGTTAATTTATCATTATAATTTTCAGAGAATATATGTTCATATCTATGCAGCAGTGGATGCACCAATTATTAATAAGCCAGAATATTCATGGCTCTTGGCAACATTATGTACATGGAATTATAATATAGGTATATAGGTATACTATATTATATTATATATTATGCATAATATATCATATAGATAATTATTCACTCGATAACGGGTTCTGTTTGTTTGTTTGCCTGCTTCTCTTTGTTTTTTCATTCGATTCATATAGTTTATACCTACGTACGTTATACGCCTTCGTTCGTAATCGTCGACCCTGTTCGGATACAATAATCATGATAACAATCATAATGATAATATATGTAATAAAGTGTACAACGATTAATTAACTGGCTAAGAATTCTAATCCCTCTGAATAACATATGGAGAGATTTAACAGAGTAATTATATTTACAATTTGAATACGAGATAAGTCGTAGGTGTATTGTACATTGTTTACTAATATTATAGTATAATTATCTCAAGGCACGACGGAATGAAATCGATATTCAACCGATCAATGGAATGAATTGGCCACTTTGTTCCCATTTTTTCTTTGTTTCACTATCTCTATATAATTTTATAAATACAACATTAGATGGAAGACTATTATTGAGCTATCAATAATTTATTGTTCGCCTCGATGTGCGATAAGGATATGAAGACCCATTAAATTATGAAACTTATTATTCCATTAAAAATACATGTTGTTCCCTCGAGGATTGATCGGGGGAGGGGGGGGGGGGGGGGGGGGGCAAGCCAATGAGGAGAACCAATAAGACTAGACTGCACATCGCCGCCGCGCGTAGTCGTTGCACAAAACATTACAGAACTCCATTATTCTATTAATTAACTAATTAATTTATTCAGTTTCTCGAACGACGCGGCTTACGCAGATTCCGTGATAATTCGATACCATTAGAAATCTTCTGCACGGAATCTTTGGCGCTTTTCTCGCAGACCCCCCCCCCCCCCCCCCCCCCGCCGGCCACGTTCGTTGTCTTTTTATCATCACCACGGGCCACCGCGAGAAAGATGGATAAATAAAATTGTACAAATAATGCAGATGAGTTATTTTTACTGGCCAGTCTTTGACTTGTACAAAAATTTCCGGTGAACTCAGACTTCGGGTTTCGTTGCATAAGCGGCACGAACAATTGGATTTTTAATACATTGGGCTGAACGGCCGGCGGATGAAATTGGAATGACGCGATACGGAATGAAAGGAATAAAATAAAAGAAGAATGAAGCGACTGAGATCCGATCAGACCCCGGGATCCCCGTGCTCCTTGTCACTCGTGTTCATTCTCGTCATTGAAGTACAAGGAAACGATGGAATGTTTTTTGCAAAATGCCCACCACCAACGGAAGCCGGCTAGTCCGGTGAACATGAAACCCGGGTCGCGTTTTCTCCTGAGTCTTTCAACGAAAGTGAGAATAGCATTCAGGGACTTTTTGGTCCGTCTATTATACGGGCTAACACTAATGTCGCAACAAAATTCCAAAACAGCATTTTCCTCGGTTGGATTGAGGCCCGCCTCTTCAAGCACCATCATGCGTTTAGATTTTCCTAGGATGTTGTCGTACAGAGTACCCTTCGGGATTCCGTACTTTGTCGACGCCTGTGTGAACCGCATCTTCTGAGTTACAACGGCTTCTATAGCCTCCTGTAGATCGTGGCGCGTCCACGTCGGTGCCTTCAGCTTCAGCAGCGTTGAATAGTCAGCTAAAAATTAGCAGAGGGTGTTTTTTTTTTGCGGAAATACGGATCGGGGAAAAATTCGGAATCCTAAGAAGCTCCCGGTTTTATCAGGGTGGGTCCTCGCCTGGTTCGAGATTCGTAAGCGTGCCATCTCGATCTTGTATCCCCCGAATAGAGAAAAAACGGGAAAAGACAGAGAGAAGCAAGAAGGGAAAGGGACCAAAAGAGGAAGCATCATAATTTTCTCGCATCTCTATCAATTTGCACAATCTAGCTTGTCGGAAAATTAGGTCCACTATACTTTTGCTCGAATTTTCAGTACATGCACGTTTCGCCCGTATTACTGGTTTTTTTTTCTTTTTTTTTTTCAGAACAATGCGGCAAGGAGGAAAAGAAGCGGGATGATGCGGATGCGGAGGCTTCCCCGCCTCGCAACGATATCACTCTTCATTCTATTTTCATTCTGTCACCCCACGCTCTACCGCACGAAGACGGCGAAGAAAAAAAAAGGAGAAAAGAAGGAAAAATCAAAATTGCATCAGGTGCTTTCGCGGTCTGTTCAACAGGCACCCACCCTGGTCCTAAATTGCGTGGAAACTGAAAGATTGACAAATTCGTCTTATGGATTACAGGGGAGAATGAAGTAATATTATTCTTGTAATAAAAATATTGCAGTTTTTGTTTTAATTCTGTGACTTGATTGAACATTATACCCCCCGTGTTCTAGCGATTTTCATTCCCTATTCCTTTTTTTGTCCATAATATAAAGTTCTCGCTAGATATATGTGCGTCGACGAAAGATAGGTACGAAGTACCGTGAATTCTGGACATTATTACAGCTTGACCGAGAGCACTTGACTTTTTGCCAACCATAGACGTGTGTCTACAGGTAGCGTGGTGCGAAAAATCCAAAATCTTTGAGAATTGGTATTCGATAGTCTGACACCTACGAAATGCTTTGATCGAACAAAAAAAAAAAAAAATCAAGAAAAAAAGAGAAAGTTAAACGGTAAAAAATTATAGATCAGAATTGCAGAATTCTTCCAACACAAGGCATGAAACGATATAAAAAGGAATGAAAAATAAAAAAATTATTCGTAAGCAGAACCTCGAACTTCGAATAACCGCAGACGTATGTACCTGTACATACGTGTACAGCATTAGGTATAGATCACACAGTCTAATTATATAAAATGGAATAATTAAATGAAAAAAGAAATGTACGGTTATTTCATTTCTCTGTAGAGACATGTGCAGACTATATTGGCACTTGGTGCTGAAAAACTCACCGGCTATACTTGAGGTGGAGGCACCGAGCCAAGCGTGGGATGACTCCAGCAACTTGGCCTGAAACACAGAAAAGAAAAATATATATAAGCGTAAGTTAGATAGTCGGTTTGCAAATTAAGCTATAGATAAAAGTTCTATAAGATGTTATATATTGTACTAGGATTTCATGTTTCGGGATCAAAGTGTGTGACGTTAACACAACCTGAATCGGCGTACGGCGTCGGAGATTCCGGAAAAGTGAGAACAGATTGGAAAAAAAGAAGAAGTAAATAATCCAGATTTTTCTTGACAGGAAAATCTCAGCCGACATTACTTCTCGTGATTTCGATGTGTTGACGTCGTGTATTCTGAGCGGCCTCGCGTCGATTTGTCACAGAATACCTGCACGTCGGGGGAAATATGGTTGTTGAGCCGCGCGAATCGCGCGGATCGTTACGACAGAGCTTGATTTATTAATAATAATAACGAGTAACGAAAAGTTGGTAAACGCTAAGTTTAAGAACGGAGAAATAAATTACACGCGTGCGGCATAATGTAACACACTATGCGGCGGATATGCATATTGTAGATGGAAACTACGTAGTCAGTTGACTGACTGCTGCAATGACGGTGCATCAAGGGGATGAATAATTTATCGAAAACACACAACGTCCACGACGAGTAGGTAGGTAGGTAGGTAGGTAGGTGGATTGGTAGGTGGGTATATGAGATATTATATCAACTGGCGTAGATCCTTCTCATCCATATTGGCGATAGGAAGGCGTAGGTTAGTTATACTCCGGGGCCAAATTATACGATAAACTCCACTTTGCTTTAGTTAGTTATACCTACGTATCGTAGATATTCTTTGTACCTTACACGTACGTAGCATACCCCACTATATATTTTTCCAATCAAACTTGCATTCATTCTCACTCCGATATACCACTTTGTGGCGTCGACGCTACGATCGCATAGAAAGTTGTAAAAAAGAAAGAAAGAAAGAAAGAAAGAAGGAAAAACGAGACAAAAGAGGATTGTAAGGAACATTCGCGTATCGGTGGCTATAGATAGGTATTTGAGGAGAAATCATTTTTCCACATTCCACAGTATACATAACGTGCATACATACCATACCGTGCTCGGGGTACGTGTATCTACGGAGTGAAATTTGAAAACTTTTTCACGAAGCATAAAAACTGCGGGATCGTGAAAGTAGGCACCTGGTCGAAAATGAAAATTTGTTCGTTGTGATGTAGATGAGAATTAATATGAGAAGTCGCACAGGTTTTGCCCTCTGTACGTGTTCCTGTCTAGGTTTCATTCGGATCGGCGAAGGATATTGCAGAGGGATCGGGCAATGGAAAACGAAGTCAAAAACGAAACACTAGACAAGAACATATAGAAAAAAAAATAAAAAAAATGAAAGAAAAAAGAGAAAACAGCATTCTAAGAGCGTGGAAAATGCAAGAGAGAGAGAGAGAGAGACAGAGAGGGAGGGAAGAAACTTTTCGAAATGAACCAACTTTGCGTGTGTCTTTCACTTTCGGCAGTTTTCAACCCCTTCGTATCGTACATACCTACCTAAGCTTCACATATTAGTAAAGTTGCAGTGCAGATATATTTCGTCTCCGGTATTACCAACGTTACGCGCGTCGGATTGCAGAAGATGATTACGCGGCCCATTGCTCACGAACGGAAGGTGTTTTTTTTTTTTTTCTTTTTTTTTTCAACTCAACCGCATTCAATTTTGATCAATTTTCTTCACGATAAGTATATTGATGAATCGTAAGAAAAATGTCTAGAAAACGAGGGATTTCGGTGTTTATGCGCGAAGAGAGATGAAAAATTGAAATGTTCTAATTTCTCGGCAAATGTTCATCACCCAATAGATTTCGTCGTTCGAATTGTATTCTCAGCTTCAGGATGACACGAGAGAATGAAAAATTCAAATCTACGATATGCGTTTCGGTGTCCAGCTTTAAAATGCAGCTTGCAACATGACCAGAAGAGAGGTAGAAGCAGAGCCAACAGCAGCAGCACCGTAACGGACTGTTGAATAATTCTTTGTGCGGCGTCCCGCAAGCGGTTTGATGCAAGTCTCATGCGGGTCCAGACAAGATATTCCGCAAAAATTTTACCTCGTGTGAACGAAGAAAAAAAAAAAAAAAATCAAAAAGGAAAACCAAAATTATATGAAGCATCCCTTTTTCTTGCATTGTTGTATCATATGACTACGTTTCCATCGTAGGGTCAGAGTCGGGTCTAGGAATTGAATGTGAGCCAATGAATTACAAGATTCGACAAGAAATTATTGTCTTCCTCTAGAATCTTGATTTTCATTGGCTGGAATTTAACCGCAACCCAGCTCTGAACCAACGATGGAAACGTAGTCAATGTCTCTTTGCAGGCAGGTTTAGCTATCAAGTATTCCACTTTTCAGAGAGACCTGAATATAGGAATGAGGAGAGGAAAGGAAACAGCCTGTTCCACTGAAACTATTGTCCAGCGCACAACGTAGGAGTGGGCGACCTACTCTGACATTTTATGCAAGTTTCGGTTCTAAGACTCGAAGGGTGAGGAAACAGAGAAAGAGAGAAAGAGAGAAAGAGAGAGAGAGAGAAATTAAGGAGAGAAGTAAGTATTATAGACAGAAAAAAGAGTCGAGTAGGCACTCTCGCACGTATGAGCGTGAGCGCATGACGCCTTGGTAGTAGGTAAGTAGACGGTGGTGTGGTGGAATGAAAAGAATGAGCTGTAGAATAAATAAAGTGTCTCTCTTTCATGTAGATCGTGAAGTATACGGCATGTCTATGTGTATGGGAATATATACCGTAAGTTTAACCAAAGCTATGAGGAAACACCAACAACGGTGCACTAACACACTCGTGAAAAATTCAAACCTCGCTGGCGTTTCAGTAGCGTGGCGTGTAATTTGAAGGCAGTTAATAGTAGCCAGTCGAGGTGGCATATTTAATTCAGAGTGCCGCTTCTGTCTTGGATAGTGAAGTGAAGGAAAGCTCATTTCCATTAGCCCCATGCATCATGTATGCATTGTATCTTCCCCCCCCCCCCCCTGCCGCCCGTCCAGCCAGCACACACATTCATCCCTTCATCCTTCAGGCCCTATGCGACTCAACACGGACATGCGTTCCCGCGTTCTTAGGTTTAAGTCCGCACCGGCGCGGCGCGGCGGCGGAGCAGCCACGGAAGTAAACATGTATGGGGAAAGACAAACGAGCGTTAGTGGAGCACGGATTTACTAATTTTTCTAACTTCACAACCCGCCGTTTCATTTTCCGGAGGGACGGAGGGTTGTATCGTGATTTACTCTTTCAAGAAGCAGCGGTAAAATTAGCTACAATACATCCCGACGTGAGAAAATGGCGGAAAGAAATACCCTCCCGATCTCTCTGGATTTGGCTCGTGATCGCATTTGGAACATTTTAAATAGCCCCGTTTTATGATTTTATTTTATGACCACGCTTCGTGTGATCCGTGCGACTTGGGAGTCGACCCGGTGACCGGAAGTCTATGATCAAACTCCGAGCGAGACGCTATCGTGTTTCATAGTTGGTCGTCGTTAATTTTTGCTCAAATTAACCGCATGATAAGAATCGTTCGTTTCGCTTTTCGGGTATTCGTTTTTTCGTTTGTTTGATCGGTACACAACAGCGCATCCTCGTTTTACGGAAATCGGAGCTGCCCGAAATTCCCGATGAATTCAATTACACGTCTATTAATCGATCAACCTATCCGCAAGATTCTTCCCCACGTCCACCGATGATGGATAGCGAGAGCACATTCATACCCTCGCAGGTGGACGGAGGCTAGAGGCTAGATGGGCAGATATAACCTGGAGCCAGAGCTACAACATGCGGATATTGAGATCCTAAGTGCATCGGGAGTATACTGCAACCCATAAAAATCTGCTCTATGACCAACTAATATCAATCAGTAGTAGAAGTAGTATCAGTATTAGTATTAGTATTAGTATGAGTAGCCGGCATTTCGAATCAAACCGATCGACCGCCACAGCAGCACCAATAGCAGCAACAGCAGCGAGAGCGTGGAAATATCAAATTGAATACACGCTCGAGGGGTTAATTAAAATTTAATTCCCCCGCAACAATTATTATCCCGGTTATAACATGCGGTGAAAATATGGTGTAGAGATGTGTATTTTTTTCCTTTCACTCTTCCTCTTCGTTTTCTCTTTTATTTTGTCAGACGTGATAAATGACTTGATGTACCAATCGTAGAATGAGCTCCAAGATCTAGTTACAATAAAAAATGGTCAAAAGTGTGATATCGTAATGAGGCAGGAATAGGAAAGAAAATCTGGCGGAATTCTGATGCCGATCATTCTCGCACAAGAGGAATAAAACGGAGTGAATTACGCGTTTGTATAACTGTATACCTATTCGCGTACATAGAACCATTCTGCAGGGTCCATTATAATTCAATTTAATAATCGCCAACCACGTTTAACCTCCTCGCCTGTTCGGTATGCAGTTAAGCTCAAAACATTTCAGCATTATACCTACTCTTTATACGTTTGCTGTACCAACTACTAGCTGCAGCGTAAACTACTGGCTGATAATTACTGCCACGGTACGAAACAACGCGATATCTACGTACATACGACTGGCATACGCCATGCCTCATTCGCGTCAGCCCAGCTGGAAGACGCCCGATTCTGTTTTCCGGCAATGAAATCGAATGAAATGAAATTAGATCAAATTGTCAAACCATTCGCCGGAACGAACAGATGAAAGAATAGATCAATCAATCGATGAGTAAATAAAAATAGAATGAAACAAAATATAGTAAATTTATGACGCGCCGCAATCCTTGCGAATTAATCATTCGACTAACACGTTTAATGTTTACGGTTTACGGTTTTACGGAGCCCGCACTATTCCCTTCCCTTCCCTTCCCTCCTTCTCTCTCTCTCGCTCTCGTCGTGGCTGCATCGTGTCTCGCGTGACAATTAACGCCCCCGCGGTGCTGTTTACATCGGGCGATTCTCCGGTCTACGTCGACAAACCGACAACAACTGGTGCACGGGCACGACGAGTGGTGGGTATGGCATGGTGACGTGACTGAAATTGTTATACAAATATCTGCGCGATCGGTACAGCTAGTAGGTAAACGTGCATATATACACACGTGCTACGTGAACTGAAAATTATGTGTCATCTCTATTTTTGCCAAATAACGCAAGGTATATTTTCATTCATTTCTTCCCGTAGAATCACAGCGCGAGTGTGGCTCTTTCGGGAAACGAACGAGCGAACGAACGAACCGATCTAGCTCTGACCGATCGCAAAAACTGCAATTGCGCATAATGTAATGTATATCAGTACCTATACTATCTCTCTAACAGCGGTGAGAAATTTTGTATGCAAATTTTCCGTTTACTTGAATGCTCCTGGCAGCCAGTTTTACTTCTACGAGAATCTAACCAGTTGTACTACCTACCTACTCCTATCTTCTTCATACGTAGGTGTAGCGAAGCTGGCAAATATTTGCAGGAATAGACGAGGCGTGGGATTCTCGCTGTTAGCGTTGAAAGCCAACAGAATTTCATCCTGAGAAAATACGCACAAATGGTTCACGAAAGTTTACGGACGGACGATCCTCGGATACTTGTGCCCATGCCTACGACGAATTTTCTTCGACAATGGATCAACAATGAATAAATAATACCGAAAAAACTACCACACAAGTGATTTTCACATAATCGACAAGAGAAAGACAGAGCGAGAGAGAGAGAGAGAGAGAGAGAGTGAGAGAGTGAGATGAGAAGAAAAGCACGAGAACCGTCGCTTTCCTCGCGGGAGACCAGCTATTAGTTCACCCGGTAACAACGTTACGCTGATTCAGGAATGAAAAGGTTTTCAAACTGCAGCAAGTAGCGGGGCAGTTACAATAACCATAGAAGATGGCGGTTATCTGGAACTGTTATGGCGTTGAGAATGTACCTTCTAGTCGCTTGTATACGAACACAGCGGAGATCTATATACTCGACTTGACTCATTTATACTTACAGCATGGCTGCAGTTCCACGTAAACATTGTTATAACGTAGTTATTATAGGAAAATGGAATACCCGATTCGATCGTTGAATTGAACTCTTTCATGAAATTTCTCTCTCTCACGTTTTTCCATTAAAAATTATACATACATGCAATGGATAGATATGGAACCAAAAGTTCATTTGGCGTCCCTGAAATCATGAAGAAATTCATTTCTCCGGGGCGTAATTTGATAACGCAACGGAAAATTCGGCAGAGTCGTGAATTTCACGGGGTGTCTTAATTTTCCGAATTGCCTTCAAGCGAGCTAATTTACGGGTGCGAGGTTACATGCTCGGCGGTTAGCATCGGCGTTAGTGAAACGATTTCTCACGATTAGGCAGCGCGCCGAGGGCCACCTCTTTCGTACACGTATCTGTACATTCTTCTTCGCTCTAACGCGCCGTTCTCGCGCAGCCCCTTAGCCTCGTGAGAGATCAATGAGAGGGCTCGAGAGAAAAAGGAAGTGGATGTGGATGTGGAAGTGGAAGTGGAAGTGGAAGTGGAAGTGGAAGTGGAAGCGAAAGAAGATGGTGCGCGGGTGGCGTGTAGTGAAACGGTGGAAACGCCGGAGCGAGGGGGGAAGAAGAAAATGGAAAAGTATAAGGTATATAAAAAAAATGAAAGAAAATAGAATGAGGAGGGAATGAGAAAAACAAAAGGGAGCGAGCTGCTGGCAGGGGCAGTGGCACCGGATGAGGTCAAACGACGTATACGTTTTGAGGAATATATTTTTCAAAAATATGAGGAATACGAAGGAAGGCGCGGGCATTTTTTCATTCAAAAATAAAGAATTTCCATATTTTTCTTCCATTTTTTTCTCTTCTCTTTCTTTCCTCCGCCACCCCCCCCCCCCCCCCCCCCCGGGCTCTCTCTTTTTTCTTTTTCCGTCGAGTTTCGAACAATACATTTACATACGTTACTCGGGGATGTACGCTCGTACACGATGTATACATATGTATGTGAATACATAGGCCTATGTTCCGAGGAGGAGCGTTAAAGCGCGGACGAGTGTAGTGCGGCGGCTCGTCGAGAAACAATAGGTTGGCGCGTGGGTGGAAATGCGAGTGAGCGTATATTTATATTAGAACGGGAATCCCCCCTCCCCCCGCCCCCCGACGCCGCTTTCTCCCTCCTCCCTTCTCCCTTGTTCCATCGCCAATCTCCAGGTCCCACTACGCCGCGTCGCCGCCCTGCTGCCTCCTACCCCCTGGAGTCTCGGAGACTTTAGAAACAAGAGGTTAAAAGAGCCAAAGAGGTATAAATAGTTCCTCGTTTGTATATTATCTCGAGTAGTCAAGTGCCCTTAATGTCTCGGCAGTTTTACACGGGGCAACTGCTGCCGCGCTACTGTTATACCCGCGCCACGTCGTTTGTCAAAGATCCCGCTTCTCTTTTTCACTAAATCTTTCGGACCACCTTGACGAGCCCAAAGTAAATATCTCGATCTCACATCCAAATATCTCTGGGTGGTATAGAAACAAAGAATAATAATAATAATAATAATAATAACAACAATAACAATAAATCACCGGGGGACAGAGAAGGAGGTAGTGGGATTTGAATTGGCGTTCGAGTAGTCATAATGAGTCCATCCGGAGTAAATTAAACTTGGATTCGCTACTTGCAAAGCGGGCCAGCATCACACTGCACCGGTAGGAGCTTGGTTCGGTTAACGTTGTTGAGTTTAGTGAAACCCGTGGGGTTTAAATATCTGCCGGATGTTTGGCGCGTCGGTGTATATCACTTTGTAAATTTAAGTTAGCGGGCATCAGCACCGTCTCGATACGTGCACCGACTTCTCTTCTCCACTCTTTTCTTCCTCCATCTTTATTTATTTCGTTTGTATTATTCCTGGCAACCGTATGAGCCGATAGAAGTGGGGGTTAAATAGAGTGGGAAAGATCAAAGTCCGGATGTATCGAAAGATAATGAGAAGTGAGATGTGAAGAATAACTGATCGACCGAATCCGGTCTATGACTTTCGACACTGCGAGCGCCAGCCCGCTAAACACGATGCAGCATTCGTCTTTTCTCCTCTCCTCTCCTCTCTTCTCTTCTCTTCTCTTCTCTTCTTTTCGTTTCACTCGTTATATCTCTCGTTTCGTTCCGCGGGTCAAACTCCCCCCGCTACCGGTCTAGATCCAACCTCGCGGCGTTGGATTTAATATATTCATCAAATATTGCAGTCGAGGGTTGCCATGCACATAGTAGCGGCAGTAGCGCCACCAAGCCGCGTACGTTGAATACCCACAAATTTGATGCCAGAGGGGGTAATAAATTATGAACTCTGCACGAATGGATGAGGTAACCGAGATGCATGATTCACAAACAAAAGCTGCAAGACCGTATGAATTGACAACTCGACGTATACGTCAGATAGGTAGTACTGTATACTTCCCGCTTTATGATGTAGTCATGTAGATATGCGAACGCGGGAAGCCCTTCCTATACCTACATTGAATACGAAAGAACGTATGGGCATATTGTTTCCCGATCCATCCCCGCACGTTATAATGAATAAAATGGGGGGAAAAATATACGCTCCTTTCACTTAAAAAATAACAGGCGTCTCACGTGTCTGGCAGAGTCAATATTTCGATCCCAATAACCAAGCGCGCGTAAACGCTTGGAAACTTGATCGATGGCTCGGCCGGCTCCTCGCCGCACCGCTGGTCGTTGGCCATAACCTGAACATCAGCTCAGCCCTCGTCTTATTTGGACAGTACGAAGAGTTACAACGTTAACCGAGTAGCACGCACCGCAGGGTGTAAGTGGAGTTGGAGGCCGAAGATAGGTTGGGTTAGGTAGATATAGAATCCAGGACGTATAACGTATGTATCCACGGATCGGACTATCGGACGGGTTCGAGGAGAGACGCGCACGCATAAAGTGCAATCAAACATTGATCATGCACGGAGTGTGCACAGGGGTCGTCGGGGGAGCTGCGAGGAGAGAGAGTCGAGTGCGAGTAGAAGAGAGGACAGTACATCGCATAGCACATACCACGGTATAGCACGTAGGGGCCTCTTCCCGTTGTTGGTCGTAACGCATGGGATCCATAGGCTGATGGCGCCTGGTGCACCAGCGCACAGTAGTATCCGTGTTCGAATACTATGGAGCGAGAGAAAGAGAGGGAGGGTGAGGGTGAGGGTTGATAAGAGGGGAATCGAGGAGAGGATATGGGAAGGGCCGGTGTATGTACCTCGGACAAGTATAGCTGGCAAGGAATCGATCGGCTGCGTAATTAACGCGTGTTCAATTTGCATGCGTGCAGTGTTAGGACCACGTTACAGTGGACGACGTCGACTACTACGACGGAGGTCACTGCCATACCCGCAACGGAAGTAGTTGAGGCGCGAGCTACTAGCTGCTTCACATTCCGTCGCTATTAAACGCGGCATCCATCCCTCTATTCAGAATGTTGTACACTTGGATATTATTTGTTCAGTGGGATCTCACCGCGAGCGCAAGAGGACGATAGACACACGCAAAGTAGTACCTTTCGCGTTGAGTTACTCGAGATAATATGCGCAAGTGAAATCGTATAACGTATGTAACCGGGGCCACCAGATACAGAAAATGTACACGCGTATATATGTTTAATAACGCGCGAATTTCTCCCCTCCCTGCATCTTTTCCCTTCATCTTTCTCTACCACGCCAGAAGGCGGGGGGGGGGGGGGGGGGGGGGGGGGGGGGGGTTACGTAAGCTCGATACATCCGAGAGATGAGATACTATATTATTAATTCATCCCGTGAAATATTCTCCGCCATGTTGCCATTCATCTCCCCGCTTCTATACATTATGTAAGGGAAATGGTTGGGTTAGGTCGTGTTTCGTTTGGTTTTCTTGTTTACCAGCTCACCCTAACCAATTCTAGTATGATCTAACGCAGTCTAGAATCTAGAGTCGCGACTACAGGTCCCGCGGCCAGAGCAAGATGCAGATTCGGTTGACGAATATGGCAGGTGAACATTGCGGGAGTTACGGATCGGGAATAGAATGAAAATCGTGCTCTCATTAGTTATGAATTCGGAATGAAATAATTATGACGAGGAATACTCTGGACCACATGTACCGTACGTTCATTAGGACCATCGCGTTATTCGTCTCTAACAAACTGGAGTGGTACAGAATTTATTTTCTACGCGAGTGAATGTTACTCTCTTTGGGATTTGTTAATTCGGTTAATTTCATCTGGGCAAGCTCGGATACGGTGGTACTCTTGAATGAAGAAATAATAACAAAAATTGATGTAAAAGAATAGAAGCGAGAAGGAGAGAGAGAAGAAGAACCGGAGGATAACATAAACGGAATTCCTTTCTCCGAAAGTACCGCAGCCCCGGGTCCGCTGTTGTCTTCTCAGCACATTCACCTCCTCCCTTCACGTCTACCCCGTGTAACGCTGCGCGGCGCAAGTTTACACACCGTGACACGCGTGTGTAGGTACATGTATATTTATGTATTTTGAGTATACGTAGAGTGGTGGCGGGTACGTATCTGGTGGGTGCTACATAGGCACACTGCCACGAGTTACATACACGTGGACGACGACCGGTCGTCGTCCGCATACGTATAATATAATACGTACACCGCCAGTCCACCCGGGTCCGGGTCCGGGTCCGCGTACGCAGAGGGCGAATGCTAATATTAAAAGTAATATTTCTGGACCGTCTGCAGGCGAGCTTGGAGCTCTATTTATTTTTAATATAAATTAAACAATTCATTTTCCGCGAGCCAAGCCCGACTCGCGCGGGAATAAAACAGAGAATAATGGCCGCGTGCAATATCGAATGAAATATTACCACGGCCAGCAGCCAGGTACGATTTACCCCCCCCCCCCCCCCCCCCCCCCCCGACTCAAGGAAAATATCGTCAATTTTTTATGCTTTCATGTTTTTATGTTTACCGACCATAGAATATCTCACTGCCTCTAGTATACCGGGTACTGTATATACCATGCTCTGGTGTATAACTATAATCAGCGTTTTTCCACTCTACTATTATACACCTTATCTGCGCAAAGGAATTCGCGTGAATATAACGGATCGAAAGATTCGACGGTAATATGGCACGCCTGATTTACGTAGTTCCCCCTTCATTCTTTCTTTGAGAAACTTGATATTATCAAAGTCGAAGAAAATTTTGGAAGGTTATGTGTAACGCGTGCGTTGAGCTAGGAGGAGACTGATATCCGCGCAGTTGCGAGATCTTTCACGCGTGTATGTATATACATATTGTTATATGCATGTGCGTTAAAAACGTATATTCATGTATTACTTACTGTACGTAGGTACGCCTATCAGCACGAGAATAGAAGATACGAGGAGAGGCGGGGAAAAATTTTTGTAACGGGAAACGATAACTTACAGCTGAACTATAATAGGTGCAGGAGATGTGTGCTGTATGTAGACGGTACCTATTCAGACTGGTATACATACATAATATATCGCGGAGAACGGAGCAGGTTAAACAAATGAGAGCGGTAAAATTTATAACCGATAACAATGTAAATAGTTAAATACCAGTGTTCGGGCGTTCGGGTGTTCAGGCGCTCAGCGGGGTGATATACGGTCGCCTTTCGAATATATGTAATGCAACTAAATATTTGGACTTCTAGAGTACAAAGGCTCGCGTGGGACAGCCGGAAGGGGCTCGAGACGATTGAGAAACATGGAAAAGAGACGAGGAGGGTGAAGGAACGGGCAGGGAAAGGAAAAGGAAAAGAAGAGGAAGGGAGCTAGGCTAGTAGATGCAGACGGTTTGTTTGTCGGAGCTGCACGCGTGCGGGTGGCGCGGAGGAACGTGGGGCCATAGGAAATAGGGCGAGTGTGAATTTGCCCGATTTTTCTTCTCTCCTTCTGGCTTTGAATTCATGTGCCGTTCAATTGCCAGTAGGTAAATATGAAACGTCGAATATATGTTACGGGGCGATATGATCGCGACGTATTTCTGTTTACGTTGTTAATTTGAGTGTGGCGCCATCCAGAAACGCCGAGGAGGGGGTGGCTCGGCCAAACCCAGAAGGACCGAGTCTGTTCGTTCGTTCGCGAGCAGGCGATCGTTAAATCTTTCGTTATTGCAGGCGTTATATTGCACCGTACATACGTGCATAGGTTGTACCTGCTGCAAAAGGCGGTCGCATGCATACTTATACACCGCCAAAAATAATACGTGAGTAATTCCTACCCGCTGCAGCAATAATAGGATATTACCTGAATCGCTACGGTAATGCACTTTACTCCCCGGCCAACTACAGTGTGCACACGCCTAAGAAACGCCGGACGCAAAGGCCAACCCGAGACTCTCGGTCTCCTCATGTCGAAGTATACATAACCACTGAGAACTGCAATCTGATTCTAAAGCACGAGAATTTCTCTCGTCTTCTTCATTCTCAACCGCAGATATTTACTTTCATGTGGTTTGTAAAATTTCAACTGTTTCATTGACTACTATTTTATAAAATACGTACCCCGACATGGGTGTCATTTTCGACAGATTTCTATCCGCTGATCACGAATCTGGCTTCAGAATACATCCGTCACGTCGGATTCTCGAGACAAATGTTTTGCAGATTTGAAAACTATGATCCTGGTTTCAAGAATCTTATCTACGAGTTGGCACCCAACTTCCTCTATCCTTGGGATACCCTGTCAATATTTTATTGTCGACACGTGGCGTCCGTTTTCAGTGGGGAATTAGGTCTTGAACTTGATCAGATAATCGCGAGAACAATTTTCCGGATTCGAAAATCTTTTCTGGTACATTCGGCTGATGCATGTACGATTTCACAACGGCGTTTCTACTCCCTGCAATATTTTATATCATAAAACACGGCAAATTAGCATTCCCTGCGTAGGATTACGTACTAAACCTGCGCGACAGGTCTGCCGAAATTGAGAACATAGTACAACGGCAGCCAGTCAGTCGTCTATCAATAGAGAGTTGAATCACAAAGTGGTGGTGTGTTAACCCCGTTGCTGCACCAGGGTTCGCCGCCGCTCCATACCGCGCGGAACGAAAACAATTCGAGAGAAATTCGCGTCACCAAAAAATGGAACATTTCGATTCTCAACTGTTTGGTTTACTCTACGAATCACCACCACCGCCAATGATCTGCAGATTGAATTCGGTTCTCAAACGAGATAGAAAGTATACGTGACGATATAACAACATGACATACGCCATGGGAGATGAGGATAAACGATACGAACAGGTGTATCTTTTTCTTTCGTTTTCTGTATTTTCTTGTCCTTTTTGCAAGTGAAACTAACCGTGCGTCTTTATGTTGTGTTCTAAAGATTCACCCACAAAGGAAGAAGTCCATTAGTAGATAATCAGAGTCTTGGGATAATAATTTATTCCACTTTACGCGTTATGCTAATGGGAGGAACACGCGCGGTTGGATACAAGAAGGGGAAAAAAGATGTTGAAGCGAAACCGATAGCTTCTATAGTCGTATATGAATTGCATCAAGCCATTATTTATTTACCAAGTTTCTCACGTGTTCTTTTCGATGTTTACTACTTGATTTTTTATCTTCGGTATTCTTCACCTACCGGCATCTCGTAGATGAGAAGCTTTTCGATTAAAAGAATTATTATAATTACGGGCAGGAGATTGGCGATTGGAGAGTTTGAGAGTTGGAGGTGTCGTTAAAACTGCTTGATAGCAAGATGAATAATGGCCACACAACACTAATAGCCTCCGTAGAGATCAGAACAGATCGTAACGCGTTGAAATGATTTGATATTCAGATTACCGCGATAAATTGAAATGACCCCACACGGCTCCCTCGGGGCCTTGTTCTCACTTGGTAATTATACGGATTAACTACTCACGCGCCGTTTACCTTCGCTCCGATCCTCTCCGTACAAGCAATCACTTTTCAACACCGAGGCGTACATCAGAGAGCAAATTTCATAGATTTCTGTGTATATGACAAAGAGACGAAGAGGAAGAATTTTGCATCCAAGTGTACAGCACCGAAGAAAGCTTGAAAATCGAAAAGACGAGCGATCGGGCGATAATCGTGACGCGGTAGCTAGCGCCACGATGCGCCATGAAATTCCAGAGTAGGAAAGATATGCTATGATATTAGCATACGGAGGAGTAGAGAGATGTTGAGGGCGATAGGAGAAGCGGTGAGTATTAATTATTATCGCGATAAAGAATTCCCTTCCCAGGAAACGTTTAAATAATATTCCTCAAAGATCCGAGTGATAGATATACGAAGCGAGAGATGTATACGCGAACGGGTAAAAGATGGGCGGAATTCATATCGACCGGAAGTTGGACGAAAACAATTAAATTGTAGACCTCCGTACGTACGTACGTCCACACTATATACCCGAGTATAATATACGATTTCGATTTGATAACGAGTCAAATATTATACAAATCGTGAATCATTTCCGCAGACAATCCGTTACTGTACCTCCTACCCACCTCCCACATCCCACATCCCACATCCCACCTCCCACCTCCCGCTGCCAACGTCCCATGAGGCTGAAGTTTACGACGTTAAAGTACAAACGGAATCACGAGAAATAATATCAAAGTTGTCGGAAATTATACATTTCTAAGCGATTCTCGGTGTAAATGCATACCGACAGTTGTAACTTTTCTCCTTTTCCTCCGCAACAACCTCCGTCCAGCTTTCAATTGAATAAAATTGCAAATGGAAGCCGCAAAATTTCACGGATAAGTCTACGAATTGCGGAATTATTGTCATCAATTTCAATCACGTTGGTAGAATAATGAAGTTAGGCTAAAATTACCGAGTGGGAGAGACGGACGGGGATGCCGGCGGTCGAGCCTTGCTGTGGTGTGTCTATCCCGAACGAACGAACGAGCGAACGAACGGACGGACGGACGGACGAACGTACGTACGGTATAGAGAAGAGGAGCCGGGACTGGTAGATGTATACTTGATGAAGCGTAAATAATTGAGTAATGTGTCTGTAGCCGTTCGATCAGCGATCCTATTGGTAGTATCAATCAATTACGGGACCATGGTGTTGTCGGTCCACATCTGTATACATGCGCGAATGCATATACATACAAATATGTACTTGTACGTGCGGGGTTGGTAGATGGGTACGTAATACCCAAAGCCCGCAGGGTAGTTGGCGATCGGTCGCCGAAGAGGAATGCGTAGAGGAAGAGGAAGAGGAGGAGGAAGAGGAAGAGGAGGAGGAAGAGTTTCGCATATCCGAGGATTGGCTCGGAGCCAATAAAACTCGTCGTCGAATTTCAATCTTTGTACAACGAGAATGACAAAGACAAGGATGAAAAGGAGAAAAGAGAATCGATTTTACTGCACAGCAATTCATTTCTAGCGTCAGTGGTCACGGTTTATATCGATAAGACATGTAACGAACCGAAGAATTCCCCGAGGCTCTGTTTAGGCAGATTTGTTGCAGTAGCGGATATCTAACGGAAATATGTGAGGCGATATTACGTATACTGTATAGGTATACACACGTGAATATGGTGGCAGCGAAGAGGCGCGCGGGGTTAGAGTGGTGCGCGGTGGCCAGTTAATTGAAATGACCTCCGGTAACAGCGTAGGGTTCAAAGTTCGGAGCTGAGACGAGAGTGACTTGGTGGCGGACGGTAACTAGGAATCGCTTTACCAATCCATGAATTACACGCTACGTAATTAATTGAACGGAGATCCCCTCCCTTATATTGGTACCTAGGCACACAGATATATGCCGCCGGCGACCACCTTCGAGTACATCGCGGGGGCTCGTCCCGTTGTTACGGACAGACATGCATCATGAGAATGGTTTTCATTATTTTTTCCCCTGTCCCATGTTTTCCCGAAGCCCGCTAATTTCCCTTCGAAGAGAGTTTCCCCGAAGAATAAATTTCGCGCGCCCAATTGGACATCAAATCGGAATCGACATATGTTTCAATCTTATCGAATTGTTTGACAATTAATCGCGTTTCGAAATCGGCCACCGATTCTTTACGGAATTGAAAAGTCATACTCTCCGAGGGATGATCTTTATGACGGAGTGATTTCCCCTCCAGGGATCGTTGGTGGACGCGTGACGCGGCATAAGCCGTTCAGCCGGGTATGAACCGGTGCGAATGATCCCCTACAGATATATATATATAGGTATATACATACACAGCCCTGCGGCCACCCTGTGGGTACAGGCACGTAGGCTCGCGACGATGAGATACCTACTGTAATTAAATTGACGATATTCCTACAGATATAGGTATAGGTATAGGTATAGGTATAGAGAGCCCGAGATGGATAGAAAGTGAGTAGCTGGCCTGGTAGCACATAGGTCACTGCGCGGGAATTTGAAACGGAGGATATTAGCTCGGGATTAATTATTAATAATATCGAGTGCTCGCCAACAGATAGATAGATAGATGGATAGACAGACAGATAGAGATCATGGATAGATATGTATAGAAATACATGTTACATGCACACAGAGAGCTAGACGTGCGATAACTGTTGGAATGGAAATGAATAACCGTAGAAATAGCAGCGCGCAATAATTGACTTGATAGTAATAACTACACCTTAGGATTGCTCGATTTTTCTGGTAGTTTGAAGCTGGACTGGTTGTACGCAATGATACATACGTGGAATATTTTGATGTTTTTATTGCTCAGGTGAAAGAAAAATGAGTTTCAATTAGTTTCTGATATTGCACAGACACAACGACGATGAAGGCGCCGCGTGAACGTTTTCTCCCTCGGATCGTCGGGGGTAGGTATAAGTTGCTGCAAGGCTGTTAATTGCGAAGTCTATTTAGCTGGCAAGGTGGTGGGTACAGGTCGATATCCATATTACGGAAGAGCAGGGTAAACTTTACTCGAACGGACGAGAACGAAGGAATTATGCACGACGGTTGATGGCTAGTCGATATTTTTCCGTATATAAACGGTTCGCAAGACTACGTTAAGCCACGAAGTGTCAGCTCTCGCTCATCAGAAACGACGACGATGACGATGTCATTAGCCTGCACTTTTTGATTAGCCGTTTATAATTTTACCTCCGCTTCTATATATATAGGTATCCTTGATTATCCTCGGACGACAATGAACGAGATCTTCAGTTTTCATTCAATTACGTATCTGCAAGTACCGAGAAAACGATCTAACTAGAAAGAGAACCAGAAATGGAAGAGAACAAGTAAAAGAGGAAAACCGCTTTTACGGGCATCGGAAAAATTTGGCCTAACGAATAATTGCATTGCACTTAATACCTGGGCTCGCGTATCATCGCGGTCTTTGTCCGTCGTGGGGCAATTCATTCGTAACCAGACTGCAAACCGGGGGGGAGGGGGCTGGCGCGGGCGGCAGCCTGCGACTGAGTTTTCGAGCAAACTCGAGTTATTTCGGATATTGGAGGTTAAATTGCGTGTGAAATAGTATTGGCGTATATTTACTCACTCTCTGTCGATCCCGCGTTTATATTATTCCTTCTATAACTGCCTATATACATTTATGCACGAGTGTGTGTGTATGCGTGCATACATACCTACCAGAAGTATTTGTTGTGTATACAAAGTTCGGGCGATTCATGCCGACGGAATTTACTTCGGTCAATGGGGCAAAAGAAAAAGAAACTAGGGTCAGTGACACAATATTATAGAGGGTGAGTGTTTAGTTCAAGATTTTCAAGTGCAGCCGCGTCTGTGGCCAATAGTTCACGGTAAAAAAATTTGTCTCATGCCAGCTTTACGTAACCTACTGAAATGAAACCAAAAATATTGCGCAGCGCCTATGTAATAGGAATGAATGTGCACGGATATGAATATTGGGATTTTTATCGTCTCTACGTTTTTCTTCCTTTTTCTCTCTTCATTTTGTTCATTTTAGTTTTCCCGTGCTGCTTTCTTTTTTTTATTTTTTTTATCGGGTAGTTGACACCGGGGTGAAACGAACGATGAAATGTATGAGAACGAGCCATACCTAGGTACTGTTAGGTGGCATCCAACGTGTTAAGAGCTTATCGGAAATTTACCGTTTTCGGGTTTTAGCGAGCGTCAAGCTTAACCGCGGGAGCTTGCGGGTTTCACGTTTTTAATTTTCACTGTTTTTCATACGCACGGTTTTCGTTTTTACCTCTCCCTCCCGACTCTCCCGGTACTCGTGGTGCATTAATTTGTAATTGTACGTTCTGTTTTTATATCCGATTTGCACCGATCGAAAAATAATCATTCGCATATTGTCGACGGGCGACGGACGGGCAGGCAGGCAGGCGAACAGGGGCACGCGGCGTACCTACTGTGACCGTGTTTCTGTTTATCCGCGAGCTTTTTCCCAGATTAAAATTAATATGCATGTGTTCGCGGGGAGTGGGGGACGTTCGCAACTCCGAACTCCCTTGTTTGTTGTTTCGGTTGATTTCATTTTGATCATTTTGATTCGTTGTCATTCCGCTGCCTCTCGCGCATACAGCCGCGGAGCGGAGAGTCATTTGAAAGCATCAAATATGGTTCCTGAATAACCCGATTCTCAATCAGAGCTCATGCCTCGTGAGCATCTCAACTTTCTTGATTCCCTTCCCTGACGACAAACGTCATATTTCGTGAGTCTGAGTTCCAACGTTGATGGAACACAGTGACGAAATAGAAACAACAGGGTTGAAATTTTGTCGATGAAGAAAAATCCTAATAGGTATATATTCTTTCTCTTTGTCTCTTCTGTTTTTTCGCGGGAACCCCCGAATCGTGGTTCCACCGTCAGTGACGAATAAGCATCGTCGAAAAATCAACACGGCTTAGCCTACTGCTCTATAGCCTCGCAACGAAATGGGGGGGGGGGGGGGGGGGGGGGGGGGGGCGAAAAAATCGAAATAACAAATTCTCACCGAATCGACCGACCGCATTGCAGTATACGGTTAAAAACGAATGTTATTCGTTCTACAATGAGAAATATCAACACGCGACGATGAAAAAATAATCCACGTTTTATAAACAAAATTACCTATATATTCGATGTGCGGGCTCCTCTCGATTTTTTTCGTTTTCCGCGCTGGCCTGGATTCGTATGGCGGATCAAAAAAACGCGAAAAATAACTGCAGACATCTGTGAAAACTACGTGAAAGATTAATGCATCAACTTATATCACGTCGTACCCGTCGCTTGAAAAGATAGATCATATGCGAAGATGCATCGTATCCTGCTAAATTGAGATAAAAGAATCGAATTACCAAATTGAAACGTAAAAAGCTTTTAATCCAGCCGTATATTCACTGCAGGCGCGAAACAATTATCATTGGCAGGAGGTTTAGGTATATAGTACGTGTACACACTATATCGATATAAACGCGGGGCGTTAATTTATTCCTACACATCACTCCTCGCATGTTCCTGAAGAGAAGAGAAGAAAAATCGCAACGAGGGAGAAAATTCATCGAGTTATAACCAACCGAGGGCCGCATATACACATAAAAGTTGAAAGCATTTTTAATTAGATCCGCGATGATGCGGTGTCAACCTATAACTATAGCTAAGTGTTTGACCGGTGAATGGAAGAAGGACGTAATGTGTAATCTAATACTGCGATATGCCACTTCCAGTAGGCAGTCTGCTGTTAAAAGAATTGCGAATTAACAGACAGTATAATACTGCAGTCTCCGTCATCGAATTAGGATGAAAAAAATGAACGAGCGCTCATTTTTCGCCACAATTTTCAAACAAACATTCTCAACTTTCGCTCGCGTATAATAGCAACGAATCAAGTAGCAACGATGATATTGTAGTGTGATATGATGTCAATTTGATCCATGGCCGAAGGGTATATTTCCCACCGAACACCTGGCTCCGGCTCCGGCTCGTCCTGGCCAGTTGAAAACCACCCTTAGGCTACTTGTCCGTTAAATAATGCGTGGCGTCCCTCCCGCCCTGCACTCCCATAATTTCGAGAGCAGGAACCCGGACTTCAAACTGTGACCGCATCTAGTTGTTTATCCCGTATACACACGAGGGCGCGGACGCGTATGCTGTAATGGTTTGCGATGAATCAAACGAGTGTCGGAGAATTCCAGCGCCGGGAAGGAAGCGCGCCGACGGGGAACCGTTCTCACGGAACATGATACAGGCAGGTGAAACGAAGGGCGGGGTAGGTATGGAATTTTCCTCTCAACAAACGACCGATGATAATTTTCGATGATTTTTTGGAAAAAGAGATAGAGGCAAAGGGGGAAGGGGGGGGGGGGGGGTAGCAGATACCGATGTTGCAATTGTGGAAGGGAAATAAATTCCGAAGAAATTCGATTTTAACAATTTAATCGGCAATGAAATAACGAGCAGTATTTTGGAGTAATATTTCACCGGAGCAGTTGGTATTAATTCGTAATATGTTACCGTACGCGCGTGAAACTATAGAGAATATCTGCCCACGCTCCCCGTTGGAGGTAGTGACGCGGGAGGAGGGAGGAGATAGGTATGGGAACGGGACCCATACGCGACCCCTCACCTAATATATGGTCCGTAACCAGTATTATTGCAACCCAGCGGACAGAATATTGTCAAAATTTATCGGCCCCATTTTTCACTCGGCCATCCGATCCAATAAGTGAATGATTAAAGGTGTAAATTACCGCCAACGTCGAAGCGGAGCCCTGCATGTGGTTGAAAATGATTGTAAAAATAACAAAGTAGCAACAACAGCAGCAAGAACGAACAATGACACGGAGGAAAAGAATGACATTGATGAAATTTGGAAACTTCGCGTCAGTTTCTGTATCATCCCTTTCCCTTTCCCCTTCCCTTTCCTTTTCCCTTTCCCATCCCACTTCCAAATACAAACACGATGGAGAAACGAAAAGAACCTGGGCTCTGTCGCCCCTTCCGGCCTGCGGTAACATCCGTAGTTTCAAAATAACGGGAGATATTAAGATCTTAGATAGAGCGAAATGAAATGCAAAGCGATTCCGCTGCAGTAACACAGCCGGGGGAGAAGGAGGTAGGGCAACGTTAACATAACGTATGCACCACCCAAGACAAACTCCTTGCCATAAATCGGGGTTGCCGTTCTCGTCTGTGTACGGGGTAGGTATTACGTAAAAGGGGCGATGGCGTATGGCGAGAGTCATTGTCCTGGTTAGCTGATCGTGGATTCAGGGTTCGTTCAGGGTTCGAGGAACTTTGGGATTTCATTCAATTTCAAAGCGGCCAAAATTCCTCGGTCAAGGTCGAAAGAATTGGCCCTGTAACCTATAGCTCCCTCTCGTTCTCGCTCTCCTTCCCCTGGCGGAACATATCCCCTTTATAAAACCTCCGGCTTATGCTGCTTCCTTCAACCCGTTTCGGGACCCAGCCAACCCCAACCCCGCACGCTGTGCCACTTCAAGTAATGAAGTGCGGATAAAGTACTCTTCTCCGTCCTCTTCGGCTCTCTTCACAGTACCTTACTCTCTCTCTCTCTCTCTTTCTCTCTCTATCTCCCTCTCTGTTTTTTTCACCGGTAACCGCGACCAGGGCTACGATGTCATTACAGCTACGAGAGATACGAGCTCGGGACTTACTTCATGGGACTACCACGATTGGGTTGGAAAAAAGCGAAAAAGCATACAGCGGAACAAAAAATGTGAGGACGCACACGCAGCAGGTACACACGCGTGCGCCTACAATTTATATGTCAATTTATTTTCTCGTCTTGTTTCTTTTGTGAAAGCATTGAGGCATTTATATCGCGAGATGGAGGAGCAGGCACATATAAGCGCATGTTGATATGATGAGACGGAGATAATTAGGTAGCCGGTAGGCGAAGCTAGGGGGTTAAAACGTAAAACCTCTCGAGTTCGCTGCGTCGGGTTCTCAACAGCGTCACCGGTCGCAGCGTAGTAGGTACAAGTATACTGTGCCTGCTGCTACCCACGGAGGGAGATTCCCTATCGGTGCAGGTGACTGTGCACGCGTTCCCTTGTGGTAGGTTAGCTACGGGAGGAGGGTAGTGTGCACGGCATGTGCATGGACGACGAGGACGAGCACTTGATCCTTTTACCCCTTTCACCCTTGCTTTCTTCCTTTTTATCCTCTCCTTCTCTTTCTTTCTCCCTCTCTATAAGTTCGAGGTTTACGGCAGAAAAACGCAACTGGGACTTCTCGAGAGAGAGATATCCAGCGGGTACGGATACGGGTACAGGTAGGTACAGGTATGCATAGAAAAATGAAAACGCGAAAAGGAGGAGAAGAATAATGCTTTGATGCGGTGATTGTTATCAGTAATCAGACTACGACATACCTATAACACCGATGCGGCACGCGTGAACAGAGTGTATTGAGTACAATGGGTTTGCCCCCACCCCCGCCCCCACCCCCGCCACCAACGCAGAACACGTTCGTAGAACCTTCGTATATAATAGAGATCCCGTCTCGTTAAGAACTTATAATGGCACCGACGTATCGCGTGGCCCCTGTTGTTCTCCATGTCCCGTTTTCCGTCTAGCGCCAGGCTGTACCTATAATACCTGTCTACCCACCTACGGCCGACCGACGTATATACGTACATCCATATGTATATACATATCCTATATATATATATATATATTGTATATGTATATATGTAATACACTTGCATAACTCTGTACGGATTCTCGACGGTCTGCACCAATACGATATGCAGGGGGAAAGGGAAGGGGGACAGAGCCTAATGTAAGTCTCTTGACTCTCTATCGTCGTGCTTCGCTATTCAACAATCCCCGAACAATACTTCTCACATACCTACATAGGTATGCATGCTGTACCTCTATACCCTATTTTGTCCACTCACTCTCAATACGATGCTCAACGATATTGTAGGCACAGGCAGGTGCACAGTTCGATTTCAGATATGTCATTCAAGATTCAGGAAGATGATTCTGTTACTTTCGTTCGTTGTTCCTTCGCTCTCTTTTATCACTTGCGATCGATTCGCGCGAGGGTATGTATAACAACTATGTAGGTACAGAGAATGTCGAGAAGGTGATAATGATGATGAATACGATTTCCGAGTCAGTCGTCTGAACGAAGAACCAAAATAAGAGCGAGTAAGAATGGCATATTGTGTTTGTTTTAATGGTAGAAAAATACAAGATAAGTCTGAGCAGGAGATTGAAAAATATGGGAACCGGAGATACCACAAACGAACAATTTCAAAGACATTTGGCATTCTGCTTGGCAAAGAAAGAGACGCCAGCGAAGGTGCGTCGGGGGATGAACCGATCACCGTGGCAACAATTAGCTATTTAATAATCGATAATTAATCGTAATTATCGTCGCCGTACGAGTGCCGGAAGCGTTTAATGTAATTAGCAGTTCTAGCGGACTCCTGTTTGTCGTTTAACCGTGGAGCGAGTACATCACCCGGGGGCGCGTTTGTTGGCGGTACCGTGGTTTGGCACCGCGAGCGGGCTAATCGTCGAATGAATGTCAGGTAGGTGGATAGAGAAGAGCCGTGTTCGCTCGTGGATAATTCGCCTCATTTTTAAACGATGCACCTATATAGTATCTACCTTTCCAGCGTCAGAACTTTCATCGAAGTCGGAGGATAACGATCGTGTGCGGCGCAAAGGACGAGAGTTATGTCCGCGGGTGTAAATCGGGTGTGAGGGATAGTATAGTGTACATGTATGTGATATACAAAACCTATATACTTGCAGCGAACGAAGATTTCGCTGGATAATAAAGATCGGCGCACGGTTATACGTTGGCAGCAGCATATACCTGATAACTGCACAGTCGCATTCGCATCGCAAATGCAGAGGATAACCTCTGACGGTTACGGAATGTTGATTTTTCGAACGAAGCGGCTGTGCAGGTTGGTCGGCGATAAGAGCTGCGAGGACGACGTTCACGATTGGTCGAAGTCGGAATTCAAGAGAGGTGGTTCTCTCGGGCGCCTGTAGGTACCGGTACATCGGGGATGTCAGCCCGGTTTCAGCGGCATAGCATGAGAGAGAAGATTCCCGAGTTTGTCGGTACGTTCGTAGGTTCGTTAATGCTGCGAATGGTATATAGTATAGAGGAATGATATCGTACGGCGGGGTAATTTTGTAATTATTCTCGCCGGAGGCATAGCGCGGTAACCGATTTTCATGGTTTAAGCTGATTTTCAATGGCAAAAACGGATAACGCTAGTACCTACAGGCGACCAAGTCTCAGCTCCTGGTTCTGCATTTGCTCGGCCGTATGCCGCCGCTGCTGCAGTTTCTACCTGCAGTTATAATTAAACTATACGCGCGAGCCTTTATTGCGTGCGACTTACGCGTATGTACGGTCTCTCTTATCCCAGCGACGCTAACTGCCATAATTTTCTACGGCTCAACGACAAACGTGATTTTCTCAACGTGTATACAGGGAGGTACAGTAAATAACGTATGGCTGTGACCACCCCGCGAGGGGTTTTATCTACATTATCGCCTGCGTATAGGATGTAGAATGAATATTTTCCCGTTATATAAATATATTTCACTACATTGTTACGTGTATGATATTTCCCGGTGCTTTCGTGCGACTATTTCATCTTGAAATTTCAGTTATGTATATAGGTAGTATAATATAAGCATAGTATGTATATTTCATTCCACTCTTTTCTTCGTGCAGAGTTCGCGCCCCCAGGCTCCAAGCTCCAAGCTCCAGGCCCCAGCCCTCCGCGAGGGAGGAACAGGGATAAAAGACCCGCGCTCCTTTCCGCACGAATATATTATTTAGCCAGTGTTTTTCGTCGGCGTTATACTATAGAATGTATATAGTATAAAATATATGGTGGATATGTATATGGCCATGGAGGAATAGGTATTATAATACAAAGTTATGAAGCGTCGCTGCATCTCGCTTCTACTCGTCATGAATATCTTATTGCTGAATATTTAATATATTATTTTACAATCCGACAGCACCCTCCTCCACCCGCTCCCTCCCTTATCTCATTCCAGTTTTGCATATTATAGTACACGTTCTGCATTCTCCTCTCGTCGAGCGATATATATAATCGATTCCCGTGTGTAAACACACGCACGCACACACAGGCAGACAGGACAGACAGGCACACACGCGCCTTGGATCGTACAGGTACACCTCCGCGGGAAGGAGGAAAAAGATATTTAGGAATAACGTTCCTTATAGTTCACACGAATCCTACGAAGCAGATACGGCACAGAGTATTGCAAGCCGAAAGAGGCCCCCGCAGGTACCAATGCACGGTCCAGTAAAGCCATGTAGGTATTATATAAATACCAAACACAAGTCCACCACGGTGTTAATTACGTGATAAAAATCACGACACGACAGCGTTATACAGCCAGTCGTAAAATTAAAAATAGTAGATACGTATATGTATGTACGATAGCGGGTATACATACATGTATTTCACTTCACGTCAGGTTGTCGTAGCTCTTTTAATTAATTAGCACGAAGGGTAGTAGCAGCTAGGACGCGTTCGCTGTCGCCGTGACGAATAACACTGTTTACCTATTACACGTATCTCTCTCTCTCTCTCTCTCTCTCTCTATACATGCATATATATATTTTTTCTTCGCTTGCTTTTTTTCCTCACTCTCTTTCTTCTTCTACCTTTTCTTCCTTTTCGCCTTTTCATCTCAAGATTTCTTTTCGCTCCACGATATTGTCTGTTTATTCCCCCCCCCCCCCCCCCCCCGAACCACCCTTTCTCTGTTTTCACGTTTCTTCTTACTTTATTTGTTTTCTCATATTTTCTGATTCTTATATTTTTACCTCGCCCCCCCCCCCCCCCCCCCCCCTTCGCCCCCCGCCTCGCCCGCTCCCTCTCGTCCTATGCTACGTTATCCAAACACGTTCTTCTCCGCACATCCATGCTATTGTGCGTACGTAGTACGTACGTACACGTACACAGGTATAGATAGACGCAAACAAACATTTTATATTTTCGCATAAAATGTAGATTAATATAAATATTCATAAATACCATAAAGTTTATGTTGCGAGGAGTGAGGAAGAGGAGAGAAGTCGGGGGGTTGCATTACGCTCCTCGTAAAACTACCCTTGCCTCGCTACTTTGCTACTTTGCTGTTTCGGGCGAGGGTTGCGTTGTGTATCTCTCTTCGTCCACGCATATATAGGTGCGTGTGTATTTCTCTTTGTACGCGTATAGAATTGGGAGATGGGGTTTTTGCCCCGGCGCGGCGCGGGCGAGTCTCTGCAGTTATAGAGGTAAGAGAAGGAGAAGTGGAGTTGATTTGAGTTCTCGCGTAGCCGTAACCGTTGCAAACTTTTTGACGTTACGGTTTTTATTCTGTTTCCTGTATTTGCCTTCGCAGCTCTTCATACCCAGCCTCCGTCCCTCCGCACCTGCCTGCTGCACCGCTACAAGCAGCCCCATTCTTCCTTCTCGCTGTCCCAATCCGCAGCAAGCAAGCCAGCCAGCCAGCCCTTCCTCCCGCGTTTCTCTCATCGAAATGAAATCGCGCCTCGGCTCGGCGCGTGTTCGGTGTTATAGTTATGCATGTACGGCATGCACGTACGTACGTCGTGCGGAAATGTGAGAGTGCGATCCTCCTGCTCCCACTCAACACCTTCTATGTTACAATATCAAAAACGAAAAACTGTACATAGAACGCGTCAATAAGGGTGTTTCATCAGACAATGGAGCACACTGTACCCACAGTACCATAGTGGCGGTAAAATGAAATAAAATAACATACCTACTGCACAGCCATACATGTAGACGTATAACATAATGAGAAGTACGAGTACATGCAGGTATATGCGGTCTACGAGAGGGATGAACTTCGAGGTATTTATTTGTAGGCAAAATCGTCGCTCGTTAGGATAAAGTGAGCGAGAGAGAGAGAGCGAGTCAGGGGGGGGGGGGGGGGGGTGAGTAAGAGGGAGATAGAAAGCTGTAGATCAATACACTAACTCGGGGTTGCAGTGTCTAAGGCTGTGCCCGGCAATGCCTATTACCTCACACGTGTAATGAATTGGCGAGTCGTTGTACTCGCAAGCTCTTTACATATTTATATACCAACAGATATACAGCGTGGAACGTACATACCTCGCCTCGCGGTGGCGGCACCGACACACACACACAGAAATATTATGCCAACGTGGGTAGGTACGAAGTACCGTACGTACAGGTGCATACAGGTATATCTCGGAGCTTCGCGTTGGCCACCAAAATATATATTATTTGTTACGACAAACAACCACACGCACGCGCGCACATGATGCATGCGCATCCGCGTGTGTGTGTGGGGGTAGATTTTGCGGCGCGTCACAGCAAGCCCAACCTGTACGCTGCACGCTAGGACATAGTAGGTACAGTATAGGACCGTCGCGTCGTGTTTAGGGCAGAAACGTGTAGGTGGTAGGTATACTGCGCGGGGTAATACGGTGTAATGCGCTATACCGCGGTATACTTACGCGAGAACCTAGCCTATAGAACCTGGAGGGGGGAAGAGGCAGGGGTCTACGAAGAGGGAGGTTCGGGGGTGATAGGGGGATAGGAAACTACAAACCGGGCGCGAGCGTTCGCGTTCGCGTTGGGCCGAGATTGTACTATTATGTAGACGTAGGTAGGTACCTACGTTATACGTACATATAGGAGTATTTACCTAACGCTACCATTCTCCACCTATACGCGTCTACTTTCCTCTACCTACGAGCGCCGCGTACGTAGAAGGTATACGTACGTACGTACGTACGTAGCTACGTAGGTACTGTAACTAGGCAGCCATCTTGGATATTAGCCAACCAGAACAATAGTATACACAATAGCGTACAAGCCTGGTGAGAGAGCGGTGTTTGGTATCCAACCATTCCCTTCCGTTGCCTTCCCCTCGCCGTTCCATCGGAACCCAAGCCTCGCGTCGTGTCCTCGAAACATACCATTGTCGACGGCTGTACGACGTCGATTCTACCACAGTAGTGCAGGCGGGCGGGCGGGCGGGCAGGCAGGCAGGCAGGGTCTACCTCTCTCCATACCTCTACTTATCACCGCTGCATACTATCGCTACTTTGTTCGAGCTCGAACCTTCGATTACGTGTTATTTTGAAGCTTTAGCAAAACGAAACCGCGCGCCAAATGCACAATACTAGCTTTCGCTGTCTGTGGATGCGTAGAAGAGGTAGCCACGTATCGCTACTCCCAAACATCCATCGTCGTTACATCCGATACTCGTCCGAGTGTATTCTGCGGTGGTGGCAAAATTATTCTTACATCGATGCGGCATGAGGAGAAGGAAGAAGAGGAGCTGCTTTCAGCTTTTTATTTTCTTTCATTCGCCAAATTGAAGGAGGATATGATAATTATTATAATGTATATACGAAAGACATCCCCTCGAGAGATTTTTCACAACGTAGCTCAGTGAGGGAAGAAGTGAGTGAAGAGAACAAAAGAGGATAAACGGAAGACTGCAATAGAGGCGGCAGATTGTTGGCTGACCTAGCGCGAGTCGGGTATTTAGAGGAGCATTTAGAACGTTGTAGAAAGGGTAGAGGAAGAGGGGTGGAGCGAGAGGGAGAGGGAGAGGGAGAGGGGGAGGGAGAGGGAGTGATGCCAGGGGCGCGAGAACCCTCTTTCGCGTTAAAACAATGCGAGTCGAGTCACCCCCCATAAAACCCGAAATAAAAACCCCAAAGCCCGTATCCGTAAGCGTGGCGCGTGGTAGGAACAAAGGGACCGACTGTCATGCGACGAGGAGGACGAAACGGAGCTGTGCCGGCGACCTGTCGAGTCGAGTCGAAGCGAACCGGGTCGCGCGGCCGTTTAGCTTTGGCGCGCGCGCGCCATTTAGTCCCCACCGAGAGCCTCAGGTGCGATAAGTCCGCGTTCGAAAAAAGAAAAAAATAAGGAATACAAAATTATTATAAATTTGTTTACGGATGCAGCCAAGGGCAGTTTCACGCAGCGTCCGACTAATTATTATCATACTTTCGGGAGAACTCCAAACGACGAAGTAACGGAATCGGAGAACGTGGAAATGTGGGAGAAAGAATTGGGTCAATTGGAATTGTATCCTCGGTTATAATGCGCATAGATATTAACCCCTGTAACGCGCGTTAGTACGTGCGATGTAAAGTTAGGCTGGGTTTAGGTGAGCATGGTGTACACCGGGCGAGGGTGCGGTTTGATTAATGACCAGTTCGATCCGCGCTACAGGGATGCTTACCCCGTACGATATCAAATTCTACAAAATATATAGCTGTAGATATACCTATGATATATCTACGGAGAGATAGGTACGTCTATAATCCCGTGTACCATGATGATGGTAATAAAAAGTATGATATATACATATACCTACACACTGTAATATCCTGTTCGTCGGTACAAACGTCAATGAACGAACCCGGATGTTCAAAATGGAGAATTAGTTGAGGAACTTATAGAATACGCATCGGAGAGAGAGAGAGAGATAGAGAGAGACAAACTAAATGCTCCGAACTCGAGGAAAGTCTTCAGAAATAATGAAAATTTGATCGAGCATCTTAAAATAATTTGAAAACAAAATGAAAATTACCGCGTTCTCCTGTTTAATATCAGAGTCCGCGCGACCTCTGGCTTTAACGTTGATATACATTTCTGAGAGATGGAGGCGGTGTAGTAGCAGTATAGTTATAAATTATAAGGATATAGCGCGGGGCAGGCACCCGGCTGCGACGACGGTGGCGGATGTGTAAGGGATGATTATGCCTAATGGTGAGATATTACCGGGTATTACCTCCCAGCATTACCGCGGCTCCCTGCTTGGACACGCTTCTGACCGTGCTTGAAAATCTTCCGACAGGGTTTCCTACTCTCCGTCACTCTAGGTCCGAACAAGTTTTTCGCCGGGGGCTGACTGCGCGCCCCGTTGTTATTAGGGTGGAAAAAGATATTCCCGCGCAACAGAATAAAACAACAAACAGACGGAAAACAAACAAAAAAATAAAACGAGAGAGCGAAAGAAAAATTAACAACGAGGTAGGGTATATAGGTGTAGGAAAAAAACCACGTTCGGAGGTATGTGTATATACATACTATATACTTTATACATCATACATTATATAGCGTACCTAATGTTGAAAAATCTCGCTCTATATATACGCGCTCTGTACACGTATGTATATATACATTTTGCAGGGCGGACGCAGTTTTCCCCTCGTTTTACTTACGTCGTTGAATAAGCAGTAAATAACAATATACATGCGCCACCGCGACTGTGTAAGGTAGTTAGGTACGTATATTTATAACGCATGTTGCAGTTGCCCGGGTTAATATCGCCGGGTGTGTATATAAGGTAGAGTATAGTATACATGAATATTATCGAGCAATTATGATCAGCCCTGCGATACAGCGGAAAAAAGGAAGAAAATGAAAGAACAAGCAATAAGAAAACAAGGAGCAATTTTTAATTCCAGCAAGCTCGAGCGCGGGAGAAAAACCGCGCGCGGAAAAAAGTCCAACCAGCTTCGTGGACGAGATGCAACGGTGATGCTGCCGCCGCCGCCGCCGCCGCCGCTGCTACAACGACATATTAAAAATCCGAGCATTTTCACCGCTCGGTGATATATAAGGTATATCTTTTCGGCAAACACGGAATTATATGTAAGCCTTAAGACATAGACAAAGGGGTGATACGCGTCGAGTCTCCAACCCTCCGCCAACCTCTGCGCTCCCTTCCTCGAAGAGGCCTTTGCGCGCGCGAGAGAGAGAGAGAGAGGGAGAGAGACAGAGGCTGGTAGATATACTCATATGATGTACAAACGGGCCTTGCAGGTTCCTACGACTACTCCTCACTCCTACACCTGCGCAGCAGCGACAGCAGAGACACGTTTACGACGACGGTAACGGCGACGGCAACGGCAACGGCAATGGCAATGGCAACGGTTACGGTTACGGCTAGGAGAACTACAGGCGTATTTAAGCTCTGCGACACACAATCCGTAAGCCACGTCGACCCCCGGACCCCCACCGCCTTTAATGCATATCGCAAACACGGCTAGATTGCTCGCTGTTGCATCCGCGAACTGCGGTCTTTATTTAAACAACGGATTTTCAACTTGCATCTCGGTATAATTCGATGCCGAGTATGCAGGTATAGGTATGCGGTACCTACGTGCGAGGGAGGCTGTAACGTATGAAACGTATTATAAACCCGGAGATTGCAGGAATAAGACGAGAGTAGGACGGATCATCCTCTTCGCTCTCTTATGCCGTATGACATTTTTTTTTATCAAGTTTTAATTTCAACCAGTTTGTTCTTTTTTCTTTTTTGTTCTCCGCCTTTTCCGTTCGTTGTATCAAATCATTGTTTGAGAAACGCAGATCAAGGAAGTCCCCCGGGGACGGTTTTGATCCCTCGGTAAAAAAAAATTGTCGGATGAACGATTTGACGCTCGATGGTGAAACGCGATTCAACAGTGAATTTCAGACTGTATCGACACTCATCGAGCTAGCGATAAAATTCGATTACCAGATCGTCTCGTACTTTGACAGAAAGCTCGTTGCCTCGTCGAGAAGTAACGATGATCGAGAAATTTCGTCCGTAACCCTATACACGATCGGAACTCGGTGAAAAAACGCATTCATTTTCTTTCCCCATACCAAGCCAAATGGTTGTCGATGTTCATCGAATTCAATACCAGATCTGCAAACCGGTGAAAATATTTCCTACATATCCCTGAAAACGAATATCTTGAAAATTTGTACAACACGTTTCAAAGTTATGAAAAGAGCTCGACTAATGTCCCCCGAGCTATTATAATATTCCGCATTCCTGCGACAATGAAAATGACAATCCACCGTTTAACTGAAACCGAGTCGCTATAGTATATACGTATTCCGTTGAGGTATTTACAAGTGTTATGGGGTTGAGTTGAAGCGCGAGGATGTTTTATTCGTGAGTAACTGAAGCCTGCCACGACACCGCGTGAGGCCACCCGCCGCGGGTGTAAAGACGTGGGTGATGAAGGAGGAGGAGGGCAAGGAGGGGAATTTAGGCTTTGAGAAATAAGTCTCCCTTTTCTGTCGGGCGTACGCCTTCTCTCCTTCCCGCGCAAGTCGTAACGACTCGCAATTCGCTCTTGGGAGGCAGGGGGGTAGAGTCGGATGAAAATTTACGGTTAAAACTCCTGCAGGCGCGAAAAGCGAGAGCTCTGGCTGCTGGCTAATGGCTGTTTTTCTTACCGGTGAATACTTAGAGAGAGAAAGAAAAAAAAAAAGAAAAGAAAACTTTTCCAACTGAGAGAGATAGAGAGAGAGAGAGATTGAGAGCTCCCTAGCCCCCCCCCCCCCCCCCCCCCCCCCCCCGCGAGCCTCTTACGGAACTGATGCTATTCTACAAACAGAGTAATTTTCAACTATCAAACAACACCCATATCTCCCCTCTATACTACGGCACAGGTATACCACGCCGCACTGTACTACCTGCTATACTCCTATAACTCTCCATATACACAGTGAATAATTTTTCACGTCTGCGCAGATGTAATATATGGTATACGAGTTTAACAGGAACTATGTAAAGCGTGTCTATATTACAAGCTACAACCTCCATGTATACAGTCTATCTCCGTAAACCTTTTCTCTTTATAAGCTAAAAATTGAAGAGTGACGAGAGGTAATAAGAATATAATAGGTGAAAGTAATTGGGAGCGCAGTTATTTGTTGAATAATTAAGAAAATTACCCTCACCCTCCAACTTTACAGAACTCTCGTCGTACGTAATCTTGTGATCCAAGTTTCGACGCTGGACGCGTGCATTGAGGATATGCCTGCCGCACCCTTTGGTTGTTCGAAGGCGCAGTCGAGACAAAAGAACGAAAGAAGGACGGACGGATGAAGGGGTGGATGGATTTGCCTTCTTTCTTCCTCATTCCTCACGTTCAAAGTTTACGCGCGTCTCGTTCCGACCTATACCTCCCCTACCCGTGTATTACCTGGTGCGTTCCGGAGCTTGGTTAGTCGGCAGATATAGGTAGGTAGGTCGGTATGTGTACAGTATAGACGTAGTTAGCCTCGGTAATATCTATTTCCCACCGACGCCATTTTTCTTCCCTTAGTATAAAACACGAACCGTGGGTGCGGCCGGCTCGGGGATTGTATTATATACGGTGCTATAAGATATTATAACCGTCGTCGGTATTACCCGTTCCAATAGCTACTCGTATCCGTATAGGTAAACCTACTACTACACATGGAATCGCGCACCTCCACCTACTACCCTCCTCCGGAGGTATAACTTGCGTATATACTTTCGTGCAAACAAGCGGACGCGCGCGCGCGCACATGTACGATATGCATGTAATAACCGCAGAATTTAACGTAACGGTGTAACGAGCGTAGGTATTCCTTTATCTCCGATGATGTACGAAACTACTTTTGAACGTCGATTGGCGGAACGTTGAGCGTACGTCAATCGGACAAAATATGCGCCTAACGTGCCTCGACGTGTAACAATTAATTAAAAACTAATACCGGCCAACGGTAGGAACTGAATTTTTACAGGCAGATTTTTTCTTTTTTTGCTATTCTCATTCTCATTTGGTAATGCTGTGTAAAAACCAGCCCTCCTCCCTTCCGTGTGGGCGGATCGGCGGAGCTTTCAAAATTCATGTCATGCGAATGGGGTGGCATGATATGCGAAGGGGTGACGTTGAAAAATCGAAAAATTGTACAAAAAGGAACAAAAACACGGCGAGGTGCTCAACGAGCCTGGTCCCCTATGACGTCATCGGAGATTTTCGGGAAACAGAGAGAAAAAAAAACAAAAGAAACCCCCCGCTACTCCGACCGCGCGTATTTTCGAGATTTGCGAAGGCTGTCGAACGAGGTGTAAAAGATCGCGTATCGGCTACGAATGAAGTGACGGGAGAAAAGTTCGCCGGGGAAACGGGAGTAGAATGTATAATGCGATGGTTCGACTGTACCATGCAGGTATAGTTCTCAAAAGTGAATTCAAACACAAAGCATTATAGATATGTGTATACACAGATATTGCATATATAGACATTACAGTATACGAGAGGTCATGCTTCGTTGTACAGATGGTAATCGACCATTTTGTAAATCAGTTCCGCCATTTTGTCTGGATAGATCGAGAGATACGAGCATAAAAATGAAGCGGGAGGGTTGAAACGAGCCGGGGGCCCTAAGTCCGCGGTTCGGAGCGCCTGCCGAGCTTGACTCGGTGCGGGCCACGTGCGAGCGTTGATTATAATTAACATAAAAACGAACAAATATAATAGGTCTAGAGGCACGCGGAAGGGTGTCATAGGGTTTCAGCTGTTCGGCTCGCTTGCGCCCCGTAGCCGTAGCCGTGGCCGTATCTCCGGCGTTGCGGTCGTCCAGCTCGCACAGCCGGGCGTAAGCACTTTCCGTGGTGGTCCGCGTCGTCCGGCCTCGCGCTCGCTCCGGCGTCGAAGCGAGCATAGCGAGGGGTGCAGGCGAGAAGCCGCGGGTTATAAAGACTGGATCACGCGATGCAAAATCATGATTGATGGGATTTGATATTAGCTACCTCCCCAACCGCCTGCGCCCACGCGAGGAAACCGATTCCAGAGAGTTTTACATTTTCGTATATATTATACGTACATGTACCGACTATGGGTAACAGAGAATATAGATGGACGTATATATCCATTATATATTACAGGGTAAATCTTGTCCCTCGCCTCCCCCCCCCCCCCCCCCCAACCCGATCCCCCTCAATTCTGCACCGACTGAGGTAAACGTCGGTGCAATTGCCGCATGCTTCGTGATATACAATGTTAATATCGATCGCCGCCTCGAGGGGCCGGGGGCGGGGGCGGGGAAAAGAGGAAGTATAGAGAATCGTAGGTAGAGTGTGTAAATACAGGATCGAAATTGGTTATACTATGGTTCGAGCATTCAATCCCGCATTGATAATTTGCATTTGAAGATATTTTCCGAAGAAAACGACCGGGTTTTATAGGGCTAATGTCCGCATACAAAGTTACGTTAACCCTACAACCTTCAGCCTCGCAGTTTGCTCTTCGTCTCCTCTTTTTCTCTTTCACACGACACGAAACATGCACATTGAATGGCTCTCGTTGCTTCTCGCTACATTTGCATACTTAGTTACAATTTGATCTGCGGCCTAAGTTTATTGCTATAGGTATTATAAGTTATTGCGCCGTGTGACCTCATGCCATCCATTTCCGCGGTTCTAGCATACATATGGATATATATATATATATATATATATATATATATATATATACACACAGATATACTACATTCGAGACGCTGACGCACTCCATATCCACACGATATGTACATGTGTGTGTACCCGCTGCATGCGAATTGGGAGAGAGAGAGAGAGAGAGAGAGAGACAAAGAGAAAGAGAAAGAGAGGGAGAAGGAGAAGGAAAATTAGACACAACGCGGGTAAAGTTATAATCAATACCGGGTGGCGGTGTATCGTACACACGGAGCAGCCGCCCAACTAAATTAATCTAAGTAATTCATGCCAAAGTTTGTGTATTTCTCTATTATGTGTTCGCCTAGCTGTATACATTGGGTATAACTGAGCGTCTCGCGTCTCGGGGTTGGGGGTTGGGGGTTGGTGGGAGAGGGAGGTGGGGGGGGGGGGGGCGGGGAGGAGTGGGCTGGCTTTAATTTTGTACGTAGCTGCAGGTACATAATGTATGAAAATAATTGGATCGGCTATAATATATTAACAATATACTATAGTGCGTCCTTTCAACCGTGCTTCGACACGCTGATAACAGGATACGTGCTACTACTATGTATATGTTTCAATATTACACACGCTGCTTGTGAGACGAAAATTCTCGAAGAATAAGCTTACGCCAGGAGTTTGAATGAGGAATGCGTCGCGTCGCGTGAGTCGCTCGGTATAGGTGTACGATATACATCTAGTATTTGAATGATAAGTCAAAAAGTTTAACAGACCGATTTGAGTTCGGAGGGATAATTCGTTTCGATCGTGTTCTTCTGTTTTCGCATCTTTCTCGCACATCCTCGATCATTCGACGATCCCTAATTGAGAACGCATCGAATTGATAACCCCACCCCACCCCTCGTCAGGCGAACTTTTTTCGCCGCGACGGAATTATACGGGGATAAGATTCGTATAAGAATCGCATCGGGGAGTTCCAATTCATAATATCGTTTGGATATTATGTCCTTGATACTCCTTCCGGAGTGCCTTCCGAGTGAAGAACGTGAAAGCTATACCTCTACTACTATAACACCTACGTAAGATTATACTCTGGATTAATCGATCGAAGAAAGTCGCTAAGCGGCGAAAGTATACCTACTAACAATATAAGCGGGTGAAATCCGTCGGGAAAGTTTCGACGTAGCTATCGGCTCACCTACCAAATGTAAGTAGCTGATATCTAGAATTGAAAATGGGGGAATAAATCGTCGTATAAGATGATCACAATGTACCTCATAAGTTATACTCATCCCCCCGCCCCGCTACGCCGCCGGTATCCTTCACCCCCGCCAAGGTGATCTATATGTACGCGGGAAAATGTGGTAGCGGGAAAAGGGGGTTGCGTACGGAGCTAAGCGATATTTAATTCAGCAACCAAAATCCAAGTTTCATTCTTCATGGGTCTCCTCTCCTCCCTTCTTCCTTCTCGTTTCTCTCATTCGCCGCTGAAACCAATGACACAAGAAAAGCCGCGAGTCGTTCGACGGATCATCTACGGGCTCATGAGCGGCTCCTCCGTTAACTCACACGAGACCTCGACCGATCGCTTCGCTTGCGCGAAGGAACGCGTACTGCCTGTATGTGATCCGTCGAACGAAACACGGCTTTCCCTGTGTCATGGGTTCAACCCCGCGGTTCCGTGGCACCTCGGCTCCGCGGATAGGTTTGGGAGGTGGTGGAGCGAGCGAAGTTCGCTTTCCCGACAACCTTGTATTTTTCAACCCTTCAGCGATGCGAGGAAGCGAGACAGAGGGAAAGAGCGGAGGCTAACCACCCCTTCGTCTCCGTGCTCTCGCTCGCTCTCTCTCTCTCTCTCTCTCTCCTTCTCTCAGCGCCGTGCCTGTCGGTGAATAATATATAAACGGTGTCTTCGTACGTAGAGACCCAAGAATTACCGGGCAGTGTGGGTCGTCGTTTTATTCCGTCGTGAAACATTGATTTATCGAGTCCGAATATGAAACCAACCGCGACGTTGGTAGGTAGGCCAGGCAGGCAGGCAGGCAGGCAGGCAGGCAGGCAGGTAGGTAGGTAGGATAACATAACCGACTCACCTGTATCAAGTAATATACCTAATAATAATGAGTTTTACATTCTACGGAATGACCGAGAAGCTACAAAAAAATACACCGACGATAATAAACGATTTTCATTTAGATAAAAATTCTTCTGTTCTCTTCCAATTATTATTCCTCCCGCCTTCCTCCCCTCGAAAGGAGAGTAATAAATTCTATCATATCCACCCGACAATCTATCTATAAATTGTATAAATCTCCCACACGCGCGCACATACACGACGCACAGAGACGCGAATAACCGCGTCCGTGTACAATAACGTACGCAGGGTGGGTATCCTTCCTCTGAGGTATGAGTGCGTGGCGAGAGTTGGTAATAAAGGGTGTCTGTGTATATACGTAAAACCATTATGTAATTACATCTAGTCTGGCCGGATGAGAGTATAGCGTTAGATATAGGGGGGAGGGGGCGGAGGGGGGCAGGGGTACGGCCGGGTTCGGAGAGAGAAAGAGAGCGATAGAGAAGTCGGTGGAGGAGAGAGAATCGGTAGAATTTGATTTCAGAGAAAAGGGTTGATATCGCTACCCAGTTCCGATCGCGTGACCACGTTGCCCGGGTTAGGTGCCTACCCACCACTCTTACAAGTTGGTGTACGAGCGCCAGAGGCGCGCGGACGTGAATTAATGTCTGTTCCTCCACAACGGCGTGGAGCGACCAAAGGGATGTGCGGGGGACTACTTGCGAAAGAGGGAAATCGAAAGGAGGGGGGTAGTCGCAGAACAGAAACTTCTCTTATCCCTTCATATTCGTCACAAATAACTGTAACAATTAAATAAGGAAAAGAAAGAATCCAACGCAGTTTTGACTTTCGGTTTAATAAAATCGCGGTATGCTCGGATGGTGAACTTCGTGAACAGTTGACAAGAAGCAGAATCACGCAATTCCGTGGACTCTCGTGGTTTATAGTTTCTGGTCTCTGGTCTCTGGTCTCTGGTCTCTGGTCTCTGCTCTTCGCCCTTCGCTCTCGTATCGCCCCTTCGCTCTGGTTCTCCATTACGGTAGCCATGGCGACCGCAATTGATTCCATATAAGGGGGCGGGGAGGGGGGGGGGGGGGGCACGACGTGGGGTCCCCGGCGTTGCAGAGTCTCTCCCTTCACTACCCACTACCCACTGCCGAGCCCGATGTCCTCACCATGCTCAATAGTATCGGTCAGTTTAATCACACCGCGAGAGGTAGATAGATATAATTCCGACACTTGTCGTAATTTCGTCGAAAGACCGAAACATGGACGCGCGATGTGTCCATTGCGAATTGAATTACCGAAAATCATTCGTCTCGTCCTCGTCTTTTTCATACGACGATCATTCGAATTCGAGGTAGGTACCTCGTGGATCTCCTCGTCCGAAAAACAGAAGTAGTATGAGAGTGAATTTTTTTCGACACAAATTTTCCTCTTCGGTGTGATAAAAATCAAACACTACCGCGTCAATAATAATCCGTTAGAATGCGAGGAGAATCGAGATGGAATCGTGGTGGGTAGGTATGTATGCACGGTGATGAAATATACGTTCGGTCGGAGGCTAGTCCGTAGCATTTTGTAAATGAAATTTTAAATATTGAAAATAGCCGTTGCTCACCCTGTTTGCTTTTTGGTCCCTACTACCGCACCCCGAAAAACATCGTACATATACCACAGCCGGATCCCCCCAGCACCAGGGTGAACTTCCCTCTCGTTCACCCCACTTACACTCGTCGTTCGTCAATAATCATTTTATTCGGGGGAGTGGAGGAGAAATTCGAATACCCACGCAGGTACCTATATAGGTATTATATCAGGTGGGGCAACCCGCTTCCGCTCCCACACCCATCCAATGAGAGAAAGGGAGGAAAAAAGGGAAGAAAAAAAAAAGAAAAAAAAACAAGAGAAGGAACAAAATTTAAATAAATGTATGAATGTAAATTGAAATCATGCAGCTAGGTACGCGGCCGCCCCCTGTATTCTCCTCTTCGCGTCAGTCGGCTACTATAGGCAGTATACAGATTCGCGAAAATGAACGCGTAGCAAGAATTTCTCTGTAAAACTCGTACGTGAGCCGAGCGCCGAGGGATAAAAACTAGAGAGAATATAGGAAACTTGGTCGACGATTCCAGCCCCTGACACGTAATGAATTATATCTCAAAGGGAGGGGTCGAGTGGAGCATCGAAAAAAGTGTTTAGAAAAAATGGCGGGAAGAGCGTAAGGGCAGGTAGTCAGTAGAAGAGGTTAGGAATACGGGTTTCCATTGATAACAGTTTCGTGCTACTCCAGTCATACGTTACCCCCTGCGTGTGTCAATTTCGGGCACAGTTCGTTGTGACTTTTCGAACCATCTCCGAATGCAAAAGAGAGAGAGAGAGAGAGAGAGAGAGAGAGAGAAAGAGAGAGAGAGGGAAGGAATAGTCGGAGGGTAACGAAGCGGACAGACAGACTGAAAGACACGGAGATTGTGAATGATTTATAAGGTGCTAGGGGTGGTGGTGCGGTTGCTGGCTGCTGCTCGCTGCAGAATATATACCATGATATCAGCGTATTAGGAGTCGTCAAACGAATTCAAGGCGTTTGTTTGCATCCGCGGACGAATCCCGCGAGTTAAGAAAAATAATTAGGAAGCAGAAAAAGAAGGGGAAGGTGAAGCCGAGGGATGAAAGAGAAGGGAAAGAGAGCTCTGGACATAGTCCGGGGTTTCTCTTCTCGACGAAGTATCTGAGGATTAGGGATTTTCCCGCACCCCGTGTACGTACATATTTGTAGGTACCCGGAAAGCTCGCAGCAAGGTGAAGGGATGATATCCGTAATCGTCCTACGAGGAAACAAGCGAACCAGAAAAGAAACTGTATATGTACCTATGTATATACATATATATATTTCATATTATTTTTTGCCAAAGATTTCCCTACGGGCACGAATGTGGATGCGGTGGTAGGTTGGGGGATGGATGCTGGAAGCGGAGGTAGAGTTTGAAGTAGGAGAGATGGGAGAAAGGGGGAGAGGAGGCACGGTTCTTGAATACTTTATAAACGGAGAGATAGAGCCAAACCCTTTTTAAATATTGAAAAACTTAAAACCATTTGCCGCGGTTTAAATATTTAACAGATAAAAAATTGCGCCTCGCCATACGTTATTAACGTACGTACCGATCTACGGTAGTGGATACGGCGCGGTATGGTCTTCAACTGTGGCGAACACACGGACGACATGACGTCCTCGAGAACGATGGTAGCTCGTCCGGTTCTTCTTCTTCTTCGTCTCTTTTGTATTTCTTCTCTCCTTACAGCCGATAGAGGAAAAGGCGAGAAGGAGAGAATAAAAAAGGAAAAGAAAATAGAAGGAGAAATTATATTAGAACGTGCCCAAGTTATACGTGCGAATACGCGTATAACTTATATATCTGTCTCTTCGCAAGGAACTACGTACGTGAGTACGTCGGATGTTCGACGTTCGAGAGTATCCGATTGAAATCAATGCTTCACCTCCCTCCACAGCACAACCCGGCAAGTTTATGAATAAAACAGGATAATAGGTAACTGGCCCCCGTAACGCGTGCGATTTACCCCCTTCCTGTACCTCTCGCCTCTTTCCCTCTTTTCTATACCGCAAAACCCACTGTATGAAACATCGAAAGTAGTAATCCAGACTTACCGCTGAGGTTAGGCTCCATTAAATAAAATAGGGACAAGTAAAACATCCGTTTCTCGTTTCTCGACATCTATGTGAAATGTCTACATACATAGGTATAGGCATCATTTCCGTGAACGATAATATCGAATGTTTCAATGATTTAACAGAACTGAAAGAATTGCTGCGCCAATTCACTATCAATCAAATATTTCTCATTCTATTCTCGTGGGTTGGGAGAAATTTTCATTCTCCGCTCTACGTTTCCTCAGATTTTCGCCCATCCCTCTCTATCTCAGTTTTTCTCTTTCAAAAACATGAACATCAGATTAGATCGGGTTGTCGAGGGTGTTTGAAAAGTGATCTCAACATAGGTATTCGGGTGGTCACTCTTCCCTTGTGATCCGCATTCGGTGACTGACGAATAGGACGCATATAGGCATGTGCATACTTGCGTATGTGTACACATGTAGGTATATTGGCAATTATCTGCGAGTATATCGGCGAGTATCCCAGGTTCTATGCTCTATACTCCAAACTCTATACTCTATACGCTATAGAGGCGCGCCACTCGAGATATCTATGGGTGGGCATACCCCACCGCCGCCTCACCACTCGAACGCCATAACGGGGCACGGCATAACTCAGAATTGCTTGCCTCCGGGGGTAGAATTGACAGCATAGCGCTCTAACGTTGTGTGCCCTCGCGTTATGTATTTATGTAAATCTATCCCCCGCCGTATAGGTTGGTCGGTAGGTACATACATATACTCGGACAGGGTGCAGGTAGCCGTTGCCGCTGCCGTTGCCGTTGACGTTGCCGTTGCTGCTGCTGTGCTAACCTCCATATACTAATATACCACGTACGTGCGCGTGTGTATTTTATGAATACAGACACAGGTGTACACACACGCTCGCGCGTAGACGAGGAAGAGAGGAGGTGGATATATCCAACGATCACATTAATCAGAGGTTATTGCGTGCATTCCTAATCATCCGAGACCCCCCTAACTATTCTACGATTCTGATTGGTGCATTACGGGATATTTCCGGTGGGTACAGTGCTCCGCGCATACCGCCCTCCTCTCTGGCCACTGGCATATACCTAGAGCATCATACTCGAGAGCGGCAAGGACAATGGCTGCGGTATTCATAATAGGGATGATTAGAATTTTATCCATCATTTTTCTCTCAAAATCGAAGATCCTCGGGGTTTCAGATGATGAGATGAACGGCGACGAAGCCTGCAGTGCACAGGGGACTGAACTAGGTGAGAGAACTCATAGCACGCTAATTCTTACGATTTTTAATGCTCGGATCATAGCGCAGCTGCATTTTTATTACAACGGTACTTTTCGAGATTGATATACAGCCACGAAAGAGGAGCGCCAAAAGTCGACGAGGATGAGAAAGATGATGCGCTTCTTTCTCCTCAAGGAATCTTTGTAACGGGACAAGAAAGAAACAGATTATCCGTATTTCGTGTTTCGTATCTTGAGTGGCTGCAAGCCTCGCCGTCCACCTCTAATTGGCGTTCGCGGTGTATCTGATTGTGAATTTGGTTCATGGTGAAAAACGTCATTTGTGTAATTTGTAATATCGCAGTGTGGTATTTGAGCCTGCAAAATGTGTTAAAATCTGTTTGAAAGTGATTTCGATTGCTCGCTCTTCGAATCGGAGAATAATTACGAACTAATTAACAATCCAGTTTCAATCCAGCTTCACGGAAAATAGCAAATTCGTAATATCCTAGAATATTGCATCCACCATCCTCCTCCCAGCGTCATGTCAGCCTCGACAAATCTATCCAAACACCCAACGACTCCCTCTTCTCTCCTCTCCTCTTCACTCCTCTCCTCGCACTTGTTACTCTGTCTCTCTCTCTCTCTCTCTCTCTCTTTCCCTTTCTCTTTGCTCCGCAAAACTGTGTCTCTACATAGGTAAATTTTGCCGTACGTTTAAATACACATAAACTGCATCACCATCAGCCCCCTCCCCCTCCCCCGCGCCCGTAGAGCACTCGCGTTTTACACGTGCTCCCGCTTGAACGCGGACACACGCGAGGTGATAACGACCTACAGATTTTCAAATTTCCTATTTGTAAATAACCAATCAACAGGGCTGCCCGGAATCGGCTGTCATTCCTCGTTTCTCCCACCTATATATATATATATATATATACATACATATTCACATATGTATATACAGAGAATGAGAGAGAGAGGGAGAGAGAAAGAGACAATTAATCATTTCCATCAACTCGGCATACAATTAGGTTTAGGTAAAACGTAGGTAGTAAATTCAGTCAAAGGAAGCAAAGAAGACACCAGCGATAACATTGTACACTGAGCATATGATAGATGCGTTCAAAAATCACTACAGCAGTGTGAAAAACCGAAGAGGCAAAGAAAAAAGGAAAAGTTAGTGAAGCTGTACATTTTAGCCGCAGGATTGGGTTAAAAATTAGCCCAGTTTGTCGTGCGGGTAAAAAGTTAATGCGTTTAAATGATAGCAGGAGCAGCGGCAGTATAGCAGCGGCAGCAGCAGCAGTAGAAGCAGCGGCAGCAGTAACAGCAGCAGTAGCGTTGCGGGAGCTGCTATTCCCAGCAGTGGCGCGGTTAGCCTGCCATCGTTGTCAGCCGCATTGAACGTTGCACAGCGCCCAGTGTTTAACGAAGTTAAGTCGCGAGAATTACTTGGCGGTAAAAATCTGATTGAGAAAACTCTGTACAGCATTATAAAGAGAGAAGGTGGAGGAGGCTGATGAAAAAGGCCTTGGGTGCCTTGATCGTCGGATTTAAAGGGCGAAGAAAATTACAAACGACGAGGATGACGACCAGGCCCGACTGGAAGGCGATAATATTATAATATTAGTAGCTGGAGGCGCGACCGGTAAACCGGTAAACTGGCTAATCGGTTAACGCCACAATGAACTCGCCAAGAATATAAAAAAATGAAACCAAATGTAACTGTGTAAGGAAATACCATAGAGAACGATAGAGCGCAAGGGTAGATTAACCGAGAAAGGGCAATACGGTTGAGCTGGGGGGGTGGGGTAGGGGGGGATACGGAGGCGGAGAGAAAGAAAATGAATACAAAAAAAGACAACTTTCCGCGACTGAAGAACGTTTTACCGATAAATACAAATACCTACCACAAGAGGACTTGAGGACAAAGCGCTCCGCTGGGAGAGAAATCCTTCCTTGCATAAATATATTTCGCTCCCATGAGCTTCGGTAATTCAAAGCTCTGAGTATTTTGCATCGCAGTTCATTGTGAAATTTCATTACTGACGCTAACCCGAATGAATCGGGACACAAATTTGGAAAAACATTCCATTCGTGTTCCACAATAGTGAATCGAAAACTTTGGTACCGTACTATATATCTATATCAAGTTTCGGATATCGAAAATATTCCCAAAGAGATAACCGCCCATTTTGTGGATCAGCCATTTTGTGGAATGCATGGCGACGAAGGAGTGCAAGAAGGAAAGGAAGGGGCTCAAGCAGTAAGACGCGATTTCGACAGGGGAAAATGTTGTAGGGAGGAGGATATAGTTGATATAGGGTTGAGATCGGAAGAGGACAGGTAAGTATGGAACGCCGTAGGGTGGTTCCCGGAGGGTCTTAAATGGGAAATAAGTCTGCGGCAGCACCGCGTCGCGCGCGATTCTCCCGCGGATGGGATGAGATGGAAACTCTGGGGGATCTCGCGCAAGCTCGAGAACCCCAAACGCCATCGCGGATTGACAAATTGTCAAATCACCACTTGTCGACCCCATAGGTCTTCCAGGGGTTTCCTCCCTCCCTCCCGCCCTTCCTCCCCGTCTGTCTTCCTCTCCATCAACAAGTTATATCCGACACGCGGTCTGAGATGGCGATAACGGAAAAAAAGAAGCATAGAATTTGAGATAACAGCTTACAGAATGCTATTTCGGTATTCACCATTCGTTAAATTACGCATCTTCATCTTCTACCAAAACGCTGATGATTAGAAAAACCGAAATACAGAAGACGGTTATAGCCAAACACGCAGATTACATGAACATTTGAGAGATGTTGCAAGAGAGCAGGGATATTGGCACCGGCGAAGTCGACGTCGCGTCATCGTCGCCATCGCTTTTGCCGCGCCCTTATCCCAGAGCTAATTGACACAGGGTGGAGTAATGGGGCCCCAAGATGGCGTAGCTATTACATTTTCAATCTCAGAAATTGGGGAGAGAGAGAGAGAGAGAGAGAGAGAGAGAGAGAAAGAGAGAGCGAGGGAGGGGGAGAGAGGGAAGAGGGAACGGAGAGGGGTCCCTCTATCCAGAATCTGCGAACAAGTATATTTAAGAGAATGGTACGGGGTAAAGGCAGACATACCACCCGTACAGCAAAGATTGTCTCATCTCGATGAAACGATGAGGAAACACTTGTCCCATTTGGTCATTTCGCATATTTGCTGATTCTGACTTTCGATATTCAATGAAAAATAGTTTCAGAATGCGGTGCGCCATTCGTGAGTTAACACACCTAATAACGGCGTGGGGTACTGACAACGAGTGCCCCGCGGAGCGGACAAAGTTTCACGCACTACGAACGAAAACCGGTGCGTGAAAAACGGGCGGACATTGGCGATTTACCGAAGTTTTTCTGCTTTCTTCCACGAGGGTCGCGTCGTAAGTCAATGCGGCCAAAGGATCATCGGAAGTGAAAACTTTTTACAGGGTTGCGAGAGGAATGAGAGGGTAGCTACAGGTGGTCGAGCTCCTGATAAAGACTGAGTGAATTATCGTCGATATGGACGGCGAAAGCGATAAGCTATTTTTGAGAACACATGAACATTGTGTTAGAATTCACCACACCGATGTGCGAGTGTACATACAAAAAGCAATCTCGCTTATCTCGTCGTCCAATTACATATATAATAAGTCTAGCGATCTGATGACTGACTGTGAACTTCACCGATGCCGTTCATATAATATTATTCATGTCAGGCTAATCGTGATAAGTTGGAGGTATGCATGCATTCTATTCTGTACGTCTCTCAAGGTGCCATTGAAGACATATTTAGACCCATTGTTACTCATTCTTAAAAACATTGTTATCACTTCGGAAATGGAATTCGTAGCTAAACCTCCACCGAACAACCGATCGGAATAAAACTTTGGGGAGTGGATGCAGTATTTCGGCAAGAAGCTTGGCTGAGTAAATTTTTTCAATCTAACCTATAAACGAACCTAACCTAACTTTCAGAGAATCCCGAAAAACTTTTCAATTCTCTTGGAATTTCATCAGCAAAATGAAATATTTCGCCTGCACTTTCTGGCCAAAATTCTGCATCTAATCTTCGAAGTTCCGTTTCGATCGGTTGTGTGCTGTAGGAGTGGCGACGAATCGCGTTTCCGAAGTCGTAACAATATGCATCTAAGAATGTGTAACAGTCGCTCTTTATGTCTGGTGAATATGTCTTTAATAGCACCTTAAACGGAATGATAGTCCCGTCGCAGGAGCCGAGTGAAGTGGACGTGTCCTCCCGGTGCAAATAAATCAACTCTGACGTGAACTTCATCGATTGATAATATGCGTATTCCCATTCTATGCCCTAATAACCTGCACCGTGGACATTTCACGCGTGTACTAGGTGAAATGCGAGAATTATTTTGAGGCCTCCTTGACGTTGGTATTCGCCGGGTTTGTTAAAAAGCTTGTAGTCCAGTGTATATATTTTCCTCACAGATTCGTCGAGGCGTGACTTACTCGTTAAGGATGATGACTCGACTCGATCCTGTTTTATACGGTGCCGAACACTCTCGTATATCAGCAGATTCTCCATTCTGACAAGTGTGACACCGTCATATATTCTGCAGATAGATGTATAGATAGGTATGGAAGTGTGATACAAAACGCTCTGTAGAGAACAAGGGGAATTCGAGAGTGCAATTAATCCGAAATGTAGGTGTGCAATATGCGACACTGCGAATGCATATTTACCCTCGATGACGCGGTTTACCATATCAAAGATGCGCGGCGCCTCGCGTAACCACCTCGCGCGCTTCGAATATATGCGCAATTATTCACGCACGCGGTTGTAACACGCGTCGAGAGATGGTGATGATGAGGTCGGAGTTGCAGAACGCAAAACGAGAAAACGAATCTCCAATTAAAAAAAGAAGATACTATTCACACGAATGAATCACTCTATTGCGTGATTATTTTAAACAATAAATTATCTATCTGCCATGTGCCTACTCGGCTGCCTCAGAATTCTCATTTCCTTCATATTTTTCATCCCTTTCTATATATTTTTTTCTTCCCCCCCCCCCCCCCCCCCCCCGTAACTCGTGGCCGCAGGTCAAGTTTTTTGCATCCTTCCACGTAGGTGTAGGTGTATAAGGTATACCCTTATACTACGTAAGACTTGCGTATTTTTTGTACCCGCACCTTCCTTCCTTCCAACCCTTTCACATATGAATATTTATATTACGTAGTATAAGATAGCGGTTGTTTTATTTTTTATTCATTTTTTTTTCATTTTTCTGCCTCAGGAACATTTTATAGCTGATATCCCCTGCAGTTGGGCGACGCGGTATAGAGCAGGCCTTAGAGCCGCCTGTTATTATTTATCGGCCTTCGGTATGCCTATGCCATATACATCAACGACAGCAAGAGGGTGTAGGAAACGATAGAAAAAGCAAACTACGGAATTGAAAGAACGAAGGAGAATGAGAATTTGCGTGGAATTTGTTATTGCGCTAAAGAAAGACGACATATGCAAGAGCTATTTGTATAAATTAAGTCACGATTAATGACCCCCGCGTTTCTTTTTCTCCCCCTAAGAGTAGAAATCTAGATATTTTTCTCCACCAACGATGGAGGTAGGTAGGTAGGTAATACATCCCAGTTCGTCGACAAGCGTCGTGGCGCGGTGGATGGAAAATTGTAGAAACAAAAATGAAAAAGAACGAGAGAGGAAAAATATATTGTAAGGTATTGAATAGAGAAACGTGTCTTGCCCGTGACTGTTGCAGCGTTTCATCATACGAAATTCAATTCACCTTCATTTTTAATTCTACATAAAAACCATGAACACCACGCACACAATATCACTTGAATTCGCCATTCAATGCTCTCTCGCCTGGATTACTCCCATAAATAGACTCCGACAGACTGGGAGGTAAATTAGCTGCGGTAGTTAGTAAGCTCTCTTCCAGTCACTCCGAGTTAGCAGCACCCTCCTCCCGTACCAGAATTCAGAACGTCTACGATCATTGTCGTCCTACAGACAGACGATGCGAGGCTCTGCTCGCTCGAAACGTGCCGTGTATGCATGTATCTACTTTGCGTCTCTTGACCTAAAAAAAAATATTACGAAGCCACGATACACACACGCGCAACGCATTTGTCATCTTCATTTTTATCCGGTCACTTCAAATATATAGTTCAGCGACGCGCCGATAGAAACAAATTTCTTTTCTTTTTTTTTCCCCCGGGAGCCCCGCGTTTCGCGCAATTTTGTTGCGTTGCTCGCGCGTGCAGGCGAGGGAAGATCGGAACTGCTTGCGGATACACCAATATACGAGTAGGTACTACGTACCGTGAATTAACAACGAACCAAGGCGTGCCCTGCCAAGTCAAGTTTGTATGATACGAAGGTAACTGATCATAAGTACCTACCCCGAGTCATGCCGATGTACTGTAAGACGCATCTATATTAGCTAAGCAATACCGACCTACTCCTCGAACAAACTCGAGTGTTGAGGCGGGCGGTTCTCGATCCCATCTCTATACCAGAATTAGCAGCTGGTTCCACGCGGAATATGATTCATTTCTATTGCTAATTGCCGAAGATTAATACAAACGGGGTATAGAGTGGTGGCCCATGCGCATGCGGGCATGGTGACGAGACAAAAAACACTGTACATTATTACGGACTGGATGTATGTATAAGGTGAGTATTCCGCGTACGTCGTAGACGATCAACACTCAATTGATTATGCACAAACCACAATACCAGTAGGTGCGCCGTGCCACATCGCGTCCGACTCAACATTAACGGGAAGAAAAGGAGAATCGAAGGGAAACAAAATGAAAATGAAATCTCTACAGAACATCATATGAGCAACTCGTTGTACCCCAACTAGAAAATTGAGCGTGTGTCACAGTTGTATAAGTATATATGTGTATGCGTGTGTGTCTACACACAACCGCGAAGAACCGATCGATATAATAACAATGGATTCGTTTAGCTGGTAGTACTTGTATCCGTCGTAACAATTTTTTTTTTTTTTTTTACTCTCATTCTCCTTCTCGTGTTCTTTTACTCGCCGATATCGATACACCCTTTAGCGGTCTTCGCGTCGTATTTATACGGAGAGAGATATATAAACGTTGTGTCGTTTTCTTGGTTTCTTTCGTTTATTTGATCATTGCTGGTTTCTTCTTTTTTTGTTTTTTTCTTTTTTTTTCTCTCTCTCATTTCTTTCGTCTTCTCTTTCCTCTCTTCCACTCTTCCGCTCGCTCTTTCACTCGTCTTCGCATTTTTGGGTTAAGGCTCATGACTACGGGAGGGAAGTTATTCCCGTGAGCGTGCGGTATTATACGAACGAGAGAAGAATATTAGAGAAAATGAGGAAATAGTATTAAACAGGAAATTCCGATGGTACGTGAAGCTTGAACATAGAGTTTTAACGGACAATTAATTTCTTCCGCAATTCGCGCAATAGACCATAGAGACGGAATCACGAGGAAGCGAGTGGGTACCTACCTACCTACCTACCTACCCCTGCAGGCGGCTGGGTGGAAGTATTTTCCACTGCATCCCTCCCTCCCTCCCACTCACCCTTCCTTCGTCCCTTCCTCCCCCGCTGCCCTCCATTCCTTCCAGTCTTCCACATCTTCGCTAATAATTACCGGCCTACGTTAATTAATTGACTAATTATTATTCCAGTTCCAGCCTGAACACGCGAGCGTCGATCATAACCCAGCTGCTGTGCCTGTACCCGTGTACCTGGGCGTCATACGGCACAGACATATATACGAGTATAGTCGGTACGACGTATGTACGCATGCGGTCGCACCACCGTGACTCGATGGGTATATTCATTAGGAATTTTCTTATATATTTTTCGTTCTTTTGATAATTTTCTTTCTTCGACATTCGTGTAGGTATAGGTTATACCTCGTTGAATTTCTTTTTTATAGCTTTTTTTCCTTGTTCTCTAGTTGATTGCACGTCATTTTGTACCAGCAGACTGGAGATGAGGGTTGAAGTTGATAACGCGTTAACGTGTTCGGGCGGGGGTGGGGGTCGAAATTCCGAATTTCAAAGATACGAATACCAAATAGTAACGAAAGATCGGGAAAGCGGGATCATCTTCATTTCAGATGTACCTATTACTAAATAAATTGGATCACGCATTGATCGGAAGGCTATTCACCCGAACGCGCTTTTATCCGAAAACGTATTTTCAGATATTTCACCGCTGGCAGTCTAGTTGCCCATCGCCTGAAGAATAATTTTTGGTGTACATTCATTTTGATGTTTTTGTGTTGCTGTTCCGAATGTTTTGTCCCCTTCCCGATGGCCTCCCAAATTTTTCACTTTCGGTAATTTCTAATTCTCCGGGATCTCGGCCCGTCTAATCTCCGGCCTTTGGGAATTTCCCTGTTTTTGGTTAATTTTGAAATTATATCACCCACCCGGGTGTTCATTTCCATGAGAATGTCCAATGAAAATGGAATCGAGATTGACGAGCTGCGATGATCAATGAATTAATAAGTTCAGCAACGATTATCCTTCTTCATCGGTTAACGGCGAAATGAGCTATGAAACGCATTACCGCAAGAGGAATTGAGAAAGAGAGAGAGAGAGTGATCGGGGGGCAAAGGAAGCATGCGTATGAACCAAAATTTCGTGATGCAATCGCGTAGTGGGTAGTACCTACACATACCGCGAACCGCGGAGCGGGGGTGATTAATTATCAGCAAATAGGAACAGACATAGATTGATATTCCTAGTTCTTGGTTACCCTGGATTTACGGGGAAATCTATCGATTATGACAACGTATGATGGCCCCGACGATTAGGTACCTACGGCTGGGAGCCCTCGATAAAAAAAACAATGAACAGCCATGAAATAGCGGTGAGCAACCCCCGCAGAGTACACAGGGAATCGCTCGATTCGCAAGGATGTGTTTCAAAATCCAATTATACCAATATTATATACCAACATAAGAATGCTTTTCCATACATATTGTGATATATACACGGTGTATACATCTTCTGCATTCATCGATTCGTGAATCGCGATCCACGGCGAATATGGAATAGAAATTCCTGCTAAAAATCAAGCTGCACGTACTCCCCATGTGCAAAAATGTTATGTATAATATTATATATATATATCGGCTGATATCTCCGATATTTATGGGCAATATTTCCGATTCAGCTGGTGCTATCGAACCCCTTACCAGTTCAACATGTCCGCAATAAAAAAGTGGATAAAATTATACCGATACGAGATATCGGTATATCGATTTCAACCTCAACCTCTACCTCTGCTTCTATACCTATGACATACATACATATATCTATATACATATATACATATATATAGATATATATTTATATACCTATACGTATATACCTGTAATGCCGATATATAGCATTGCACGTGGGTTTCTAGTCGGGTCGTAAAATTATTTATTCCATTTTTTTTCTCCAAACGTCGTTACAATATAGGAACGTGATGTATCTTACTGCCGATCTACGTGCGAGCGTGTAGTACGGAAAAGGCAATATTCCCCACCTTTAACGAAAAACAACCAGAGCAGATTTTCTCCGAATATATTTTTCCGCATATATATACATTATACCGTCTCAATTAGAGAATAAAGCATAAACAGCTTTCATCCTCCTGGTTCGTGCCGAAGTGATTAGAAGAAGAAGTGAGAACAAGCCGATATAAGCGTTCGAGGTATACCGATGCACCTAGTTTGTGAAAAAACAGAAAAAAAAACAAAAAAAAACAAAAGAAAACAAAAACGAAAACAAAAAATCGAACAACAGAAAATGAAATATTTCTCCGCAATCGCAAAACGAAAGAAGTAACGGAGGAATACGCGCTGCTATTGGAGCCTCTATATTCTAAACCAATCGAAAACGGGGTGAAACCCGGGGTGTGCGGATCCTAGTACGCAACGAAACGTAATGCAACGGGGTTATACTGTTACGATTACTGTTATTGGGGTTGTTACGCCGCACTCGCTCGCCCTAGTATGTATACATATGTATATATACCTACATACAGCCATGGAACAGCACCGTTTCTTCTTAATGATTACGATTATGAAAGTTATTTTCCACGTTGTATTAGAGCTCGCCTCCTCTCGCCCCTGAAAACCCCGCCAGCGTCCACGTGTATATTCCTACTCCAGTCAGGCGATTCTCAACTCTCTTTTTTTGTTCGCCATTTTTTCTCTCTTTTTGGGGGTTTTTTTTCCGTTACGTTTTGTTCGTTTCATCGCTCGCACTCTCGCCTTATTACTATATCGCTATTGTGTGCTTCCATGCTTTCCTTGTTTCCATTCTTGTTTGTTTCATCGCTAACTCCGATCGGCTCAAGTTTTCATTACTAAATTATACCTGATTCTTATATCCGTGATACTGTAGGTATTACACGTACAATGTACATACATATTATATGAATATATACGTGTGTATATATGTATATATATATATACATACACCTGCGGCAGAATTCTAATTCTAATTCTAATTCTAATTCTAATTCAAATCCTAATTCAAATCCTAATTCTAATTCTAATTCAAATCCTAATTCTAATTCTAATTCTAATATACACTGTAGCACCTCTACGTATGTACTATAACTAAGTATAACATGCACAACGCATTTCGCACCGGAGCCGGCCGAGGGGGTTGGGCTGGCTGTAGCTGCGGATAGCGTTATACAGTACGTATGTGTATAGGAGTGGCAGAAAACGGGGGGACGGGGTTAGTCAGAGAGATCGGAGGTGGGAAAAGTGGTCGTGCGTGGTTGTAGCCGGGGCTTGTTTAGATATCATTAAGCCGGGTTTTCAACACCAACGAATTAAGCGTCGCGCGTGGTTTCCAGCGATAAGTGATACAATGAAACAATGACTAGTAGAACGCGCGTTTCGGGCATTCCGAGGGTGAGTTGAACGGAGGAAAAATATGCATCGGGTGCCCCGTCCGCGGCAAATATACCGAATGGAACTGCAAATCTTACGAAATCTCGCCATCTCGTAATAATTTTGCGTGCGTTGCTCTACGCGAACGTCGTTTGTGCCTGGGAGCAAACAATTTTTAAGAAAAAAGAAACACTTCCGGGGGCGTGTGCAGGTATATTATGCCTACTTTTATTCTACAACTCGGTTTCCATGGCCGGGAGACCGACGCATGCGAAATTTTTGCCGGATGGCTATAGATTTTGCGAGATTTTCAATTACATGCGATATATGTCGGTATAACGCGGACGGATCCCGGCACAAGTTTGTTACCGGGTGTTGAAGAAAAAAAGAAAATAAATAAAAAGTGAAAACAAAACAGGTTGGCCTACGATCGCGTGAAGCGAGCACCGAAGTATGTGTATATATATATATATATATTCCCATTATGATGCAATCAAAATATAAAGCTGACATATATATATATAACATATAACGTGTATATACTTATTACTTATGTAAGTAGGTATTATATGATACGCAGGTACATACACTCCACTCTGACATGCATGTACTTATATACGTATACATACGTTGGTACGTACGTTCCGTAATTACACATACCTCATATACCTATACGCCGTATAGTATAGTACGTATATGAGTCTAGATACGTGGAGAAAAAAGGTAAAACGTAGATATAGTATACAGCATATGCCTAGGTAGGTGTGTGTGTGTTCGTGTATATATAGCGCAGGTAATAATAATGAATGTATTATTTCCTAGTAAGAACTATTTATGAATGCTGAAAAAAGTCCTGGCTCACGTCTTTACAATATCTATTCCCGCATTTATATACGTACATATATGTACATACAGCTACATTGCTATACCTACTTTATAATTGAATTCTCATTGACGATTAATCGCGAGCGTTGCTTATAATAGGCGCACCCATATACCTACATCTGTCTCTATACATACGCGTATAAGTATAGGCACCGGATAAATTCACATACGTACACTTGCGTGCATACGCGAGGTACATATATTTATATACGTATGCGAATACACTGCACCTATATACGAATGTATATATTGTATTTATTACAGAGTACAGCGGGTATACTTCTCGTCGAAGGTCAGGTGGTAATCTTTCTACACGGTACACGGCCTCCGCTCGTTCGTTTTATTATAGGTAGGTACGCAATATAATATAATATAATATAATATAATATAATATAATATAATATAATATAATATGATATGATACGATATAATACGATATACTGACATAACCCAGGTATCTACGTTCGTTCATGGACTATCCCGCGGCCGTCTGTTGCCACCGCATGCACGCACGTCAATCATCTAATAAGCAATATTCGTTGTTCGCGTTGATACAGAGATAATTGATATTTGCTGCCTATATGTATATACGTGTATATATTTTACCGCGAATCGCCATGATATAACGATGATATTACAACGCGTATGATAGGTATGGGGAGATGATATCGAACGAGAATGAATCAGAATCGTAAAAAGAAAGACGAAATAGGTCCGAAATATAAGTACATACCTACAAGTCATAGGAATAATGTCACGAAGAATACAAATAAATTTGCAACCAATTTGAATACACGTATCATAGATATCTATATATATTTATTCATATTCATGTTCATATATATATATATGTTTTATTTTCCAAGGAATTCGTGTATGTATATACACACGACGTTACTATGACATTATACATATATACCACGCATAATATTATAATGCGATAGTTATTATATTAAGTATATACCGTGAATGTGTATTTATACAAACACATACGTACGCGCCTGCGTATACATATATGCTGGGTGGTAATTTCAATCGACAACGTAGGTATATCTAGATATACAATATCCTACCTACCCGTACGCTATAATTATACTGTTGGAATAAATACATGTAGGTACATATGACAATTATTACGTATAGCTATGCATATATTCATATATATGTACATAGAGAGTACTATAGTGCGTGCTATATAATAATGATGAAAGCGAAGTAAAAAGAGGAGAGAATATATTTTATATCAGGAGGCATGCACTTACGTATACGTAGGTATTCTATGGTACAGAGTATACATGTCATATGTATATATATATATATATATGTATATATTGGATATCTATGTATGTGAGTTCGTTATATACGAAGTATGTATTATATTATTACACGTATATCGTACTTGGACGTGATATTACGGTAATTCGTTTTTTTCCCCTCCTTACTTTTTTCGCATTTTTCATTTTTTCTTCGTTTTTTTTTCTCTTTCTCTCCGTTTTTATAACGCTGCTCAGACGGAGAAGCCGAGCCGGAGGTCTGCTTGCCATTATACATTGCGTGGTAAATAATAAACATTTATAAGGCCTTGGGAGTTATTATACAATATATATATAACATTCGTGTATACGCCCGATGCCATTATATGGCTATTGTATATTATTAATGCAGCGGTGCTCATTGGGGAGATCTTCCCATATATAATACCTATACATATCCGTATATATATATATATATTATACGTATATAATACGGTGGAATATGACATACACATTATGGACGTATGTACCTACAATATCCTAGCATTCGGTTGCCTCGCCTGGCGTCGTCGCATCGCATCGCCTCGCTCAAGTTAATACTGTATCAGCCCAACGGAGTAATACGTGTAGTAATACGTACCTATATACCACCTATGCGCGGCGCGGATCACGTGATTTTTATAAATTAACTACATCGTAGGCATGTATACGTAGCTCCCCACCTTACGTGTCTACCTACCCACCTCCGTCTAATCAGCAGATAAAACAAATGAATAATTGAATTGAAAATAATGATATCACGGCTGAAGTGAGAAAGATATGATTCATAATATCATTCTAATAATTCGTATTATCAATACGATCGAAGAAAAAGCGTCCAGGTAGAGAGATTTAGTTCTTGACGTCATTTACAGCCGACTTTTTTCGACAGTGGAGTTTATTGACAATGTCCCGAAAACGGAATTTCAACCTCAGAGCGCGCGTTCTGACTCCGATATTACAAGAAACGTTTCGTTCGTGTCATGTGAATGGATTCTAGGAGGAATTGCTAAAACGTCAGAATCAAACTTCGAATCGTAATTTGGGATGGAAATTAAGTTGAACATTCTTTGATATTAATTTTTTTCATCCTCGAAACGATTTTTTGGGCAACCGATTCACAAGAGCAACGAAAGTCGAATTTTTGGATTTCCAAACGCGTGACGAAAGGTTCATTCTTCTAATTCGGAACAGAATGAACTTTCTGAAAATCCGTCGACGCGTTCCGATTTCATTCGCGTTTCAGATCGGTCCGGTTTTTCGTTTCGGCCCACCCTGTACCTACATACAAGGCTGTAAGTATTTTTATTCAGTTTTACTTGGAATCGGTTTTTTCTTTCTTTCTCTCTGTTTCTTCTTCATTTCACGTTCAATTCAATTGAGTTGAATTTTCTTTTCTGGCTATAATGAGGCGAAAAAGAGGCAATATTTCTGTCCGATTGTACGAGATAAGGTGGGTGGTTTCGTTGTTACATAGGTATATGTATATAGGTATGAACTTAGGTATCGCGAGCGTCTCTCTGACATATATGAAGAAAAAACAAACAAAACAAAAAAATGGGAAAAAGAAAGAAGAAGAGAAATACTCATAACAATGATAATGATAATAATGATGATAATATAATAATAAGACGAAGATTAGGTTAATTATTTTATATTATATGTATATATATGTATGTGTAACGTCAAACATCGCGCTCGCCGCGCGGGCGATATATTGTGTATGTAATATACATACATACAAATATATATATACAGATATATATATAAATAAAGATAACGCGCAGCATTTATATCAATATTTATAATAGAAGATAAGATTAAATGTAAAAACGTGTACATATATATACATATAGGTATATATGTATGAGACGTATAATATAGAATACGTATATTCGTATATTATATTATACCTTATATTATACCACCGAACCTCTTATTATATTTATATTGTTACATCATCATCATGATCATGATCATCAACATCAACCACCATTTATACTAGCGCCGTGATCATACAACATAATAAATTGTACCGAGAGAGCGTAAATGAGAGAAAACGACGATAACGGGAAGAAGGAAAAAAACCAGAGAAAAGCAATATTATGTTAATGATAATTATCGTCATCATTAGATATGATTATGAATTGTAATTAATATAATTTGCCACTTTTTTTTTTTTTTTTTCTTCCCCCATCGTAGGTTGAGATCCGCTGTCCTAGAGTTACGTATGTATACGTACTCGCAGTATTATTTATATTATGCTATCAGGTACACTACATATATATATATTATATACAAGAATTATGAAAGTATCGCAACGAAAGAAAATGCAGAGCGAGTCTCCTCGCGATGTGGCTATAGAACGTTAAACGGCACGGATATAGGTACATATGTCTGTAGTATACATGTGTACGATCATGATACATACGTATGTATAGGTGATATCAAAATTGAAATTATGCATGCAGGTGTATAAAGGTATTATACATACATACATGTATATTTATACAGAATTGGAACAAAAAAATCCCAACGTACCTAATACGTATACCTATGTATATATATACGATGCAAGAAATGATGAAAACCCACGACGTTATAAGTATATAGGTATATACCTATTTGGATAGGCATGTATATACATACATGTACGCATGTACTTGTGTTACCTAAGCGAATGAATTTGTAATATTAAATATTACCAACGATTGATTGACGCGTGCTGGGGCTTTTGACGTAGATATATAGCGGGTATATAGGTAGGTATCCATACAGTATGTGCATACATGAGTACTACCGCCTGCACCCGCCAGGATCATGGTAACCGATGTAAAAATACGCAGATAATATATACACGGTGTGTAAATGGAAAACGGAAAACTGGCTAGTGTTCAGATGCGAATGCAGAATCTGAATACTTCGATCGATGGGGGGGCGACGATCGTCGCGGTCTTCATGCCGAAATTGGAATAACCCGCGGGCGTTCACGGCAATCGAAGAAATCCCTACATATAGTAAATAATTATAATTCGTTGACTAAAAAAACAATAACAATTGGACGAAATATGCAGAGTTTGCTGCAGATGCATGCCGGCAGTTTGTCGAGTTTGTGTTCAACATGATTTACAAAATTGTACCGAATCAAATAATCGTGTGGTGGATACTCAAATGTCGTATCGAAAGTTACCGCATGGGAGATCCGTTCGGGATGACAATAATTGAAAAGAATTGAGGCTGAATAAGGAATTTGGAGTGAAGCCATTACAGAAGCTCGCATAACCTTTTCGGTCAACCGCGCAGCAGCAAATATTTTTCACGAACTCGTGTTACTCGGTAGATCCTGAAGATGATATTGATGTTCGATTTTTATACGCCAAATGAAAACCCGATTCGTCTGATTTCGGGAGGAAAAAACGAAACTGAGCTAGCTCGGTATCACCGAAAACGTTGGGATTTCATCCGCCTTTGATAACCTTTGCAACTCTATCTTTTCCCTTCCACCCTGTACATGCAACACATTCATACGTACCTATGTATATACATACGTAGCATTATGTACCTCTTGCTTTCGAATACGCGTTTATACATGTAAACGTATAACTCGGAAGCTGTGTACAGTAGGAATAGTATGCTGTACCCCAGATATGTATATCATACATAAATACCAACCTAGCATAATTTTATTTATTTATTTTCTCTCTCTAACTATAAAATCCTCGAGAGAGAGAGAGAGAGAGAAATACCAGCTGCGGATAGATAGGTATACGAATATATAGGTATAATGGAAACTATAAATTGTATGTATGTATGCGCCGCGTAGATATATACTTGTAATAAATCAAACATATACATATGCCATACAGGTATATGTATATATATATATATATAAAACTTCATATTATACGTGTATAGGTATATATATATGTATATCGACGTTCGCATAGAATTGCAGATGAGGGCCGTGCGGCGGGCGCGCGCCATCTTTAAAATAAAAAGAATATACATATCCATATATATGTGTAGTATAGATATATCATAGGTATACCGACTGCCATAAATATATATACAGGCATATACCAGCCCCGTATAGAGATCCTACCGTCGTCGTACCTAACACGAGACTACATGTCCCTATAGTATATGTATGTGTATGTTCTATGTATAGGTATGTAATGTGTAGTATACCTCTCGCTCTCTCTCTCTCTCTCGATATATATACTTTATCAACGAAACGGGAAAGAGCTTAAAATGAATAATGTATCGTATACTTAATATTATATATACACATCTTAAGTTTCTTTTTCCCACCCCCTCGGCCCCTCGCCCCCACCCCCCGTAACCTTCCCGACGCCCTTTTTCCCGTCTTATACTAGATCAGCTAACCCCGATATACACTGCGAACGTATATATCGCCGTATTTTCTGTATATCAAATTGAAAGAAATTAACGTGCAGATCAGATCAGGTGGATATACACACATATAGAGTGGACTCGTTAATAATGAACAGCGAACTTTCTAGCCGCGGATTAATTTTGGTTTCATATACATAAATATCACATATGCATACGGCTATACGTATATATTGTGTCGTATGTAGATTATGCATATAAATATAACAATGTCACGATTCATACGGAAATGAAATCAGAATCAGTTGATCTTAATGTCATAATGCATGGATGTGTATAATATGTATACGAGGACGCAGAAAGTTCTGTCATTAGATTGGTTCGAAATTATTATAGTTATTTGTCTACATTCTTATATCCTTCATCTTCTTCTTTCCATTTTTAAAATTACCTTCATACCGGATCTTTTTTCCTCCCTTTTTTCCGTCGTTTTTCTCTCTTTCCTCTACCCCCCCGCCGCCCTTATCTAGTTTCTTGTTCATTTTCTCCCTCCTATTATTGATGACATTGGAGAAGAATATTATATGTTACGACTTTATATTACGCTCGGAGGCTGCTGCCGCTGCTTACGCGCACGCGGTATAACGTTGATTTACGATCTGAGAGAAGGTAATTAGCGAAGCAAAATATCTACATACATGTCCAACGGTACTTGCTCCGTGTACGATACCTATATATATATGTATATATCTACCCCACACCCGCGAATATCTGTGCCCAAACGTTTTTTTTTCTTGTAATTTTATTCACTCGATTATTAATTGATCGCTTCGTCTTTTTTCTGTGTTAGTATTCTTCTTCTTCTTCTCTTCCATCCTCTTTCGTAGGTAAAAATTCTACGTCAATTACAGCGCGGCAAACGAGGAAACAGTAGCTGCAGGACGACGCGATATTATCCGCAACAATTTCGATACGCGATAAAAACCTTCAACGTACGATTGTACATACTTGAGACAATTTTTGAACATTTTTTCCCCACTTTAAAAGACCTCCTCCGTATAGATACGTGATACGACCGACCGTTTCCTTTTCTATCGGATGAAACGTCTCGCATTTTCTTTTCGTCTTCCGATTCAATCTCCGGGGCAGGGGGGGGGGGGGGGGGGGGGGGGGAGGGCGAGAGGAGCAGGATGCGGGTTCATATTATTTAAATGAAAAATGAACGTATGCATGCCCGGGGATAAGTAACTGTAGATTTTTACCGGAAATAGCGGTAGAAAAAGAAAGAAAAAATAAGAGGAGAGAGTTTTTTTGTTTTCACCGTTATCTCCGCGGATCGTTGTTTCCTTTTATATATTCTCGATCCCCACCCCTTCCCCTGCGTAGCATCGCCATCGCCATCGCCATCGCCATCGCCAACACCATCGCATATTCTTTGCCATGGACTTTTTACTGCAGCAGGCAGGTATGAGGCAACACGCTCGCGCCCGTTCCGCCCTTCAACCGCACGTCGTATAGCCGGGTACATGTACACGATATTCCTTACAACAATAATTTTTCCCGATATAAGCCAAGTGGTGCATAACGAGGAAAGTATTTCTCCCTATATCGGACTGCCAGGATTCTGGATAGGTAATACAGCTGTACAACATACGTCCATATACATATATGTATATTATACAGGTTATTCTTTCCGAAGACAAAGTGAAAAAAAAAAAAAAAAAAAAAAAAAATTTGGCCAAACCAAAATTTCTCTTCCACATCCGGACACGCGTAGGTATAGTATTAGGTACTGCTACATCTAGGCACAATGATTGCGCATACCAACCCCGAGAATTCTCGAGAAGCAACGAAAGCGAAATAAAAATGGGGGGAAAAAACAACAACAACAACAAAAACGGAAAGAAATCCTAACGTAATGCAATGACGAATATATATAGGTAACCTCTATCGTCGCGTGTATACGAATAATATCCTGGATGCGTGCGGTATACATAAAACCGTGCGACCCCCTCTATTATATGAATTGGAATCGAATCGAATCGAACCGAGCAGCGACAGCAGCAGAAGCGCATAAAGTATAAAGTTGCTGAAAATCAGATTATCTCTACGGCTGGGCTCACAGCAGCAGCAGCAGCAGCAGCAGCATTCGACAGTAGCGCCAACACAGGGCCGTATAGACGAGAAATAAATATATGTATACACATAATATAGGCGCGAGCGACGTGTCATCCCCTCGCGGCATTTCTCCATGGTCTCCGCGCGCGCCTGAAAATGCGTCGTTCGAAACGATTATTTTTGTTTTTGCTTTTTTATCCGCCACGTTCGAGTCACTCTCGCCCTCTCTCTCTCTTCCTTTCTATCTCTGTCTCTATACTTCGCAAACCTCTGCCCAAAATTCCCTTTTTTCCCCTCTATTTTCTTCCTCTGTCTGTGTTTCTCTTTTATTTGTTGAAATTTTGTATCTCTCTGGGTTTCCTTTCGTTTCGATCCCCGCATGGATTGTCATTGATTTCTGCGTCATACATATGCCAATACCATAGGGCGGGTAGAAATGCGTACGTACCTACCTACTGTACGCACCGCTGTAATGTTTATAATTTACCCCTTCAACGTATATATATATATATGCGTCTAAACACACGCAAAAACAACACATATATTTACGCATGTACGCGCATATACCAATATTGTATGCCTAATACGGTCTATTTTCTCCCTGGTATTAGGGGCGGCGGGAAACCGGGGTCGGCGGTGTAGGTGGCGTCGGTGGGCGAGGGAATCGAAGCGGAACGCTCTGCCGAACAATCATCCCTAGGGACTTGAAATGCAAAAAACGTAAAACAAAGAATCGAAAGCCTCTACGCGGCTTGCTTGTATGCGCCCTGTACCCGGATTTTATCCCCTCTCAGTTTTTCTCTGACCTGCCCCCCGCGTATTATGAAGCACGAGTATGAGGTAGGTAGGTATAGGTAGGTATACGGAAAACATCGTATACACCTACCCATGTCTCGATTATTATTTGCCCTCGTGATATATTTCAATAAATATTTAACCAACGTATGTCTAATTGTCAATGAGTAGAATAGGTCCGCGTTTTGCCGGCTCGAAAAGAGCGAGACTTTCGGCGCCCAACGTGGTGCCCGTAAATTTTTGTTTCCAATTTTGTCTTCTAGGTAAAAGCGGTTCAGGGACCAACGCATACTGGAACACGAGATTCAGCGAGATTCCCGAGTTCCATTCGCGGCGCGCGGGAGAGCGACAGATTTTTCTAACCGTTTAATTTTGCCAACTAAGGTTAAACGCGAAGTTAAATGCCGAGTGAGTACGTACCAATAGCTAACGGTAAAAAGTCGTGATGGATGATGAAAATTTACATTCAAATTAGTGGAAATAATTGTTCATTATATGATAATGATCCGATGATACGGATATTAATATCGATTACAATACGATGTTTCGTAAGCAAAGAATTGCTGCAGGAAAAAGACGGAGGAACAGAAAAGTTCTTATGCTCGTACACGTACTACGATACGAGTATAATATAGTAACACACATAATATGAGCACATTATATTGCGTATAATGAATGTGTGCGTGCGCGCGTGTGTGTGTGTAAGCGTGTAAATTTTAATCAATATATATACTTGACGGTTTCCGAATCTTTCTCTTTCTTTCTCTCTCTCTCTCTCTCTCTTGCACTCTTTTATTTCCCCACGTCAGAATATTTGTCGGATGACGCAACGAGTATAATGTCATTTATCATCTTCTAATAATAAATACATTAAAACTTTTATTACGGTAGATATACGGCATCGCGCGACCTAAAATACCGCCTCGGGAAGTCGAGTCTCTCTAATATATAAAATAAAAGGTGCCATAGCTGGTGACGAGATAAAGATAGAGGGATAGGCATATACACATAGAGAGAGAACAGAGAGAAACCTGCAGAGAGAGAGAGAGATTGAGAGAGAAGGAAGAAAGATGAAAAATAATGTAAAATTGAATAAATAATGGAACTTAAAAAATTTACATTTACCCGCACGTACACACATCTCCCTGCAGATGTATACATATATATATGCACAGGTATATATATATATATATTTATGGTCCAACGGTGCGCAAAGGTATAATATATTTATTATTTATCTAGGCACGTGTTTGTACGTGTGAATATACATATATATATATATATATAGGGAGATTATTAAAATGCAAAACACATTGCGCAACGTATAAAACCGAGCGTGAGGATCGCACGGCGCGGCGGTATAGCTCGAGGTACCTAGAGGATATAATATATAAGTGTAAATAGGTACATTACATACAATAATATACCATACCCATATACCTATAACTATACGTACCTAATACCTGCCTACGTCTTGCGCGGCATTAATAAAATATGAAGTATAATAAAAAGTTATTAAGCACAGAATGAAGAATTTAATGTTTATTCATATTGTGAAGCGATGGGGGGGGGGGGGGGGGGGGGGGTAATAATCATGAGAAAAAATTCAAAAAAAACGAACACGCTAAGAAAGAGAGACAACAAAAAGAGAAAAGAAAAAAAAACGGCAAAAAAAGAAACAGCCCACCGCGCAGGGAAGAAGAAAAAACGAACGAATAAATAAACAATAATCAATAGAATATAACAATAACAATAACAAGAATAATAATAACGATAATCGTCATTATTAATTAAACAGGAAGATATTTTCGCGCACTGCTCTTTCTCTTTTTTTCTCGTTTTTGCATAAAACATCATAATCAAATGTTATACATATATACCCACTCGCGTATATATGAAGTACTACTACATATATACAGTCACACGTTCCAGCCCGCGAAGTTAAGTATAGGTAGGTACTCGATTGGTGAGCTTCGGGTGGGGGAGGACGAAGGGGGGGGGGGGCTCTCGGGTTTATTAAAACCGTAAATGCGTCGTCGCCCCGCGACCTTCGCGATAATAATAAGCCTTCACATATATGTATATTATATATAAATATATATATGATATATATATATATATATATATGTATACATATATAAGATGTATTCTAATTTTTCGCCCACACGCACGGTTCCCTCATTTGTTCAAATATATATTATATATCATACACATAATTTGTTCAACATGTTTTCTAATATGTATATACAGGGTGATTCAGGACCCACGGGGAAGATTTGAGGATCAGGTTGAACGGGAAATTCGAAGAATAAAGTCACTTTTCGAAAACGTCGTGGGATCTATGGTTCTCGAGTTATTGATTTTTGAAGATGACCAATCAGCGGGCGTTCGCCTGCTCCGTATAGTGCCGGATCTAGCGTGTCCACCGACATATAGATAGACCCGCGGCGCACAAATCGATTGGATTCGAATTTTCAATTATTTATCATATTTAATTATACAAAATTATCGGGGTCGTCAACCTTCACATTTCGGGTAGCAATCCTGGGAACGAAGATTCCCGCCGTCGTCCGGGACCAGCGCTCAGTCTGATAAATTGAATGAGAAAAAATTCGAACAGCTGGTTTACAAGCTCGAAAAAAGAAAGAAAGACAGAAAGAAGGAAAGAAAGAAAACCCGAGTCAGGTGAAGTATAACCTATGTACCCGCACCGCGCGTAAGTAGTTTACCGAATTCACATCGTACAATTCACGGGGCACGAGGAGTAGCGCGGCGGTGAAGCCAGCCAGCGATTCGAAGTAGGTATATGCGGTATAGTTGATATTACAGATATTGCAGGTATACCTGTAAATCTATCTACTATAGTTCTCTAGTAGTAGATAGACACACATACGGCTATACGATGTAAGTATCTATCTGCAGCAGATATAGAATACACACGTATGTATAATATAGACGTAAAATATACCATAGTTACATAGATAGATAGCGCCACGGTTTCGCGAGCTGCAATATTCCGTCGATACTCCCTCCGGTATGTATATCGCGGCTATATATATATATATGCAATATATATATATATACAATATATTATTTATATATATAGAAATGTATATATAGAAAGGCAGGTACTGCATGTGCTATACCTATAAGGTTCTACATACAGGAGTAGCATTAGGTGGATAGGTATATAGAAAGGTACCTCTGCATATACGAGTGGGAGAATCAGTTGAGTGGCGGTCGAGAGCGGTACCATACGCGCGCAGTAAACAGAAGGGTGACCGAGGGAAATTTCATCCCTCTAACGCGGCAGCTCAAACTCCTCCTTTTTGCCACACGTCGATCCAGTGTTTCGTTTGTTTTTTTTTTTTTTTTTTTTCTCGTCCTCTTTGCGTTTTGCTTCTCGTCTATTATTTCTTTTTCTCTGCGTTCTTTCAATACCCAAATTTGAATCTTCTATGGAAACGGTTTTCGCTCCCTCCCTCCCTCCCTCCCCGCCCTCGCCGCCTCGCGACCTTCGCCCATCCCTCTTCGCCCGCGCCGAGGACTTTCAATGACACCCGGTGCAACCGATAGATGTCAATTGTTACAGGTATGAATGGTAACGGATATAATTACGTTGTCTTAATCGCGGCCCGACCTGATGTACTTACTAATATGAGGGAGGATCCTCCTCATCCTCCTCCTCCTCCTCCTCCTCCTCGATAGTCGTCCTTGTACCTACTACACAGATAGACCGACGACGGGCGGGCAATAACTACTGGCGAATTGAGGACGTAGTAATATCTATATATATACCTCTGCACATAGTATTCAAAGTCAATATCTTCGGCATGCATAGTTAACGGTTGAGGGGTAAAAGGGTGAGTGGCGAGCGATGGCGTCTTTTGAATATTTGAATAGTCAACCCCGGGTCTCTAGGCTAGTCTTCCTTTGTATACGAGGTAACCTATACATATATATGTATAAATATATGTATATATATGTATATCTATGTAAATATATATATATATATATATATATATATATATGTGTGTGTATATATGTATAGGTGTGGCTTTTATATTAAATAATTCATCGATAACTATGGTCATTATTGTATTATTCTGTAACGCTGACGTGTTAGAAACGTCAACTCATGCAGCGACAACTTCTTCTTCTTCTTCTTCTTCTTCTTTTTTTTATTCTTCTCGATCTATGTATATAAGGTAGTAGTTATATTTGCAATCACCTTATAAAAATAGGTACAGGTACCTACTTCGAGAATTGAAAATCAAAAGCAATTGAGAACGGATGATGTATACATTTTATCTCTTTTTATCATTTCAATTTATCCGAAAAATCAATGAAAATTCAATATTCGCAATCACATATTCTGCACACATATTTTACCTCCAATTGTCAAATTTTATGCCACTGCGCGGTACCGATATCAGCTAGCTCATCCTATGTATGATATGCATATGCATATACTGTATGACATGGCTGCTGCTATATCTATTTTATAATAGTACACCTAAAACTATCGCCTATTACGTGTACAAAAATCCGTTTGATTCGCGTTAACAAATGACGCAGGGATCAATAGTGCCTCGAGTTATTCGGGAGTCATAGAGCATCGTGCGAGGTGGAGGGAAAGGGAAATGGAAAGGGATGCGAAAGGCCCTTACCCCATCCCCCCGCCCACCCGTATTTTTCTCTCCCTGTTGGGATATGGGAATACATCGAGTAGGATATACAGCATAGAATATACATATGTGTATGAAATCGTATAGTCGGACCGTGCATAGGTAGACCTAACAATGACAAAGCGTGAAACAATGCTGGGCGCCGCTGAAAAATTTTCAAAATAGAAAAAAACGGAAAAACGGGAAAACGAGAACGGAGAGAAAAAAAAATGGGAGTAGCACAAACGAGAGCTCGTGGTGGTTTGACAAAAAATAAAATGAAAAATGAAAAATGAAAAATGAAGAATGAAGAAGAAAACAACACGCGCGGAAGAATGAAAATGATGGCGAAGAGGGGGGAGAAAACGGGCGAACGAGAATCGGGGAGAGATAAAAAATTCGCGCGCACGCAGGTGTACGCGTCATTTCGAAAAACGCGAAAAGAAGAGAAAAAAAAAAGAAGGCAGGAAACGACGAGAAAGAGAAGAAAGCAAACTGGAGGGAAGAGCGGAAAAAAGAAATGACGGAAAAGCAAAACGTAGATAAACCGAAAGAAAGAAATTTTATACACCAATAAGAGTATATAGTGAACGAAAGGAGAAAAACAACCAAGAAACGGAAACACGCGCAAACAGAAAATGGAACGATGAAAAAAGCTTCGGCGGGCGCGCGCGCGCGACGCTTCGGCCGTGCAGGACAGCACACAATGCTGCAACGCGGTATCGCCGTACCGCTCTCAGCAGTGAATGCCTATTATATATTTATCTGTGAAACACGTTTTGTATAAGAGCGGCAAATAATAAAACACATACATGGATACTCGTACATATACCGATGAACCTCTACGCAGACTATACCTATCACTTATACCGTACAGTTATACGTACAGAGAAGTGCAGTAGCGCGGGAGTAACGAGTGAACGAAAAAATCAACCCTCTATCTATAGGTAGGTACTACTCGCTATTCCGCATTTCGCGCTGCACGGCCGGCACTCCCGCGATGTCGACGTTGCATATCTCGCCTACACGCATCGAGATCGTCGCCTCACATTACTACAGGACAGAACCCTCGCGGCATTCTGTCAGACCGTTTTATTCGGGAAAACGGTGAAATCTTGGCAACGTCTCATCACAATAATGGCAATTACGTGCCGAGGGTGAGGGTTTTGGTTGCGGTAGTTACATCATACGAACGAATACCGGTGCGATATTCGTCGAAAAGTGATAGTATACCGCAACGACACGGACGCGAACGTAGGTATCGGTGCTTGCGCCCCGTCGGACCTCCACATATGACGGACAAGTCCACACAGTTTGTTTGATTGAGAAGCAGAGACAATCGAGGAACAGCCGTTGATGAAGACGAGTATGTAAAGCGACGAAAGATAGATATAAGACGAAGAGAGAAAGAGAGAGAGAGAGAGAGAAAGCAATGCAACAAGAGGAAACGTACGCTCGCAGCAGGTATAGAGAAACATACCTATACCTACGGCATACCTACATATAGTTCCGTGGCTCTTAGCTATACCTACGCAACACCTTTTGCCACTGATGGTGCAACGCGCGAGTGAGAGGGCGAGAGAGAGAAAAAAAGAGAGACAAAGAGATCCGGCGTTGTGGCGGCACACGGTGTACAACGTGCAACAGGTTCTAGTTTTTGGCAGAGCAACCCCCAACCCTTCCCCTTCCCCTTCCCCGCCACGGCCCCGTTAGTTTCTCGCCCGCTTGGATACACCTTCCTGGGGTAGCACTCTCATTCTCTCTCTCTCTCTCTCTCTCTGTTTCTATATATATTTCTCTCGCCGTTTTATACGTCTGCGGTAGTAGTAGCTATTAGCACTTGGTACAGTTGAATTTATCCCGTTTGCCTGGCGCTTGCCTTTATCTCATTTCGGATTGTACCCAAAACTCATTTAACCTGTAACCTGACCCGGTGAATCTCGTTTTGTACTCTGCACAAGAGTCCGTTTATCGTAGGAAACAGCGTTTCGACGAAACACCTAACCTATGCGGCTATACGATAGGCAGCCACCTAATTTTTGTTCATTTTTTTTTTATCTCTTGTTGTCAATATTATAAAATCGGTTGATGGCAATTTGGAGACGCCACTGGCGATCTAACCTCACTAACACAGGGAATATTCATTTTCCATCAAACCCGATCAATGTTTCGGAAATAGTCGAATACTGAGCCACAGCTTTCTGCCGTAATACTTAAAATTAATGAATTCTCAAAGTATTACCAAAATCGATCGTATCGTTTGCGAAAATCTGTTATTCTCGTTTTTCCGAACAGTTTCTGCATCTATTCAACATAGCTGGTCCAAATTTCCCTCGAATGTTCTTTTTAGATTTCACATGCGGTTAGGCCAACTGCCGCATATTTTACATCCAAGACTATAATAAAGAGATACGTCTACTATACAGCTGTCATCGCGTGTAACGAATGAATGAGTGAAATGTCGTGATACTTGGGATACACATGTGCCCTACACTGCACAGTTATCTATACTACATCTATACGTAACAAGTATACATCGTACGGGACGATGATGCGTACAGGGATGGAGGAGGCTATGATAGGTATAGGATCAGCGCCATCCATCCACGGGGCGAATGTGCGGAACCTATCCTCATCCTCGATTGAATGGGGAAACTGGAAAACTGGGAACTGGGGAACTGTGAACTGGTAACTGCGGGAACGAGCGCGAGCGCGTGTGTGGGGAGCCGCGAGGCATGCCGGGAGTAAAAAAACCAGAAAAATATGTCATCGTTGCATCGACAGTCATCGCTCCGCCGTCGTTGTCGTCGACGTTGTCCTCGTCGTTGTTACAAAGAGCCGAGGGAACTTCACCGCGTATATAGGAACCTATCGTAGATAGATATATACGTACACCGCGACTGTGGCATATAGTCGTAGTATAGCAGTAGCAGTAGCAGTGGCAGTGGCAGTAGCAGGCAGGCAACCAGAGTCATTGTGCGATGCGCCTCCCGTTCTCGTATTGTCATGAGAAACAATGATTTCATGAAAAGTAAAAAAGAGAAGGAGTAAAAAAAAAAAGAAAAAAAAAATACAAAAAAACGGGGAAAAACGAGAAAAAGCTGGGGGAAAAAAAACCAACAACAAAAAAGAATACCGGCAAAAGCGAATTGATCATGAGAGAACAGTGGAGCTCGCGTTGTTACAGATTGAATGCTGTAAGCTTGAATATTGTATGCTATAGACACATGATATAAACCATCCTGTGCAGCCGTCGCACACTGGGGAGATTTTGTCAAGTTAATCAGACTGAGTTCTTCTCCATTCAACTAACAATTTTCCCCCAGCATACGATATAACAATATACATGTATAAGTATTATATATACACATGCGTGTATACGGTTATATCATATACGAATGAGATATTTTGATATTTATGTGAAAAGCACATACATACTTCTACCCACAATTTCTTTCCCATAGTATATATATATATATAAATATATATGCATGTATATGAAAATCGTATCGTATAGTTTCATTCCGTTACGCACAAATAGATTTCGCTGTACAGTACATACCTATACCTATCTCCATAAGCATAGGTTGCGATAAATTGTAGATCGAATTTGTTCATGCGTCGTCATAAAATGTACGATATGAAAATGTAGAAACATTGTTAGTAGTAAAAACGTTTGCAACAACGACAAAAAAACACATGAATTTTTTTTGTTTGTTTGGTGTTTTTATCATTATTATTTTTTCTAGTTTGTTTGAGAGAGAGAGAACCTGAGAGAGAGAGAGAGAGAGAAAGGGAAAAAAGCAATAGATGCTACACAGTGGTAGGTGATACCCTACGTGGATGCGTTCTTTCCCGCTTATTACTTTTACAGCCTCGCGTCCCATTTATTTCGGCAACAGAACGATGCCACGCGACGCGACGCCTCCATTAAACGGTGAAAACTTTATTGCTAATTGCCGTGAGCGTCACTGGAAAAAGCTTTACGATCGCTCGTCAGCGACGCCTCGTATTACAAGCTCGCTGCAGATGCAGTAACACAACTGTAGTATAGTCCCGCGGTAGGCGGCTGTAGGTGTACCTACCAACAGGTATATATACCTATAACTATTGCCTCCATTTTTAATTGTTCGCATTATATTTGAGTGCGTGCTCGTTACGCGGTCACAAAAAAAAAATTCACATCGACCCGAAGCCACATTGTCACCACAATCCAAATCCCTCGCTCAACCAAAGATGATCTTCTCCAATGTCATTTAAGAGGCCATCGGAGTCGCCGCTGGCAATCTAACCTAGCTAGTATAGGGAATATTCTATTTTTCGTCAGATTTGATAAATGTTTTGTAGAAGTGGAATACTCAAACAGTTTGTGCCGTCGTACTCAATGAATCCTCGGAATTTTCATCAGAATCGATCGAGTCCATTGCCAAAATTGACTATTTGCGACAGCGCGAGTCCACTAGCAGTTCGATACCATTATATATATCTGTTTTTCTTTTTCTCCTTTTCGTCTTTGTAATATCAATCAAAATTACTACAAACAGACGAAAAACGACGAAACAGAAAATGGAATTCGTTGCTCTTCTTCGGTTATGATTTTTTTTTTCCTCCTCTCTTCTTTATTCTTTTCTCGTTTTCCCTTATATATATATATAAAGCGGTAGCGAGTGGTTCGCTGATGTAAATTTACGACCTATATATGCCTGCAGGGAGCTGATTGGCTGGATTTGCTGATTGGCGAATCGGCTGTTAGAAAATCAAGACTACACGTATACCACGAGCACATATTATTACGTGCATGTACTTTCTCGTATTTCATCTGGAGATGTCTGACGTGCGAGGGCCGAGGGGCTTCGATATCCTCCTCCATAACGATCTCCATACCGATCGAATCAGGAATATGAAAATATACCGTACCTACCTACCTATCTAGGTGCCCAGTATGATACAAGATCTCGATTTATTAAACTGGTTAGAATGAATTACCAGCTATACCGTGTATATAATGGAATGGCGAGACAAAAAGCGTCGTATGAACCCCCTGCGGGGGTAATCATCGACACCAAAAAACGCAAACGAGCTTCTCCCGCAGCGGGAGAAGCGGCACTCGGCAATGAAGGATAAAAAGAAAGTGTATGAAGAGAAATTTTGGGGAAAAAAGGGGAATGAAGAATAATAATCATTTTTCAGCCGTATAATATCTATAATATACTCTCGAACTTTGAGAGCGACGGTGATTGCAGTGCGGTGCAGTGCATTGCAGTCCGGTCCTGCGTACGCGGACGCGCGCGTATGAATGTGGTATTATTATATTCTATACTCTTATATAGTTTCGAGTTTTATATGTATGTACATATTGAAGCCGGACATACAGCGGAGCTAGCCGTTCAACTGGCTGAAAGTATCTACAAAGTTGCATACGCGTGCATATATTATATATACCTATGCATGTAATAGCCGGTCAACGTGTTGGAATTGCAACCACTTGAACTTTGTGCCAAATTTACCCCGCCGAAAGGCGAATACGGATGGCAAAGACCAGAGCAAATTTTCATGGTGGTGCTATACAACCGCGACAACACAGCTTCGCCGCGCGTGATCGTCTTTGGTTTGAAAATTTCGCGCAAATTTCAAAAGTGGTCGCAATCGAACGCACGATTTTCATTTTAAGTGCCATACTAATTGTTACCTCGCGGTTTCGCAATTCTAACACGTTACTGTATATATACCTACATGTAGTATGTATTTTCATTTTGTGTAAATGTATAAATACAAACATGAGAGGCATAAAATTGTAAGAGAGATAAAAAAGCAAACTTATACTCTTTCCCCTCTGCCCCTTTCCCTCGATCACACTCTCTCTCTCTATCTCTCTCTCTCTCTCTCTCTCTCAAGCCCAATGCTCATGCTCATGCTCGTAAGAAATGTTTACGTTACATCGGCTGTCAGAATATATTTAAATATTCGAGTATAAATATAATTTGTCGGGGGGTTCCGGCGCTCGTGTAGGATATCATATATGCATATAACCTGTATACATACGTAGGTATATAGCCTACACAGAAATAGTACCCGGCGACGTAGGTATGCAAGCATATATAGCTATGTAGGTATATAATATATGAATAAATATAATACAGTACAGGTTGAATCGACCTACGGTGAGGTATATAACGTACACATTGGGTTTATACACATACATATATCTATCCGTATACATACACATGCCTATATAATACCTGGGCACATATAATACGTAAGTATACGTACTTATATACGTGGCCCGCGCGTCTCGCCGTTCGTTCGTTCGTTCGTTCGTTCGTTCGCTCGCTCGTCGGCGGGGCGAGCATATATCTCGTTAAAATATCTACGCCATAAAGCCAGGAATATATTTTAATATTTCGGCATATATTAAAGTTTATTGTTCCCTGCCACCGCGCCTTCACCCCACCGCCTCAGCCCTATAGAGCACAACCCATCGCGAGCCAAGCGGTGAAAGTACCTATACCTTATACCTATACCTATATCTATACACATGCTTAATATATAAATATACCTTATGGTATGTATATCGTACGAAGTATTATACGCGTTACGCGTATACATACAGTGCGCGAGCGTATGGGACAGCGAGTATGTATGTGTTGTATGTGATACGTTCGGCCCCGACCAACTTTTTTTCCATTCTTATATTATATTCCTTTCTTTCTCTGTTTTTTTTTCCTTCTACTTTGTTCCTTTTTCGTTTCTTCATCCTTTTCTTATTATTATAATATTCGGTATATAGGCAAGCGGTATACTATATACCTACCTAATACTATAGTATTTATCATACTATATTCCGGTAGATACAGAGATACATGTAAGGTCTACAACAATATATATACACGGAACGCCGCGCCGTGAGCTGAAGGTCCGTTTCGCCGTATACCTATATATATATTTATATATATATAGGTATATATATATATACGACCTACGCAACTATTATCCGTCAGTTGCTTCAATTCGTTTTTTTGTTCAAACAAACAGCATGAAGTATGTATGCATTCGTCTACATACATGTATACCTATAAGTATATATATATATAGTACGCACAAATAAACAAATCGCGAGCCTATTTGCAAAATGCGTTTTACACAGAGCGACAACATCATGGATTTTCCCGATATCTGATCAAATGATTTTTATCAAGATCGATCGCGGACCGATCAATTAATGCCTGTAACTTGTATGCATGTACGTATCTCGTACATAGGCGCGTTACCTATGTAATCCCGAAAACGGTTACATGGTATTGCAGGACATAATTCCTACCTATATATTTCGGTCGTTAATTTATCCAACAATATGTAACACCTAGCTACGCGTGCATATCCACATACCGCGTATACACGAATTATGTAATCACACAACTCGTTGGACATATATAATATAATAACGCTATTGATCGTTATTATACATACGTAAACGTATGTAGGTACACGGGAACACAGTTTGAAAGGAAACGGAACGAGGAAAACGAAAGGAAAAAGAAGGCAAACGGGACAGAAAAAAAAGGGTGAGGGAACTCTAGGCACCCATTAAAAACACGCGTATATCTATCTACCTAAGCTGTCACATAGGTTAGGTATATACCACGGTATATGTATATCGCTATACCCGTACCTCCGCCGCGCATATAGGTCTCCTCTACCTCTACGTCTACCTCCTATACCTCTACAGGTGAAATTGACGTATGTATATAGGTGCGTGGAACCCGACAATAAGAAACACTCGGTTTCCCACACATCCTTCTTCTTATACAAACGAAATTAGATGGATATTCGGTATAGTATGTATACCCCGCGTATAATACGTATATAATGTATACTATATTATTTTATTCCTCCGCATTCTTCGAGAACGGCTGTAATATGGGTGGGCGGGTGGGTGGGTGGGTGGGGGGGGGGGGGGGGGGGGGGGTACTATTAGGCAGAGCAACATACGTATATACATACAGACACGCATACGCCCGCATTATATGTAAAATATGTAGGTACATACATGTAAGAACGATACAGGATGATCCGTATCTCTTTGGAAAAAGTTATTATCCGCTCCGATACATCATCCTCCCCTACTTACACATGCCTATGTACAGCTACCCGCCTAGGTTGCACCCTGCAGGGTTTATGGTACGTATATCGTTATACATATATATATACCTACGTACAGCGATGTACGCGTCTAGCTCCATTATATCTACCTATTTCGTATTCAAATGTACGTATGCATGCCTATGTATGATATATCTAAGGTTGGTATGTAATACCTATATATATATATATATATCTGCATGTACATGCGTGGATAGATAGGCAGTACGAGCTAATTGCCGGAATAAATATATCACACTCGTGCTCCTGGTACCTATCTAGTATGTGGACTGTTGAATGTGTTTTACATCATGTTTTCAGTCTTATTTCTTCTACTCGTTTACTCGTTTATTTCAACATTTCTTTTCCGCATGGTTTCAATAAAAACCCGTTGAATTTCCATCCGATGTTGTTCATTGGTTGCGACCTGTATACAATAGCGGCCACGTGTATATCTTGTACATACCTATACCGACATTACACATGATGCAAAATTTTTTGATCATCCTTAATTTATTTTATCTTGTTTCGTTTTTGTTCTTATTTTCTTCTTCGCCGCTACCTTCGTCTACCACATGATCATATGTATACGTATACAGTGATGTACTACATGTGACTCGTTGCAGACGTTCGCGTATCTGTATATAGATACATATTATATAGTGGTATGTGGTAAGTATGTAGGTACATACTTACCACATACCATATCGTGTAATATTGAAATGGTAAAGGGGATTCCCGTTTCTCTCCATTCGTCCAACGCCGCCGCCGTTGATTCTATTGGGATTTTTCGTATTATTATATCTGGAAAGAACGGCTCCGGGCGGTGTAATATAATATTACCTATATATTATTTCTTTACAGGTTTCAGTCTTTACTATTTTATTTGATTTTTTTCTCGTTGCTGTCGTTCCCCTGCAGATATACATCTGTATATGTATGTATATATATATTGTGTGTGTGTGCGTGTGTGTGTGTCAGCGTAGGTATATAGGTATATTCCTATACCTCCCGCGCTTGTATACCTCTCCGCGCTGTGGCTGTCATTTTTCTCTCTCTTTTTTTGTTTTCGTTTCTAAATCTTTGTTCATTTTCTTCTTACCACTTCTTCTTCTCTCGACTTTCTTTCCACTCCATTCCATTCCATTCCATTCTTCTTTCTCTTCTTTCTCTATCTCGTCTTTATAATTTCTATAATTTAAAACCCACGACTCTCCGCGCGGCCTTCCTCCACCCCGACCGCGACTTGCAGCGGCGCGGCGGCAGCAGCAGCAGCCTCGTCGAGTCCAGCTGTGGTGCTGCAGCAGAAAGAACCTCGACTTTTCTCCTTCTCCCCTCATTCCTATAGTCTGTTCCCTATACCTTCCTTCCCGAAGAACCGGAACCTGAGAAAGAAACCTGCGCGTTTCGACTACGACTTGCGCCGTGTCGAATATTTATTTTTCCAATTCTTTCGGAGCTTGCAAGAATATATATATACATATATATATATATGCACCTCAACGTATTCATACGCGCTGCGAGTAGTTCGTTTTCTTTCATCGCGTTACACGTATATGTTACGTTAATAAGTTACGTAATACGTAATACCTTATAAAGATAATGCCTATATTATAAATATAGTACCTATATGATGATGATGTTTGTAATGCATACAAAAACGGCGGGGTAAAAAGGTATAACTTGTATACATAATATATATCTAGGCACCTGCGTAGCGTATGTACGTACGTACGTAATACACAGTCGCACGCGTACAATTATATCTCCGAATCTCGATTTTCAATCCTCCCACCCCCAAAAACATTCAATTCACTATCGATAAGAAATAAAATTAAAAAATCATACGTAAACATATATATACCTTAACGTATTACATTACATTATATTATATTATATTATATTATATTATATTATATAAACGATCCGCGTTTATTTTATCACTGTCGTAAAGTTGGATTTGCGAAAGAAATAAATGATAAATAAGAAGAAAACGAAAAGCAAAACGGAATCAGTATATATTAGAATCTGTTATGTAATATAGATAGGTATGTATACATACATATACGTACGTATGCTACGGTATACACACATAGTATGTATGTACGTAAAATAATTTTTTAGCGTAATGTGAACAGATTATAGGTACTGTATTAATGCTGAATCGTCGATTCACCGTTAGACTGTTTATTCCTCTTTCGAATATTATACTCGCACTGCACACGCTCAAAGCTATGTACTACCCGACATATATACATATATGTATTATTGGCTCTTCTTCGCTGCGCGTGTGTGGATAAATTAAATATAGGTTACGTATACATACGTGTATAGTAATAGTATAGTTATGATTAGTGATCATCGTGTACCGGAGGGGGGTGGGGGAAAAATCCCCCCGAGAGAACGAGAAGAAGAAAAAAGGGAGGGAAAGAGAAGAGAGTACATCACATATATACATACACGTAGGTATATACGGTGGCGGTAGAGGCCATATGTAGCTGCTAATGCACACGGTTGGCTCTCTACGTTCTCCTTGAACCTCCAGGCTCCTCGCTTAGGTACATCCCTTGCCTCCCTCGCCGTCCCGCGAGTAAACAGTACGAACATCGACTTTATCGTATACATATGGGTAGAGATAAAGTATATATTATGGTAGAGGTACGGTATGGCGAACGAAAGGATACAGGATGAGTCGTACAAATGTGAAATTAATTCATAAACGAAAAAGAAAAGAGAAGAGGAGTGAAGAGGAGTGAAGAGGAGAGAAGAGAGAAGAGAGAAGAGAGAAGAGAAACGAAAAAAAGGATTGTTCAATTTCGTTTCTTTTTCTTTCTTTATATCCGTAGGTACTACTCCGACCGTGGCATGTCCCACTATACGATCCCACCCGCGCAACTCGAGTCTCGAAACGGTCAGGTAACTTTATTAGGTCTTCGATTATACTATATAAATACATATACACTTATGTATATACCCCCCCCCCCCCCCCCCCACACACGCATATATATATATATACGTATATGTATATGTACTAATGTGTATGTAGTATGTGTGCCTGAGCTACGGTGGGAAAAAAAATTTAATTAATTTTTTCCCCTCTCCCCGCGCCCCTTCTTCGTTCTCTCATATACCTGCAGCCTACCAATACTTCCTATATACTTCTATAAAGATAGGTATATATTTTATTTCACAATATCGACATTATTTTTCTATTTTTCTTTTCTCTCTTTCTCTCTGTCTCTCTCTCTCCCAATCTCTTTCCATATCGTATATTATTTTATATATAGGTATACGTTATGAATATAGTATAAACATATAGATATATATACAGTATACTGCACGATAAGAGACCGAAACTTCTTTACATAACACACTTTATTGGGTATGCATACCTATGTGTGAATATACCCGTATGAGGTGTATCAGCAGTTCCGTATTCTACACGTAACAATTATAATATTACATATGCAGAGAAGGAGATGTATATACATGCTAGATATTTTATAGCGGGGATTCGAAATGAACTGTAGAACAGGCGAGAGAAAGATAAAAAAAAAAAAAAAAAAAATGAAAAAAAACAAAAAAAAAAAAAAATGAAAAAAGAAACCGAAGTACGAATCGCAAAAAGTTGCAACGTCGGCTGCATCAGGAGGACAAAAAATAAAGAATCATTATCCCATAATAATTGAATAAGAAAATATGCAAAATACAATTATACGTAATACACATATTCTACAGCTGTACCTGTATGATATACCTGGTAATTAAGTAAAGGATAATTATTATATCCTATACATACCCACGATGATAAAAACGAATAGACGAAAATAAAACAATAATAATAATATCAACAATAACAATAATAATAATAACAATAATATATGAAAAAGCTTGAGGAATTTCTGTGCGCGAGTCGGTTATAATATTTTATACACAATGCGCCTTCGCCTTCTCTTCGTCGTGCCATTATTTTTTCTCCGGTATAATATATATTTTATTGCTATGTATTGTATTTTCTCTCTCTCTCTCTCTCTCTCTCTCTCTCTCTCTCTCTCTCTCTCTCTCTCTCTCTCTCTCTCTCTCTCTCTCTGTGTCTCTCGCTCAGGTTTCATTGTTCCGTTTCACTCGCGCTGCGACTTTATTATACCTCTCGTAATTTCCTTCGTCTCACTCCGAAACAACCCCCCGACCCCCGCCGCGTGACGGCATCGTCCGCTCTCCTTCTCTATCCTACAGTGTGTATCCTACCTACGATATAATGAAAGAAGAAAGGAGACAGATAGTAACAGCGGTGCCTTGTCCGTTGGATAAGGACAGAGATATAATTGTATCTAAATTATAATATACAAATAATAACAGCCATAACGGCAGGCTGACGCCAGTACACTCGGAAACAAAAATAACATATACTATATACCGCATACTATATATACTGTACCTGCCGTAATATTATATTATATATGTATATTGCACATAGGTATAGATATACATATACATCGTACATTCGAGTATACGCGAGTATACGGGTACAGGTATTGAGAGAATGAGAGAATGAGAGAATGAGAGGGAAGGAGAGACGTGTACATAATAATATCATATGTATTATATGCTACATCATAATTCATACCCACCGCTCTATACATGTTATTATATATGCGTATATTATACATGAGTTTTAACCTTACGTAGATGTATGTATATACAATATACATTGGTCGGTGTATATATTTGTACACATACATCGTACAATACAGGCAGGTAGGTAGGTAGGTAGATATGTATGATATGCCTATAATACATCTGCTGTCATAACGCCCGCGCGAGAGTCTCGACTTTTCTAACCCAGCTGCGGAAATGAATTTATATGAATATACGTACGTACATATATATATATATATATATATATATATATATATATATATATACATCATATTATATTGTGTACAGTATATCGATATTGATATTGTTATTAATAATGTACACAGAAACAGCGCGATACACATATTATTATGTATCCCGTGATACATACATAGTACACACTCGGAACGGTTGGCTATAAAAATGAAAAAAACAAAAGGAGAATATAAAAAAAAAATCGAACGAAACGAAAGACACGCGAGACACCGGCACACGCGGAGAGAATGAGTTGATGAGGAAATGGTACATTTCATTACAGACCGTGTCTTTGATGTTGAAAAAAAAAAAAAACGACACACACACACAAACGCACAAAGAACATTTCTCGTAAGAAGTCTGGAACCCAAATTTTCTCTTGCGATAATTTGAACATTCGTGCGATTTTTCCCTACACTGGCCCTCGGGGGCCGAAATTGGATTACTTGACGTTGTAGGTATATGATCGATTCGAAAAGGGATGAAAAAAAAGCCAATGCTCAAAATTTGGCAGTAAAATTTCGGTGGACTTCCTCCGACATGTATATTTTTCTATCGTTTTTCTTTGCAACACCGCTGCCACCCTCGTTTACTCGTTCCTTCCGTCTCGATTGTTCGGTTTTTGGTTGTTTCTTCTTATCAGAGATCCGAAAAAAAACCGATATTCAATAGAATTACTGCGCGGTACATAATTATACAATAAGTATTGCGCGTAATGCATTCGCCAATGTATACCCAGTACCTATAAGTGAGTACACAAAGGTATATGCACGTACACCTTGATATATGACACTTGTTATATATTTACGCGCACAGGTATATCGTACTACGGTGGATACACAGGTATATATGTATATCCTATACAGCCGAATGCATATAGTAGCAGCTACGTACGATGAGTAGGTAGGTACGTTGAGTGGGGGAGGCATGCAGTGGCGTGCAATTAAAAACTGTTTACTCATTCAGAGCGGGCTTTTTAACACGCGATGTTCGCTGCTCTCTCTCTCTCTCTCTCTCTCTACTCAACTATGACTACTAATATTCGCCTACTCCCGCTACGCGGGGACTGTACCCTCTCGTATACGTACGAGTAGGAACAGCAGCAGCGACGACGACGGCGGCGGCGGCGGCGGCGGCGGCGGCGGAAGAAGAAGCAGCAGCAGTGGCACAGTGGCAAATTGGAACCTCCGGTAGGAGAGCGACTGAGCGAGCCTGCAGCAGCCGCCGCCAGTATCAGCGGGCCTCTATACTAGCGCCGCATGCACGCTCATGCATCCCTTGCTCTAATACTGCAGTATATAGATAGGATAGGTAGGCGAGGTATAGCTAGTTATAGGTGCGCACACGTCGAACTTAACGTAGAGTAGGTAGAGGTAGGTAGTGGGTAAACGGAAGAAGAAAAAAAAAGAAGGAGAGAGTGCAAGAACACAGAGAGAGACAGAGAGAGATAGGAGATGGGAATTTTAGTTTTTTCATACATTTCGAAGCGGTACAACTAGCAGATACAACGGTCTACCACGACACTCGTAGGTACAAAATCGTGCGTTTTCACGGGGGATTTTTTTATGTACGATTAAACTTGTCTTTTTCCTCGCATCTTTGGCTCCTTGGCAGTGATATAGGGATACACTAACTAACTGGATAGCGGATATAGCGATGCGAGACAATAGTCAATTCACTATGTATATATACATTCGCCATAGAATGACTTTAAAAATACTGCAAATTTATTAACAAATTTGGTCGATTCACACACAATTTTCTAATTCTTACCGCAAAAGTTTGGTAAAATTACGAATTCAATTGCGCGGAAAGAGAATTTGAAGATTCGCCGTTGAAGAGAAAAAGTCAAAATGAAAAACAAAAACTTCCGCATGTAATTTTGCAAGACTTTTGTACACGATAAATGTGTTGTAATATTAATAATCATTTTCAACGATGATAGGAGAAAAGGAGCGAGCGACCACCGATATGGTATAGCGTGCAAATAAAATCACAATACTTCGTAAAGATAATGAATATGCACTGAATGAACACTTCGCTTGTCTATCAATGTGGAGTTGAATAAAAAAAAATTGTATTGAAACGCGACCGCGACGGCAAGTGAACGTACGTTTGTTGGATTATGCATCTGAGAAAAGTGGTTTCAAATAAATGATTACATTGTTTGGTGCTCGCAAGCAACGCTTGCAACGTAATAGAAAGTACAACAATCGAAGTCAGTAGGTTACGGCAACCGTTTGCCTCGAGTGCATATTTTTTTTTTTTCTTTTTTTCTTGTTTTTGCCTCGTCTAATTTGAAATCGATTTTTTTTACAAACAACACTTAGAATTGGGAAAACTTTTTTCGACGATGTCCATTGCCAATCAAGCACACCGTTGAAAATGATTGCAGCTAATTCGCCGGACATTTACCGTGAGAAATCAGTCTTGCCGAATTACAAACGCGGGGCAGCAATCTTCAAATTCACGATGAAATTTGTAATTTCAGATATATACGAAAATTGTATAAAATAATATTGCAATCATCGTTAATATAATTACCGGTGTGCCTGAGATTTGAGTATGATAACAACCACCGATAATCGTCAGTGATAACCATTGATATAGAAACCACGCTGGGCGAAAAATATTATCGTATATTCACGGAATATCGTTTTGTATACCTACATACAGGTACGGCGCGCGACTGAATATTTCATCGATACAACTAGTGATTTATAGATTGCAATTGTTGCGACTAAAAATCGCTTGATATCACACACGATCATGCTCAGTGACACCGATCGAAATATAGTTGCGTATCAATTAAATATTCATTCGCGCATCATATTTACATACAAAAGCATATTCCGTAAATCCGATAATATTTTTTCTCCCAATTCTCGCCGGTCGAATCAGCGCCGATTTTAGCTTCTGCAAAAAATCGGCCGACAATTCTAATTGTAAGTTCGAACGGCATTGACGCCGCGAGCCAATCCGCCGCCATCCGGTTAGCGTAGGTATAATATATGTATATATTTTCATACACACATCTTTCCGAAAACCGGCGGTGCTGCTTTGATTAGCAGTACCGTCCTGAATGATTGAACCAAAATACGAACCGTCCCCGAAACAACCGCAGCTATAGTGTCCCTGATCTTTTCCCCCGATCTTGTTCAGAGGTTTTCCTTGCATTTTGTTCTCCTTTAGCTGCGATCGACGACCGCCGAATTCGTCACGAGCGCATGAAAGAAAACTCGCAAATAGGTATACCGCGCACATCCGCGGTACTGCAACGACCGATATAAGTAGTAATATAAGATAATATGCCGCAGCGGCGGATGCATGCAAATGATCAGAGATTTCGTTTAAGTATACACCTAACCACACCCGTCTATACGAAAGTATCATGCGCGATGCGCGATATACAGTTTATAACCACGTGACATTGCGTATTGTACGAATGCATATTCGCACGAGAAAGGTATATTGAGTTTAATAAATAAATAAATAGGCAAATGGCGGAAGGAGGGAGGAGGGATGAGGGAGGCGGCGGAAGGCGGAAGGCGGAGGGCGGGAGGCGGGAGAACGAGGTTCGCCCCCTCAATTTCCCCGCATTAATCCATACCTTATAACGCCAACTATAGGTATTACGTAACTTGATACTATATTATAGGTATGTACATACCTACCTATCCGCCTATACTGTATGCGCGATGCAGTTTCGTAAGCGTCGCTGAAATTGCACGCGACCTCCTGACCCCCGCGGGGGAGGCGCGGGGTTATACCGACTCGACCGACTTAACATTATAATACTAAAGAATAGATATACAGATATCTAGATCTCTCTGTGACTATTCATACGTGCGTATAGTCGTGCATGGTATTATACGCGGGTATACGTGATACACTAATATTATATTATATACCGTCGTTCGCCACCTAACCCCACTTTTCTCGCTAGCTCACTCACTCTCTCTCTCTCTTTCTCTCTCTCACTCTTTTATACGGTTTCAATGTAACTAACAATATTGAATAACTATATGTACATATATTAGGTGGTACGTAGGTATACCTGCTCGAACGAGCTAGACCTATAATACCCGACGCGGCGCCGATATTATTATACATACAATATACATTAAACTTGATTACTTCATGAGCCGATTGAAATATATGTATGTACGTATACTGCTGGTATTGTAAGATGACATGGGGGATATTTTTTTTCTTCTTTTTATTTTGTTCGTTCAAATAACTTAGAAAATAAATTATATACCTGTGGTATATAATAAAGCTGGTATTTCGTGTGCGTGCGTGCGTGCGTGTGTGTAGCATGTCCGAAAAAAGTTCATGTAGCAGCAGCAGCAGCAGCAGCAGCAGCAGCATACGTATGCGGCTTTGTGAGAAGAAATAAATGAAAAAAGAACAATGTTTACCAATGTATAATATATATATACATATATATATATATATATACATATGTATTTGTTGAGAGAAAGATATAAAACGAACGAGAAGAGAGAAGAGTTATAGGAGAAAAAAAACGAAACCGAAACAGAAAAAAAAAAAAAAAAAAAAAAGAAGTAATTCGTGTATAATTATATACTACTTCGCGTTTCTGATCCATAACCATATACCCATACATGTATAGTACCTAACAATAAATTATACGACGAGGGGCCAGGTACCTATATAGCAGCTTTAGAAGGTATAATATACGTCGCGTCGTTGTCGAGGTAATAATATAAATATATAGTACATTACACTGTGTATTAAATTATATTATATTATATACCTGCATGTATATCTATAGTAATACGTATCACATACATACATACATACATACACGTGTATACTCTACGTATATTTTAATTACGTAATGATGTTATTTATTATTATAGCCCCGCGGCGATGTATTACCATATATATATATATATATATAATGTAATCAAGTATACATCATAACTATACCTGTATATAATGTGATGAAAAAAAAACATATAATATCGCATTATCTCTCTATATATATATATTGTCTAGCAAGTAGTATAATGAACATACATATGTATATATAAGTGCTGCAAGGCCCCGCGTTCGAATACAGACATACCGTACCTACTGCGCGTATACAATACGTACTATAATATAAAAACCTACCTATATGACATGCACATAATGTGTATAATGTGTACATACAACATATATTACCTATAGGTCGGTTATACGAATACGGATAACCAACGGCCGCGCCGCCGATCGGTACCTACCAACTCGTGACAAAAAGAAAATTAAGTGTTATACGCTTCGCTCTTCGATCTGCGTATATAGTATATCATTTATACGATTATATTTGCAAATATGCCTACATACATACCAATATGACTGGTACTCATACAGCACGGTATTACTTTTATATATAACTCATAATAATAAACGCTAATTGAAGAAACAATCCAGGATATTGAGTTTCGAGTAAGGGGTCACGTGGCCCCGTTTGGAGTCTTTCAGAATCTCGGTCTCACCTTTCCGCAAAATTTCGAATCGATTCGCAATTTTTTGCTGAGCGATCGCGCAAGTGTGTTCCTGTCAACTTATAGATCCGTAAAATCATCGTAGCAATTGATAATCGAACAATTTGTGAAATATAACCTCGAGTCGACGAGAGCGCGTTGCCTCACACTTGCATAATTATTTGACAAAAAAAAATCCAAATCGATACAAAGTTTAGCGAAAAAATGAGACCGATATTCGGAAAAAGACTAAAATCCGGTCACGTACGCGGCCCCGTGCGCGAACCCCCGTCAACGTTATCAACCCCAGCCCCTTTGTGCATTAAAAATCGCACGAGCGAATTCCTCTCACCGATGTTCTTCTTGTCTCTTCGCCTTGTTTCCTCATTTCGCGAGACCGTATTCATAAGAAATTACCCGAAAGCTAGATCTGCAATGTGAGCTGCAGGGAGGATAAGTCTCGGTCGGTGATACCGCACGGGCGGCTTTCGAGTCTAACAACGTCGATTCGTTACATACATATTTATACGAACGTAAGTACTATTATTCATACATGTTCACCTGCGCATGCACATCAGGCAGTGATAATCGCGGACGTTGGAGCGAAAGAGAGAAAGCCTCGCGAGGCCATTGATGGTAGGTATAGGTGGTACAGGTATAGGAGGGGTTTGGGGAGGGTAATATTGTAATAAATAAGGCAATAAAATATATATTATCGTGTATCGCGGTTCGCCGCGGTGCAGAGTGCATTGGCCCCTCGGATCAGCGGAGAGCTTGCATATGCCTACCTGCCTACCTGCCTACCTGCCTGCCTGCCTGCCTAACCTATACAGCTATACATACGGTCTGCATAAATATCATTTATATGTATGTAGTACAGTATAGTATACAGGTACGCGGAGAGTACGTGGATATATATCGTTATGAGATGGACGACGGTAGACGGTATAAATGTTATTACATGTAGGATACATACATGACCGAATAATCGCGAGGTCTCGAACGTGAGAGGATGCAGATTCTCATAATAACATCATATTCTCAGCCGGACTATAACCCCACGCGACTCGACCCTGCTTCTATATTATCCTATACATCAAGTTCAATTCACGATTTTCAGTAGTCTGAGTTGAGTATACACCCGAGGAAGATTCATCAGATTATAGATTTCGATTGTTACTTTATTCCTGAAACTTTGCTCTAGATTTTTCGTCTTTTTATCTTTTTCTTTTTGCGCGCGAAACCTCGATCGAGTAGGATCGAAGAAGCTAGTCTCGGTCCACATCTGCAATCTCAATCCTCAGCCTACTACACCTAATGTGTACGATGATAATGTATACACATGGATACATAAAAAAGAGTTGGGGGTGGGGGAGAGGGAGAGGGGGAGGGGGATGGGGATGGGGATGGGCGGCAATATATCCGTTTCGACTGGCGTATAAATAAAGGTTTATTTAAAGATGTTTGGACGAAGAAGTCAGAGGCAGATGTAGGCAGGGGGATAAAAGGAGAAGGAGAAGGAGAAGGAAAATGAGGAGGGAGGGGGCGCGGCGAGTTTATACGCTCGGTTTGAACCCACAGCCCGCTCCCCAAGTCGCAAGTCGCAAGCCCCGCGGAGTCTCGAGCCCCGGAGCCCCGAGTCCCGAGTCCCGAGTCTCCACCACTACCACCACCGGCACCAGCACCAGCACCAGCACCAGCATCACCATCAACACAAACGAGCATAGTTTATCTTATGAATTATTATTATCGTATTTCATATATACGAAGGAGAATAAGATTTATTAAAACCCCATACATTACTCCCCGCGTCCGAGGTATACGCAGATGTGGTATAGGTAGGGATAATATATTAATATTCCCTTCTCCCTCTTTCTCTCTCTTTAGGTTCCTCGCGATGTGCCTTGCCGTATTACACAGTGTGCGCACAAACGAAACGGAAGACAACGTGAATATGAGAAAAACACTGCGGAGAAACAGAAGAAAGAGAAAAGGGAAAGCTATGTGGACAAATTTTTACTTCGAATAATAAAGTATGCAAACGAACGTACACGTACGCATACACACACATGTACAGGTGTACCTACGCAACGGCGCAAATTTTTTTTCTTAAGAGCGCACGTTACAGCGCTCCTCGTATAGCAAACTGGTATAAAATATTGTAATCCGTCGATCGTCCCACGTATGGAATAAAATTTTATCAAAATCTCTCAATATCCCAATCTCCGTCTTCGAGCTTCTGCCCAATCCCTCTCACGCTTCGCCCGCAAACGTTCGGAGATCGGCGCACGCGAGCTCGACGAGATTTTCCCAAGATCCCGCGGCGTTTCCATATTCATCACAACGGAGAACGGACCGTTGATTGATTGCGTTGCCTATTTCATTGCCAATATCATTGCAAGCGTAGATACACGCCTATAATGAGGTATGCATGCGCAGTGGTTGTCGCTACATCACCTATCGCGAAGCTTGAACCGCGTGGACAGCGTATTCTAACCTGTAGGTATAAGTACGCGCGTCGAGCAATCGCAACGCTATGCACCCCTGAATTGTCCGATGTGCAGAACTGGCACCGCGTAGTAAATACGTTGGTACGAGACGCGTATGTTGCGTCTATTTCACGCTAGTGCAGTGTGATAGACGGATACAAAAAGGTCTAGCAGTTAGGTATATGGTTAGGTACCTCTACTACACACGTCACGTGAGTAACCTGGACCCACATACGAATCATACACCGCAGTTATAGGTATGTACATATTATGCCTGTATGTAACACGATGCATGTGAACAGAGAACTGCATTTGAAACGTGAAAGAACAAATATCATTACATACATATGTATATACTAATTCAAAGAATTCGTCGTTTCCTTCGAGTGCAGGGCCTTATTTCCAACAAGAACACTCGCTCGCGCGCGTAACGTGAGGTAGCGTAACGTACGTGCATACGTATGTAGGTATGTACCTACGCTCTATCTACTGCATATATGCGTTCGCGTACATCGGCGATGGCATGTAACATCAAAAGGCCCGGCAAAGAGACTGCGGAGACGAGAGGGAGGATGGATATAATATACTAGAGAAGGCGTCAAGGATATATCTATATACACACGCGTACGTATAGGATAGAGTGACAGAGTGTGTGTGTGTGTGGGTGTGTGTGAGAGAGAGAGAGACAAATATAAATGGAGGGAAAAAGAGAGAAGCGTGTGTGTGTGCGTGTGCGCGCGCGTATATATATATGTGTACGAGTTGGAAGACTTCTTCTACGTGCATTAAAATATTATTCTCAGATGAAATACCGGGTGGGGTTCGCCACCGGCACACGAGCGTATATATTTTTAGACTTTATATAAATACACGAATCATAATGAACGCGCGCCTTATACCACATACTATATGCTGTATGCTATATACCATATAGTACGTAGCCGTCTCTCCCCGGTTCCCCGTGTTTCCTCGCCTCTCATAATATATTATCAGTTTTACTCCGCCGCGTGTAAATCTTCTTCCATCCTTTCTCCCGAGTCTCAAACACACCCCCCGTTGTATCTGTCCTTTTCACTTTTTGTTTTATACCTCATTTTTTGTCCCACCACTTCTGCCTCCACAATCTTCAGGCATTCTATATATCTCTCATGGTACCTACACGCGAACGTGAGTGAGAAAGTATTGAAAATGAAACGACGAGGATGTACAAAAATTGGTAATAATCAATTGAAAAATCAATCGTCGCCGGGGTTCCCCGCAAATTCCGCTTAGCGAAACTCTGTAGTAGGTACACTACACCTATATTACAGTTTTCCACACTTTCACGAGAAAAGATACATGAACATTGCCGATCTCGATTCACCCCCGTCTCAATCCGATTCCAAAATTTCACTCAGCTGCGTGTGCCTATGTAATCGTTATCGTTATAGTATACCAACTATAGTATTATATCAGCCTCGAGATCGACGCGATGGAACAACTGTAAAATATCCGATCCTAACCGATCTGATCTGAGCCGATCCGTAAACCGTAGGCTGACGATGATTATTTCAATTATTTCATTTATTCCATTTATTCCATTTGCTCCATTTGCTCCAATTATTCCAATTATCAATATTATTAACGACTCTGACGACAACTGCGAACTTATATATACGGCTACGACTACGACTACGACTACGGCTACGATTACGACCGGGACGCCGCGACATACTCTCCTCAACCGACTCCGACAACTCCAGAGGTGATTTTTCACGGTCGTATATAAAATACTGTATATAGACTATATACCATTCTCTGTATTCATCGTGTTACACAATCAAATTTCGATACCTTTGCTTTTCAACTACGGCCAAATATATCGATCTTAAATAGAGAGAAAGAGAGATGATGCATTATGATTATACGAGGCAATGCTTCGCACGAGAACCGAACCGCATAGACGCGGTTTGATCTCGAATCGTATGGTTTCGCCTCGTAAATATATATATAAGATCTGTTTAATTGATAAACATTTTTATTGACTCCCTGCTGCGTACCGGCGTCGCGACCGCGACGTTGCGGTTATGTGCTTCAGCCGTTAACTGTATAACAGGTAATATATACTATAGTAGGTATATAGTCTACACTAGGTACAGGTATAAGAAATACGAGGCGAGGCGAACCGACGCCCAACTCCAACCCCAACCCCCTTTCTTCCTTCCTTTCGATCGCTGTAAGGTTATTAAAAATAAATGCAGAAAATATCGCACTTCGGCATATATAGGTATACATATATTGTGACTTACATAGGACGGCATAGAAGATTAGTCCAATGTATTGTGTTATACACGGTACCTCCATATCGCTTCTGCATTGCATGGATGTATTTCATATTATTGTATACCCAGGTATATGCTATATAGATACACTGTGCAACGTAACTCGGCAGGTTATATACGTGCGTATTATACGCGGTAAACGATCCGCGATACCTAACTACTTGAGAATATACATGTGAGGCTGAAGCGGCAATATAGGTATAAATCAACTGGAATATAAAAAAAAGAAAATCAAATAATCGATACGGTATGATTAAATTTCTTTGTTATCCCAGGAACGTTCAATCATCTACATAGAGAAGTATATAATATAGAGAGTGTTCACTCCAACTCGATCTGTATCTTAACTTCCGTCGCGTCTGATCCATCTCCGCGGCGAATATGAGCGAAACAAACTTTCGTCTTGCTTATACAGGACGATTTTCCGGTTCAAATCGGGACCCAGATTTATTTTTTTTTTGTCCCGCAAATTTTGTTTTTTCAATACCTCGAACGATCCTTGAGCGAAATGTATCTTCGATACGAGTAAAATGAAAATCGTTATCTTCGTTCCCTTCGGAGAGCAGGGCTACCTCCCCACCCGAATCGTCTGATCGAAAAGTATAGGTACGTTTTTTCTCTTCGTCGAGAATATTTTTCCTCAAGGTCTGCACGTGAAAGTTCAGGAGAAAAATCTGCGTCCTGATTTCGACCGGAAGTAAAGAGAAGAAAACGAAAAAACCGAAAGCGATTTACCTATATCATCCGTATACAAGAGTCAGATATCCCTGGAAAACGATGGCCGAGTTTAGGGAGAAAAAGGGACAACATCGGAGCAGAGATAGAATGCTATGAAATAACAGTAAAATATACACATAATATACATATGATTCACCTTTACATATATACATATATGTATATCTATATATACACGTAGGTATGTATGTGTGCGGTAGATACGGTGGCGGGGGCGGCTACCGCGCGTGGCAAAACGATATTCTGGTTATTCAATAATTTACTCGACGTGTACGTAGTGCCAACGTACATATGTATGTATGTAGTAGGTATATATTTGACGCGCGGTTCGGTATGTCCAATTTAATAATTGTTGACTGATTCACTAACAGCGTATATCACTCTCCCTTCCCCCGCCCCGCTATTACAATTGCCGGTAGTAGGTTCATATATATATACACCTTCCAATGCGGACACTGTCGAGCGTAGAGCGTAGATGACGAACGCAAAATATAGGTAGAATGATGTATAGGTATATATATGAGATTTATTATTATCACATATAATACATATTAAATTATACACTGGGTATACAGCGCGCGGAGTAATGGCGATCTGCATGATTATACATAGCCACGTATAAATTTGTATATATATCTATGATAATACGGATTCAATGTATATATAGAGGTTATCATTTATGCGGTTCTCTTCGTTTTTCTTGTTTTCTCTTTTCTCCTCTTTCTTATTCAAAAATATTGATAACTTCGCATTACTCTGCGGTATGTTAATATTGTAGTTGTTTTTTTCCTTCTGTTCGTCTTCGTCCTTTCTATAATTCAATTATTTATACACCGAATGTACGTATTCGACACATTTGCATGTACATACGGTAGGTATGGTAGGTAGAAAGATGGGTAAGTATGCACGTACGTACTACCTAGCCTTACGTAATTCGTCCGGCATAATATGTTACAACTTATACTATATACTGCACACAAACGCACGCACGCACACGCAAGTACATAATAGGCTAGATATAAATTATTATCCATGTATAGAGGGGTAGATGCATGCATGCATGCATGCATGGTACATACATGACCCAAGTTGCCTATACCTATTATATAGGTACCATGCGAGCGTTGCGCGAACGTTAAACATATTCAGCTAAGTAGATCCAAGTGGGTCGAATTTACTCGACGACTTATTCTATATACCTATTCTACTTATATAATTATTATTTCTACTTTATATTCGTTTTTGCACTACCATACTCTAGCTCACAGCTCACCACCTCTGCGTCTGCTCCTGCCTCTCTCTCTCTCTCTCCACCTCTAACTCTACCTCTATCTCCATCTCCATCTCTACATCCACCTCTGCTTCGTCTTCGTCGTCGTCGTCGTCCTCATGCGTTTCTGCATGCTTCCGCTACTGTTCTCCTCTTCTCCTATAATGATAATACCTACGTACGCATACCATACACCGTGCATTATACCCGTGCAGTAGATAATATAAGCGTACGCACCACCTATGTGATCATCATCTAGATTCTAGATCACATTTTATACATGTGTCTGACCGTATATTATAGGTACTACTTTATCTGTCCGTTGAAAATACAGATACGGACGGGCGTGCGTACGCGCGCGTGCATACCTACATACCTTGTTGCAAAACGATTGATACTATACTCGCATCTGCATTGCATTTGGTCTTTTTTTTTTTTTTCTTTTTTTTTTTTTCTCTCTACGGTATATCGAGAGAAACACAGAGATGGACGGCGAGCACAGTACAGAGACGCCAGGCAGAACAACTGGCTAGGAAGTAGCTAGTCTCGCTGTTCCATATGTCTTACACGCGGGGTACGGATATCTGTAATAAGGATGCTGCTTTTTCTCTCCTCGCTCGTTCGTTCGTTGGTGAGAAAGAAAAAAAAAAAAGAAAGTCATTTCAGGTTTAACGGAATACGAGAATTCATTCGTTTCATACAAATTCCCAATTCTCTCCTACATCTTCTTCATCTTCTATTAATTCCTTCGTCTGATACGTTTCTGTAAAATCTTACGACTGCCGTGCGAAGGCGTGTGTTACGTACGCAGGTGTATATACATATACCTATCTCTCAGTTTTCTTTCAATTTTATAATTTCGACGCGCCTTGATCGCGGTCTGGACTTGCATGGCGCACATCACTTATTCAACCGCTACCAACTACAGTAACACCTACAGTCAGTCATCGCGGCTTGCGGTGTATTTCACACAAGTATATATACCTATAACTATATCTTCAATATGCGGATATCTGCCTATATATAGGTGCGCGATACAAATACAGATATACATGTCGTTCCGTGGTAAACAGGTATATGCAGTGAAAACAGCGTTAAACAGCGCTCAGCTTGCACGGAGTAGCCTCCCTTAAGTATTAATAACTCAATTATCCAGTAGTCATTAATAATCTGCCTCGCATAGCGGACCGGACCCATCGCGCCTCGCGTCGCGTCGCGTCGCGTATCACGCGTCACGTACGGCGTAACCTATAGCGCGTATAGATATGGATATGGAGACGGACAAAGCGTGTACCTATAACATATGGCGCCCCGAAACTTGCCGAGTGTGTGCCCCACTCGCTAGCGTGGGAGTTGAAGGGTTAAATTATATAAGTATACATATAAGTATGCGTGTATATGGCATACCATATCCCAACCGAATGCTTTCCCTGTATCGCCGAACTACCTACTTACAATTAAACCGCCGCGCAACGTCATAGCGGTGCAGGGGGCGTTTGCGTTTGCGCGACTACGCATCGTCCGCATCTTCATAGGTAGGTATATGTATTACAGAATATAAACTGTATAAACGGGTGGCCATAAAATCGCCGTAACTTCAATCGACACAAAACGTAGGCATTATTGTCATATGTATGATCGAGAGAGATGGACTGGGTCAATCTTCAAACCCCTCTTTCCCTCAACCTGTTCAGTTTCCTTAATTCCTCAACTTAGGTACAGAGAATTATTTACAAACGATTTCTCGGGCGCGCAGGCACGCGTTCGTTTCCTTACGCTGATCGCGACGACCGGCCCCGTTGTGTCCGAATTTACGAACTACGAAAGAAAAATGAAGAAAAACTGAAAACTAAAAAAAAAAAAAAAAAAACAGAAACAAAAGATGATGGAAAGACAAGGAGACATCGCGGTCGTTTTTAATCGGTCTTAAAAGTCATCTTCGCAAGCAGAAGAAAAATATGAAGAACTAAAAAAGAGAGAAAAAAAAAAACAAGAAACGAAGGTGAGAAAAGATGGGGATGAGTGAGAGGGGATGGAAGAGTGGAGCGCTGTGACGGCGCGGCGCGGACGTGTCTATTCTTTCGATTCCCGTGTACACGAATTTATCGTTACCCACGGTGTACGGTGAAGCTGGGCTGCTACACTCGCCTTGGTGCCGGCTCTGGCGCTACAGAGTTTCACGGCATCAAGTCAGTTTCTGTATGGTAGGTATACAGCTTCGGTATCGTGACAAAGGGGTTCTTGTTTTTCGTGTTGTCCGCTGTTTTTCATTTTTTTTTTTGTTTCGTGCAGTTTTGAGCTCACTTATAGGTTAGGTTGGTTTCTTCGCACGCGCGCCTCATCTTCTCCTTTCTACTTTCCTTTCCGTAATTTCTTTTCTCCGTATATATCTCGCAATAGGAAAAAAATCTCTCGTTCTTTCGTATCCTCTGTACCTAGCTTGTAAGTATATGTGCAGCATGTATATAAACACATACGTGCCTGCGCCTGTAGCTATATTTATGTACCCCTTTTTTTTTTTACCTCGGTCGGAGAATAACGTCTAACAAAGTAGGTATAATACGTACGTAGGTGTACATGAAAGTGTTCACGCGCTCTCTCTCTCTCCTTCTCTCTCTCTAATCTCAAGAGATACAGAAGAAAAAGAAGAAGCTTCTCCGCGTCCGGGTACTTTTGAAAAATATAATAATACAACTACTACATTGAGAGAATAGCTGTGACGCGCTTTGTGCATTGGAATAAGGATGTTTGTTGTGTTTTTTTGTTTTTCTGTTTTTTTTTCAACCGCTGGGATCCCACTGCTATAAAATCGGATGACCCCGTCTGTTTCGGAATGGGGCTCGAAATCCTTGGAGAACTCACGACCCCGCATGCGTTGGCCTCTAAACGTTTGCCTGGACAGGGGATCGGAGAGAAAAAATTCGCGGTCCGACGTTGGGCGCAAACAGAACAGAACAAGATGTTCGAATTGTAAATCAGATACGTCTAGTACGGACATAGGACAGGAGATCTCGATTTCTCTGTACGATTTTTTTCATTTTCTTCTCAAAAATACAGCTAACTTCACGTATATGTGAATGCGATGAATACATCTGCAAATGTTGCGACACCCCACCGCAGTGACATCGTCCCGCGATGTATCGCGACGTACGCAGTATGTATGTACCTAGATATCATCTACTATAATAATTGTGACGCACAGTAAACCGTAATAAACCGACGATAGTCTGTCATCGAGTTATCGACATCGAATATATATATATATATATACAGAATACATACTGTAGCCTATACAGAACGCATACATTTACACAAATACGCAATCATGGTCTACATGATCTCTATAATTTACGCCGCGATGTACTGGTATAATACCTACACCGAATTATAGTCTCTCAATAATAAACTTAAGCCGCCTGCAGACTATATACATATGTGGCGACTAGTTGTTGGTCGTCCGCCACTACTCTGGTAGGTATTGGGGGTACATCGTAGTTACTAGGTATATAGATTGACCATATACAGGGGAGGAAGCGGGCAAAATGGGCACCTCTGAAGATCGTTCGTTTTTTTTTTTTTTCCAAAACTGATGTGCAAAAAGAAGTTGAGTAGCCTTGGATATTGGGAAAGAGCAAGTTGAGAATGTGTTGAAAGAACTGAGGAAGCGAGGGGCGAAACGTAACCGGAAATTTTCAATTTTCTTTTTCTTTCGATTCTCCAATGTTCGGGTATTACGAAGTGAATACGAAAATGAATTCAGAACGTGTTTCGAGTTTGTAACTTTTGCGAAATTTTTAAGGTGCCCAATTCGCTCGCGTGATTCCCACGAACTTATCAGGTGCGGACCGCGTTCAACGCGCTCGGCACCGGTCCGGGCCGTGGTGTTTCAGTGAAAAAATTCGGAGATCCATTGATTCGAACCTCTGTTCGACGCGTTAGTTTCTTAGGGTGCTCATTTTGCCCGCCCACCCCTATACATATCCGATATAGAGGTAGAGGGAATTATTGCACCGATGAAAACCTGACGCTCGAATGTAACTCTCACGGTCCACACGACGACAACGAGGACGACGACGACGACGACCACGTTATATGCGTGTTATGTACAAATACTCATTACATATATCACCGCATTGATATAGATGACACACGAACGTGTATACACGGGCACCTCCGTGCACTACCTTGCAGGTACAGGTAGTAGACGTTCCGTTAGCGAACAACGTATACAGCATGACGATTCACGTTGAGCTGGACACATTTTGTCGGCAGAGAGATTCTTCGAGAGATTTCGGAAAGAAAATTTTTTGGCCAAGATATATTCCGGCGACCGGTATATAGTTTGCCAGCTGGATGACATTCAATTGAACCAATCGCAACGCTGATACACGTCAGTGTGGAAAGACTGCGTTCACTCGAGCACCACGACGACTGCTGCCGCTCTTATCGTTCCCTCAGATTCTCCCCGTACATTGTATTGCGAGAGGTATTTGCCCGTTATTTTGTTTCTTCGACATTTTCCATGCGACAATCGCATTTTTATATTTATGTCCCGTATACCCAAGACGGCGACGGTACAACCTTTCGAAATATAGGAAAACGAACGATCGCACCACCTGCTAGAAATAAAGAAGGGAAGAAAGAAGGAAAGAGAGAGAGGTACCCCAGGTACGGCCGGCCCTCTGGCACGTGGCAACTCCCACCCGAATGAGCGCGATACGTTGACGCGCAGGATGGATTGGAGTAACCACCACCCCTGGTTGCATGCACGCTCGCATGCATGTGCGAACACCTCCGATCCTACAGCTTTTTCTATCCTATTTTCACCACATTTTTGCAATTGGTTCGCCGTTCGCGGTATGTATACTACATGTATAGCAATATGTATATAGGTACGTAGCCAGCAGCGGTGTTACGAATATAGTCGCAGGACCAATCAACGTTTTCGCCCGTATTTATATACATATACATATACATATATATATATATATATATATATACATATATATATATATATATATATATATATACATACACAGGTACGTAGTACACATGAGCACGCATGTACCACCTATCGCGATCTTTCTCCCACTTTTTCATTTTCTCTCATCTCTTACTACACGTATGTATGTGTGTATGAATGTATGTATGAGCGTGTGTGCGTGTACGCATATGCATATATGTATTATCGTTCTGGCACCAATAGGCAATCGGGAGAACGGTAGGTAGTCGTGATATATAGATATAGGGTGGGTACGCGAGGCGACATCGACAATGGAGCGAAAACAATGACAAATTATGAAGAAAAATGACGAGAAAAAAAAAAATGAAGAGCAACCGAAGAAACAAAACACGAAACAAGTGCAGACAAAAGTGCGCAGTAAAAAAAACCGTCAATTCGGCATTTCCTCCCCTTTTTTTTTGTTTTTTTGTTTTTTCTTTTCATCCCTTTTTTCTTTCGTCCTTTGTCTTCGATTATGCTCGCCGCATAGTGGCGATAGTTATATACTTGTAATATCTATCTATTAGCCCGTTATATATATATCAGAGTAGTAGGTACGTACGTGTATATATAATTCACCACATAGGTACATTATATGCTACAGGCGCGAGTCCTTTTGAAAATTCCTTTTGTTTCCTCTGTACTATAGGTAGGAGGGAGGTATACAGGTAGAATTATCACATTTACGGAACCGTTCCGCCGGGTGTCTTTTTTTTTTTTTTTTTTTTTTTTTTTTTTTTTTTTTTTTTTTTTTTTAACTTTTTTACCAACATCCTCCCCTCTCGACGTTTCTCCTACGTTTCTGCATCCCGGGCTCGAGGGTGTGGGCGAGGAGATGGCAGGTATAGGTGATATAGTCCGCACCCTTTACAACGTGTTAAAATATTCAAATATGAAATAAAAGAGGGCGCGGAGTGAAGTTGAGCAACGAACGGTACGAGGGGCGGGGGAGGGGGAGGGAAAGGGGGAGTAAAGCCAAGGCAAGGCAAGGCAAACCACGCCGAGCTGGAGTCGGAGTCACGGAGACTCGGAGTCGGGGAGTCGAGTCGAACTCGAGCCCGAGCATTTCGCCGAGTAAATTGCATTAGCCAAGATTGCTGATGATAAAATGAAAATAATATAGAATGATGCGCCGCGCCGCGCCCGCGTTTCTTCGGCAAATCTTGTATATATGCAAGGGGGAGGAAAAAAAGGAGAGATAAATAGAGATATGGAGGAAGGGAGAGAAAGGGAGAAAGATAGGAACAAGGAACGGGTGTAACAAAGTAATAAAGAAAAGGGCGGAATAGTTGTAGTCGATGTAGCGACGAGCCGAAACAAACGGAATAGATGGGATGAAACAAAAAATGGGGATGAATAATAAGAAAATTGAGATAAATATATACGTGCATACATATATGTATATATAAATACGCACACAGAATAGAGCCTTGCAGAGTACGCCATCGGTTTACCGAACTATCGACGCTCTACAGTATAGTATAAGGTAGGTAGTATAACCGAGGCGGGTTTATTGTCGAGCACGTGTATCCAGTAGGAGGCGCGCGCCGTGATAATAAGTTGGTTAGCGTTATCGATGCCTGATAATAGACTCTGCACGTACGCATGCACACATAAATTATCTATATTGATATATTCCAATCGTCATATTACCGACCATCAACCCTCTGCCTCTGCCCCCGCCCCCGCCCCCGCGCCAGCCCCGAATATCGGCGTTGTTGGATATATATATTTGGATATCGATATCCATCTACAACTTATAACAATTTCATATTGTTAAAACTGTGAACTTTATTACCACGAGTAATTAGTATACGTTGTATGAACTCTAGTTTATATCCAGGACTCTGCATTCGTAGGATCGCGTATGGCGAGTGCTTATTACGTACCTACTAGTCTACACAAACGGTATTCATCGGCTGGCTACACACTTAGGTACGATTAATTGTCCTCACACATTCAAGTTTATAATAGCTCCGAATAATGCCAAGCCATATTTGAGGGGGGATTCGGAGTCGCCACTGGCAACCTAACCTAGCTAACCGCAGGGACTATTCATTCTCCATCGGATCCGATCAACGTTTTGGAAAAGTGAAACACTCGCGATCAGCCACTTTCTGCCATCGCGATCAACGAATTCTTCAAGTTTCAACAAAATCGATCGAGTCTTTCGCCTAAAAAGGTTTCTGTACATTTGAACTATAGCGATTACCAATTCCCCTTATAAGGTCTATCGAAGGCCCGTTTGCGCCCATTACTTACTCATCGTCGAGAGCATTGTTGTCATTCGAAAAAGCGATTCGTCACCACTCCTGCACCGAACAATCAATTTGAATGACACTTTTTTTTATTTGATGCAGTATTTTAGCAGAAAGTGGCTAACTATTTCATCTCCCTAAAATTTGGAGAAAATACAAAGTTTCAGAGGGTTTCTGATTGTTAGGCCAGGTTTGTTCGTAGGTGAGATTGAACAAATTTCAATTTCTTACGGAACTCTTCCACGTTCCGTGGAGACGAAATGCTTAGCCAATTTCTGCCAAAATACTGCATCCAATCGAAAAAGTTTCATCCAAATCGGATATGTGGTATGGGAGTAGCGACGAATCGCGTTTCCGAATGATAACAATACTATGAACAATAAGTAACAATCGGTGCAAATGGGTCTTTGATAGCACCTTAATATGAAGAATTCGTTGCGTATTTTCCTGGCAGTAGGTGCCTACTCAGGTCAGTGCGGTCTCATCCCTATCTCGGTTTATCGCTTTTTTTCAATAAGCTCTTTACTCTCTCTCTCGCTGGCGCTATCGCTAGAATTTCAGCGGCGCTTCCGGCACTCAATTTCGTAACGCATCCTCATTAATACTCCAAAAAAGCTAACTATAAGAGACAAAGTAGGAAAAAAAAAAGAGCGGTACGTACTACTTTGTACAATACAATATTCAAAAGAATGTCGTACCATACCTGCTGCATCAGTGTGCCTACCTATAATAGCCTATTGTTGAAAGAAATAACATTTTTCCTCCCACCGCCCACGTATGTGTATGTATACCGTTGCATACATATACACACACGTAGGTACATAATAATGGAAAAAACAAATTTATCCATTTCTTTTCTTCTTTGTTCAAATAATCGAGCTATAATATAGGTATAACGTAGCATAGTCCATATATAATATATATCGACCGAAGAATTTGTTTATTCATATAACCTACACCATCATACAACACCGCCTCTATGCTATCAAATAATTTGTTGTTTTCCTTCTTCTTTTTTTTCTCCGTATACCTCGTTACCCCAACTGTACCTAATTGTATCCGTACACATTTCACAATGAATATTCTCTCCGACTGTGAATTTGTTTGATTAAACAAAATATTTGTTATTCTTCGTTTCGTATTATAGATACGTATCTCATTTCGATTCATTCGTTACAAGTTCTCCTTTTTATCCCCGAGCGGGCGGCAGTCCTCCCCGTATAATACAGATATATACTCCCGATAGTACGAACCACCCCCACACCCCCACACCCCCACACCCCCGGCCCCGCGCCCCTCTCGCCACCTTTAATGAAGAGTTTCTACCCGATATTACAGTACAGCGATCGTAAATTTTTTCACATAAAAATACCTATACAATACACAAATATTGCGTGCGTGTGGGTGTGTGCGCGCGTTTCTATTCATTAGAATCGAGATACGCGCAGCGACTGGATGTAAGCAGGTTGTAGGTACAGCGAAAACTCACATGCCTTATATAATATTATACAAACAGAAATACATACGCGTATATAATAGGTATTAGTACATAGGTATATGTATAAACCAGCAGCTATGAGATACACGTACCTCTACTCGAATACCAGATGCACAGACATGTCATATGCGTAGGTATGTACTATAGCTATATATTATATATACCATTCATAACCTATATCGACGGATAAACGGATAAACCGATCGCTCACCCGCGAGTTACTTAATAACGGTATTAATTTGCGTATAGTATATGTATAGTTAGGTATATATATATAGAGAGAGCCAGTCGTTCGCCGTATGTAAATACACGCGCGGTGTATAATAGTATGTGTACATAGCGAGATAAAATAAATTGGCTAGCAACGTTGACTCGGTGCAGCAAAGATATACCTAGGTATAATGTATGACAATGTCTACCTATATATATATATATACACTGATCCATTCGAATGTAGCCACGCGCTCCCCTCGTCGACACGCACGTTCACCTTACCCGCGTGTGTGCGATCGTCATTCGCAATTTTGGCTGTCCGTTGAGAAAAAAATCGGCGGCACATAATACATCGAAATGGTGGAAAATAATAATGGCTGATAATTTTTGATGAAAAACAAAGAAAAAAAAAAGAAACGATTATTTTTTTTCTTTCCCCCCCATACATCGATTTCGGGAATCTCCGACGCCGACTCGATCTCTGTCGCAAAATTTTGGCCAATTTTTTCAGCGATCTAGCCTAGTCGGATGAAGAGAGAGAACGCTTGGGGTAATAATGCTGGATGAGAATCAGCTATTTTTTTTTCTTTTCTCAATCTTATAATATATATATATATATAATATATATATATGGTGCATTTTTCCATTCTTATATATATATATTCAAGACAGTTGTACCTATATCGTTGAAGAAAACTAATACCTATTATACATTGTCACGCGGTATGGCGTAAGCATATATGTCGTATTTCTATACAGTAGTAAAGGTGGATGGTAGTATAGGTATCTGGCCCTTTTATTCTGCGTAATATAACGTAATTGAATACTGTATAATTTGATTTCTATCGGTCGCCCTGGACCCTACAGAAGAACCTGCAACGTTCCCCAGTGTTCCCTGTTCAACGTTTCACGTTCCCCGTTCGGCTTTCATCCTCTTTCGATTTTTTTTTATTTTTTTTTTTCTCGAAAGGTACATATATATAAGGGAGGGCCGGGTTTTGACGAGGGCGAGAGTTATGTACCCGACCCGGGGACACGACGCAGCCGCGGACTATATAATAACTAACGAAATGAAATTTATTTGACATTCATACTTTTGGGGGGGAAAAAAGCGGAAAAAGAAAAAAAAAAAAAAAAAACGGAATAAAACCGCGGCGGGAACCAGCTAGAGACTGGGGACAAGGGACCGCGGCTTTCCACCCACACGCCTAATCGACCTGGTATTATTATTACCGGCTCCATGGAGGAAAAAAAGCAACCGGAAAAAAAAAAAACACAAAATACGGCGTTCTACACAAAACAAGAGAACCATACACACCAGACGGCAGCCCGGGAAATCGGGCATCAAAAATCGACGAGACGCGTTAGATAGTCTACCGAGTATATATAACTATAAACGTGACGGCCATCCATATTTCGCGAAGGGGATTCGGAAATTTTTGTAAATGACTCTCTCTCTCGCTCGCTCTGCGATAGTATTTATTTATTCCACGTTGTAAATCACAAATTATCTCTGACTCTCCTTCGTCTCTCCGTCTCACTTGCGGTAGTCAGAGTTCGCTAAAAATTCCGGAAAATAGAAAGAGAGAGAGAGAGAAAGGTGGGATGAGAAAGATGGAATTTGACCGGCTGGAAACGATCGGGTGACACGATCTCTACGAAAATTTGTGACGCATACATACTCTGCGCGTCACATATTCAATCTATCGCGCGTTGTAGACGAACCAACCGATCTATACGGTGCTCGGTACGTGTAGGTATGCATACGGTTCGCTACAAGCACTTCAGTTGACAGATTTACGTGTAAACGTGCATGTGAATATCTGTTCTCTGAATAATATATCTGCATTTCTATATTTCGGCGCAGGTAGCATGCGGTGCGGTACGTAAAATTGCAACGGAATCTCGAGATGCGGTATCTCGTATGCAGAGGTATACCATGTCATCTGGTTTTTGAATGTATGCGACTACCGCAGGACCTGGGTGCAGGCTCAAATCGGATTATGCCTACTATACTGTATAAATGTCCAATCTTCTAATAATTTTGTTCTTATTTCTCAATTTTTTTCTTTTTTTTTTTTTTTTCTTTCTCATTATCTCGCAGAAAGAAGATCTGTTCGTGAAACGAGAAGGAAAGAACTGAAACGGAGGGAAGAGGAGGATAGAAGAAGAGCAGAGGAGAGACTGTATAGGTCGGCTGGTGGACCGGGCGTTCCGCACCCGTCGATTATTCTAAGTATTGCTATTACAGCTCTCCTCTTCTTTCCTAGAAGGGCAATTTTCGAAATATTTAAAACATACACAGCACCGCGCCGCGCCGTTTCAAATGCCCCTCGAGCGACCGCGACGCGTCGCTTCCAAGGTAGATGTGATATACCTAATATAGGTATACGCATACGCGGGTCGTATTCGTACGGTGTCCGTACCCAAGTCCCCGCGTTACCGCATCTCTCGCGTTACCATAGTTTTCCAACGCTATGCCATGCCCCGTGGCGCGGCGTAGGTTTACGTACTGCATATGTACGATGAGGGAAGAATAACGAAAATGCAGGGGGGGGGGGGGGGGGGGGGGGAATCTGCGAATTATAGAATTTTTCGCAGATAGTGGTGTAACTATAACTTTGTTCGTTTTCCGTAATTTCAAAATTTTGTTTCCCTGTCAAATTTGTATGCGCAATGAAAATTCTCACGTTTCAGTTATTTTCTTCACCTATACGTATACCTATGGACATACCGAATTGGAATACCTGTACATATATGCCGCAGATATAAATACCTACCATATAGGTACTCTGAAAACGACGTGATTTGACGAAAAAAAAAAAAAAAAAAAAAAAGGCAGCGATCCAACCTGAAGCAGTAAAAAATTGGAACGGGGATGAAACTGATATATATATGTACGCATATCTTCCCCGGTATCGCTTGGAACTGGTGCAGTTAGGCGGCGTGCTCCCGCTAATTGGTAATCGACTTGTGTTATATATAGGATCGGGAATTCGCGCGATCCACCGAAAAATTTGTTATTAGCATCATGCGGTGTTTAAAATACTACGAGTATGTAATGATGAGAGGTGGGAATAGGACCGGCTGCACATACCTATCCACGTAATATATCTATGTTACGTATATATATATATATATGGGTATTTGTATATACGCGTCCATCACTCGAGAGAGTATCGAATGACAGATGATCTGCAGAGTTCGCGGGGTACGCGGTGTTCTGCAATCATTTATATCTATACATACATATATATTTATATATGCTCAACGCGCGGGGTATCGAAAAAGCTTTCGCGATTCCGTTTACCTTTACCTGTGTATCTCGCTACCTATTAACCTCTACATGGTAGACATAATTATCCTGATTATCCTACGATTGAACAGAGATTACAAATTTTTATTCATAAAGATGTTAAGAGATTTCGCATAGAAATATATATATATATATATGTATGTGTGCGCGTGCGTGTGTGTATACATGACACACAAGAGGACGTGATGGGTTATATTGGACAGCGTCTCCGGATAATAGATACATGTCCTACCTACAACAAGTCACGTGGTAGGTATCGAGCATAGTCACGTGGGTGGGTATATACTACATAGGGAAGTATAGGTAAATACGCGCGGACACGTACGAGTCAAGGTCCGACATCCAAGAGACTCATAAATTACAAATCAATCTTAGCCTGCAGAGTTTGACCCCATGGAGGTGATTTCCCTCCCCCTCCCCCTCCCCCGCCCCGCCCCGTCCAGCCGCCCTCCGCTCCCCCAGCGGCGCGGTACAGGGTACAGATGCTGGAATAAATCCGCGCCAATTAACTCCCCGAGTGTATATAATAATATATATACATATTTATTAGAATCGCGTATATCAGGTATGTATATATATATGTATTAGGTGTATTGATTAACATCAACAATTTCAATTGAAATGAACGAATGAATTAATTGATGAATAATAAAAAGATTTGCGTAAAGGCAAACGTTACTACGGGACGTTCATGAGCCATCGCGTCGTAGGTATATATATAATATCAAAGCGAAGCGCGGGGCGATGTTTTATTTACATGAAAAAGTTTATATTATAATATCCTATATGACGCGCTGTACTAGTATAGTCACCCGCAAGTTAATACCTATTGGGTATATATATATATATAAATATGTATATACCTACGATCGGTATGTACCTTACAGCTATAGCTCTTGAGCATAAATATTTATTTAACAAGCCTATATATATATATTATATGTATGTATGTATATGTACATATATATGTACCAGCCCATGCCTACTTGAAAAATAAAGAACAGATCAAGTAAAATAAAAGAAATATGATTTGTTCGGAAATAACAGAAGATACAACCAACGGCTCTGACGATAATCATATAGCTCTGCAGCTCCGCAGCTCACCGTGAATTACAAATATTGGATTATAAAATAATACAAACAATTTAGAATCTCATCGCAATTGAAAGGGGGACTGAAATATGTATATACCTATATGTATATATATATATATATATAAATGTATTAATATTTATTCGACAAAACAACAGCGTGACCGTGCATTTCATTCGAGTTATATAAATGTTAACTAGATATACACATAGGTACATACATAAATACCTATAATATGTAGGAGCGTACCTACGATAAAGCTACGTCTACTATTCACACTAGCAAGTGTATAATAAATCTATGACCGCGCTGTGATCGTCGGTCGTATCGCGGTTAGAGAGATTTTGTCTCTATAGTCTACGTAGTATAGAATGTGTATCGGTGATACCTGATGCGAGAAAAACTATACTACACACGAAAATATCGCAGATATATGTACACGACCGCGATTGCGATCGAAAGATAATTTCTTGTTTCCCACCCGAAACAGATATGCGGTTCCCAAGATTGTGTTATAATAATTATCATATGCATATAGGATATGGGGATTGAAAAATCAGCGAAAACTTTGTTAACCTGTGAAATTCATGTAAGCAGCGAACGAAAATAACAAACGAAGGAATCGAAGTCGATTGGAATATTGATGGAAATAGTAAATGAGATAAAAACTCACTCTTTCCTCCTCTCGTATCATCTCAGCAATCCCAGGTTTAATTTCGAGGTCATCGGCACCGGTGACAGAATTCTGTTGACTTTGTTGGTGATGAGATTGTTGTTGTTGTTGTTGCTGTTGCTGTTGCTGTTGCTGTTGCTGTTGCTGCTGTTGATGATGATGCTGCTGCTGCTGCTGCTGCTGTTGTTGTTGTTGTTGCTGTTGTTGTTGCTGTTGCTGTTGCTGATGATGGTGGTGGTGATGTACAGCGGCGATTTGTTGTTGATTGGGGTGCGAGCCCAACTGAGAAGAACTTAACGGTGGATGGGAGCCGGAATTTACGTGTGCAGATACATGATGAGCGGCAACGGGATGCGAAGAATTTTGACTAGCGTTAAGAGGAATTGCGGAAGCCGGTGCAGGAGGTTGTAGAGAAAGTGAAACGGGAAGATCATGGAGGCTTATCTGTGGCGTGACAGATATACTCGGTGTATTTGGCGAGCCAATAGATCTCGGAGCCGGTGGATGAGCGTTTTGAACCTGTCCAGAGTTCGGTCCATCGGAAGCGGCTGCGGCAGCGGCAGCAGCCGCGGCAGCGGCAGCGGCGACCGCAATACCGAGATGATGGTGATGATGATGAGGGTGCTCGCCCCCCTGTAAATGCTCGTCGTTTTCTCTGAGAGGGCTGTTTCCGTTGCCGGGTGATCTTTCGCCGCCGGAAATTCTGCGGCGTTTTTTTCTCTGCGTACCGCCGCCCAGCGGCGGTTGTATGGTCGACGATGTTTGCGCGGCTGTCGCGCTTATACTTGCGGAAGAATTCAAAGCCGACAAAGCCTGTTGTTGTTGATCTTGATCCTGAAGTAGACTAGAGGGTCTCGACGTGGTCTGCAACTCTTGTTCGTTATTCACATCGGCCAGTCCCCGTATTTTCAAACTTTCGGCAACTTTTAACAACGGTCCAATTTGTTCTTGCGATACGTTTATCTCACCTTTATACATAAATTCAACGGCCGCCTTGAGCTCGGGCCATTTAATATCTTTCATTATAACGATAGGATGCTGGCATGGATTGTCGAAGAACAGTGCTTGGAAGTACGGACTACATGCCGACAATACCATTTTATGTGCTTTAACGGAATGTCCGTCACAAGCTAATGTCACATCGACGAAACTCTCGCTCTGCAATAATTGGTCGAATACATTTGTCAAATTTGTTTGATAATTATTCCAACGTAGGCAAAACTGCTGCGGCGAACCCGCCCCGCTTTGTTGCGTCATCTTTTTTTTTGTTTTACTTGTTCAACTATCTTCTCGTTATTTTCGTTACACGATTTCTCCTTTCTTTTGTATATTATTTTTAATCGTATGTCTTTCGTCGCACGTGGATCTCCAAGCGCCAGTTGCGACACGGAGCGTCGTGCCCGACCACCTACTTCTCCTTCTCCTTCGTTTCCTCTACTCACCTCAAAATGTCCTTAGACCTATTCAGTGACGGTGATTCGCCCATCTGTAACACGCAACAAGCAAAACCCACGTGTACGCGATATCAGATACAATTCAACGAAAAATAGTCTTTGTATATTATAATAGTATAGTCTTTTATTTCCGGCGTCACTCTGAATCAATAACAAACGACGAAGAAAAAAAAGCGGCAAAAAAAAAAAAAAAAAACAAACGAAAAACAGAAAAAAAAAAAAAAATAACAAACTTTCTGTTTTATTTTCAGTTCCTTTTTATACAGTATCTTGTTTTTTTTTATTCTATATAATCCGCTGCACGTTTACAAACATCACCACCAATGTCAATAATAAATAATAATAATAGTACAGAATACTGTCGCACAACCAATAATTCATAATAATATATGAGTTGATTTTTTTTTTTCTTCTTCAATTTACGTTTTAAAACTGTGATCCGAATTGTTCTTTGCTTTCCTTTACTTTTTATATTATATAGTACAGAGAATATAATATAATCATCTTTCTTTATACCAATGTTTATATTTTTGTTCGTTTTTGCTTTTATTGTTATAGACAAAGCACAATAGTTATTATCAGTATTTAGTTGTTGTTCTTGTTCTTGTTCTTGTTCTTTTCTCTTTATGAATAACAGAATACGAGATCGTAGGTATATAACCGATACCTACGACTACAACTACGGTATACTATATACTAATAATAGGACAGGTATTATTAGAGTTCACGATATATTTTATGTAATGTATCATATGATATTATATCGTATCGTATCGTATCGTATATTGTACGATACAATATAGGTATGTGTTTGTATTATACACACTTTTCCACGATTTATTGTGGCTGGAGAGGGGCGGGGCGGGGCGGGTGGTGGAGGGGGCGGCCGAGAGAGTCAGAACACAACAATTTGCTACTACGATATATGGTAACAATAATCTGACCAAATGATAATAGATAAGAGGATAGAACGAAGGAGATCGACGACGATGGGATACTTTTTAATTATTTTTTCTCACTGGTGTAAGAATCACGGATCGCGGAACGCGGAACGCGGATCGCGGATCGCGGCTAACGTACATAAATTTGTAAACAAATATAATAATTTGTGTTATTATATTGTATGTTATGCGTACCGGGTACGTACGTATTTATACGCGTGTCTCTCGTATAAAACACCTTGTATTACGAACCCGCGGTGGAGACATACGCGGCGGCGGTGGCGGTGGTAGCGGCGGCGGCGGCGGCAGCGGCAACGGTTTTATTATTATAGTATACACGAACAATCGTTCGACACGATCCTCCCCGCTTGACGAGCGCGTCGCGACTGAGGTCCGAGACTCCGAGGGATAGCAGAGACGCGCCGCGGAGCGCTCGTGGCTCACGGGCGCGTGGATGCGCGGTTTCCCCTCCCGCCCGCCCACTCTCGCTCCCGCACGATCGCTAGTTCTCTCCTGGTTTACAAAGTGCAGCGGTGAGTTCCTCTCCTCTACTCTCCTTGCCTCGCCGCGCCGTAACCGCGCGGTCTCTACGTCCCTTCCCTACCCTTTGCTATCCTCATCGCGCGGAGCCGGCAGAACTTATGGTGTAGCCCGCGGGGGAGTAACACAGGGGGGATAGGAGAAGGGGTGGTAAACAGGAGGAACAGGGGAACGGAGGGATGGAGGGACAGGCTCCGCCTCCGTGAGACCGCCCCTGACGGCCTCTCTAGCTGCGGCCGCGGTCAAAAACAAGAGCGACGCGTCGCGAGATTCTTTTCTTTTTTTTTTCGCTTTTTTTTCTTTCAATTTAAAAAAAATTGGTTTCTTTCCCCCTTACATTTACATATTTTGATTTCAACAGTTTTTTTTTCGCGTTTCGTCGAATGCATCCATTTCATAGGACGGACAAAAACAAGAAGTAGGTAAGTATAGACGCGGATATCTGATTTTTTTTTTATTCTGTCCTTTGTTCTTTTGCTTTTTTTCCCCGTTTATTGATATTCAATTATCTGTCTAGGGTCAAAGTTCCATATTTATATTCGTTGAAATTGTATCAAATCCTAATTAGGACACTGCAGGCTTTTGAAGATGCGGAGAATCATGTATACCTAATTCGATTTACATTTAATTCAATTTAATTTAATTCAATTTGATTTCACTTAATTTCATTTTCGTGTAATATAATTACGAGCTTTTTATCCCGCGCGGAGTTCGCACAAATATAATATCCTATCCACGTTATATTATGTATCCTCGATGTGAATTCGAATATTTTCGAGTACCTTCTTACATTTTGCAAGCGCGCAACCGTAAGATACAATTGAATCGATAATTCTTATAACAAAAGTATTCCTCGCGTAGATTTTTTCATATACGGTTTTTGTGAATCTCCGTCCAGGCTCGGTGCAGTTGTTTTTTTTTTCTCTCTTTCTCGAATCAGGAACGATCGACCGAATGTCAATTGTAACATCAACGAAACAAAATGACGAAAAAATACATCGACGGCTGTAAAGATACATTTTTCAATGGATCATTCCCGGCTGAAACATTGTCGATGAAGAAAAGACCCTAATTTTTGTTGTTGTTGTTTTTTTTTTTTCTTTTGTTTCCTTTTTATCCACGAATTCAGGAATCGCAGGAATCGCTGAAATCTTCGTCGAATCCGGCGACATCGCGCCGAGGGATTCCGAAAATTGGCAACAAAAAAAAATAGCAAGTGAGTATAAATCGAATGAAGATCTTTTTGTTCAACGAAAAATCGCTCCGAAATGCATGTTTCCACCGAACAAGACATTTTTACGTGAAAAAAAAACCGCGTGAAAATTTATCGGTTACATATTAATTTGTCCGTAAAATTTCCCACATTGACTGGACGGGCCTGTATATACCTGTGCACACGCAGTTCTTCGGTTTTCTGCAATACCTACATATCAGGGTCTTCCAGTTATACAGACTCGATTATGTGTAGGTACACGTAGGTATAGCGTGCCTACATATATATCTACGATAGCCAACCCTGTGATATTTATGTTTCGCAAGACGACGTCGTGCGGTATGCATAAATTTATTCTCGGAAGAAACTAATGCGACCGTATATAGTATTCGCGTCATTAGATATAGTATAGCTAATTGCACAAGATGGCCGCCGCCGGTAGCTTATGTCGTAGCTATACAGTAGGTAGGTACTACCTATAATATTATACCTTATACATACATAAATGCATACATACATTCGATACTTATAGGTAGAGGTAAGGTATATATTGTATCTATCTGCACACAGTAGCTGGGCGTGGGAAGTATAAGGCAAATGTTATTCAACGGTGATTTACCGTCTATAAATTCACGGAAAAAAAGTAGTTGGGTATATATTTTTACCTCAAAAATGTATATTTATATACATATACATTTATATACATATTTACTTACATACATACATACATATACATACATCGCCACGGTCCAGCGTACGTGCACAAGGTATATAATGTATCAAAGCTGTACTATACTGTGTACCTATGTATATATTTATATTCGCTCAGTGACCGTTTCCCTACTGAAGTAGGTATATATACCTATACCTATATAACAGTCGTACAGGCATCGCGCCGGGAATCGGAGCCGTGACTGCATATACCTAACGGAGTATTCTTTGTTGAAAACGGGATCGTAATTTCTCCAATTATTCGATCTCTGAAATGGATAGATTTTTTCTTACCGCCGACCGAAGCCGATTAGCCATTGACACTCGTTTTGCGCAACGGGCGCTTGTGAGTCGATGTGTGCGGCAGGGAAGACAAGGAAAGTCGAACGATGGAAGGGCGCGGAACCGAACGCGTTTATACTCCCGTTCACGGGCGCGCGCGTCGTTGACTATGTGATCCTCAACGGACTATGGCAAAAAGTTGATGCATTTTGGAAAAGAATTGATGACGGAATATCCGTTCGGTTTTCTTTTAACAAATAGCATCCCAATGTTGTATACCTATCGCCGAAATATGAGCGAATAGATGAAAATTTCATATGATTATATACAAATAACCTGAACATACAATTTTATTTCCTGCTGAATTAGCTGCAGGTACTAAAATAAGTTCATGAGTATAGTATACCCCGAGGTAGGTACCTGTAGAAAAGAAGCAGTCACATGTATACTATTTGTAAAACTGCAGCGGGTATACCGAAGTACGGATGAGATGAGTGATTGTGAGGTAAAATAATAATATGTCAAAACTGTATAGCATTAGCATTTAGTTAACTTGTTCCAGGTGAACGGTACGATGTCTCGTCTTGGCGTCGCGGTCGCGTCCCGTCGAGTCGCGCGTGCTGCTGTTGCTGCTCCATACGTCTGACACGTGTATAACTTAACCTACTGCAGCTACGAGAGCTGTTATATATGTAGGTAGCCAGGGGTCCGCGCGTCAGACCGGAAGTACAGACCGTCGCGTCGCGTCGCGTCGCGTCGTCATCGCTGCAAGCTCTGCGAGACACTGATCCGTGGGCGAGGGATTCCCCGATATACTCTACCGACGTAGCATAGTCGTTCGTATAGGTAGGTATAGCTGGAGTGAGTCTAGAAATATAATACGCGACGCTAGGATCTAAATTTAATGTATCCGTCGGATTTCGTATAGGTACAAGGTACATAGAAAATACAGAATTTCCATCGTTATTACCGTATTTGTATACCTACTATCCGTTCCTTTCCGTCGTTCATGCGCGGTAGAAAGAATCGAGTGCGATAATCTGCATAAATTTGGAAAAAATGAACGAAAAAATGGTAATCTAGTTTGTCACCCTGTTCCTTCGGCACTTGTCATTCTTCCGCGGTTCGTACGTATACGTTGTACGGAGTTTCATATGCTACCTGGTGATATCGTAGACAAGCCACGAGGTATAAAACGGTACAGAAACGGCGAGAGCTGGGCTCGGCGAGTGATCAGTTGTGGAAAAAATATAATATTACAATGAAAAAATCCCACCGTTGAGATTCGTTTCGGACAGAAAAGCTAGTGTCGAACGATCAGAACGTTAAGCATCGTTTTGCCGCGTCATGAAAAGCTACTACTACTGATACAGTATCTGCGCACGCTACGAACTTTGTAACATAGATGCCTCACGTACAGGTACAGTAGAAATACGTCTAGAATTTGCAAAATTATGAGATAATAAACTCGCGCGGGTATAACCGCCAGTCTCGTGCGTCGGGTGTAACGTGTAATCATGGCCGGAGACCACGCATTGTAGGTACGTCACGCGTGGTCCGAATGCAATTTTCATTTCTATAATCTACATGCTATATTGATGGGCAAATGAACTTTACCAGTAACATTAACTTGACAAAATCACAAAGAATAACATGGTATCAGTTGTTCGTGAAAAAGGCAATCAGGATTTGCATATTCTATGCAAACAGCTGATACCAGCTATGACGTATCCTTCGGAATTTTTTAACGTTAACGTGGCAAACTTCAGCCACTAAAGATGTACGGTCTACAAAGTTCCGAGAATGAGGAGGTAATACACCGAATATATACGACATGAAAATTGTTCTCTTATTATTTTGGACGAATATTCTCCTAGTGAACAAGAAATTTTCGTCGAATGTCATCTCCCTGTTACGGTACACTGAACAGAATCACACATCCAATACCTAAAAATGTACCTATAATAAAGAGACAGCAACGCGTCCTTGCTGCATTAATGCACCGAATCATCAACGGCTGCAATGTTGAACAAGGCGTATATGCGGATGGCAATGTATTTACGTATTTACGTACGTATCTATGTATGTATGTATGTACATAGCACTCGTATAAAATGAATAAGTCCACAGTGGACGTGAATCTAGGTGATACCTGGATGCATACTTGATGACAGAATTACGTCAATCTCCAAATGGCGAACGATAGTTAAATGCCAACCCTGCTGATTTACTCCGCGTTATGTCCGAACGGGAGATCAACTGCAGAGTCGAGCTGTGAACTGAGAACTTCGGAAGATACTCAATCGAAGAGGGAACTAATCTCAGTCTAGTTAAATTAACTCATTGGTATATTGACAGCGCACTGTCGCAAGACGTTAGCGTTAGATTCCACTGTTTCGTAAGCACTGACTACCTATTTCTGTATATCAGGGACAGCGCTGCAGCTACCCTACTCTATTTCACATAGTACAGGGAATTTATGATTAACGTAATGCCAACGAAAAGCTTGTTACGGCACGGATCGTGGATTTGAATGTAGGATATAGAATGAAATTTTGAATATATTTCCTCATCTGAAACTGCAACCGAAGCATCGGCTGAGAGAGGCGATTTTTTGAACATATAGTCATCGCGGTAAACTTCATGTACCACCATACCCACAGATGGATATAATTAATCGTGAAATACATAACCCAACCATAACCCGTCGACGCCTAGCGGTGATGGTTATAGGTTAACGCGACGGATCATCGGGCTGTACACTAACTGTAATCAGAGCTGGGGCGGTCTAGCGTGGTTTTGTTCTATGCAGCAGCAGCAGCAGCAGCAGTACCCCGAACCTGCTGCTGCCGATGGTGTCGCTGTCCATGGTGCTCTGTAGCAGTTAACCTATACCTCGCGCCTTGTACCTCGACGCCGACCCTCCTTCACTCCTTCACAAACGGTTTCATTATATCCTACCTGCTGCTTTGCCACTCCCGCAGGCATTAATACCTGAACCTTTATCCCAACGCAATGAGCGTATAGGTATAGATGCGTAAGTGTTTGCTGTATAAGCGGACTACAGCTGGATTAAAGAGTCTTTTTCCCCGCATGGGGGTTCGTCGACGAAAATTTCGGAAAGAAAAATTGTACAACATTTGAGAAAACGGGAGATGAGGTAAAGAAATAACAAGCCGAATCGGATTGATGAAAGAAATTCGGAAAAACAAGAAGCTCGCCAAGTTCACTGTCGACTGGCTAATTGTGTAAAGTTCAGTGGAGGTGATCAATTTCAACGGAACGCGCTGAACTCGAAATTTGTAGAAAAAAGAGTCATCCATTGCGTGACATAGATATGCGCGTGGTATGAACTGGACCGCAGGAGGAACACGAACAACTGCATCAGGTATAACCGGAGAACAGAGGTTATTAAACCTGACCCCAAACCTCCTCTAGATTCGTGTGAAGGGCAATGAAATATGGCGATAGAAGGAGGTAGGTATCTGTACCATAGGTGAGCGTAACAACATCGCGGTAATGTATATGCGCCAGGTAGTGGGTACGCGGGAATAGCGGAACGAGTCCCTCGGCGATCGGAGAAGAAAATGCATTGCGGTAGCTCGCGCTCGATCAGTAATGTAGCATTATGTGTGTACTATGTGGCTCGGTGGCGGCCGGAGAGGCCGGTGTAGGCAGGTATGCCTGCTCTCCTCTGGCTACAGCGTTGGTAGTTGGGTGGGAAGGTAGGAGCCCACTAGACACCACAATGCATGCATGGGGGAGCCTCCAGGCGCGATACACCCGCGTACCTGCCTACCTACGTACCGAACCTCCCCTTCCCTCCGTTTTCCCTTCCCCGTGCATTTCACCCGTTTCACCCGTTTACGTCTATACCGCGAGCCTGTGTTAGATAATGACTGATTAGGTAATTAGTTGGCCAATATTCCCCGACTCCTGGAAACCCCTTGTAGAGAGAAACCTGGTTTCACCCTCGAACCAACTCACTCTCTCCTCTCTCTCTCTCTCTCGCACACTCTCTCGCACTTTACCGGCTCTCGGCCTCTCGTCGTCGCTGACCACCTCGCGCTGCTAACCGAATGTGCGTCGCCCCCGGGCTGGTCATTACTAGGAGAGGCATGGTTCACTTGGTACAATGCTTGTGATTAAATTCTATTCCGCAAGACCGCGACTTTTGATACGGTAAATCACGGCAGACGTTCGTTTCCACGTTACTTAATACGCTTATACGCAAACGTTCTCTTTTCACGAGGCTCAAGTTGACATCGCTATAGCGCAAGGAAATGGCGCAGATAATGTATTCGTGAACGATATTTACCTGAAATTTTTTCCCGGACGTAGAATCTTGAACATTTTTTCGCTGTTCGCCGAATCATGGTTTTCGTTCGTGAACAAATTTCAGCTAAAAATCTTTCGAAAATACATTTTCCTTTTTTCATTTCCTTGCGTTAACGTTACGAACATCAGTCTCGTCGTGCCCCCCCCCCCCCCCCCTAATTACAGTTGAATCTCTATCAATAAAATAACCCTTTCCACGTTTTCGGACGAGCCTCGAGACTGCTCGATAGTGGAATTGAGCGCGTGGGTGGGTACGTCTGCGTAAAAAAAGAAAGAACAGAAGAAGAAACACACGTACTCGTTCAATTCAGAATTAAAATGGTGTAGCGAATTTATAATCCGCACAAGTTAAGGCGTGATGAAATCGCTACGTCATTCGGTCGACGACTAGGTCATAACTATTTAAATGATGTGGTCCGCGGCTGACTGGATGATAAATTATTACGTTAGACACGCCAAGTTTATATTAATATAATATAGGTACGTGCGCCGGTGGTTCTCCTAGCCATCAGCCACCAGCTACCAGCAGCTCTTCTAGCCGAGCCGCCAGGGCTTCTTCTATAATTTATAAACTGCAGCTACTACCCGTCGCCGGCGTATCGGACAACGCGATTTTAACAAAACGTCAACCCCATGTTCGGCGAAAGGAGAGCAAAGAGAAGGATGAATGATCAGGAAATTATTCGGTCGATAATTAAATTTGATGCGGTAGGTATGTGTATAAGGTACATTACGCAGCGAGTGCAGTCGAAATGTGAGGTAGATAATAAAATTAATGATACAAGGACACACAGTCTGTACACACATATGTATACCTACAACTCACCGAAATAATTACGCGCCAAGAATAATCCCAAGCAGTTTTCCGATCGTTGCGTATCGCGTCTCGGCCATACCTCTTCTATCATTTTCAATCACCGACAAGCTCATTCGCATGCATGTGCACGGATGTAGAGGAAGGTACTTGACTTCGCCAATGAGCCGTTGGAATCTGAGAAGAAAAAGAAGAAACAACAAATTAAAACGGAAGCGAGAGGAACGCGTGGAAGTGATCGCCCACTCGCCCACTCGCCCTGCAGTGACACAGGCGTATTGAAACCGTGGAAAATATTACATGGATCTGGCATACGACCGATGCAGAATATTTTTACGAGCCAACGATATTACTGCACATGAGGTATAGTATTCTTCGGAACCCTTCGGGATTGTTTGGGGGACTGATTGACGCGTTACATACTTTTCGCCATGTTGATATTTTCATAATGGAGGTGTACGTTATACCTACGCCTGCATAATTTGTAATAGAATAAATACAATACTTCTTGTCAAGAAATCGTTCGATCGAAACAATCAGCAATCGACTTCTTCGGTAGGTATCCTTTTTTCATATATATACATATACATGCGTTTCGCGTTGCATTTCGTATTTCCGACAAAAAGAAGAGGATAGATAAATGGCGATCACACTTTGCACGCTCACGACGTGAGTAAGGTATTTACGTAGGTATGCGCAATGTACCTATACATATACAGGTACAACTTCAGTCGATTCTCAAATTCGACACCGTTCACCGACGTGCTCCAGGTAGGTAATCAGGTACGTATACACTTTATAGCTGTATATATACTACATGTATATATAAAACAAGAGTAGGTACGTGCATTGTCATAATTGTATTCCTGTTTGTCCTCCTCGTTCTATATTATTGTTATCCTTATTATTATTATTATTGCAGTGATTGTTATCATTATTATCGTTATTATAAGTCGCTGCAATATAAAACCAGCGCTGAGGATATTATATCACTTACGAATCGATCAATTATTCGTTTCCACATACACGCATAGGTAGGTACTATGCGTGTATCGTACACGCGACAATACGTATATAGGCATACGCGCGGGTAGAGTTAATTTATCACGACGTTTTGTAGATTAATAAGCCTATGTACGTGCGGTCAAGCATTCGCCGTACTTCAACAAAGCGACTGGCAAACCGGTGAGAATAAATAACCTATTCGCGGTGAACTTTTCACTTGGAATTTTAGTTATTTTGGCAATTTTCACCTATCACTCTCACGATCAACACTCTTCTCTTACCGGTATTTACAAATTTTCAGTAACCATTCGCACTCTCTATGGTTATAGATATGTATGTACAATTATGCAAAGAGATTTTGAATTCGTGCGAACAATTAACGAATAATCAGAGAAATCCTTGTTCCCCGGCCTGAAATTCGAGCGATGTGTGTATCCTGCTGCGTACGTTGTATCGAATCGTAAGAACTGCATGAAGCACACATAATATGCATTACCAAGGTATATACAGGGTGGCCATAAAATATGACGTTTCAAATTCTCCGACTCATATCCGGATTTTCCAGTAGGTACTAAAGTCAATTCTTTCCCTGTTCCCATTACTGTAATTGGTATCGTGTGATTTTGCGTGTAGCTATACGCAAACTACGACAGTTTCACCTATCGATAGGAATTCGTTCGTTCGTGATACACAGCTGTTGATATACAGTCGTGTGAAATTCTAAACGAAAATCATGACGTCCATGTCTGCTAATTGATAATGACAATTACTCGAGCTCACACGTGCGAGCATTAGCGCCGATCGCATGACGAGCAATAAAAAAAGTCAGAGAACAGATTCGGCACGCGGTCCTATACCTATGCGAATTGGAAAAACTGCCCAACTCTTTCTTAGTTTTGTCAATTCTCCGGCTCTTCCAGGTTTTCGAGATCTCCGCGGGTCTCTCAGGACCACTATCCCTGCATACATATATATGTGTGTGTGTGCGCAGGTGGAGTCAGCTGCCGCGGCAGGACACTGAGCTGCGAAGCGCGTGTGTTGTATCCACCTACCAACGCGTACCTACCTACGTAGGTACAACATAGGTATCTAACTATAATACGAACAAGTAGAGTGGAGTTAGCCTGGAGAGTCGGGCGGCAGCAGCAGAGATCAATACGCATAATAGGGCCTATCTATATCGCACACAACCTGTGCTCATTTACTTAATTGTGTTCTATACTGTATTAATGCATTCGCAGGCGTCGATGCGCGCGCGCATTGGTAGAGGAGGTACAGAGGTAGCTGTTGGTACGTAGATCATATATACCAATAGAGAACTACATACAGAAGCGTAAAGCGCGCTCGTGTGTATCGGAGTAAATTTGTAATATTCAAACCCATCCTGCACGAACGCACACACTCGAGAGACCGGTATAATATATTATCTGTTATAACTACTGCAGACACGCCACCATCCCCAGATATATCACACAAATCCTGGGTCCTACGTGTAGAGGTATAGGTATCGGCAATAATTTATCCATTTATATATATATGTATATAGATATATATATAACGCAGGTATAACCTGACACAACGCCTGATATCAAGGGCGTGGCAGTTTATATAGTCGTATATGCCTACGTAGATGTAACGTAACGCGAGACATATATTGAGGCGGTTCACTACGATTTTGGTAGAAAACACTGTGTTCTGCCAGATAAACGTACACTAGAGAAGCCGAAGAGTAAGAACGCATAGGAGAAGGAGACGCGAGAAGGTAGGACGAGAACTCGCGAGGATGCGTCAGTTGAGAAAGATTTCTTTATTCTCCAAATTTTCGTCACACTATCCAGTCCGGAGAAGAATTTGCCGAATCACCAAAAATGATCGAGTTCTTTTTTCATCGGACAGATATAATTCCGCGTCGTTCGAACAGTTCTTTCTCAATATGATAAAATTTTTTTATGAGATATAGAATTATGAGAACTGCAGGAAGATGAAGTGATTCCTTCCGTTCCTAACCTTTCCTCTTTTTTAGGTCACGATTATTTTTCCCGGGACTATAATTTCGATGTTCGAACTCGATGTGACGGAGGAGTAGACGAGTCAAGTAGGGATGAAATGTGGGGGGTGGCACCCCCGCGAGGCGAGGAAAGTATGAAACAGGCTTTCAATTAAATTAGGTCGATCCTACTGTATATACTTGGTACATATACACGTGTACATACATATCTATATATTCGCTTGCGCGACGTGAATACTGACGGCGCAAATACAAATGATCCGATCGCATGCATAATTATTACAGTAGATATACAATTCTACCTCCGGCCAATTTCGTTCTAAACTTCTATACCGTATACCTATATCAGTATATTCCCGTTTCTATTCCTATTTGTATTCCCACACCTTTATCTTGATACTGAGCACTAACCCAAGACACTAGACTTGCTTAATTACGAAATTGAACCCTGTAGCATAGTATAGCTTATGCCACACTATACCTCTACCCACGTCCCGTGCAATTCTCCCTATCTCCTCTCTTTCTCTTAATTATTTATTCAGCTCTGCCTACAACACGTGAACGACCGAGAGAATCTCCTTACTTATCATTATTACTATTATTATTAACGATAATATAATTATACCTACATACGACGAATATTCACGCCCGAGTAGACAAATATTGAGAAGCGAAAAATGACGATGGAAATTTCCTCGCGCGAATTGTTATAGGTTAGGCTATGTTTGGTATTGGAAGAATTTTCACGGACATATAGGAATATGATGGCGTTTGGCCGCGAACGGCGAAATGTCGACCGCAATTATCCCGTAATTAACTTGGGGAAACACAGGGCCTACCTATCTAGATACCTAACTATACCCCGAGCGTACAGGTGGTTGGAGATTTTTGTATTCAGCGGTCGACACCGCGTACGCCGCGCGTGTTGCGTTCAGTTTACACGCGCCGGACTACCATTCCCGGGTTGCATTATGGATGCTTGCGGTTTTAGAAGAGAATTCAAACTGACCGTAATACTTCACCTATACGAGGGTATGAGAGATCGACACCTGGGTATAGTACTCTGAATCAATTTCATTCGTCCTTTTACCGCAATATTTATGAAAACTAATCGAACGGAAAATATCACTGATAGGATTGAATTCTGCAGATTGACAATTGTGAACGGCTACACGGCTACCCACTAAACAAAGTTGACAAACTAAAAACTCGACGATAATAAAAAGTATACCTACCTACACTTCTGGAGTTGGAACTCCGTTTCCCATTTGGGAGAATATAAGAGCGAACGCGTCCAAAATCAGGCACGAGCTCGAAAATGACGCGTAAGAAATTTTCATAATATGGACCAGAGAAGAAGAAAAAATGCCGAACCGTCAACCCGAACGAGATTTGACAAGAAAAGAACAACCTGGAACGACCTGCGGGGCGATATAACAATACAGTTCGAAAAGCCACTATAATCTGGCAATTGCGTTGGATTGGGAAACAGTGTGTTACGAATAGTCCAGTATAATATTTTGAGGGTGGACGGAACGGGGATGAGGGATGAGAGAGAGGGAGGTGCGTGTGTAGTTTGTCAAAGCGCGTTGCAGGGACTGGTGGAACATTCAATTGGGTATCGAATCATCAAAATGCACAATCCTGGCGAATGATTTCGAATATTTGATAACGCGGATGGAAAACGTCGTTAGCTCGGGTTTTGCGTCAGTGTGTGACTATGAAGTGTATTGTATAATACGACCGCATACTCATACTCGTATACCTGTTCAGCTACTACCTCTGTGGGTATCTAAAACATATACCTGCCAATCTACCTGCCTACAGGTGATGTATATATATATATATATATATATATATATATATATATACACATATATTACATACGCGTTTCCCTGCAGGCGGCTATACAGAGTGCAGATATCCCGGGGACCGAATTATGCTCGGCGTAACGCGTTTAGTTTCCGACTCACCCCGCGCTGCGCTGCCCCCCCCCCCCCCCCCCCTTTGCATCGTGAAATAGGCTTCAAATACACAAAGTCGAGATTTCAATGACGCCGATATACCTAAATGCATCGAGAGATCCGAAGCCTGCAGCACCCGGGGATCAAAACTATTACGACTGTGTATGCGTATCTATATATATATATATATATCTCGCTATGTGGAAACAAGAAACAAGAAATAATCGTGGAGGAATGATTGTAACATTTTCAGGTTATAGGTATACCTTTTACTAGAGAATAGAAGACGGAATATAACCCGCGCGGAAAGTGAACTCATACTCGGACATTAATTCCTACATACACCTCCTGGACCTTTGCACTCTGTTCCCCTTCCCCTTCCCCTTCCCATTTCGCCATTCCCTGATGCGCTTCTCCGGTATATGACAGAGGCAGAGTAGCTATACAGGCGGCAGTCAGTAAGTTGTGCATATAGGTATAAGGTAAGCAAGTGAGTAAGTAAGTAAGTAAGTAACTGAGTGGGCAGGTACTATAGCTAACGCGAAAGCACGGAGATCAGGCGAGCGGAAATGAAAAAATACCAACATTAGCATATCAAACGATACGGTTGAATTCTTGAAAATAACGCGCAGGTACATAATATATCTATCCACCTATATAGTATATTTATATAAATCTGTGTTTATTATATCTCTAGTTTCCAAGTAGATAGGTAGGTAGGTAGGTATGTATTACATCGTACACGTTCTGCTTTGCTCGTGCGCCGCGCCGCGCCGTGTGCTCTGTGACGTTTATCTAGAGACCAACGAGTATGCATACATATATACTTACGTATACATAGTATACAGGTAATGATATTAGTTGAAGTTTGCCATTGTTAGTTGGGGTAATATAAACAATTGGCCTTGTCCATCTACCGGTTTCCGGCCGTCGCTCAAAACCGCCGACATTTTTATGGATCGCAGAACACAGCTCACCATGGTAGCAGGCAGGCAGGTATATATATAGGTATGTATCCACCTATATACCGCCCCCGTTATACCCCCACGCGCATGTTGTTCCATTTAATTATTGTTTGTTTGTTTGCTTTTTTTCTTTACCTCTTTTTCTCTTGTTCGTTTGTTCGTTTTTTTTTTTTGTAATTCTTTTTTTGTTTTTTTGTAATTCTTTTTTTCTCTTCTCTTCCACGCGTATATCATCGCGATTATACACACGTACGAGAGGGTCTACGGCAGAGACTTGCGTATAAGTATACGCCTATGCATGTAGGCAATATTCGCTAAAATGGCGAAAAACGAAAGTGAGGAGAAACAAAGGAGAAAAGAAAATGAAAAAATTCACCCACGAACGAAAACAAGAGAAAACAAAATAAGAGGTAAGTATAGATTACACCGGAAGTCCTTCGAAGCGAGGAATGGACCCTGAATACAACTTATATAGCATATATACCTATTTGTAAATTGTGTGTTAGTTTTACCTATCCTACACATGTTTTCAATTTTCTCCGTCATAATACGTATGTGTGTATGTACACATTGTACACATACGTATTCGACGGTCTGGTCTGGTTGCTGGTTATACGCGGGTTGTAAGGGAAGGTAACGGGCGAGCGGGTGGTGGGCAACTAACTAAAATATCATTCGTTAAATTTTCAGGAAATCGAACAGCCAGAGAGGTTGCGCCGGGAGAGCCTCGGCGGCAAGCAGCAGGCAGTAGCAGAGTAAAGCCTATACTATACGTATACGGGCAAGCTACAAAGCAGCATCCATTAGATATTTATTAACTTTACGAATTTATGACTCCCCCCCCCCGCACCGTCGCCTCTCGGGCCCGGTCCCCGCGAGCTCGAGCGCTAGTATTAAAATGAATTATTTAATATTAAACTTGGTAATTTTTAACCATATTATACGTGAAATAATTTACAAGCCACTCTACCTCTTCTCTTTACTTCTCTTCTCTTCTCCACTCTTTCGCTCACTCTCCCTCTCTTTCTCTCTCTCTCTCTCTCTCTCTCTCTTTCCTTCTCTTCTCTCCCTCTTCCATTCTCTTTATCTTGAATATTCTGACTACCGTGTTTTCCTTTTGTCCTTCTTCCCATCGTCGTTCTCATCTCTCTTTCATTCTTTCTCAAATCCCCGTGCATATACACTTTACCCCGAGATCTCCTGTATATATATATATATATGTTACTCTCTTTCAAAAATATATTGTCCGCCACGCGATTACAAAAGAGTGTAGCTAGGTTATGTTACGTACGCATACACGCGCGTGTAGTAACACGTAGCCACCCGCCGCGACCACCTACCTCTGTAGTATATACTTCATATTCTATACACACCTACCTATATACCTATTCGCGAATATCGACGTAAAAAATTCAACGGCATACATATACGTCGGTATGCCTATATACTCGCGTGTATGTACGTAGCTTCGACACAACGACGCGGACCAGAAAAGAAAAAAAAAACAAACAAAAAAAAAACCCCCCAAAAAAATCGAGCCAAACCGAAACGCAAACGGAACCCCATATTTTCCGAAAGGGACCTAAAACGGGGGCGGCGAACAACGAGGGTGGAAGAGAGGAAAAGGAGGAGGAGGAGCAGGTCGCGTTATACGTCGGTTTAGACCGGCTCGTGGCGCTCGTTCGCGGGCTATTCAACCTAGGGGTGATATTTCGCCAAGGGTAGATATATAGAGAGAGGACAAATCAATCGCAAACAACGCGCGCGTGCAGGACCCCGCGGATCCCTCGATATATACGTATACCTACCTATACCTATGTACGGAGGTGGGAAGGTAGATATAGGTGTATATATAGAAATATCTATACGTCCGGGTGATCCATACCTGGAGCTATATAACGGAGAAAGGGTCGCGAATCATACCAATCTATATATCTATATACTGGGTCAATCGCGAAGGGTATCGGGCGATATACAATGAACATATAGTATAGCGCTGCTACCGATGTACATACGTGTGGAGTAGTTTGCGAGCGAAACCTGTGATATCCCTTCTATAGTTCGGTATTTGATATCATATAGTATGTATATATGATACATACCCATAACCATAGCATTGCAAATCCGACGATACAAGCATATAGCTGCTCGAAATTACATCGGTTTTAATCACGCCAACATAAAACCTCCCGTACATTGTATTATATCGTACCGTACTATACGCGTACTATACTATACCGTGCTACATGCCCATGCCATACAAGTAATCGTGTGCGTGGCGAAGCGCGTTCATTGTACATACGAACAATCGTATCGGACGCAGGACACGGATATTTTCATCGATCATCGTTCGTTGTTATTAACGATCAACGGAGAATTTCTTTACGCGCGACGGTACAGGTAGGGTATACCCGAATGGCCCGACGATTGGAAGAAAGAAAAAAAAAAGAAAAAAGAAGATGGAACATGGAAGAACGTATACCTGATAGTTACTCTTTGCCCCGAGAGATCTACTGCGCCGTATAGGTATACTGTACTGCCGTTGGTCCGTACGTCGGAATCGGATCCTGCAGTTGGAAATAATTTGAAGGGGATGCAGAACGGTACACAGAGACGACAAAACGACGAGTCGTGAATGTTCGAATTGATGAAAAGTAATTTTTTATTTTATGACGGAAGACGATGAGCTACTCATCGAATCGATTTTGAATTATCGTGGATTTTGTTTTTCGTTACATCCGAGTCTTTCCTTCGAAATCACACCATATTACAAAGATTTGGACTTCATATACGCATATGACCAGAATCATTCGATTTTCCATTTTCGATATTTCACCTACATTACATGATACATACACGTACAATTCCACTACCCGCGTAATTACGTACCGACTGAACACCACACAGTCCTGTGTCCCCCTGACATTCTCCGACACAAATCTGCAGTACCGCTCTATCACCAAAAAGAGGTGGAATAGGTGAACGTGGATATACCAACTACGCAATATATGTAGGATACGATAATGCATAAATATTATAGCCCGCAGAGCTCCGAGCGACCCTCGGAAGGACCTCGCGGAAACATAACTCGTCGGTGTACGTATATTTGCGAAAGGGGTATCTAGGCATATATAGGTACCCTACCCTACCTTACCACCCCCGGCGGGTGGCAGTCCGTCCCTCGTTACACTGGGGTAGTGTGGGGATTGAAGCTGGTTATTGGTTGGCACCCCTGTGTCACCCGTGTGTCACCCCTGTAGTATTTTAATCCTACCGGCGGTGGCCATGTTTTTTCATGCTCGTCGTGTTTGCCGACCGTTCAGTATACTCGGGCGCGGGGGAGGGGGCAGAGCTTTTGTCAAATGAAAAATGGAATTGAATTTTTTCTTTTTGTGTTTTCAATTTCTTGTTTGTTTTTTCTTTTATTTATTTATCCAACTGAAGAATTCATGGATCCTCCCCCCCCCCCCCCCCCCCCCCCCCCCGCCGCACCCCCGGTCACGCAGCTGATATGGCCGCGCATGTGATATCCATTGAACACTCGTACAGACGCTTTTGAATCCTGGGATAGTACATTCGCAACAATCACTCTAGAAATCTGAATCGGCGGCGAAGCTCGCTGATACAGATTCGGAGACCGGTTGCCTACACCTATACAACACAATACTGCACGAGAGAGAGAGAGAGAGAGAATCTGAAGAAAAACTGATATTTCATCAGAGAAAATATGTAGCTATACTATATATACATATACTAGCGCAAGTATATGGTATAAATTCTTGAATTACGAGCGTGAAACGACGAAGAGATTTCAAAAATGAAAAAGAAGGTAAAAAAGGAGAGAAATTTTTTTTTAATAAATAATTGGAATATCGGCGGAATCTGGGTGCCTGGTGACTTTTATCGAAAGATTCTATCTTCGAATTTACATAACCGCGTTCGCGTACTAGCCACGAACGAACGAACGAACGAACGAACCAACCAACCAACCGACCAACCAGCCTGGCGTATAAACGCGGTTGGCTGTTCAACGTTAGCCGTGGTACGCTATTATTATTTCCAACTTACATATTATATGCCCGGGGACTGAGTAATGCATTGGAATCATTCTAATAACCTCGTGCGCGTGTGCGTGCGCGCGCGTGTGTGCGTGTGCCACGAGAGGAACGTTCAAGGCTGTGGTGGGTCTCACCTCATTCTATCAGATATCACGGTGATTTTATTTATGAATCGGCGAAATTTTTGTGTCTGTCTCCTATTTTGCGTGCAGGTAATTTTTAATTAAAAATCCCTCCTTCTCGATATCATTTTTACAAGATATAGGAAACCTGCACGAGCGGCGCGATGAAAAGCGATTTCCTTCCCATTCCCGTGAACATTTCGTCAAATTTCTGTACGATACAACTATATAGGTACATACGAATGCGAAGAAACTTTGTTTATATGGCACGAAAAATTTCTTGGATATGAGAATGCGATTATGTAATGCCGCTGCTCGGGCGGGAGTGCACACCGGTATATGCATAGGTACGTACTCATGCACACACATACCGGTCCGCCGTACTACAAGCTATTGCTATCTGCCCATCTATATGTATATATATATATATTTTATATTATGTAAATTTAGAAATATAGCCTTTAGAATAGAACGTAGACTCCCGTCGTTGTTATCACCGAGGTCGTAACCCCGTGGGAAAATCTGCGCACGTTAGATTAAACAAAACGAAAGGAGGAAAAGAAAAAGAAAAAAAAAAGAGGCAAAATGGAAAAAGAGAAAAAACGAGTGGCAACGAAAAAAAAAAAAAAGAAAAAAAAAAAAAGGAACACCGTACTTACAATGTGCCTGTTTGTGTCGAATGCTAAGCAATTTCCTTTCCTTTCGAATTAGAATATACATATGCGAGAATATCTCATTGTTAAGAATAGATGCGCGCTAACAATTAATACCTGTAATGCATACATACCATGTATACCTACCATACATGTATCTAACGCGTATATCCCAGCTTTATGTAGGGTAGCTGGTATGAATAACTACTGCTCTATAATCTAATCGTTACGTAACGTGTATATATAACGTTTGCTGCCGCTGCCGCTGCACTACGTCAATTCGTCGTCGTTTTCATAAAATACTAAAAATTATCACAAAACTATATGTAACAACGTGAACAATTATTACGCTATCCACTGTCTGTCTCTCTCTCTCTCTCTCTCTCTTTCTCTCTCTCATCCCGCAATCGATCAATCTCTCTCTGTCCATCGATTGTTATCTATTGAATTTTAGTATTTCGTCCAAATCGAATAAAACAACAATACGAGAATTTAGTGCCGGTAGGTACCGCATGTATAAGAACGATCGCAGGAGAAGCTGGATGATCTCGAGAGGCAGGCGGACGGGACGGAGGACCACCCGCACGGGGAACGTGACCGTGCGTCGGCATCCTTACCCGGTACCCGCGCCCTTATCCTACTATCCTTCGTATGTACCCGCGCACTACACGTACCTATACATACATCGTACTGCATCATCATCATCATCATCATCATCGGTCGCAAAGCACTGAATTCCATCGCATTGCATTGCATTGCATTGCATCGTATTGCATTGGACTGGACCGGACTGGACCGGACTGAGGACTGGGGACTGGGGACTGGTGAACCGCACCTGCTACGTGAGCGCCCCGTGTATATATTTATATGTGGATATATATATATGTATATATAGTACGGTATATATATATATATATATATCAAGTTGGGCAGCTGGTACAGTCCCAACTTTCCTTTAATTTACGGCTGCGAGTTTATTGTTTAGACGAGCTGGACATTGCTTATATGCCGTAATGATTTTTCGATTCTTTTTTTGTTCGTCCGAGTAAGTACGATCCTGCCTGATTCTCCACAGATGCACAACGACACTGAGAAGCTGTGACACGTGAACGAATACAGAGGAGAAGACGATCGGGAAATAGGTCAACGTTCTTCTCACATTTTCTTTAGGATCAACGTAGGACATTACGTGGACGGACTTGTTGAAGTGAAAATTAGCCGAATAAATTGATTCGAAAAATCAGTTGAATAAATTGAAATCAATTCATTCGCTTGACTTTCGCTCGAACAATTGAAAATCAATGTCTGTCAGACGGATTATGGAAGAGTATCAAATTCGGATGATCCCGGATCGTCGAATAAGTTCTTAGGCGAAAAAATCAGAGCCTGAGATGTGCCGAAATTAGAACGATTCGGCCAATTTTTATTCAAACAATCAGCCGATATCCCAACCTGCGCCGACTGAGTATACACAGCACAGACTAGCGTCCAATTCTCGGACTTTTCTGTAAGATGCACTCAGATCGGATCGGATTGTTGAAATACGGCGGAGTATATATATAAGATTTTTAAGGGAATATGGTTACATGTATTGTCGACCGGACTGTACTAGGTACTCGTACCTATATCGTATGGCTGCGAGCGAATCATGCATTATTATAATAGCCATTGGCTAAATGCTTTTTTCAATTTCTCGCCCACCCCCGTACACCGTGGTCGCGTTCGCCGCGAAGTCCGCGAGTCGACAAACGGACCCCGCCTCGTCCTCCTCTCCTCCTCGACGTTCTCCTGCTTTGCATTCTTCTTCATCTTCTTCTTCTCGTTATTTTTATTCTTTTTCTCCTCCGCCTGAAACCCCCGCATTATTATTTCATTACGCAAGAGCGTAATGGGAATAATAAGGAGGAAGATTATCAGAGACATAATTCAAGACCTCCGACGCGATGCATCGAATGCTGCAGCGGACGAGGCTTGAAGATCTATAATTTTTCATCTTCATTTTCGCAGGTGGAGGGGTGGGGCTTGTTTTTCATTTCCGTATCATGGATACCGTGCAAATTAATGAAGCACTGCGGTACGTCGTCCGTCGTTATACCTCGCAACAAGGTATATAAGAAGTCAGCGCGGATTCCGCAATCACGAGTTTCCGTTTCACTAGTGAACGGACAAAAAATCGTGTCAAAGATCTACGACATTTGTCTAATTACGATGGAGGTGAATCGTCGCAAGCGGGTGTTCGATTCCGCGCAAAAAAGGGAGAAACTAACATCGCGATGGCACCGCACCCTAACCTATACGGTACGAGGTTTACACGCGTGTAGCTGCGGAAATAAAAGTGGATAAAAGAGATAAGGGGGAGGGTTTAGCCGTCGGAGTATATTACGGGTCGAGTTGGGTGACCCGGACCCGGCTCAACCCAACCCAGCGAAGCCAGGCCAGGCAATTGCCAAGCCATGGCACGAGTTTCTACCTCAATCCCCAAACTCGTCGCCTCGACCCTGAATTCCAGACACGACTGAGCCCACCCGAGCTGAGGCGAGACGAAACGAAGCGTCCTGCACAGGAAAATCCGTGAAAACTGCTGCCACTTGTTGCTGCAATAGCAGCAGCAAATCCCGCTCTATAATGCGAGGACAGGCGCCACGCGAGCCCTCTCTACCTCTCTCCACACACACATGCAAACAGCTATATACCTGGAGCATGCAGGTAGTCGGATATACTGCACGTACCTGGTTCCGCAAAAGGTCGCGTGTCTCTTCACTCCGAACTCGTTGATCTCAGGGGTGCACGTGAGTTGCGCTGCATAGATATCTCGCAACCGTAGATAGACGGGTGCGATGAATTCCTTTCTCCGTCTCTCAGCTTCGATGATTACCGATCACACTCGATCGGCTGAACTGGAACAATAATTTTGTCGTTTTTTCATGGTTAATTAATTTTTCTATCGCCTCGGCGTTCCTCTGCCGTTTGTTATTATCATTATTCTTCATCCCGATTCGCTATACATGGCGCGTTTAGCCGTTGACAAGAATTCTTTCTCTCTATACTTTTGCATAGCATTTTTATTATCGAACCAATGTGCCTATACGGTATAATAATTCATATTCCAGCGCATCGGGGATCGGGCAAAGAGCGATTTGCATTCGAACCAAAGGATAGCGTACCTACAATTTGTGTGTTTCGGTTACAGATCTATATTTATAACGCGCCTGTGGTACAGGTATCGAAACGGGGGTTAGGTTGAGAAAGAAATTGAAGGAAAGAACAATCTAGAAACGAGAGAAAAAAAAAAGAGAGGAGAAGAAGAAGAGAAAAACTCAACATCTTGAGTATAAAGAATTTTTGTAAAAATTCAGATTGCCGCAACACAGAACACCGGACCCTGCACTTACTCTCGGCTAGACTTGATAAATATTCCCCCCCGTTGCTTTTCGAACGGAAGAACGAGCCCCGGGGCCCTCGGACGCCGGCAATCAACGAGTAGGTAATTCTTGTGCCTTCCGGGCTCCGTTTTAAGAAACGACTCGCTGCTGTTGCCGCACGCCTTACGCCTTACGCCTTGCGAGCAGCTACCGGGTACCCGGGCTCACTCGAATTAGGTGGTAGCCAGGGTGCCTGGGGTGGATGGGTATAGGTCCCCGATAGGTACTGTACGTATCGGTTCACTTTTACCTTTACACGTCTGATTATCGGGGAGAAAAGGGAGAGGGAAAACCGGAGACGAGGAAGTAAAACTATGAGAACCGTGCAAATATTCCGTGAGACGCGTTCACCCAAATTTTTTGGGTAATCAAAAATAGTTCAATATTTTTCCATAAGACGGAGGCACATGCGAGCCTCGCGTTAGGATAACGAGCACGTGATTACAATGATATATATTACCGAGTGATAATTTAATCCGAGTCTTGAAACTGGAGAAAAGCGTGAAAACGAACAAAACAGAAATGGAAAAAAGAGAAAGGCAGATGTGAGAGAAGAGGAAAAACAAAAAGAAACGATCGTTGGCGGAGGATTGGTTGCAGTGTGCGGCGTAGCCGGAGACGGGGGACCGTTCGAATCGATCAGTCGAACGCGAGATCGGTGGTGGAGTGCGAGTAATACTTTTTCAACATACCTACCTACTATATCTCAACTGCAGGACTACATATGCGCTTACGATACCTCCTGCGCCGCCGCACACCGTGTGTTTATGCCATCTCGCGCGAACCACTTACGCGTGATTTATTATAAGAAATTATCCGAATGCTAGAAATACCGTATGATTATCCCCCACCTCCGCAAACATCCTGAAACCTCGAGCCTGAAACCACCCCACGATCTCAGCGCTGCACACCATCGAGCTTCGAGCTTCGAGGAACGAGCTTGGAGCATCGAGGCTGGAGAGGAAATACGGGGAACATATATTCCACGCTCACAATTATATAGTATAAAACGATTTTATATACCTACGCACCGGAGGCTCTTGAGAAATTCAATGGTACGTGTAAATTGTTCATTTTTTTACTTTTTTCTGGTCCTCCTATTTTCAGGTTTTCCAAAAATGAAAATCGATCAACCTGTAATAAGTGCGGAAATATGTTCCCGTACTTTTTGCCAGATTTTGGGATAACCAGGAAACAAATTTGAGGTTATGGACAACAGTAGAGACGTATTGCGGATGTGCGAAAGACCCCGCCATGCGTCCATAGACGTCGTCGTTTATTATTGACTATTTTTCCACATATATTCATGAAACGACGATCATTGTCGGAAATAAAATCGTTTCGTCTTCTTCATAAAAACCTCTTTCAATCTCGTCTATACTATATAGATTAGTCTTCAATCCGAGTTCCGTCCAACAGAAAAGTGCAGCATATGAATATATATACATATTTCATATATGCACATGCAGGTATATATATACTCGAGGATATTCGAGTTTCGTTTATTCCGGGTCCAGAACTCGCGGCCCGCTGCAATCGCACACAAAGGACAAATGCTACGGGGAAAGGAATCAAAGACCGGACGGAGTGCAATCTCATTCCTTAACATTTGAGCTTGGTCAAACGTGAGTCTTTAACGGGACTCGAGGACGAGGACGACGAGGATGAGGCCAGGAAATCAAATATTCCGAATCTCCGGACGAACGCCCGGCCGAGCAACGCTGCATACCCATGTATGTACCACGTGAAATAGGTTTCCCGAAATTGCGAAAACCGGAATGGAAACGCGATTTCTTACCAAAGAGCTGGAAGCGTTTCGATTCAACGTCTCGAAATGGGCATACACCGCGACTTTTGACGACTATAGTCCGCAATCCATATATTCGCTCGCTTTATATCCTGTACATAGATTTATACTATAATTTACAATATATAATATACCATACAAATATATATACATATACATCCATGTATCTCTACGAAGGCATTATGCAGCGATAGCTTCCCGTGGCATTCCACTAATTCTAGGCTCGAAGCGTTCCATTAAAGATTCAGCATGTAATTGCAGATGACCGGCAGAGACGAGCGAACGAACGAACGAACGAACGAACGGACGGACGGACGGATGGATGGATGCTCGAGGACTCAGAGAGGGACGGAATCAGCAAACTCTACCCTCCGCAACCGCTACGTGAGGCAATCAGTCGACTGCGTACCGGAAAATCTATCTTAATCGTTCCAACCTTATATATCCACAACCTTTGTGCACCGCTCGCTGGCTCGAGTCCGTTCGAATATAATTTCGTATCGGCGAAGGGTCGCGAAGCAATATGCGTAGGTAGGATGGTTCCCCATACATAGGCAAATAGGTATACTGCAGTCTGAAACGTGAGTGTACTATCTGCGATTTGTCCCTAATAATGATTTCCCACATAGAAGACAAAGGAGTGAATAATCTGATACCTAACGCGTCCAGTCGAGTCGTTTTTGTATTTGCGTGACTCAAAAGCTCGCGGACGTGCTTTGGGATTTGAGGAAGCCTTGCCGGTGTCGCGGTCGTGTAACTTCAAAATCGTGAGGATATTATTGATTGGTTTTACGGTTCTTAGTTTCTTCAAATCAATTGACGCAGTACCGACGTACGTGAGTATGAATTGGTAAAAAATTCATCGCTCCTCCGTTTCGAATGGAACTCAAAATCTCGCAGGATCTCGCCATTCCTCAAAAATCTCTTCTTCTTTTCTTTTCTTTTTCTTTTTTGTCTTTTTCTCGTTTTGGCGCCGAGCGTGGGGTCGTATATATTTTTCTACCCATTTTATGTAGGTACCCGGGTAAAAGTTCCGGGGAACCAAGGTATTTCGAATTCAATTTCAAACCTTAATATGCCCGATTGATTTTACATCATTTACGGTCAATAAAAATCATTATTCAAGCGCGATGGCTACCATGAAATAAAAGGTGTATTATAGAGTTATTTACAATCCATACAATGACACCACGCTCCGGGGACACGATCGCACAGAAATATTAGGTTAGGTATACCTACAAACAATTGAAAATCGCTATAGTACGTATCATATTTGTCTATCTACATCTATCCATTTGTGTATATAACTATAATGCACAAAAAAAAAAAAAAAAACTACACTATGCGCACTCTCTGCCGGTAGGAGGTAGTCGTTGCGGTTATTGTTCGTGCCTACCAAAACTACAACCGCACATTACAATCGAATATATTGTACGTACCTAATTGTCACGACGCGACGCAGCGCGCGGCGTCGCGAACACGTAGCGTACGGTACATACATCCATGTATCCAAGCTATTGTGTCCGGAATATGAGGCATTGTAATCGCATACCGATCCTACGGATAATCGCCGTGAAGGAGAAAAACGAAAAACAAAAAAAACAAAAAAAAAAATCAAATGACGAAAACAATCAGGAAAAGAAATCAGAGAATGAGAAGTTTGGTGTGGTGAAAGAGGAGGGGAAAAAACTTGGGATCGTTACGAGCTGACCCTGCAACCGGATGAAGAACTGCGGGGAACATAAAAGCCTACGAAATGGAGTATAGAGCTCGTCATAATCATCTTCGTGTCTCGATATGTATATATACATTTTATATACCAGGCATAATTAGAGATCTGGAGTTCTGTGGCCCATTATATAGGCGAACGATATAACTATAATACGCGCGCATAGGAGAAAGATGACGACGACTTGTTACCAGTTTTTTCACTCCAACATCCGGATCATCGGTTCGTCTATATATATATTATACCGAATGTAAAACGCATTAGTGGTAGAATATTGTCGAGGTATAAACTGAGGTAGCCCTGCCTTGATCGAGCCCTGCGGGTGGCGAAGGGATACTGTTACTATTTTTACAAACCTCAATCATTGTGCAGATGATTCGAGTCGGGAGGGTTTTTTGTTTTTTCTGTTTTGTTTTTTTTCGTTTTCTTTATTTTTCTTCGCTTTGAATCTAGTCTATTAATTCGGATGTTTGAAGAAGGAATGCTCCACTCCCCGACCAACAGTAGAATGATTTCCTATTCTATAATGATACATAGAAACTTATAAAGGAGTTTCGAGCTTAAGAGATCGAGCCACCGATTTCAAAATTTTTTCCAGAATCTCGGTCTCTGCATTGTTTCGCAAAACTTTGAATCGATTTGAAATTTTTTGCCAATAAGAATTATGCGAGTGCGAGGAGGCGCGGCTCCGGTCGGCTGCGGTAAAACAATTATTAATGAAGTGTCGTACGAATTTTCAACGTCATTGTTTCGCCGCGATCGACGGAATTCGAGGTTTTATTCTACAAATTATTCGATTCGTAATTATCACGACGATTTTTCGAATCCATGGTCGACCACAGCGCGCGGGAGCTCGCACTTGCGCACTGCACCTGCAGCGAAATGATTTTGCGAGAGAATCCGAATCGATTTGAAGTTATGCGGCAAAAATAAGTCCCGAGTTTTCGAAAAACTCTGTAAATCGGCCACGCACGGACCCCGTGCTCGAAACTCCTCGAGGTCGAGGGGTTCACGTTGCATCGGAGAGATCGTACACGTTGTTACGCGTATATGAAGCGAGATATCGATGCGTGGAAAAAGTGGCGAAACTATGATTCACGAACGGCAGCTAATTTGAACGTGAGTTCAATCGAAGAGACGAATAAAATATTTCGTTCGAAGGAACAATAAATCAGAATTATAGGTAAAATATGAAAACGTGATAATTGTTTTTCGAATCACCGATCTATAGACACCTGGATAATATAATGGGGCGATTAGACATACCTACACCTCGGCGCAGGTAGATATCGAGGTATTGGTGGGGTGGTTACCGAATTTTATACAGGTACTGCCGTACAAGCACCAGGCGAATAATGCGGTAGCTCTAGCTACACGATAGAACTCTCACGGTGCAGCGACGCGACGAGGGCATGAGGCTATACACTACCCCAAGATATCGAGAGATCGCGTAGTGTTACGGTAGTTATGGATTATATAAATATACCTACCTACGTAGAGAAGTACATCAGCTATTATAACTACGTATACAACACGCTCGTACACACGTACAACCTACGCACGCGGCGGCATAGATGTAACCTAGCTTCAATAGGGAAATATATATATATATATGTATGTATGTACATATATAAATATGTTGGGTATGGGTAAGTATACATGTATGAAGTATAACGAGGTTGTTTTACCTTTATTCGTCGCGGATATTCCCATGACATAAACAAAGTATAACCACCAATTCCGAAGATGAAATATTATAAGTAATAACGTATAGTTCTTCCTCGCGGTCGAGTCGAGAAAGATAATAACACGCCGCTAAACTACACCTGATATACAGGTATATACCCGCGTATAATTGTATAATTATTATTAATGATATCGAACCCTTGCGCCCCCCTCACGCCGCCGCCCCGCGATCCCCGCGTCCCCTGCACTGCTCACCTCAACGCGCAAAATTGTAGGTATAGAAACTAGGTATAGATCGTCCTAGATATAAATTTAGTATTGTACGGGTATGTATGTACCTACGTACCTACACCTCGTACCGCCGGTAGTACACAGCAGTACCAACCTACCACGCATACGGCTACGATATAATTTATAATATATTGCCGCGGCAGGCTAGCCAGCGTCGCTGATTCCTGCCCTAGTAGGTATATAGGTGCATGAATATATTATTACAGATAATATGTAAGGGTGATTCTGCACGGAATACTGGCCTGCAGGTTCACAGTGTAACGCCTTTGCCAATTTCGGTTCAACTTCTATAATAGCACCCGAATTCATGTTCCATGCAGCCGCGCGGGGAGCCCGCCGAACAATTGCTCCCGTTTGCCAATATCGCGTGATTCTCATGATTTCCTCCTCCCCCCCCCCCCCCCCCCCCCCGCGCGTTTTCATTTTCAACCGAGTACTTTTTGGAGAGGAGAAAACGAGGAGCTGCAATGCTGAAACACGTTGCGATCATATTCTTGTACGAGACTTCCCGCTCTTCGGAATCGAAATATTGCCGATCAACTGCGATTGCGAATTGGGTTGAAAAATTCACTCCCTGCCTCAACTTTATAATCTTCAAGTTTTTCTCCCCCCTCCGGAAAATTCAACTATCTAAAAACCGGAGACCTGTGATTTTCGGAGCGAGCCCGCAATGCAACGGGGATCGAACGAACGACGACGACGACGATGATCCTTGAAATCATTGACTCCGTAATTAGTCGTAATTTTCGAAATTATCTGCAGATTCTCCGTGCGTAGCATGACAAAACCCGGTGATCAATGTCCGGCAAAATCGCCCGTAATCTGTTATATTTATGGACAGGACGTGAGCACACCGCGAAAACGGAATTGAGATCTTTATTTCAACTTGTCTTCATCTCCGTTTTCATTATTCGACATTTTCTTGCTCCCCTTCCTTCTCTATTCCTTATAATCTTCCCGCCTTGCTGCGGATGCGTGATTAGAAGTGAACTTCTTCACTTTGAATACATAAAAACCGCCTGTATAATAACAGATTAGCGATTGCAGCCGACTCAATTCCTTCTCCGTGACTTGAGTAGACTGCAGATATAAGTATTACCTGTACATATACCTAGATCGGTTGACCGGGGTCCCGGGGTCCCGGGGTCCCAGAGAACGCTGCGGGCTCGATATTATACCGACGACTCGCGGTGGTTATAGGTACAACGCGCCTGTACTACACATACGGAGCGATTACAAAAACAAATAACATAATATTTCATAAATCACTAATCCTCGTATACGCGTAGGTATGATATAGATATAGCCATACAAATACTGTGAGTTATAAGTAAGTATCGCTAGAATTATTGTAACAAGATACGGTGGGGCCTCGGCGTAGTACACAGTAATAGGCGGCAATATACCTATACAGTATATAGGTGTGTATGTATGCATGCACGGAGTAACGATATATCAAACGATGCCAAAACATAAAAGGTACGAGTCAAACCTTGGATAAAGAGGGAGAAAAAAAATACCGAGATAACAAACAAAGTATAACGAATGTTCGTGATCAAGAAGAATCTCGATGCAAATGTAAGAAGAATGTGTATAAAAGAAACTAGAAATGAAAAAGAGAGAACGAACGGAACGCCCGCGCCGCGCCGTGCCCGCATTTCCTGCTGCCGGAGTTTATTCGCGTTTCGCACCGCGAGCAGAGTTCGTATATATAATAAAAGAGAAGACGAGCTAATCGACGAAACGTTGTACCGGTGGTGCATCAAGCAAGCAAGCAAGCAGGCAAGCAAGCAGGCAGGCAGGCAGGCAGGCGAGCATGAGCATTGGCGGTTGAAGTTTTGTAGGCACATACACATAAGCGCGTTAAATTTCCATCTCATCAAATGTATATCTCGAAGCTGGATAATAACGGTTTGGGATGAGAGATAATGCGCGGGGTTCAGCCGCGGCGCGGTGGGGCCGCGGTGGTCGAATGGTATACTGCAGCTATAGTTGGAATAATAAAGTAAAGGTAAAGGTAAAGACTGGTAGCGATCTTTTTCTTCTTCCGCAGAGATCGCATCGGTTCGTTGGATTGGGTCCGATCCGATCCGATCCGATCCGATCCGATCCCTACGATCTCTGGGATACTAACCAAAACCCAGAATTACCCCCGATCTTGAGGAGATCACGAGCTCGCGGAAACGGGGCAAATTATAACCATATTATAAACCGCGCGCATTCAAGAATCCCAAATACCATAGGCACAATAAACCAGCGAAAAGAATCGGTTGCGAAAAACTGAAGAGCGAAAAAAAGATGAATTGAAAACGAGAAAGATCGTCATGGAGTAACAAAAAATCCATCGGCACTCTATACCCGAATCATAGAACTTGCAAAAATCGGGCGTGCGTTACGTATATGGTACGCATCACCAGATTGTTACGTTTAAAGGTCATATTGACTACTGGCGCCCCCTACCCCCTTCCGGCCCTCATGATAACCTCAGAGTAAAAGAAGTGTAAAAACGAACCCACGATACCCTTGTCGACGTGCATAAGTCGATGATTCGATATCTCGATATCGTCCCGGAGGTAGGAGGTAGGTATATATAAGTGTAGGCGTACGTACAGTAGCTGAGGCGATGTGAACGGAGTGAAATTGGAGTATTTAAGTGATAAATGGAGAGTTTCTAGCAATACTATGTATATAGGTAGGTATGTAGTAAACCCTGAGAAATCTATACGAGTCATAGTCCGCCGGCGTGCGGAGAAGGTGAATATATAGCTAATCAATAATTATTACGGTAATACTCTCCATTTTTCGATCCGCCCCACCAGCAGCTCGGTAAAGTTATTTGCATATTTATGAAGGCAGTGTAATCGCAGGCTCTGTTTTCGCTGGCTGGATCCGCGCTCCGCAAGGCGGTTTGAGAAATAATACAAGAGAAATAAGAATGAGAAGAGGAGAAAGATGTCGGATAAAAAGAACAAAGTAGGTATATGAAGAAAATGAGGAGAAAAAAAACGCGAGAATCCTTACAAAATGGCGTAAGATTTGCACCGGGCACGCGATAGTTGTCCGAAATGTATAACGATCAACCGGATTCACAACCTGAACAATGTACCTATCTACCCATATTCATAGAGACACGCAGTCGCATACCTAGGTATACCTCTCAAACGGAAATTCACTTTTATAGAACGGAAGGAGAAAAAGTGTGGCAGGGCTGAGGAAGGACAGAATATGATATTAAAATTCACGAGGAGTAAAAAATCGGATAATAAATAAAAATAACGGAGGAGGTGAAAGGCGCACGAGGACCGATGTCTTTCTAGTCATACCCCCTTTGTATATTTCAACCAACTCTGCGTCACGATGCGATACGTGTATGGGTACATTATACGAAGAAGCTCGTTACCGTGATCCTGCGCATCGGAGAAAACATCGTGCTCGTTCCCGATCGGTCGATCGGCCGATTATTATCTTTCCCACAGATGCCTGGTATAACTATGCATTAATGGTATGTGGGTATTATATGATCGGATGAAATTCCGCCAACTGTACGATCAGCTACGTACGTACGCACGTATACATGCGGCATACCCCGGTGCAGATAAGCTGTACCTATCCTATAGCCTACCGAGAGGTGCAGACGCCGAGATTCACGGCAGGGGTCGAGAGACGGGACAGCCCCGATGATTGCAGTTTAGATTTCCCAGACCATAGGGGGGCCCGTCGATCACGTACCCCTCCAATCAAACTTTTATTTCCGTTTCGCTAAAATTGATTACTTACGCGTAACTCTCCCCCCACTCCTATCTCTCTCTCTCTCTCTCTCCTCTCTCTCCTGCTTTTTTCACATTTTCCGACTTCTGCAATCTGAGTATTTTTCCTGCCCGTATCGCATTTGCAATTAGCGATGGAGAGCGAAAAATGACGGGATTGAAGAAGAGGATGAAAAATCAAATTATAATATATATTTGTACAAAGTAGTCGTATATATATATATATATATATATATATATATATATATATATATATATATGCAATGCGAGTACTTCGTTAGGACTGGCGTGTGGGCACGCAGCGGGGTTTTACGGCGCGGTGTAGGGGTTTCGTTGGGAGCGAGTTAAAAACGTGATTACAATATCCATCCTCGATCTAATAACCAATAGGAAATTCAAATTTAAACCTCGGGGCGCACTGGCTCGAGGGTACTTGTGCATCTGTCGAACCGGGAGGGATCCCGCAAGGTTTTTTTTTTCTTTTTTCTTTTTTACCGGTGCCCAAGTTCTCGATGGGGGGGTTGTGGATGGGCTCGAGGACCTGCAGGAGCATTCCACTCATCGACGGCGACGTTAACCAATGAGGAACGAATTAATATATGAAAAAAACACCGCCGTAGTGCATTACCCGTAAGGTCGTCGTCGCCGATGGACCCTACTCTCTGGTGCACGCGCGGCGTTTAGTTTTCCAAATAAATTCATACGCCTCGTTTACTAGTATAGTACGATATAGGTACTCGAGTACTCTTCGGGGTTTATGTTAGTTTCATCGAATATATATTATATTACATTATACGCCGGTTTCCATTCGGTTTCATGCCTCGGTTAGCAATTTTGAAATAAATCAGATACACCAGGCTATCGAGGAAGGCGCGGGGTCTCGAATGGAGTCGTTCGTTCATTCGGTAAATTAAATAGAACCACGGATCTATGGCATGAAGCTTCTGCGATTATACATGGAGTAACGAGGAAAAAATAAACAGTTTCTTGTATCCGAAAAGAATCGTTCAGTGTGCCAATTTTACGTATAAGTATAGTTGGATCACGAGCACACGTCACGTTATCAGTGTAAAATGTAGGACAAACGTTTCCCACACATTTTTCGTTGTTTAATGATGAAACGTTGCGTTGAAAATCGGTCGATGCGTCGCGGTCGTAACGTTACACGCAAGTTCTGCAAATTTTTTGATATCGCGGTAACATATAAGCGCCGCGCCGCCTCGCCTCGCTTCGCCTCGCCTCGCCTCGCCTCGTACAAAATCGCTCGGCAGTAATTCCACCCGGCGCCGTATATCACGGTGTTGATTAAATATAAATGAGATTGATTGATACGTATGAAAGACATAAAATAGCCAGGGTTTATACTTTCGCCCTAATCCCATCTCATGCAGGCTCTGCACACGGCTGCGCAAGCTGTATAATCGAAGAATAGAGGTTTCAAGATCGTATTGTATACCTACATATATGCCCACGTGACTGCAGCCTCCCCAATAATATATCCGCCTCGCACATTAATTTACCTCACATCGTTCCGTACCGAAAATTTCATTATTATTCAATCTACTATATATTTATATCTATTTTGCATGTATATATATACATATTATATTTGCAACTATTCCATATAATAATTTTCCGGATACCCACAGGTACCGTGGATATGCGGGGACACAGTTCATTTACTATTATATATAACAATAATACCGCGCCATATAAAATACGTAAAAGACAAAAATTTATTGCATATCATAGGTAGGGCAATAAATATTAATAGTGAGCAGGTATAATAAAAAATTTATGGCCCAAGTACGTACGGAGGGAGGGAGGATGCAGCTATGTGTATACTGTAATATAATTTATAATGTTTACACACACATATTATTTACTAGCCTGTTCGATAACTATACAGGCCGATTCGGGCCTGTCGGCCATTTTGTTAGGGCAACTTCCACGCGAAAATCTGAGACGAAAAGTCCCTCGCCGCAAAAATTTCTAGGACTGATATAGTTTTCAGGCTACAGAGGACCCAAATTGGCCCATCGCAGCGCGTACTTTACATGAGACGGTCAGGGCGGTCTCGCAAGCCTAAATTATCGTGCACCCGTGGCTGATTGAGTTCTTTGCTGGATATTCGATTCTTAGCTTCCATCGCAAATGTTTTCGTTGTCCAGGTATTTTTCACCGTGGTTTTCGTTCTCCAGGACCTTAGCTACGCAGTTCTCATTCGTCCAAGTCCTTTTCTCCGTAGTTTTCATCGTCCAGGTCTCTCTCTCTGTAGTTTCCGACGTCCTGGACGATTGAAAAGTACACCGAGGAAAAGACCCGGACGCCGAAAACTGCGGAGAGCAATACCTGGACGACTGAAACTATCACACCTCAACAAGCTATCCACAACCATGAAGTAAGGGAGTAAAAAATTCATGTGGATTGTGCAGTATTTAGCTGGAGAAAAGAAACGTATATCGCGGTGCTGAGGTACATGGGTAGGTAGGTAGGTATACATCACGACAGTGCAGTCCCATGCCACGCGGTGACGACGAAATAATTTTGTTAAAATATAATATCTGCATTGATCAATGGTACCCGCTATACACAGGTACCTGTACCTATGTAGGAGGCAGATATGTACAGCTGCAGCATATTTCAAAGCTCAATCGCAATCAACCCGTACAGCAGATAGTCCGGCAGGACTTTTGGTGCTGTCGACGCATACAATAAACTTTTCCCGCGGGATCGGAGATCCCCGAAATCCCCGGAAAAAAATCAAAATTAGTTTTCATTGAAAAATTTCAACGAAAAAACCATCGCAAACGCATTTTCTCGTGATCTCGTAGTTGCGGCGTTATCCTATATCGAACTTTCGCCTCATATACAGTCACTTTGCCTCATTGTCAGATGCAGAGAAAAGCGACGACGAATCTGCTTCTTTCTCAAATTTGTCAGTCGCTAGGTTTTCTCTTCGTTCGGATCGCGCGCTACCTGCCTACCTACGTGGTTGCCGAACGCAATGGATCACAGATACGCGTGTAAGGTACGTACTACCTACCTACCGCGTATCCACGTATAATATACGTTACCTACCTACAAATAGAATAATACCTACGATGTCGGAGTAGGTAGGTATATCCACATACGTTCGGGAAAGCGAGCGCTATACCCGTATAGCTCTCGTATTTGTACAATCAGGCGCAATCAGCACTATTATATTAATATTTATACGTTCACCTGACAACCTGCAGTGGCTATAGTCCAGCCTGCAACTGCGGCGCGGCGCGGCGCGGCGTACCTACAACTTCGCGAGATAGTCGCATAGCCAATCAAAATCGTGTAATAAATTAATCTCCCTTGTGCGGATCACAGTATACAATATATACCTACAGTCTACCTCATACCTATGTAGGTACATGCAGCGAAATATTTAGAAACAACGAAGTTTCAAAAAATGAAAGACGCCAAATTTTTGCCGCATTATAAAACCGCATAATTATTAGTCCAGCAAGAATTGTTGATTGAAGGAATATACCTACGTTATAGGTTACGTAGTATATACTTTATTAGAATTTTCGCTTCCATTTCGTCAAGGATAACGTTTCGAACCGAATAAGCAATTGCATCGCAATTCGAGTCGAATGCAGGCATTATAACACACATTTCGCAAGAGTCCAGAAATGTGAGAGATTGCATGGGAAAACATGAATAAAATGAATAAAACGCGTTGGACTCCGCATTTTGGGATAAACTTTACCGAGCTTTACAATATGATCTACGAGTTGCTGGGCACCGTATATGCAGGAAGATAATATATAGTTGGTATGGATATATATACATAATAGAAGAATAAATAAATAGCACAAATTTCGCATTCCGGCGGCGCGGTCTTCCTGTACATATCTTTTCACGGCTCGCAATGTCAAAACAATAAAAACTGTTCATCACTCCCTCCCCCGTTTCGTTCTGCCTATGTACGAACTTATGTACAGTATAGGTATACGTGGGAAGAATCATTGCTAGTCAAAGTCGCGCGGTTCGGAATAAGATCGACAAAAAAATGGAAAGAAAACGAACAAAAGGAGGGAAGGGAGGGGAGAGGGAATAATATAACATTCTCCCCAATTCCCCTTCCTCTCTTATCCTTCGATGTCCCTCGCTTATCTATGGATAGGATAATGAGGGAACCAAGGCGACTAAAATTGCATGCAGTCGCATGGAGGAGAATAGATAGGTATACATTGTACTATAGGGTACACGTCTCTATTGCGAAAGAGTGAAGCGCGGAGAAGCTTAGTTATAGTACCTGTCCGCGTTCGCGGCTTTGGCTCGATCTGAGTAAAGTATCTATAGTTGAGAATATAAGGGGTCGAGGGAGGGGAAGGGGACGAATAAGGGAGGATATGGAGGGTCGATGAAGAAGGGGATGGGGCAATCGATTGGGCCAACGTTAACGCGGGGAACAAAAAACAGTAATTTACTTAGTAAAACATAAAGCAGCAGCAGCAGCAGCAGCAAAAGCAGCGAAAGCAACCGAGCCGAGCGAAAACGCGAAGGAAGGCAAACACATTAAACATTCAAGAGGTATAATAACCTAACCTATATTATACAGCTACACGTACATATACATGAATATGATATGCTGTACATAATATAATACATACGCACTCACATGTACATCTGCCTGTATAAGAATATATTCTACCCTGGCTCCACGTTCATTTTTCTTCTTTGTTCCTAGCATGAGAGCTTGCACAGAGGGGAGGAGATACCTAATCGCGAGGGAACGAGAGAATCAGACGGACCTGAATACGCGAGCGAAAACTATAATATATATATATCAATATACGGTAGGTATACGTGGGTATACGGGAATGTCGGGAAGTTGGAGTAAAAGCTGGCGTCGCGTAGAGGTGCCGCAGTCTGCAGTGGGCAAATAACACATAAACGGTGGATGGGAGGAGGCGGGGGTGGGGAATTAATTGACACGAAGGTAGAAACTAAAGAATAAACAGTGACACGTATAGTATATATGCATACGTATCGAGTGCGTAATTTATGAAATGGGTATAGTAATATATTCTACATAGTATATACCCCCGCCCCGAGTACTTACATAGCGGTGCCGGAGAATGTTTTACTAGCCTTAATTTTACTCCCTTCGTAGCCAATACGTCGGGGCAATAAATTGAAAAGTTCGTCGGCCGGTGTTTCTGTTTTTAGCGCGATTCTCACACCCATACCACACCACCTTTGCGAGTAACCGACCAAGCGACTCTCGACGTTTTAACGTTTCACCGTTTTAACGTTTTACGGCCGCGGTTTGCCCCCCCCCCCCCCCCCCCCCCCCCCCCCCGCGGCCACGCTCCGCCACTGCCGCGCGAAACCAAGGAGTTTCACGGTATACCGACTGGACGAACCAACCCCCGTCCACTGCAGTGCGCAATACCTATCCCTCGGTTATTAATATTCCTCAATAAGAAACTTTGCCGATACCTATCCTTCAACCACTCGAACTTTCCCATAACACGACTGAATCCTAAATTCTAAACCCGATCCGCCTCCACCTGCCAGAGAACAAAACTAATGGTAACCAATTTGATAAATGAATGAATAAAATGAACAGTAGAAACGCACTGCAAATTGTATTATGTATATTAGGAATAGCGCTGGACACACAAGATCAAGACCAATGATGGTCTCGTCTTGATTTCCGAAACGAGACTAATCGTAAGGCAAACAAGATAACAATGGCAAAATTTGGAACGATACTAGGACTACCCTGAAGTCTCGTCAAGACTATTCGCTATCCAAAGGGTAACCGTAATAAATGGAATTCGACATTACGGTTTCAACAAATTTTCATAAATTTCATAAGTTTACAAATAGGTACATGATATATATATATATATACATATATCAGATATCTGTATACATATATCAGATTCTTTTTTTCATCCAGCACAATGTTTCGGTAAGAATTATTATCAACTCAGAAATCCAAAAAAACGTGAAAATTGAGATTTTTCCGAGACCAAGACGAGAGTCTGCAGTGTCTCATCTTGTCTCGTCTCGTGTCCAGCACTAATTCGAAGATTCGAGTAGGTACCAAGTTTGCATAGAATTCTATGAGAAAACTATATGAGGCTGAAGTTAATCATGACGCCGATATAATGCAACGAAATCACGAAAGATATATCATAGCGGCTGTTGAGTATCGCCGGATAAACGTTTTCGTGAAAAAATCTATCTTCAGGTGATTTCTAGCTGAAAAATCCTCGTTAACGCATGAAGAAAGATTTCTTCTACAAATTTTCTCTCGTGAATCAACGTGATGAACTTCAGCCTGATAGAAAACTACGATCTTTGCTGTAACCAATACGGAATATTCCATACAGTCACACTATTATTCTGTCCACCGATATTCAAATCGCGTAACATAACCCTACCTACGACATAGCTGAATGTATTTTAGTATAAAGCGTGAAATTCGGGAAGTAATAAAATACCTGCTTTCCGCGCGTCGATATCTCCGGTGAAATAATATCTCCGATCCCGATGAAAATATCTTCCTAATAATGTCCCTTAATATTTCTGGATTACTCGGATTACTATATATATGTATTGTAAACAGTGAAAACTGTGAAATACTCTGTGAAAAATTTAATTTCCGATAACATCTCTTTCAATCTCTGAAAAGATTATTTCGAAATTCGAACACTTTATTCTGTATATGATTAGATCGGGCTCTAGAGAATATTTGTTCAAAGGTCTAACGAAAGTTTCATTGGAATTGAAGTGAAAGAAAAACGACTATTTTCGAGATTTTTCATATCCTATACGCGGAAATGTAATCGAGAAATTTTTCGAGTGAATAGTAAAAATCACGTTGTTCGTTCGGATTTAACGGAATCCTGGACGAAAATACATTTTTCACTATTTTTCGGAAAATTTCCTAACACTCGTGTACCCATAAACTCTGAAAAATTGATTTATTTTTCTCGATCTTCGGTCCACGAAATAGTTTAGTACCACATGTCGACGTGGAATGAACAATGATGCGAACATTGTTCAACCAACAGATGAACTGCAATGAATAAATTCAGCAGAATCTCTACAAGAGATAGACAGACAGCTAGTGAGATCTCTGGGCGTTTGAGAGAATCAGAAATATCGATAAGTGGGAGCGCTGCCTCGCGGCCGCCCGTTAGTAACTAATTAACTATCTACAATCGGCATAGTTCATTCATTCGTTTGTTTGTTTATTTATTCGGTAAAAGAAACAGATGCTACTATGCTACGCTTACTAGTTAGAACAAGGAAGATTGTAACGGCGTCGTTTGTAATCAGATGTTACGTACGAAATACTACACGAATTTCTCATATTAATTGTACAAGATGAAAGAAGTAGATGATGATAAAACAGAGGAAAAAAGAAGAAAATATAGAAAAATAAAGTCACTAGAATTTAGGCGATGATCATTTGACTTACCGAAAAATTGAGAGAAAATCCGAGGATCTTTTTCAGGCCGACGAGGAGACTGAAAACAAATGTACAATTTTCAATAACTGAATTATAAATAAGGTCCTACGCGTTGAGAATATGTAAATATCGTACGCGATAATCAGTTTAGGAAAACAATTTAAGTGGGGTAAAAGTAGACAGCGAGTAATGGTAAAAGTAACTGCAACCACTTGTGGATTTCGTACTAGATATTATTTACATGGGGCTACATTCTTGATGCGATGTAATATACGGACCGAATTTTTGTACACGGAGTAAGAGAGATCAACGGAGACGGACAATTTCATCCCGAATCGAATATTATGAAGCCAGAGGTGAAGTGGGCGTGAGCTAATATTAGGAATGATTTGTTATTCAGCGTGAAAACGGACGAAAAAATAATAAGAGAAAAAATTAAAATATTGTCGAGCCGTGTCAACGCCATGTAAAAATTTCTATTTTGGGGGTGTGTATCTGTCGGTGAAGGTTTTTTTTTTCATACATATTTAACAATAAGAATTTGAAAGGAAAAAAAATACAGGAAAGAATAAGGAACAATGTAAGACTCACCGATTGATAACTGAAGAATATTAACAAAATTATCAAACACACCGCACTCTCAACTCACGATACACTATTTTTTATAATCCAATAAACAATCGTAATGAGAAAATAATATAACAAGATTATATCGAGATGTTTGCTGCAGACAACTGCATGTATACATTCAACACAGTGCTGCCACCGCTCTCTCGTTTTCTCCGAGTGGCGAACCTGACGCGGATTAAACGAACTAGATCGGAACTCGACCGCGGAAAATAGAACCCGATTCAAAATTAAGAATTCAGATGAATGCGCGATCTATGCCTACATTCACAACGATTCGAGAAAGATTTTAATTATCAAACCGTTTTAATACGCATTCCTATTTACTTTTGTATGAACAAAATGAATACTTATATTCATTTGTACATACCTATACCACATTATTCATTCACAGGAATATGTAACGAACACGCCACGCCGAACCCAATTATTTCAGATATGAATACGTTCGAAATTGAAACTCGATCTCTATTCTCTTCCTGTTCGAATGATTCGATTATCCACGACGCGCTTTTTGTCGGATAATTAATCATCGAACTTAAAATAGCACGAAATTATTGAAACTTTCTGAAATATATCTGTATACCTATGTATACATACCATGTACCTGCTATCCCTCATCCCCTGACCGGTTCACTGTAAGTTGGCGGAGGTATCGGAGCCCGGAGGACCTGCCACCTAGTGCCTTGCAACATGGCGCTAGGTTCACGTTGGTCGTGAAACGCGTCCTCCGAGAAAAATGACAGTGCGTTCGAATGTGAAAATCAATACTAGGTATTCGAATTGTTGTACAGAAAATATCGAAAGCGAGTTACTTCCGGGAAGTTCATCTCATTTCTTGAGTTATGACGTAGAAAAACGTATCATTAAATATTGATATTCATAAAACGTTCAGTTTATTCATCTTCTGTTATTATACTAAAAATATAATCTATCAAAATCGAAGTAGTGTCCTCAGAGCAGTTCTACACACACATACACATCGCGTTCGCTATTTACCGCATTTCTGTGCATCCTGTAATACATAATAATATAGAGAAACAAAAACATGTCAATGTCACCCTACCCCGGTTCGTGTAACCCTCCGCGATTACGTAACGACGAATCATTACTATTTCTTCGCGGCATCGATAATAAACGGGGACAAAATTTACCAACGAAATAGAATATCCGAGATATCGGAATAGGATTTCTGGTACGGGTAACGCGATGCATCCAGGGACGTATGTACTACAACAGTATAAAGTCAAAAGTGAGCTCACGGAGTACCTGTACAGCTCACTGTAGTTCAGTTATAAATTCAACTTTACGACAAGCTAATTTTAATTCCCGTGTAGTATATCGCGCGCAGTTCACTCGCTACGATAGGTTGGCGATAGGATGGTAATGAAACAACATCAAACAAAGTAGTGTCATGATAATCAAACGCTCTTCCATCAAAGTAACACTAACCACATACTATGTATATGGCAGTATATATCGTACATATTAAAAAGTGATGTTTTCCCCGCTGTTACAGTTTCCAAAGTGTTGATCGAACACCACCGACTGGTGTATTTATTCTTTTATTGAACAAGCTATGACCGCTATTATAATGGAAAACTCAAACTGGGATCCAGGTAAATTATACCTTCATACTGACGTTTTCTTTTGTTATTTATTCATTCTTCTCTTAGACAATATTATATAGGCTGCAGTGTAATAGTGCAATCGTATAATAGTATATCTACGATGCTTTAATTTATTGATCTCTCCCCCGTAGTATGTACATGAGTGTATCGTGTTTCTTTTCTTTTCCCTCTGTACGTAGTACTACTCACGGGGATCCGCGCATTTATGTTTAGCGATATCACCTTACCCATCAAATACACTATACTCTTATTATATACCTACTATTTATAGCTGCTTATTGTTAGCACGAGAGAAACTGATGTGAGAGAAACTCTGCTGCTGCACCAGATTCTATTATTAATTAAACCTACTTTATATTACCTTACGGCTCGAATAGCATATTATAAACATTAATCAAAAGTAGTAGAAAAACAATTGTGAGAGAAACAACATTAGAAATCGAATAGTAGATATTTATATATTCACGATTTACATATCACGAAGGAATAGAAAAACAGAGAACCGACCTGAAGTTTATAACAATCACGAAAAATAATACCAACATTCATTCTACAAAATTCTGGAGTTTTTGAAATTTGAAATTTGCCGAATCGAATGAATCTTCAGGCGAACCTTGACGAGCAAAATTTAGCCAAGAAACTCTTGAAAATTCATTTAGTTCGGCTCATTTCAGATTTCTTCAATTCCCGAATTACTGAAATGAACGCTTAGGGTGTCTCAACAACTGATACGGGCTTTTGCAATTTTTTTACGTCGACGTTGTAAACTTGTCCCTCAAATTATTTTGGTATAATTCACAGCGTTATCAAAGCTGCTCAATTCGCTCGAAGAAAATAAAACCGAACTACCTAGCTGCACAGAAGAGGAATTTGGATTTCTTAGCGAATTGTTGAGGTCCAAAGAACTCAACGCTTTGGTCAACGTTCACAATAAAATAATAAGCAATGTTAAAGATGACAAGTTTTTTCCAATTCTTTCAAACTCTATGGATATTGATGTCGAAGTCTTAGATCTTCTCGCATCTCGGACACACGTCTCAGAGGATTGTAAAGAGCTGTTTCAACTTCTACAGCGACCTCATATACAGGTGGAATTTCACAAATATCTAAAAATATCTGTTCTTGATTTTTTCTTTTCTTGCAATTTTTCTCAATTTTACCCTTTTCCAGGGTCTCCTCTGCGCTCATGATGCAGTCGCTCAGAAGGACTATTACCCTAGGCTACCAGAAATTCCGCTTGAAGTTGACGAGGATGAAGAGACTATAAAAATTGTACAGCTCGTTAAATCGAATGAGCCTTTGGTACGCACAATTTTGTTATTTAGGTATCTTCAGTATCCAAATTTGAGAGAGTTTATCACTTTGGCTTTTATATCTGAGTATAACTATCTTGAACTTGGCAATTTTCAGAGCAAAATTCACAGAGAAACTTTCAAATAATAGAAAAACAGGCTTTTACGATGATTACTTCTTCGGATTGAAATTTTGCAGTGAATGATACTGCACAACTTTTTCGTTTATTAATCTCACATTTTTTTTGTCTATTCAGAATTTCTGAAGCCTGAAAAATCCAAAGATATTGCAAATCTGCACGTATAATCGAAATATAAAATTTAAAGGGATGAGACAGACCTAAGCAATAGAAACTGTAAAAGTAACATAATGCTAGTTTCTCAGTATTGTTTCATTTATTTTTGTTGTTTGCTTGCTAATGAAAATAAGACTTTGAGATAGCTTTAATTAAATTTGAAAATTCCCATTACAATTTCTACTATTTTCTGGATTACTATTCAATTTTTCTCGGAAAGTTGATCCGAAAAATTGAGTTTGAGGTATAATTATACAAAATATGAAAGCCCTTGAATTGTGACTAGGGGAGAGGAGAATTTGTGTCACAATTCTCTCGTAGGTTTAGTTAATAATGAAATACAACAAAATTGAAATCGTGAAGAATTGGAAATTTTCTGTAAAATATAAAATATTGAAGGATTAATTATATTAATCAATTTCTTTTATCGACAAACTTGCTTTGAAGTGCGGTGCTGGTGTTGAACCGATTGTGGTAAGTTTTATTATCCAACGAATGAATGCCCCAGATTTAACGAAGCTCGTTTTTTTGATGGTTTCTTGAGAAACAGTTAAAATGAATCTTGGAGATATTCAAAATACCTAATTATCCAAAGAACTTCGATTTTTTCACTTTGAAATTGGTCGATAATTCAATTTACAAAACGTCATGAGAAATTCAATGAAAAATCATGTGAATACTAATACATCTCTCAATCGTCGTGAAATTTACCGAGCTGTACAAACACAAAGAGAGTTTATTTAAATTAAATGTTGCACGATCGTTAAATACTTGCGCTTCAACGGACGAGTCAAGTTCTCTTATTACAATCATCTACGTCGTGACTGCATAGTCAGCATACGAGCTTACCCAACGCCTGGCACAGGCTCTAGTTCCAACTGAAATGCTTGATAATGAGTTCATTCTTTCGAACTTATAATTCGTTATGAAAACAAATTAAAAGATGAAAATACAACACGTATGAGTATTAGAGAATAAAAAAATAGACGAATTTATGGAGACTTTGATACTATCTTTGATCATTTTCAATTACTTCAATCATTATCGCTATATCGAGGATACTCGGTTTAAATCGTATTCAATTCAGTTCTGATTCATTGAAACACCGTCTCTATATCAGTTTATCCTCTCTAAATAGGGTGCAACGATCAAAACATGCGAAGAAACCGGGAAGATTGTTATCGCACGAATTATGCTGGGCGGCGCAGCCGACCGATCTGGTCTAATCCATGTCGGAGATGAAGTTTGTGAAGTAAACGGAATCAGCGTGGAAGGGAAGACTCCAAACTGTGTGCTGAAAATTCTAGTTAGTAATAATTCATTTCTAATTTTGAATCAGTTTTTCGTGTTCTCTTTTCAAGATATTTCAGTCTAGAGCTTAAGCATTGAGAAATTATTCATGTGTTAACAGTTTCACACTTCAAAATATAAGAAAAATGGAAAAAATTTAAAAATATTCTCAATGAAATATATTCAAATCCGTTTCATGATTTTTTTTATAGCAAAACTCCGAAGGCACAATAACATTTAAGCTCGTACCAGCGGACAGCAAATCTGGGATCAGAGAAAGCAAGGTAATATCTGATATCTGGATGCATGAAAATGACAATATGATATATTTCTGTTGATATCAAGATGTGAAATTAATCTTTTCGCGATTATTATTCACAGGTTCGTGTTCGTGCGCATTTCTCCTACACAGCAGCCGACGATCCTTATATACCTTGCAAAGAAGCGGGCTTGGATTTCGTCAAGGGAGACGTTCTGCATATTGTTAGTCAGGATGATGCCTACTGGTCAGTTTCTTTAGGGGTTCAGATATTGAATCATTTTCAGATATGGCAGGTGGAATGGAATTACAATTCTGATTATTTTCTATAATCATATTAAATATCCTTTTTCCAAACTCGCTGGATAAAAATGCATTGCCGCAATAGTGAAGGAAAGTCTGAATTCCAAAATTCTTCTCAATAATAATGAATTGATAATTTTTTGATAGGTGGCAAGCAAGACGCGAAGGAGATCGGAATATGAGGGCTGGCCTTATACCAAGCAGAGCTCTCCAGGAACGAATTATCATTCTTGAGCGTCAGCAGAAGGAGAAAAATGGCGCGACTGATAATATAAGTAAGTTTTACACGCTGCTGTCTCTTTAAAAATTTTGTATTCTGGCCAACTCCTGAATAGTATTTCATTTTTGAGTTCAATTAATTTTACGGTTATGCCTTAATATCCCTCTACGGTTTTCCGGAAAATCGATGAATGAATACACTCTTCTATTCTATTCTTTACTTCTTGGAACAGGAATTAATTTTTAAATCGCTGAGTAATTTACAATTTTACTTGGGAATCTGATTTCGAAAACTTTTATCTAAAAGTTCTAGATTGGCCTTTCGAGCTCATGATTTTATGTTTGAATAAAAATCTTAAAAAATGGAATATATTGAGTCTGTGCTCCGTTCAATATTTAACATCTCTTAATCAGGTTTTATTCTGATTTTTCACAAGCTATGCTTTTAAGTAACATAATTTTGAACCATGAATTTTTATCCGCTGAATGAAATGCCTGTTTTATAACTATTCCGACAAAGATAAAACACTGTGAAATATATTAGTACTTAAGGTTTCGCAGATTGTAATTGTATTCTCTAAAAACGGGAGCGCATGTGAAATGAAGAGTTTATTATTTTGGTAATGCTTCTTATTAGCGTGTAATATTAGAAAATGTAAACAGAATGTATATCTTTAGGGGAATGTTATATGTAATTCATTCTAAATATTAGTGGTATTATGATCAATGTTTCGAATTGATTATCTACAGAGCGGTTTCATTTCATTTTTACTTTGGTAGAGCGTTATAATGATAACGATGATAATAATAAACAAGGAAAATGATAATCTGCTAATTCTTCTAGTTTCTTCAACCTCGCCGATATTCTTTTTACCTTGGCTTTATGTTCACAAAATCGATCAAATCTTTTGATCTACGATTATTTGGTAAATTTTACGATTCTATAATTTCTTACATCTGTGTTAGTCCCATGTTTCTGAATGTATTCTTTAGTAGGTCGCTCCACTTTGAACTTTTTCAAATTTGTTGATAAATTTATGTGTTTTTTCCTTTGGGCTGTGATAACGCTTCATTATTAACAAATAACAATACCTCTTTATGTTTCTGTTGCATGTGAACGAAAAAATTCCGATGAAAATGAATTGAGGATTGTATTAAATTCTGTGTATAAAGTTTATTTATAACTATCAATAATCATTCTGAACATCTTCGGACAGAAATTAATATACACAAAATTCACGATACCTCAATAATATTCACGAAATTTCTCTCTCTCCACTCGCTTCTGATCCCCATTAGCCCCGAATCAAAAGATTCCGCTTTTCTGATCCCAGCAATAGAAAATGGCGTCTAGTGAATCTTTTCAGTTCTTGCTTTGACTAACAATTAACCACCTCGACCCCCTAACTCTCGGTTAGGCCTGTGTTCTGTTCCAGTGCCTTTGCCTGCCCTGTGCCCCCGTCCCCAGACCTCTTTGCACGCTTCGCCCACAAAGTGCAATTTACAGGGTCTTAAGACTAAAAAGATCATGTATGACGTGGCAGAAAACGACGATTTTGATCGCGAGGAGATACCGACCTACGAGGAAGTTGCCAAACTTTATCCGAGGCCTGGATTCTACAGACCCATTGTACTCGTAGGACCTCCGGGAGTTGGGAGGAACGAACTTAAGAGACGACTCGTAGCTACAGACCCAGAAAAATACAGAACGCCTATTCCTTGTGAGTATAAATGTGTCAATGAAATTAGAAGAACCTTTTACTCAAAGAGAAGACAGGTCAAAATACTTTGAAATGCTGGAAACTCTAGAGATGAGTGAAGATTTTCATTTCTTGAGCGGATAATTTTATGTTCCTTAGATACTTCGAGGCCGCCCAGAGCGGGTGAGATCAATGGAAAGGAGTATTTCTTTGTAACACGTGAAAAAATGGAGGAAGATATAGCATCAGGGAAGTTAATCGAGTACGGAGAATATAAGGGTAATCTGTACGGCACGAGTGGTGAGAGCGTAAAGTCTTTGGTAAATGCTGGCTACGTTTGCTTGCTAAGCCCGCACTACCAGGCTTTGAAGATGCTACGGACACCGCAGCTCAAGCCGTTTGTGATCTACGTTAAACCACCGAGATTTGAAATCTTGAAAGAAACTAGAAACGAGGCAAGGGCCAGGTCTACCTTCGATGAAACAAATTCTAGAGGATTTACGGTAATAAAATTTCTTCAAAACAGAAAGAATCACTGGAACAAAACGAGTTGAATATTTCACGATTTATATTTTTATTTGTATTCTTCAGGATGAAGAGTTCCACGAAATGATCCATAGCGCGAGTAGGATAGAATTCCTCTACTCCCATCTATTTGACGAGACAATCGTCAACGCAGATTTATCAATGGCTTTCGAACAACTTGCCGGAGCCATTTCCAGAGTAGAAACTGAACCACTTTGGGTACCGGCGTCTTGGGTACAGTGATGGAAAATGTTAGAAGTTATGTAGGGAAATCAAGTTTCTTAATACTCCTCATGAAGTCAGACGACGGAGCTAAATTACGCTGAGAAAGATGGTAAGAGATCCTATAGAGATAAGTGAATAACCCAATTAGCTTAAAATTCCAAAGATTTAGAAGAAACGAAGTGAAAAGAATTTAGAATTGGGCAAGAGAATATTGATTTCTAAGGGCTGAGGTTGAATTTCGTTTTGCCATTTTCAAATTTCCAATATATTAAATGAATCTCCGACCAGTTATCAAGTTAATTTATTTATACAACGACGTTTGTCTACATCATGGTCGATATATACGGAAACTTTGAAGGTGATAAATACCTTTGGAATAGGTAGAAAAACTCGTGATTTCTTATTCTTTTTCTCCTTCTCAAGAAAGAAATTAAAAAAAAAAAGACAAATATTAATGAGATTCTAGTTAAAAATTTACCTTGAAGTGTGATTTAATAATAATTTTCTGAAATTAACGAATATATGTATATATATCGTTGGTTAACAATTTAAATTATTAAATTCATAATAATCGTTTTTAGATAGCTATTAATGATGTTGTACCAAAATTAAGGTGATGATTGTAATATATAGAGTTGCGAGCTATTTGAATTGAACGAAAATTAAATTGAATTAAATTGCGTGATTAATTAATTGATCAATAATAACTGAATTGAGTTGAAAATACTATCCTATTATTAGAAGTTAGATTCCGCACTGCCAATTATCCAATTTTTACCCAAATAATATCAAATTTTGCCCCAAAAGTAGCAAAATATTAGAGAAGAGGATAAAAAAAAAAAAAACAATTTTACAAAACGCGTGCAGATGAAAAATGTTAAAAATAGAACAAAAAAAAAGAATCAACGTAATTGCCCCAACTTGCGGATATTTAATTGATTGAATAATTAATCGATAACATTGATAAAATTAAACGTTATCTACGCTTATAAATATGTTATCCATATTATTATTATTATACACATAATTATAGATAATTCATTTGAAAAATCATTATACTATAATAATAATAATATAATTAAAAAAAGAAAATAAATAAATAAATGAATAATAACTATCATTGAGTCATAATATATGCAGAGACCGAGGTAAATATATAATAATTATTAAATAAACGGAATAAAATTGTATTACAAAGGATTATCATTTATCATATATTATCATGATTATTATGAATATTATTATTAAATAATAATTGATCCCCTATTGTTGTTGATTGTTGCCAAATAAATTAGACAAGAGAATAATGAATCAATAAATGAATAAAGCGAATGAATGAATGGCTGAATGAACAAATAAATAAATAAATAATATTATATTATAATATTATACTTAATATGTATTATTATATTGTAATACGCTATTTTCCATATTTAAACAAAACAAACGAAAAAGAGGAAAGAACGAAAGGAAAAACACAGAAATGAAATATTAATTAATTATATCTTATTATTATTATCATCATTATTATTACTGTTGATGTATACTACAGCCGTAGTACATTAATCGATGAAATAATATACAATTACAATTTCGACAGCCTTATATTATTGCGTATGATTCTAATTAATAATGTGTTTACTTCATTTTGTTTTTTCTCTGTTCATCCTACGTTTATAAAATTTATAGAAAATTCACATCTCCGCGTCATTATAATAAATCATATCATAGCGTACTATTTGAGTTGAGATCAGACGAAACGAGTGGAATTTGTGAATAAGTTTTTTTCATGAAATCAATTATCGGTTTGCGATAAATAGGATCAATTCTGCTTCTGTTTTCATTGAGAAAATGAAAATTTCAGCCGAAACGACCTCGAATCACTCGCACGATGTTCAAATCAAATAATTATGCAACCGCAATCTCGTTGATACATTCAGGTTGTACCAAATGATCAATGGTATGAATATGAATGGATTATACTCACCCTGGTTATACTATACACTCTATACGCCATGGTCCAAGTTAATCAAGCCATTCACATCTTTTCTTCGCACACATTGATTACATGTATCTCGCGAGAGGCGAGCACAATATTGTATATCGCATACATACATACACACACAATAATAATAGACGACCTAGACACAGTTGGCCGTAGTTTAGGTTACGGGCAAAGGCCTCGAACGACCCGTGACATGAAAAATTGAACAAACTAATAACTGTCAAAATCGTTCAATGCGTATACGTATCCGCCGCGCTTTCATACGAACATACTGACCCTGAGTATGCACACAATGTTCAAAAATCAGTATTCATACAGCAACGTGATACAAGATGAATTCATAATATTCACGCGTTCATTATATTACATAATGACGATGACAATAATAACGTAATGTCCAAAAAGAAAAATTCGCGCGCAATATTATTGGGATCTTACCTACGCCTGTCAAGCCGCAACCTGCCTCGCGCCTGTGTCGATACGCGCATCATCGTTCACGGCGTAACGCGTACATAAATACACGCATACGCATAGGCGCTTGATCTGTAATATATAACGTACTGTAATATTTATAATGTAGGTATATTTATAAAGTTATGCGCGTAAATCTGATTCAATCAAAGTATTTTTACGAGCGTACATAATGTAGATAATAATTCATCGACTATTATCCTCGTGGTTCGACGTGTCGGTATTATAGTATATAGGTATACCTATGTAGTTATAGGTATATTATCTGCATACGTGTGGATAATACGAAGTTACGAAACTTGCGCATGTTTCCAACGTGTTCTCATAGCTGCGCGGCGCGGCGGTTCGAAAGCAAAGTGCGATTAATGGTGCGTATGGATGTATGTATGTACATACATACATACATACATATATACATACATACTGTACCATACCTATATGTAATACAAAATTTAAGTAACTTGCCAATAGTAGTTTACGAATCAGAAATACATAGGTATAACACGTGCTCATACCCCGTGCAGTTAAAACCGCGTAACTTACTTTCGGCTAAAATAAACGAAAACTAAATTTAAACGTATCGGACATACGTACGCGCGCACTACATGTCTCAGTATATAGTTACGCACATGGATGTATTCACATCGGCAGCATACATTAGTACACGATTAAGTATAGTTTCAATTTTTAAACCACTTACATGTACCTGCAATGTATCATGTAGGTGCATACACACACTATGCAAGACACACACCCGTATTTATTTATATATTTCATTTGTAATATCAGCTGATTAATAGCTATAAACTGCAGGGAGAGCCTCGTGCGTCTGCAGAATACTATGGCGAATGCAGTAATAGTGATTTTACAAGTGTAAATATAATGTAGAACGATAATAATCAGAGCCAAGAAACTAAGAATAGTATGATTATTGGCTTTAATTGAGCTCGCCCCCGTATTATAGATATATTTTTAATGAAGCTTGTGTTATTCGTGAGATATAGAAGGGCTATAATAATCCGAGCACCAAGACGTAAAAAAGAAAAAAATCGTCAAAGTATAATATCGTAAAGAGTTATACGCATTGGTACTACAATAATTCTCGATAGGCAGGTTATCAAAATTAAATTACCGGGTGTATGATGTTATATATGTATATATGCATGTAGTTCTACGCACAATCGCACGCAAGATCGTTGGATGGTAAGATCGCAGAGATTATACGATGTAGGTGGTTATTGCCAAACGACCGTATTAACGTACGATAAATAATTCTTCATTTTGAATCATAGAACAGTCAATAATTTATTATACTCACATCATAGACAGCACGCCGAGTTTATAAATAATGTCGCTTCAATAAGCGTTTTGAAATACTGTAACTCACGGGCTGCGTGATAAATTTGATATTGCCGCTTTGATTGTAGCTATAGTTAGCAGGTAATGAAAAACCATCCCAAGATTTGAAAACAAAACAACAAACCAGAAAATCTTCTGAAATTTTCGTTCTCACGTTTCTTCGATAGTTGGATAATTGGTAAAGAAGGCAATGAATTGATTATCGCAGTCCTGCAATGTACAAAATATCCACTATTCCGATACGCGCACACGTCTTCGCTCGATGTAGGTAGGTTGGCATAAAATACGTACGTACGTACGTAAGAATCGCGAATAGGTATTATAGTCGCGCTCTGCTGCCACGGCTGCGATTTGAATACCTTCGTGGCAATATATTATGTGCTATGTAGGTATGCTGAATTATTATTCCTGCTTCGATATACTGAATCTATGTGTGTATGTGTATGTACAGTTCTTATATTCCCGCCCACACCGCGCTTCATCCCTAAACCGGGAACAAGGTCGACACTTGAACCGCGGAAACACCCCTGTAGCGACTCGAGGTATGAGCTGTACAAGTATATAAATTTTCAAGCTCTGGCCTTTGGCCTCGGGTATAAAAGTCAATGCTTTTTGATTTAATTAGGGTGAAGGGCGAGTAACGAAAGGAAAAGGATAGTCTGCGAGAAGAAGCTAAGAACAACGAATTGAACGTATTTCTACAAAATGATTATCGTATTACGTATAATACATACCAGTGCTACCGCGTGTGTATTTATAAATTCTATGTCATGTATCTATATAGATGAGTTTGGAACTTTTTTATAAGACTCAAGTTTTACGAAGTATGTACATATACATAGAAACGCAGGAGAAAAATAAAAAGGAAAGAGAATATCACAGGCATACAACGGAACGGAGCTCAAAGATGAGAAAAATTCGTTCGAAAATAGAACCTGCGCGGATCAATCTTGTCATCATCAAGTTCGATGAATGAGAATCGTGGATCTGGCGGATTTGCACATCGCGATAAACAAAACACGAATGCAAAAAAATTAATAAACGAATAGAAGCATAGAGTGTATTGTTAACAATCCTGGGGAATATGATAATAATCATAACGCGGTCCTAATGAAATTTTTCTCGACATTCATTGGATAAGTATACTGCAATTAGGCACCAGCTACACAGGGGAAAATTATACCCATGCTTCATTAGCACGTGATACAGTTGATTTTCACGGTGTGCGGAATAATTCGTGATTAATTAGACGCCACGCGGGTACGTGTTTTGTCGATAACTCCACAATAGGTAGATCATATAATAGAAGCCGAAAGCCTGAGGTCCTCTGAGGCTCGATGCCCGACGCCTCACCCGAAGTGAAACACGATTTTCATACTCACCTATACACCCACGCACACACTCATAATTAGTCGCGGTGTGTATGTAAGTACCTCTATCGACGGACTGCAGCTATACACGCATTGATCTTGGATTGGAATCATTCATTGCGCGAAATATTTTTACCGCTCTTCTGTGTCGTTGTGTTGTAAACCTGCATTATAGGTACATACCTATTTCGCAATGAAATAAGTGTCTAACCTTGGGGACAAAATTCGGGACAATCGGTTATACCGGAATATATAAAACGTAAATGGATGAAGTAGGATGTATGTATGATTGTGTGTACAGAGCTCAATATCCGTACCCTGCACCTATGCCTGCGCCCCAACCTCCGGCAACTTCTATAGGTACCAGTAAAATAATCAGCTCGTATATGTATATTTATGATTATCCAGTGGGTAGGTAGGTGGATATAGGCATGGAACTTTGCATATCTATCTATCCGCCCATCTACCTATCTATATTCCACTTGTACCCACACCTATATTTGCTCGCGTAGGCCCCGGCCCCGCGTGCGCGCGTGCGATGCGTGCGTGCGAGAGCCGAGAACGCGTCGGATATATACCTACGTACCGCATACTTGGATACCTGAAACGCACAACTACAACGTAACGTTTCGACGCTCGCGTATGGAGAGAGAGAAAGAAAAAATGACAATAATGATAATAGATGAAAATCCTGAACCTGCGTTGAAGCTAGAACAAGGATATCACGCCCCTGTACCGATATAAATACCCCATTAATCGCTACAATAGACAATGTGGAATGGAATGGAACGGAATGAAATGAAATGAAACGAAATGAAACGAAATGTCGCACTGGAAACATATATCTCTAATTTTTACTACGTTTATGTATGTCACAGAAGGTTTGAAAAGTTGACAGCTGAACCACGTCACGCTGTGTACGGTGTGCTGGTGTACGTTCCTATATTTTAGAGAATATAAACTGAAATGAATTATCCCCCACGATTACCGCGGTATATCATATCGGTCTCAAATTAGCTCAAATTAATATACATACGTAGTACATACACGAGTTGATAATTGTGTACAGGGTGCTTCTTCGATATGTCTCCCGAAAAAGTGGCGATGTTGCAAAGCTTCCCCACAATAAAACGCACTCTTTTTCAACACATTTACAGTTTACATTTTCAAAGCTTCTCATCCTCATCCGAGATATATTTCTTCAATTTCTCGTATGAATTCCACGAGTAAAGTTGATTTTTCTGATTTTTATGCCACTAAATATACGGATTTCGGCCACAAAGTTGAGAATAGTGGTTCGAGGGGACAAACGAAATTGCGAAAAAATGAGCAACTTCCCAACATTTTGCGAGGAATTTCAAAATTCCACAAGAAATCTGCACTGTAGATTTTTACATCTTCGTCATCCCCAAACGATAATTTCAATCGTCACCATATCGATCCGACGATCCGGAATTTCTGAGTTCTGGTTTCACGGATTTGCATTCTGCCGGCAGATATCTCCCTCAAAAAAGCCCCAGATAGCGAAGTACCGAATGTCGTGAAATCGATCACCCAGTATCCGATTTTCTGCAATGAGAAGGGTGCATCGGCGCCAGGGTGTCCCAGAGAAGCTTCGATAATCGATAAAATCTTATCTAGGAATACCGCAGGTCCGAGTAAGGTGCTCGGAAAATTTGATACGGATTGGTTCGTTTGATCGAGAACTGCGGGATGATGATTCGTCATGACCTGCAATTTGAGAAATGTGCAACTTGATTGAGGATTCCTCGTCCCCCGCCGACAACGAACATGAACTAAGCTCGCACGAGCCACCGATAATATGCCCACCTTCTCAAAGACGGGCGCGTTAATATACGGGAATAGATGTTTACCAACCCTCCACCCTGGTACAATTTTACTGTTGAAGGCCACCGCGAGGTAGCACGTATCCCCAGAGGTTCGGTCTTTTCGCTCGCACCTTGAGCGAGGATGATCGCGCGTGCGTGTCGCGTGCGGTATAACGTGTTTCGGTTTCAGCAGTAGTCGAAGCCACCCTCGCTCAGACACCCCTGTGGCAGACACCTACCTCGCAGCTTAGCTGGCTCGTATAAACTCCAGCTTCGGATATAACAATCCAAAGTCAGACCCGCAGTAGTAGCGGCCGGTAGGGTATCAGCTTAGCAGCTCCGTCTTAATAACTCTAGCTCTTGTATATGTTGTTGGAAAACGAACCGCGGCCGCGACCCCCGCCTTCCGCGTTCACTTTCTGTCTCTCTCTCTCTCTCTCTCTCTCCATTTCATTCTTTCTCTAATTCAATTACGTAATTTCCACAGCCCCGTGTATCCTCAACGCGATTATCATTCTTCGCTCATCCTCGAGCCCAAAGGGAAACGGTTCGTCGCCTCGTGCATCTTGAATGCTTCCTCACACCGTGCAGCGTACCTATCATTATTTGGCGGAAGAGAATCAGGGCGCCGTCGCATCATCGACGCTCATTATTGACACACTGAATTTCCCAGTGCAGGCAGAAATATCATAGGTTGCATGCGAGAACCACGTACACACGTACGCACTGCAGGAAGTTAGTTACCGTATATAAATTGCCTGATACTGCAGCTGTTCGTGAGCCGCGCCGCGGTTTGGCAGACAGATTGGCCGGCACTAAGGGTAGTTAAAAGTTTTCAAATTTAAATTCAGTGAGATCGGTACTGTGCTTGTAGCAGGTATAGTACAGGATGATTTATAGTTTCTCATATCGGCACCTGGCGCGGATTGTGTGCCGTGGAAAAGTTTGAAAAAAGCGGTAAAGTTCTTATTGAAATATACAATTCGTCGATGGGCGTATATTGTGTGCGTTTGCCTCGGACTTGGTATTTGGCACAGAAATCAATAGATACGAGAGGAGCATCGAATTTGTAAATTGTTGTCATCAAAATTGGAAATCGGCGATCAGAAAATTGAAACAAAGAGTTTTACAAAAAGCGAAAAGCTGTTGCTCCAGGTACACAAAATTCTCTATAATAATGAGTGCAAGCAAATTGCTATTATATTTGCATCCAGATCCAAAAATTCGGGATTCTCATTTGCAGGAAAGCAAAAAACCGAAGAGATGGTGGTGAGTGGAGGAAGAATGAAAGAGAGGAACAGGTTTCTCCCGGCCGAAAGCTTTAATGTTCAATTAAAAAAGGTAAGAGTTTGAAAATGAAAATTGTCCATAAACCGCGATTCTGGATCGTTGAAAATATCATTTTGCCCTCGAAAAAAATCACGTCTTTCTCTCCCTGATAAAAGGAATCAATGACGCAGAGGTAGAGACACGCGGTTAATTCTGACGTGAGCCTCTCCTCCGTGAAGATTTACTCGCCTGTCGTCTATATTATATGTACACAGGCTGTAAGATAGGACGAGCTATATGCTGGCTGTTTGTCTCGGAACAACCTGCTCGACGTCAAAGGCCAAACTGTTATAGAACGCGGGTATACAACTCGTGACTGCAGCAGTAGTCTTGGTCAGTTCTTTGGATCTTAGCTCGAAACTTCGAAGGGGCACGAAAATTGATCGTCTTTTTCTTTCGTGCACAACGACTTACACAGCTACGATTCATAATTTAATTCTCTATAAGACATTGAATTGAAAGCGACAAAGATTGTACACCTATAATTTCAATTTGAGCGATAGGTGCCGTTCTTCAAATAGGATTCCGTATAAATTTGAGTCCTTGATTAAACCGTGACCTTTGACCCTCGCGGTTTCTCCAGCGATCTTGACGCGAAAGGAATTTTATTCTATTTCCAACGTCATCGACTTGGCACGGTAGGAGCTTCCGGTAAAAGAGCTCACGTGTTCGCCATACTGCACCCCCTGCAGTCGCGTTCTTCAGTTTCCCGTGTTATAATTTTCAATCTACAAACCGTATGCATGAGAATCCAAAATCCATAGACTCTAGGACTCGGGAGCGTGGAGTCGTACGAGGCTCGAAGTTCGTAACGTTGGCCAGCAAATGTCGAGACGCGCAAAGAAGATACATTTTTTTCCCTGAAATTCTTCGACGAAGAAGCAAATCTTCATTTTTACAAAAAAACCGAAGATTCTTCTTCGTCGAATACTTTCAGCCGATATTATCTCTCGTAATTTTGTTGCGGTATAACGTCGCCAACTCTTCTTCAGCCACGTAGGATCGTAGAGTCACGGAGTTGAAGAGAGAATAAATTCATTAAAGGTACGTACGTTAGTATATATGCCCGTAGTAGGTATATATAGGTATGACATCGAGTAACTATATGTATTCTCAAGGGAACAAACTCACGCTCGCGACAGCAGCGTATGCCTATAGGTATGTATGTTCTAGGGGTTGATCACCCCGTAGCCCCTCCCGCTCCTTTTTTCTCCACCTCCAGCTATTCCGTTCATTTCTAATTAACGGAGGATAGGAGAAATTTAACAGAGCGAAGAAACGAACGAAAATGAAAAAGATGAAGAATAAAAACGAGGGGCGTGCACACGGCTCAAATCCAATGCCTGCAGCGGGCTTGAACCTGGACATCTTCGTTCTTCTGTGAGAAAAAAAGAGACACGAAAAAAGAACTTGCAGGGTGCGTCGTGATATTTGGATACGTAATTACAATGGACACATGGGTATTATTCGTGGAACCCCGATCAAGGTGCGGCCTTATTTTTCCTTTTTTTTTCTTGGTTAGGTTATCCCGCGACGAAGGAAGAGTTCTACATCCCCCGGCCCCCTTAATACCGAAAGTGATGATCAAGCGTTATATCGTTCCGTCTCGTCGAAAACTAAACCAGCTATAATTTAATAGATTAATATTACTAAAAATTAAATTTTGAATCCACCACCACTGGATATGTTATACCGATGCAGTCGCGGTCTACAGTATTTGACGATAGACACCTGGTCTCAAGAATTATTGCCTGACGTAGGCCATGCGTCCCTCCTACCGCAGTAAAACCGCATAAACTGCAGCATCGGGTTATACATTATAAATACAACAGACGACGACAGAAATGTTGTGATATTTTTGGAACCCGCGCAGGTATCGCTTTGATCCGGCACGAGACCGTGCTCGTAAAAAAAAGGTTGTCCGGAAGAAAGCTGCGTAAGAGAGAGAAAAAAATCAAACAAAAACTGCGAAATCTCGTTTTACATATTTTTGGAATAAGTTATTGGAAAAAAGTAAAAAGCAGTAAAATGAAGAAATGAATCATATTAGTAGGAATTTTGTGATCAAAGGAGACACAATAGCCGGAGCGAATAAATATTGCTCACAAACTGATTGCTTCATCGCCTGTTTCTTTTTCCTCTCCCAAATTCTTCATCGACATTCGCGTACGCATCGTGATGATGGATTCGCGGTTTTTTCATTGGATAAACAAATGAAAATTCTTTTAGCGAAGAACCAGTACCGAGTATTTTACGGTGGGGGGTGAGCGTAGAAAATTCGCAAGGTCCTGTCGCTCAGGCTTGGACTCCTTCTCTACGGCGAACAGGAAGGTCGTCGTTGAAGTTAGGAGGAGCTCCAAAGTCACCGTCACTGTTCAACCGACCACGTACCAAGTAAGCTGATACATGGCGTATATTCGAATGCATGCGTAACGTTTGAACCGATCCGTGCGTGTCGCGTCTCGGTCGGCTCTCTTCCTTTCGTGGCATTCGCTATTTTCCAATTCCATTTTCTCCTGTGATATTTTTTCACCCATACCACGTACCATCTCCAGCCTCCGCGACTATGTATCAGCAGCTAATCCTAATTCGTTCAAATTTCGTCTTGATGTGCGGCGCGGTGCAGTACGTCTCTGCGCGAGTTTAACCGGCGTGTAAATATAGCGCCTCGGGTTGTCAGAGACGCTCTTTACTCCTTGCCTCACCCGACCCGAAAGAGTTACACCGCGTATCCAAAGTGTGCTAGCAAAATAGGACCCGGGGGAACTAGTCAGATATTGTCTATCAAACATATAATACCGACCAACTTCCTTCGATACCCGATTCAGTACAGTCGTGCTACAAACGACCAGAAGAAATTGCGCAAAAAGTGATTCAGATTCAACAAGGTGGACGTAGTACGTTGATAGTTATTCAAGTTTCAACGATCAAAGTTTTCGTGCACATCGATTCTCATTGTCTGAAGAATTGGTGAACAAATTTGCTAAATTTTTGTATTACCTATCTACACATACGTGCGGCAGAAGATCACATGCAGCTCGTGTTTGATAATTAAAAACCACCAGTGCTCTATCTATCTTCCTGGCCGTCGCATTTTTGTTCGGTAAGTGTTTTTTCGTCGACGAGCAGACTATACCTGCCCCCTGAGCCGACGTATTCCCCGAGGTGTAGATACGTTGATTATATTTTCAACAAAATATTTCGAAGCTTGTAGAGTGGCAGAGTCTGTAGTTTGCGTGGGTGGAGTTTAGCCGCTCAGAGCGCGATAGTGAAGATCCCGTAAATTAGTGTATGCACACGGATGATGCGACGATGAGATTTTTACCGTTATTTTGCTTCAATGTCATCTTTTTCCCAATCTTGTTCTCCTTCTCCTTTTCATCGGCGCAAGCTAACGCGTGGATTGAGTTTCACAGAAGAAGAAGAAGAGCAAATGTAATAACAAGGTGATATTGAGGTGTGCAAGGTTCGAATTATCTTGATTACACTAAAATTGTTTACAACGAAAGACTTGATCACGATGATCTTTGACTAAACTGCTGCTTTGTGGGTATACTTAGAGCTTGGCGATCCTCGGCACGGCGTATATTATGGCTGACTCGGCGATTGTTATTACATGCCATAATCGCACTCGCGCGAAGTAGTACTAGCATGCCCATATAGTCTCTGTATGCGTATGTAGTTTATAATTTCGACACTTTATATGTAGCCGACGAATTCTACCGACGCGGGTTATGTATGTATACCTATAACTGTAATATGAGGCCGAAGTTTGTCACCGTTAACGTAACGAAAATGAGGGAAAATAATATCGGCCGATATTTTGATTCATCCAGAAATGACTTTTCGTCATTCTCGTCGCTCCAGCGTCGTGCACTTCGCAGCTCATACTGCAAAATCTACAACGATGTGCTTATAGGTATCACGATACGGTTGTACTGAACATCGCTTTCTCGTCCCGTTTTTTTTTCCATTTCATTTTCAAAGAATCCATGGCACAAGTCTACGGAAACATAATACAATGGTATATAGAACCTGGCTGTGGACCATGCGAATATCTTTACGTCACACTTCTGGCGAAGAAAATATCCGCTGAATGGGAAGGATTATTATTCGTCGTTGGTATACACGCCTCGTAGGTGAACCGAAAGATAGTGAAATTTTTGGCACTGCAGGCGTTCAGAAAACAGTGTTTATTCGCCGGTTTGTCGGTATATTGAGAGTGTGCCTGTTATCGTTAATCGATCTGCGAATTATCGTTGCACAGGAAACTGTGCCTAGATTTTATATATTCTCCGGCGACTGTGTATACTTGCACGTACTACCTGGATACTCGTAGAATTTGAAAATTTGTATCAGTAGATACGATGTAGCGTAACCTCGGTTCTCTCGTAAAATGAGAATACGGTCGATTTCAAATTAGGAGTGCAGTTGTCATACCTATATACATTACACACTCGCGTGGGTAGATTATCGTGCTAGTTTTCGAAGTGATCCTCCGAAATAATTGTGCAGTCACGACACGAGAGAAATTCCAAGATACTCGAAATTTAGCCGAGGGAATGATACATGTTTCCGGTTAAAAATCGTGACATATATCACGTTATTCATTTTTCGAAAACAGAATTCTATGAATTCAATATATCTAATTGTAAGTAGAATCTGGGTACTTCGCCTACCTTGGTGCCGGGCCTGCTTCTTCGGCTCTATTTTCTTCATTTTCATTATGTCTTATTTTAGATGAATATATTCTTCTTTTTCCGATGATTGCAGAAGGTCCGTCGAATAATCGAAGAACACGCCGAACGCCAAGCTCGAAGTACATCTCGGGCCAAGGTCCTTCCTTCGTCCTCGTCGTCGTCCTCTTCGAACACGCGAACCAAAACTCGGGAGTTGAACAATTACACGATAGTAGTTTCATCGCGCGGAGAAAACGGGCGAAATAATATAAGAAATCACGGAAATTTAGGATTCTCTAGTTTCTCGATCTGCGAAACATCCGCCGCTGGAGCGGCTCGTTGTTCTTCGACTCACAATCAGGGAAAGCCTGATACTGCAGGGAATTCCGGCAATAATAACAACAACAACGTTAACAATAACAATAACAATAAAAATAATAACAATAATCGAAGGAAGTCTCACAACTTCAATACCAAAATTTCTAAACTCCCTTCTGTCGCCGAGGACTCGAAGAGAAAAGAAAAAATAAACGTCAGGGTGAACGTTCTCCAGGCTAAAGGGGCCAAGCATCTCTCCTGGGCGACGGGCTCAGTTGAGGATTATAGGGACGGTGAGGAACTTGAATTTTTCTCAAATTCCATGTACGTACAAGGAATCGAAAAATTCGGCAAAATTTCAATGAAATTAACGTCTCTGATTCTGTGTGCGGGTGTAAATGAAAAAAGTCTATTTTTCAGGCTATCTGGTGGTCGGTCATCAGAGACAATCGCTGTCGAAATTACCCCGTACGTTCTCGCGAGGAAACGATCGGGATTTGGCCGGAAGGAAATCTTCGGAATCGAAAACGGCGCAGGTATCGCAGGATTATAGAATCACAACGGGTCTTCCAGAGAGCTATCGCGCCGATCTCAGACGATCGCCCAGTAGTACGACACTTCCGAGTAGCTGGAAGAAACCGGCGAGAGTTGGCGTCAAGAAATCTGTTTCCTTTAGCTCGGACACGAGCTTTCAGGAGAAAAAATCACTCATCTGTTCAAAAACTCACGTCCACGAGGCCAAGGTCTACCACAAAGGTGTCTTGCAAGGTTCGCACTAGATTCTGCTCTTTCTCGTTCCATTATTCTGAAACTCTACAGCTATGCTCCTCTCCGTCCTCGCCTCATTTTCCCCGAAATTGAACGATAAATTATACCAACTTGAGTAAACAAAACGAAAGTTATTGCCGGGTCGTATCAAAATTACCGGGCGTGAGTTCACGCAACACCGTAACTACTATTTCCAGCCCTGAAACTCCTCTTCTCTTCGTTTCTTACTTCGTTCCTCATAATTTGATTGAATCCTGCAGATCGCACGTCGCCGAGTCTCGAAAGCCTGCGAGATTCCGTGGTTACGTCGCCGTCGACGACGACCACGACGACGACGACGACGACGACGACAACGTTAACGTTAACGACGCCCCGAGGGCCTTCGGCTCTCGTCAGGGAAGCCCGGGAGGGGAATAACGCGAACCTGAGGCAAATAATGGCTCGTGCAAGAACCCCACAAGGCAGCAGAGAGCTTGACATAAATGCGATCGACGCGAGCGGCAGGGTGAGTCTAGAAAATCACTTTTTCTATCCAAATTTCAATTTGTTCATCGGTTCGTTGAATTGTTCTTGTAATCTACGCACGATGTGAACTTATCTGACAATGGAATACGCCGCTGCTGCTGCAGTGTTTCAGAATTAAGCAAGCTGAATGCTCATAGTTATCATAGTTATTGCGTCCATCCACGCCCGTTTAAAACTCGATTATATATTCCAATCGAACCCCGAAGCGTGTTAAATTGTGCAAAATTACTACGTGCACAAATTCCCTGGGCGTTGAAGTCACCGTTGCTCAATCAACGGTTAATTAGTAGTCTTTAGAACTTTTCTGAAGGATGAATTCCAATCACATATCATTCGCGAAGGTCGTTGTTCGCTAATGACAATGTTGATTGCAATAATTGCGAGTACGTACAGGTATATGTACTTAGAAACTTGTGAATATTGCCGACTGTTGTTGAACCAGTCCCTTCACATTTGATCTCTGCAGTAAGTTTTATCGGTTTGGGAAATCACGAAAGTCAAACGTATTTCGAGGATAATTATGATTCTTCGCAATATGGCATTCGATTGACTCGTCAGAATGAAAACTGACGTTTCTTTTCAGACCGCGATAAGCTACATGGCTGGTAACGGCGCCGTAGCGATGCTCGAAGCTGCGTTGAGCTTTCCAAACATCGACGTCAACCTTCCGGACAACGAGGGTAATACACCTCTGCATTTTGCCGCCCAGGCTGGTGAGCACAGTTGATCATTTTTCGAGACAAATCTTCGAAATGACTTATTTTTCAATCGATTTCGGAAACGCCGTTTAGAGAAGGTGTCGATTAATTATTTTATCTTGGGCTATACTATTCGTTACTATTCGCGTAGGTATTCAGATCGACCGCAATAAATCACCGATTCCGTTTTCGAGGGTTTCCTTTTTCTCTTTCCCAATAACGAAGCGCGCGGCGAATCAATCAATTTACAACTTCCTATCGATACTTCTCACATTCTCACAGCCTACACTTATTTTCTCCCAGTTTTTCTACCTACGACCTCGTAGCTACAGCCATAGTTTTCACCTCGGGCAATTGAATCGCTTCGTGAGCTATTTTCAGTTTACCAATCACACCGCCACGCGACTGAACCACGCGCCAAAATATATATACCTATTGGTACGAGTATAGTGTACGGGCATGTATTTGTATTCTACATCGCGGTACACAAACGTTTGTGCCTACGTGCCAGTGTTTTTGCATAAAACAACGCCCTCCGCTCACCTATAGCCTATCTATAGCCTGGATAACTTATTATTCTTCTTCCTAGTTTCCTTTTCGCGAAGTTCAAAAATCTCGGTCAAACTGAACCTCGTTTCCGCGAGCAACCCTGGAAATTTGTCACGCTCTCGTGTTTTCAGCAAATGTGAAAAAAAATGAATACAAACCGGAAATCCTGTGTAACGACTCATTTTTGAACAATTGACAAAATTTCGGGAAATAATCCACCTACAGCTCGTACTGCGGATTCGAATTTCATTCGTATCAATTATTTGTGATAATCCGTTGCTTCGTTCCCTCGTTTCACTCAGGCCAGTTGGAGTGCGTGAGCATTTTGTTACAACGGTGTTCGGGAATAGAAGTGGACGCTCGAAACACACTCGGGTTCACGCCGTTGATGAAGGCCGCTCTTCAGGGAAGAACAAAGTGCGCGAAAATCCTTTTATTCGCTGGTAAGTTGTATTTCAGGAATCAGGGCCGCAATGCATAGTACCTACAAGTTCTGATTCCATCATCAATATGAAATATTATAGGTATAATAACAACGGAGATATCAAAATGACAATATAATTGAAGCTGGTGTATCGGTAGACGATCTGGACGCGAACCTACGCTTTATATTTCAACAGTTTTTCCATTCGATCGTTGCAGGTGCAAATCCGACCCTAAGAGATTACGGCCGAGGTCTACGCGCCGAGCAATGGGCAAGATATTGCGGTAGGTATGTCTGCGCGGAGGTAATCGAACGATTTGCCAGACACAGATTACTCGAAAGGACCACATCGTGTCGATGGGGAAGTGAGCCCGAATTAGCAGCTCGTATTCTTCAAGGAAAGGTGAAACAATAGTCATTGAATTGAATAGGCTCGCTACAATCAGTTCGATTAATTGCACAACCTGTTCGCACGAGAGACCGCGATGTTACAAAATTAGGAGCAAGTAATATCGGCTGAAATTTTTCGATCCAGCAGAATGAAAAATTTGCCATTCTTGTATTACGGCTTTTCGAAAATTGCCCCGACGCCGCGGCGGCGCGGCGGGCGATGGTTACGTGTAAACGTTGTTTAAACTTCGCGAGCGTTCTATATTTTATTTGAATGTCCGTCATCGCCCTGCAGGTGACCCCGATGCCCACGAATCTACCGCCCCAATCAACGGGACTCAAGTCAAAGATACGAAGAGTATTTAGGACCAGTTCGGGACCAGATAATCGCAGCTTTTCACTCGTCTCACAACTCACGAGCGCCGCTCTATGCGCGAGCAGTCCTGCCCTGCCGAGGCCAGGCGAGGTACCAGCCGTTGTTAAAAGTCTCATACGTCCATTGAGCGTTCCTCAACTCAGGTAAGAATCTTCAACAGTTTTTCTTCCTTCTCCTTTTTGCTCTCAGAATATTCGCATAGCTATCGCAGATCACGTGATTGCAACCGCACTTCGAAATTCATTTCAATCCTGCAGTCTCTTAATTCGGCTTTTCTCCTTTCTCTTCTCGTCTTTGCCAACGAATTCAACCGATGATCGAATTTCATTCGATGAATCGATCGATGACAATAATAACAATAATAATAATAATAATAATAACAGCAATAAACGCGATTGCAGGATCACGTTGGTATCCGCAGCGTCGGACGCGATGCAGCAGCCTGGAACAGGATACCGAGGCGCAGGAACGGGGGATAAGTTTTATTCAAATTTTACGGAGAACATTGTTTCGGAAAAGGACGAATCCGTATCGGTGACAAAACCGCCACGTTCGAAAAAGAAAAATAAATGAATCGAAGGATACCCACGGGTATATACACGTATGTATGTTAGATCCATCCAAACGTGAATCTGCAGTGTACAGCGATCATATTATGGAGTAAGTTTCCGTACATTATTAATATATAGAATGTTATAACATGCGTCGGGCACAGACAGCCAATCAACTTATCATTCTACCGGGGCGAGGTGTATGCCGGGTAGGCGAAGAAGAAGAAGAAAAGAACGGCCAGTTTACGAAACGCGGATAAGACAGAAAAAAACTAGTCCAGGCGTAAACGTGCCTTCGGCTCGTTTCATTCCGTCGCGACGACTCTCGAGAAATTCATTCTTACCAAACGCCGCGCCTGCTAAATATTGTCTATCGGCAACGGGCATAGATATAATTTTCTCGTTCTTGATAAGGCCATAAATCAAAGCTTCGTTCTCCTATTATATATATAGTTTCTGAAAAAATAAGCGTCGCCCGGATTGATCGACTCGCTCGTTTCACAAACTGACCGCGATTCTTGTTTTTTTGTTTTTTTTCATACTAATTCTACGGGCTACGAGGGACTATTCACTCGCGGACCGAGTTACGAGCCTCTTTCACGCGGTTTCGGGTGATCGTGGATACGCGGTCTCAATATTTCTACGCGCCGTTTTTTCCCCAGCGACGTTCGTGTAAATCAACCGGAATTTACTTGTATTCATTTTTCATCGTTTCAAGCGACTTCGCGGCGCACATAGATTTCCAACGATTTCATACGTTTCAAGTTCATCTCATCAGGATTACGATTGCCGTTTCCACATCGATCTGAGGGTCATTCATCACAAATTGCTTTCACATCCCAGCGTGTGCAGAATATGAGACCCTCGTAATCCTGTTACGATCATCGATTACATCGTTGCGGTCACCGCAACGTTACCTGCCTTCGATTAGAGGTACACCGTACGTACGTACGTACGTACTTATCATTTCATGGTCATCTATAATGCATCGTGAGTCATGTACGTATATGTATATACAACGACGATAACGCGCGCCCTATTGCGCCTGCCTGTATACCTATACTATAGGCAAATCTGGCAAATATCATATCATATACATTCATTATTTTCAATTATTTTCGCTGAATATAGGCTCGTCAATAAATTCACACGTCCGATATACACGTATTATACGCGCATATGTATTTAGTGCCTTGAATTTGAATCGATCCCCGGATTCCCTGGAGCATCGCGTCGTGGTCCCCTCATCCGGATATATATCGATCGTACTATTATGTATTACATTTGATTCAAATACCGCAAATATTAGTTACGATTGTTTATACACCTATATCGCGCATTCTTGTACTCATGCGTATGCTATTATTCTCTATAGTTTTGACTCTTTGTGTGTAAAAAAAAAAAAAAAAAAAAAACCCCCACCCACAGACAGAAAAATGAGTCGCATGCATCAATGCATATTGTAATATTTTATAAATGTCATACCTATATAGCTACTGTAATAAACTGAGATGAATTTTATAAGAAAACAAAAGAGAAAATTCCATTTCAAATATGATCCGTACTGCAATAGCCAACGTATATATATATACATTGCGGTACATATAATTACAGGTATATGTACTTACCAGATTGTACAAATCAAGGAAAAATCCACTTTTCTCCTAATTTTCACAGCATGAAAGAGCTGCCCTGAAATAACAGTGACAGAAAAAAAGTACGATATATGCAATGAAACACTGCATGGTGAAAAAAACCCATTTTCAATATCAACGATTCCCCTACTTTATTCAACGTCATAATAATAATAATAATAATAATAACAGCGGCCATAATACAAGATTTCATCTGACATATTGTACGAAGCTGAAGTTCATGCGACGTTCGCGCAAGAAATGCGTGATATATTTGATTGAAAAATTTCAGCAAAATATCGCTGAGGAATTCGATTTTCGTGATTTCAATGCGTCAACGTACAGCGTCGTGAACTTGAGCCTCATGACTTCATCTCGTCAGGAGAATTGTGTTATAATTGTATGATCCGCGGAATGCTGATACTCAGGAGGTAATATTTGATCTTCGGTTGATCTTCAAGCCGCTTTTCTATTTCTGCTTTGTCTACGATTTTTAGCGCTCGATAATATCTCGTAAGCCTGTTGTATTTCCATAAATTTTTCCTGAGCAGCTCGCCTCTCGTCTTCGGAACCTTTTACTTTGTCCGGATGGTTCTCTCGCGAAAGACTTCTCCAGCGTGCTGTCACTTCGCTCTGAGAAGCCGTTTGCGATAGTCCCAGAACCTGTATCGCACGTAAGAGAATACATACATATGTTAGGTACCTAGATGAATGAAAAATTGCTGTGGCCATGCTCAGTGGCTCTTCGACCTTCTCATTATATATTACGAATTCAAGAATGCCGGAACTTGAACTTTCGTCAAAATCAAATTGTAAACAGATGGAGAAAAAAGAACGGGAAACGGAACACTCTGCATCGTTTTCTGCGGGAATCCATAAACTGTAGTTTCTATTGCTCGGATTCCAATTTCTATTAATTTTCGAGCATCAGCCAAACTGGCAGATCATTAGACCGTTACGATCCGCGATTTGTGTGAACGAAACAAGGGCTGAGGCGGCAAGGGCTGTAGTCTTACCTTGTAAGCGTTTATTTCGCCTCTAGGATCAGTCAGGTCGACTAATTGTCTCCAAGTTTCCCAAAAACCGTGATGCTGCGCGTGTCTCCACGTCTCGTGCAAGCTCGCCTGTATAATTCAACGACCGGAGAACAAAGAAACGAAGAATATTGGTACAGGGACAGATACCTAGTGAGATGGGAATCGATCGAAAGAAACGAAAAGAACAGCACGATCGTAATAGTGATAAGACGCACCTTAAGATCGAGCCAAATCGGAGAGGTGAGGAAGTGTTTTACTGCCTCGGATATCTTGATCTCCTCCCCCTCGCTGTCTGTGAATCTAGCATTGAAGTAGAAGTAGCTACCCCAGAGTGACGAGTAAATGAGAGCAGCGAGACCGAACACGGCGAGTCTCTTTGCGAAACTGCGTTTCTTTTTGGGCTTGAGCCGCCAGCGTTTGCTCCAGGTATCGAATGCGATCGCGGACGTCAGGACCATTATCGACATCCACGTACTGTCATCTCCCAGGTAAGATAAGGTCGGGTAACATGCGTAGGCTGAGATCAGTGCTATCCATATCGAACCCTCCTCTCGACCAACGTTACCCACCACCCAAACCCCTGATGAGCGGTACACAGGAAATTGATCAAATCGTTCAACCAGTTCGATCTGGACGAGCCGCGATTGAATTTGGGCAATTCAAAATTCCCGAATTTTCGTTAATTTATGCAAGTAATCAAATTCAGAACCCTTAGAAAATTGATTTTTCCCATGGACGATATTGAATTTGCTCTTATCGTTCTCTTGCTTATCAAAAAACCGAAGAGTTTGGCCCCTTTTCTGTTCTTGGGAACAATTTTGTGTACGAGAAAGAAACGGGGTAGATTTCTGCCCCAGTCGCGAGTTAAATGGTAGATAAAGAGATGCATTTCTTCACGGGTTGGTTATGCGTATTCTCAATTAATTCGCAATTTCATCCGCAAATTTCACCATATCAAATGACTATAGGTATTCGAGCGAAGTGGCTGGCGGTCGTGCAATGATGGAAAATCCCGATTTTAGGTAATACAGGAAATTACCTTGCGCGGGGACAATGAAATTTGCGGAAAAAAATTCAGGGATAATGAATCATCGTTCGCTATATTTTAATATTCTTCGATCCTATGTTACTCGCTTCCCGAATTCTGACGATTTATTCACGTACAAGATAATTGTAATGTCCGGTCAACCCGAATTTTCGATCTACTGACCTAGCGCAACAGCGGCTGGAATTAGGATCATAAGCGGCTTGAAATTAATCCCATAGATTTCGTCCTCGGGTATAGCCATGTACACAAGTTGTCCCCATAAGTAGGATATGACGACGGCTCCGATAAATCGAACTGTCGAAAATGATGGCTAAGGAAATGAAATTTTTTAAACACAACGTACATATCGATAAACATATCGCGTCGTATCATATCAGCCAATAGCCGATATACTGTATAAAAGTAGAGAAACATGAATAAATTGACGATTTACTAATACTCGCTAATCATAATTTCTGTTTGTCGATTCAATCGATTAGTTCTTCGTTATTCTGGGTCGATACGTCGCGATATGGTGGTCGTCTGGTTACTAGTTGCGATGTTATTTCAGCGACTGTACACTATATCATAAGCTCTCTTGCCACAGGTGCATTTCTGTGTGTTAATTTATATGTATTTACACAATTCAATTTTTTCGTTTTCTATCTTTCGTATTTGAACTCGACAGTCGGTCACACCTTCATAACCGCATGTTATATATTTTATTGCAAGAAAACACATTGGCGCACAATGAAACGTCTTGTTATTCTGAGCGAGTGAGTTTTTCCAAAGTGACAAATGAAAATACGAGAAACGTGCGACTCAATACTATAACAATATTATTCGATACTTCGCTCGCGCAGACGAGAAAATACAAGGCGATCAGTTCTCTTTACTTTTTTTTTTCTTCATTGAAAAATGTTGATGATTTTTCAACTGACAATTATTACTCGTGTACCATACTATCCATACCTTCTTGTTGGCTCTGACTTGATTCTTGAACCATTCGATGTACTCAGGTTCGTCGTTTGCGTCGGCCACGTAGGTCGGTATTTTGAACAGATCTCTAAGCCAACCGCATCCAAAATATCCACCCAATGAACACCACCATAAAAATCCATGGTCGTCTCTTCCCAGGTAAAAGTGATGCGCCCCAAAAATACCCCCGAAGAGCCACAGTACGTAGGCTGAAAATTTAGTCTTCGGTTTTTTATACGCTGCTACTAAAGGCCGCTTCGAAACCTGGGTTCCGTTCGATTTATTCTGCATCTTCTACGATCGTTTGTTAGTATTTTGATTTATTCCTTTGCGTTCGCGTTTTCGTCGATAGCAACTTACAGCGGCAGTTTCATACGGTCGAATGTAGTTAGCACTATTTCTCACTCGCGTGCGATGAGTCATTCGTCTAATTTAGTTATAAAATTATTAAACGATACATACATAGTAGGAAGGTGGTGGTTATCAAAAAAATTCAAACAGAGAACTTCACTGTTGGAAAATCATTTTCGTTGTACTGTTAATATCACGCAGTAGCACTCAACACTTGATTCTTACTTTACGATCGGATTAACATGCTAGAACTCCGTAAGGGAATGTATAGATCGGTAAAAGGATCTTATACCGTTATGAATACGAGTTTCCCGTTCGGTTATAGTATATAGTACAACGAATGCGCGTAGGTCAGAAACTTGTCGCGGTATTACAAACGATAACGCGGCGAATATTGTGAAACTAGATAAACTTAATGATCGTTAACCTCGTTGTATTAAGATTATATCACATATTTCCCATCACCTCTTCCTCATCTTTATTTAAACTCATTTCTCGGAGTATGAAACTCCGATTATTACTATTCTTTGAAGGCGCTTTGACACGTTGACATAAGATTCCTTCGCAGGTCGCTGGTCATTTCAAAGAATACATAACGTGGGCCAATCGCACAGGTGGGTAGAGTAGTTCAACGCTCGACTCAGTAACGGTACCATTGCACACCATTTCGGTGATTCATATTCCCCCTAGATGGCATTGGCCTGCGTTCGATTCCCGAGCTGTAGAAACTCGGTCGGTAAAGAAGATGCGCGAGAGTGTGTTTACCATCGAGAACATTAGATCAGTAGAGCAGTACGCGCAAGCGTAATATGTCAGAATTGTCCGAAACTTGGTTTTATTTGTTAAGTTCTTTTCAGGAATGAATCCGAGCGAATTGGGAGATTATTGAATCCGCAATTAATCTGCGAGGATCGATGATAATCCGGATGAATAGAGTTCGAATGAATCTAGAATTTCTGCATTCGAGTTAAAACCGCGCAAAATGGCTGCCACTGAGCGTCCAAGACTTGTTTGTCGTCTGCTTTATGAAACTGTCAGCTGCGCGGAAAAATTCTCTTGTACATCGTGATTCATTTATACCAGTAGTTTTGTTCGTTTATTAAATACACGTCACACACAATGCTGAAAAATGGAACTAGTGCCAATTGCTAAGCTCAGTCATAAGGAATGGCGCCGGCAAGCGAAAAAGGAACGACGCAGAAGGTTGAGGACACGCGAAGCCCGCGCGCGCGACTCCGACGCTGAACGGCTAAACGCGGTACTGCTAAAAGACCCGGAATATTTGAATTGGATAGAAACTCAACGCCGAAATGAAGAATTGAAAGCGATTGAGGAAGCGAAGGAGCACGATCTCCGGGAACAAAAGTGGCTGGAGGAGGAGGTGATTTGTTTATTCATTCATTCATTCCTTCATTTTATACTTCTATCGCAGATATATTTTTTATCGCTGAAATTTTGCTGCGAAATTTAAATTCGGAAGACTGCAATTGGTGTTTCAAATTTATCTGCTCGACGTGTCGTGATGTTTTCGTGTTCCTGCGACATGAAAACATATGCAGCGTGCCGGATTCGTTCGTAAACATTATGACGTTTTATTCAAAGTTTCACGAATAAATTTAACCATGTGGGAATCTAGACCTGCAGATTATCTTATTGTGAGTTTCCCGAATTCTCAGCTCTAATGATTATATAGGTTCAAGTTCTGTGCTATTTCGTATGCATCGTGGTGTTCGAATGTCGTTTTGGAAATGATTTCATAAAATTTCACGTCATTCCGTGTGCAGTTCACGGCTAGAGTAGTACTTTCGACAAGTTTACTTCAGTAATTCATCTGCTTGCCGCATTTCGATTAAAAATTTCAAAAGAATTCCGCGACGATTGCCCATCGAATCATAAGAATATACGCCTCGCGTCTGTATATTCAATTCGCTGCCTAACACCAGATTTTTCCCATGTTCAAACCACGATATAGGTGAGGGCTCAAAAGGAGTGGCGAATCCAGCAAGATCGTAAGGCAAAGGCGCGTCAAGAGCAGTTGGTGCAAGAGGCTCGTATCCGCAAAGAGTTTGAAGCGAAACAGGAAGCGTTACGTTTGGTAAAAGCGGAGGCACGTCGGAGAGAGGAGGAAGAATCGAAAAGACTTGCAGAGGTACAGCGTGAGATCGATGAATACATTGACGAGGGAACGAGGACGCCGGATGTCCTTAGAGCCGTGACAAACACTCAACCAGGCAAAGAGCCGTGTCCATTTTTTTCAAAAACAGGTGCATGTCGATACGGCGATACATGTTCGCGAAACCATCAGCGGGTCGCACTTTCGAAAGTTCTTCTAGTCCCAGGATTCTACTCGCATTTTTCGATGGAAAAAAATACCGCTGAATACGACACCGACGTCACATTAGAATTCAACAGCTCGGAGATGCGACAACACTTTCGCGAATTTTATAACGACGTTGTACCTGAGCTAAAAATCTTTGGACGTATAAAAACACTGAAATATTGTTGCAATACCGAAATCCATCTACGAGGTAATATGTATGTTGAGTATTACACGGAAAGAGAGGCAGCCAGGGCTCTGAGAAGTCTGAAAGGCCGTTGGTACGCGGGAAGACAACTCAACTGCGAATTTACTAATTTCAAATCGTGGAGAAACGCAGTCTGCGGAATGCCGAAATGCCCGAAAGGGAGAGCGTGCAATTTTTTGCACACGATTCGCAACCCCCGTGATGAATATGACCTTAAAAGTCCTCCGAGGTCCAGGATGAGGCCAGGGACGAGTCAGGATGATCGCCGATTTTCAGTGGGAGCAACAGGATCGTCAAGATCTTCAAGAGTCGACCAAGGATCTTCCAGGAGTTCTGGATGGCAGCATCAAACATCCCGAGAAGAATCTAGTACGAGGCATTGGAGGTGGTCAGACTCTTCAGATTCCGCTCCGGAATCACCCTCGAAGTCTGGGAGATCGAAGGATCGACGAGGAAGTTGTAACGAAGAACGAAACAATCGAAGAACCAGAAAACGACATCGGGATTCGAGGAGATCGAGAAACGGAGACGAAGGAGCAGAGGACGACGCCGGAATTGAGCAAGATAGAAAGAGTCCGAGAAGAAGACGCGAGGAAAATCTAACTTCGAGACCACAGGCAAAGAAAACGAAGAAGAAGAAGAAGAAAAAGAAGCGGCGGAATGATGAGGAAGCCTGGGATCAAGAAGATGGGACGAAAAATCGCGGGAGTGAAAATCACAGAAATGAGAGAAACCGATCTGCAGTTAACGACGGAAAGCGCGGCACGGAGAAGAAGGAAGACCCATCCACGGAACGCGATTCCTTGCGAAAAACGTCAGAAAATACCGAGAGAACGAGGTGGGATGATCCAACTTGCACCACGGAATCCGACGATGAGAGCGATTCGAATCCTGAAAGAAGTAAACGAAAACGGCGGGCGTCGAGACAAAGTCGAACTCCATCTTGGAGCGAAATCGATGCGAATGAGGGGCCAGAGATTGAGGGAAAAAGAAGCAGGACTCCGCATAGATAGAGCTTTCCCTTCGGAAAAACGTGATTGACTTTTTGAGGTGCGTCGGGGACTTTCGTGAAAATGTCCGATACACGAAGAAGTTTCAATAATTTAAACGAATCTACGTACATATTTTCTACGATACCGTGAATACGCAGTACGGACGATTCAGCATTGCAATTTGTTCACTGATTACTGTACATGTGATGAACTGTGCCATAAATGCTGTTTTATAATAATATTCAATGTGAAAGATTGGGACCATTGATGACACTTCAGAGTCTCTTGAATCAATGAACATGCAGAATAGACGGAAGAAAATGTACGTTACTTCGAAGTATAGATCGTATTTTCAGTTCTCCTCTTTCCCTGTTTTCATGAACCTCGCAGCGTGAACAATTAGGAACTTATCAAGATGAGTCTGTTGAAAATATTTCAAGCCAGTCCCTTCTTTTTAGCTTCACAAATGCTGTATCAGATAGCTGATATTGTATCGTCAAACGCGCGAGAGTTATCAGTGATTGTTTGTCTCTAGCCAAGGTAAGTCTTCTCCCATTTTCCATTGTCGGTGAAATTTCGAAACAGTATAACAGAGGAAGACTGGAGATAACTAGTATAAATCGCATCTCGATTCGTGACGGATAGCACGAGCTCAGAGCATAATTATCGAGCTGACTTCTGTATAGCACACGATAAAACGGGTCACAGTTCATCATTTTTCGTAGTAGACACGAGGCGAAGCACATCGAAGGGGATAAAATGAAGACGAACAGAGTTGTGGTACTCTTCGCGGTGGCATTCGCTGGGGCATTCCATTCAGGAGAAGCCTTCGGGTTCCGCGGCTTTCGGTTCGAAGGTCTGCGAGATCCTCCGGCAGCGAGATCCGCACAGACGCCAAGCGTAGGATGGATAACTCAGCCTGTCGATCATTTCAATACTCGTGATAACCGGACGTGGTCTATGGTGAACAACGATTGCTATAGTATACGTAGATAGTCATCGTTGCGGCAATATCACTTCCAACACGCAGACAGAAGCATATCTTGTGAATTCTCGCAATACCGTAACTGTGTTTGCAGAGGTTTTACGAGAACGATCAGTTCCTCTCGTCGTCGGATTCGAATTCATCTCCAATCCTCATAATGCTCGGTGGAGAATGGGCGATCGGTCCTGGATGGTTACAAAACGGTCAGATGTACGATCTCGCTTCGACTCATGGTGCGATGATGTACTACACGGAGCATCGATACTATGGTCAAAGTCATCCGACTAGGTACGCTTCCTCAGGGTATCTGCCGAGGTGCATCGCTCTCTGTCCACTTCGTTGTGATCATTAGAATATAAAACGTTCTCCATCGCCTGGAGCATCTATGGAGCAGCTGTTCATTGTGTTCATCGTGCTCTTTCATGCGTCAACATAATTCTTGAATTTTCAAGAAATCATATGCGCGATCGTGATTGCAATAAGTCGTCTGTAATTTCATATGTATTACCTCGACGGACACTGCGCCGCAGTTGACACGCGTGACACATTGATTATGACAGTTTTTTTGATTGATTAAACCAATTGCGGAACAAATCGATACCCCATTCAAGCTCGTGCTTTGTCCCGTCATTATCTAATTGTGTCGATCGATCAGCGATCTTATCGTAGACGATTAAGCACCTTGAAATGAAAAATCGTGGTATTACCCAGATTCTAATTCATATGATATGAGTATCTGTAGCCTTCATATATCGTCAACGTGACTCGGTATGATAATGAACCATTTCTGGAAAACTTTACTGTCAAATATCCTCCATGATATATCTTCTTTCCAATTCGTGGAGCCGAATGCCGTCCAATGATATTCGAATGAGTAGTTTTCAATGACGGATCAACAGGTTTAGCGTGGATTTGATATTTTCACAGTGACACGAGCTCGGAAAATCTTCAGTATCTTAGCGTGGACCAGGCTCTGGCCGACGTCGCGTATTTCATCGAATCAAAAAAGGCTGAGCGAAACTTGGAAAACAGTACGGTGGTCGTTTTCGGCGGTTCGTACGCTGGAAATATGGCGGCCTGGGCGAGACTGAAGTATCCCCATCTCATAAAGGTTCCATTTCTCGCATAAAGAAGATATAAATTATGTCCATTAATTATAACGCATGAAATTTCCTAAAATAAATTCTTTCGCATGACCACGCACAGGGCGCATTGGCTAGCAGCGCACCAGTCTTCGCTAAAGCCGATTTCTACGGTAGGTGCAGTATTTTACACACGATATATTCAATGCTCGTAATAAGAAACGAACGAAGCGTGGCTACGCAATTGCTCCTTTTTTCACGTTCAAGAATATTACGAGGTCGTAACGAGGTCAATCGCGCGGTACAGCCCTCAGTGTTCTCTGTACATCAATGAGGCCTTTTTGACGGTTGAGGAATTACTGCGTTCAAGCCTCGGCCTCAAAACGCTCAAAGCATATTTCAAGTAAGCTGAAATTCAATGTGGCCGTTAACTTCTTCGGCTTTGAATTAATGCGAAAAATTTTCTTATTTTCCCTGCCTTGCCTCACTCTCGGTGCAGCCTCTGCAGCGACATCGACCCTTCCTCATCGCAGGATATAGCCTGTCTGATGAACAGCCTGGCGGAAGTGAGTATAATCCATAGACCGGCGCATGAAAGGAACTTGTAAGAGTTCGGGATGTTGAGGAAAAGATGCAAGAACTGCGGCTCTTCCGTACTCCTTTGCGGATCGACATATCATATGGTTTTGAATCCCCCCCTTAGGTTTTCGCTGGGATCGTTCAATACGACGACATAGAATCGAATGGCAAGTCTAGTATCGGTAATCTGTGCGATGTTATGACAGCCGCCCACCTTGGTTCGCCGTTACAACGCCTTTCCTATTTGATAGCCGGGTCAACGTGCCTCGATCTGGGCTACGAGAGCTTCGTAAAATCTTACTCCGATTTAGAATGGGACTCGTACGCAGCTACCAGCGCGAGTCAGTGGAATTATTTATCTAATTGAATCGCGTATGATACGTTTTCTTGCTTTGCACCGAATGTTCGAATTCCTTGTCAACCATGAATTCTTGAAATTTTCAGTGCGCCTTTGGTTTTATCAGACATGTACAGAGTACGGTTACTACCAGACATCAACCTCGGACAACTCGATCTTCGGGAGCCTCTTCACCATTGAATTTTTCACCGAACTCTGTAAGGACCTCTATGGGGATTAGTGAGTACACATTGTTTTATTATTTTATATTTTAACACCCGCGAATCGATCATGCGTACATCTAATACGTTGTGGATTGATTATAGCTACGATCATAGCCACTTGGACAAGGTCGTTGAGCGTACGAACATTGTTTACGGTGGATGGAATCCAGATGTTACGAATGTCATTTTCACGAACGGAAATACCGATCCTTGGCACGCACTCTCGATCCTCGAGGATGTGAACGAATCCTCGCCGGCGATCTTCATAAACGGTAATTATAGGACTAGTAATGCAGACGTCGGCTTACTCACATCCGTAAGGAACACGTTGTTTTCTATTTGAAAAATCACATGTTGTCGGAACGCAGTCTGACGTAGGAGAGATAATTAAGTAACACGAAGTCGTTGGGTAACCTAGGTTCGTTGTGAACTCAATTCCTGTGATATACAACGCACGAATATCTGTATCAGATGTACAATCAGCTACGTAATCCTACCTCGTTCACTATCTTGACCTGAATACCTGATTTTCGATGCTTGACATTCAACAGGAACCTCTCACTGCAAAGATCTACGCAGTGACTCTGAAACCGACTCGACCGAAATGACCGCGGCCAAGGCCAGGGTACGTAAAATTGTTGGCGAATGGCTTTCGTAATCGAGGAGCGGAGGATGGCAGCAAAACACCGGCGAAGAAATTTTTACGAGACATTCGAGGTGGTCAGGCAGCTTGTATTCTCCGGTTCCAGGATCTGGACGCGACTCAAATCTTGTGCAAAGTAGCTACACGAAATCAGCGAGCGTAGAAACAAAGCCGGCCGATTTCGGTATACAATAAAGAAAGCAAAAAATGCGTTTGAAAAAACTATACACAGCTCGTATTTTTAGCCTCCCGTCTTGCTCCCGCTGCCCGCTGTCCTCTTCCATCGGTTTCGCGGTGACGCACAATTAGGAACTCATCGAGATAAATCGGTTAGGAATACGACAAGCAGCTAATCCCTTTTTGGGGTAGCCCCAAAATCACTATCAGATGGTAGATATTGTATGGTCGAGGACGAGAAAGCAATCAGTAATCGTTTGAGTCCAGCCAAGGTAAGTCTTGGCCCCTTTTCCGCATTGTCGTTGAAATTTTCGAACACCGTTACGGCGGCAAAATAGGAATAACCGAAGGAAACCGCACCTCGATTCCTGGCGGACATTTGAGTTTTGCGCTCCTTCATCGGTTCTCGAATTTTCGTGGTTAACGATAAAACGAACCACTGTCCATCATTTTAGTTCTGTAGTCACCGCGGAGTGTGAAGCACATCGAAGAGGACGATATGAAGATGAATAGAGCGTGGGCAGTCTTTGCCGTAGCAGTTGCGGGGGTACTTCGTTCAGGCGAAGCCATCGGGTTTCCTACCTTCTGGGACACAGGTCTGCGAGATCCTCCAGCGGCGAGATCGGCTCGTACGCCAACCTTGAAATGGATAACTCAGCCTGTCGATCATTTCAATACTCGTGACAACCGGACTTGGTCCATGGTGAATAATAAATACCGGCTAATTGGCGTTTCCAAAGTTCATTAAACACGCGAACTGAACAAGATCTAGCGAGTATCGCAATTCTGCAGTGACTGATTTTTCAGAAATACTATGAAAACGATCAATTCCTCTCATCGTCGAAACCGAATCCTCCGATCTTCATGATGCTCGGCGGAGAAGGGATGAGCGTGGGTTCGTGGTTACAGGGGGGCCACATGTACGAGCTCGCTTCGACTCACGGCGCGATGATGTATGAGACGGAGCATCGCTACTACGGTCAAAGTCGTCCGACTAGGTATGATCCCTTAGAATATCTGAAGTTCAACACATTCTGTCGACATAATTTTCATCATGAGAATGCAAAACGCACTCGATCACCCGCTGTATAGCTATTCGTTGCCGAACTATACCTGATGCGTCAGCGTTAGCGTTGCGTGATTGTCAATTCGTCAAGATATCTATTACCTACGTGCTGGATCGGGTTTGCAAAAACTTGATTGTGATTTCATACGATAATTCGACAGTGCCACGCGTGACAGATTGATTACGACCGTTTTTTGATTGATTAAACCAAGCGAAACGAATCCGATCCCACCTACGATTGCGCTTTATCTCGTCAGTATCTAATTGAGTTGATCTTATCGTAGACGAAGTACTTCGCGATTAAAATCCATTGGTTTTACCCAGCTCTCGAGAGACATGTAATCTGCAGTACTGGTAATCAGCAGAGCCATGAATCATTTCTAAAAACTTCTGTGCGAATTTTTCACAACGACGTGTAGACGTTGGAATCTGAATAATTTCCATGAAATGAATGTTCCAAGTCGAAATAGGCTCAATTCAGCCGGTTCAGCATGTAGAATTGATGTTTCCCCAGTGACGCAGGCTCTGAAAATCTCCAATACCTCAACGTGGACCAGGCTCTGGCTGACGTTGCGTATCTTATCAAATCGACGAGGAAAGAGAGAAATTTCGAGAACAGTACGTTGATTGTTTTCGGCGGGTCGTACCCCGGAAGTATGGCGGCCTGGGCGAGGCTTAAGTATCCTCATCTCATACAGGTCACTTTTACTTTTTATGTAATGGGCAAGATATGCCCTAACAACACTTCAGGCAATGCAAATCAGTAAAATCCCTTCTTTCGTACGTCTGTAGGGTGCATTGGCTAGCAGCGCTCCAGTCCTCGCCAAAGCCGATTTTCACGGTAGGTGCGATATTGCGGGTATTATACGTAGACACATGTCGAATCGTATGCAGATGACCGGAAACTAATAAGCCGAGGTTATTCAATTGCTCTTTTTCTCCCCATTCAAGAAATGTATGACGTGGTGACGGAGGCGATCGCAAGCTACGATCCGCAGTGCGTTGAAAATATTAATGAGGCCTTTTTGACCATTGAGAAGCTTCTGCAGACTACTTCCGGCCCACAAACTTTGAAAAAATATCTAAAGTAAGCTATAATCACCGCAGTATGAAAGTATAGGTATTGTATGCTACAGTGGCTGCAGGAAGTCACGGTGACTTTCATTTCTTTGAATTTTCTGTTAATGCACGTTCTTCCTCCCATCCCTCACCCTTCCCTTCCCTTCCCTTTTCTATTTCTTTTTCTCTTCATCTCTTCATGTAGCCTGTGTGACGAGATCGACACTTCCTCGTGGCGGGATGTATCTTCTTCCGTGAAATCCTTAACGCAAGTGAGTATTGTTTGTACTGCGAATCGATGGATGCTAAAATCTGAAATTTTTGTTTGTCAGTATTTCGTGTCGGTTGTTCAAAACAATCAAATCACCGCGAGCGGCAAAACGAGTATCGGTGATATGTGCGATGTCATGACAGCCGAACACCTCGGTTCGCCTTTGCAACGACTTTCCACTCTGGTGATCGGGCCAAGTTGTCTCGATGTCAGCCACAAGAGCTTCGTCACACTCTACTCCGAATCGGATTGGAACTCGTACGCAGCTCTTTTCGGAAGTCAGTCAAATTGCCATGTTTGCATGAAATTTTGAACTGTACTAAATAGTCAAATAATCCATAATTTCCAAAAATTTCCAGTGCGGCCTTGGGCGTATCAAACTTGTACGGAGTTCGGTTACTTCCCGACACTAGCCTCGAACAATTCGATCTTCGGACACTTCGTCGGCATTGAATATTTCACGGAATTTTGTAAGGAGATCTACGGAGAGTAGTGAGTATACATACATCGCGTGATATTGTCCTTTGCAAACAACGCGCTGCGGAATATAATTACGAAAATCGGTCGCGTGTATACCTTGCGAATGAATTCCAGCTTCGATGCGAGCGTCTTGGACAAAGGAGTCGAACGAACGAACATTATTTATGGCGGATGGAATCCGGATTTAACAAATGTGATTTTCACCAACGGAGACATAGATCCCTGGCACGTACTCTCCGTCCTCGAGGATGTGAACGAATCGTCGCCAGCGATCGTTATAAAAGGTAATAATAAATAAACATCGAGACGCCTTCTTCGCGATTTTCGATTCTTCGGAGTCACGTGTGCGAGAGGAAGCGTTGCCGGACATACGCGACACGACAAGACGGCACAAAAGCTTAGAGATTCAAAAGTTCGCTGTAGACTTATCCCCTTATCCCCTATGATATACAACGCACAAATATTTCCACCGGACAGACCGCGTATATATCTAGCTGTGCAATTCTCCGTCCTTTGCTATCTCCACCCAAATACCTGATTTCCAATGTACAATTTATTCAACAGGTGCCTCCCACTGCCAAGATCTATACAGCGCCTCGCCGACTGACTCGACCGAGATGACCGCGGCCAGGGCTAAGATACGTCAGATAATCGGTGAATGGCTTTCGTAATTTCACCGCGGCAGTGTGTTTCGTATATTCTATTTCCTGGTTATTGCACTATTTCATGCCGATTTCACATCGATGGTGTTACCTAATAAGGAGTGAGATACCAAATATACTCGACTATGTCGAATTCGAAACCACGAGAAACAAGTTCATGAACGAATTACGTGTAACCTTTCGCCCAAAATAAAAGAAAATAAAAGAAAAACCAAAACAACTAGAAACAAGTTATAGTCCGTAAAAGAATTAATACGAAGTAAGTATAGGCTCGGTGTAAATAGGGAAGAGTGAAATTAAGGTCGACTGCGTGGATATTCGTGTATATTCACGGTTAATTGAGTCGCACTATATAGTTACATTTACTAGTATAATGTGATCAGTTACGAAATTGAGGGGGCCTTGACGATGAGCTGAAGAAGCTGGGAATTTCCGCTGATGTAATTAACTCATATAGTATGTATAACTGAGGTGGGATTGTCAGACGAAACAGTCCAGGTGATGAAATTTCACTGGAGATAGATATAGATATACAGGTAGATAAATAGAGAGAGAGGGATAGAGAGGGAAGGACAGGTCGTTAACTGTGGTACATACATACATAGAGGTTTGAGAAAAGTCATTTATTACACTAAAAATGTGTTTTTAAGTCTTTATAATTGCGTCGAACAACGTTCATTGGCGTTTTATGCGTGAAAGAAGAAATAAATAAAACGCTAATTCACATACGTACGCTCGTACATGTACTTAAAAAGAAAGAAAAAGAAAAAACACCGTAATAAGTGCCGCGTACAAACGTTCACAATTGTTTCCAAAAATTGAAAAATAGATGTGGGGTCAACAAATTATATTTAATTATACTACGTGTGTATGTATCGTACTACTATTACGTCCACACACCTATATCACTCGGACAACAATCTACTACACATCTACTTTGAGAAATTTAATTGAAACAATTATACCGTTTACAGTGTTGATCGTTTCACCGATTTTCTTCTTCTTCTTCTTCTTCTTGTTTTTGTTTTTGTTTTTTGTGTCTTTTTAACGAATTATTTCAAGCAATTGTTCGACATCGTTGAAATTAGGCTCCTTAACGATATCATTAATATAATTATCTGTAACAATATTTTGTGCGAAATTTGCCACGTATAGAGGCATATAAACATAGAATTTTGCACGAACAATTTTTAGCGCCCCTTCGACAAACGGTCAACGCGTCATCGTATACACCTAAGGCAAAGTATCGAGGCATTTTTTTTTTTTCTTTGTTTTGTTTTTGTTTTTTTTCTCTCAGTTCTTACAATCAAGTGTTTGAAATTTGAAAATTTCATCGAATTTTCATTCTTTTTTTCTTCTTCTATACCTAAAATGTACTCGAAATATGTGATTTTGCGAATGTAACAACAAACTTATAAACTACAGTATGAAAATAACTTGTGGTGCAGCGAAGGTAGGTATATATATATAGTACATCATACATATATACCTATAACTGATATTCCAGCATATTACAATCGATAATTTCTGAATTTCCTTCATATCTTCGATTCGATACGATGAAAAAATTGCAAAAATGACAACAAGAAAAAGGAATGAAATAACAAGAAATAGCTAGGCGAAACAAAAAAAATCGAGAAATTATCAATCAAATACGTATGAAAATACCGAATTAACATTAGAATAAAAAAATATCATACCTTAGTCTACTTCGAGTTTACGGAAAGATCCGGTTATGCCTTGTATCGCATCACCGGATCCAACCGCTGAACAACCGAAACCTTGTTTCAGGGCTGAGACCGCGCCTTCTCTCGCTTTTTCCGAAAACAGATCCAAACGGACCTTCATCTTGTCGTGGTTCAGCAGAGTTGGTCGCAACCCCATGAGCTCCTTTCGCCATAAGTCTGGAAGATAGTATGAGAAAAAGAAATGCGTGGTAAAAATGTTGAAAGAAAGGTGGAAAAATAAATTTGAAGAGGAAATAGCGGGAAAACGTGTCTAACCGATCATCTCCTTCATCGGCATAGTGCCACCGTACTCCTTTGGCAATAGAGAAGCGTCCATTTTTTTATTCGCCGCATCTTCGAGGCTCGTGTAAATGTTTATACGCTTTTTGATCTTTTCTGTTATCAATGACATACCGAAATCCAGTGCAAATTTCACCGACGGGTGAACGTTTATCGCGTTTATCTCCTTGTGACGCATCGGAATTGTACGCTGAAATTACATACGGGAACGAGATTGTTGGAATGTGAAAGAAGGACAGACACAGTGAACTCGAATTTTCTGTTTCATACCTCGCCGTTCTTCACAATACGGACTGCTTCCTTTGGCGTGAAGAGTGTCAAATGTGGAAAACTGACTCCGGCACCATCGGCGAAATGTACAAATCCTCGAACCTGGCTCTCCTCGTCTTCCATTAACGCTTCGTAAGTTATAGCGTGGATGCGACACATGTCAGCGTTGTTATATTTGTAGGGATCGAAGACTCCTGCGTAGACGGAGAAAAATATATACGGCGAATCGAAATACAAATCGTACTTTATCAGATCCTCCGAAGCTTACGACGAGTCGATGATTCATTATAAAATATTTATCTCGTCGGCAATGATTAATTACTCGACTTTATAACGTACCTGGCCTCGCGACGATCACCCGACGACCTTTTCTGTCTCGTCCGGGTACAGCGAAAAGATACCTGCGTGATGATAATGACGCGAATTGCGTTAAAAATTTTATTGACCGATTTGCAGTAATTGAAATTTTTAGACCGCTAATTGAGCGCCCGGAATCTTACCCCAGTGCCAAAAGATCTTCCAAAACTGGATCGAAGATATCCAAGTTGTTGAATGCCGGGTGATAAACCTGTCTAAGGAGAAGATATCGTTCAATAGACTCTTGGGCCATTGGGACGCTGTATTTCTTGCATCTCAAAAACTTGAGGAGAAATTTACTGTCTGAAATGAGAACGACGTGTTAGGAAGACGAGGAATTATTACCAAACCTGCGAATAATCCTCCCGCGAGGAAAGTATGAACCGAATTGTCGAAATTATAGAAAAGCGTATACGTACCAAGCCGAGAGTTCTCGATCCTTGGATTGAGCTTGATCCATTCTCTGATTTGCTTGAGTGCTTGATCCCTCGAGTTTTTGTCTTCCCTTAGTTCCTGTTTAGCGATTTCCTGCGTTTCCCTGGACAGAGTGCAGACGTACTCATCCTCTGGAGTTACCCATTCGACGGCGACCATTGTTCCTTCTGTGTTAGTCACGCGGGTCGTAAGATATTACGGTTTTCGACAAATTTTCGGAGCCTGGAGCTGTAAGGAAATAAATCACATAAAATCTCGCAGTGTCTGAGCCCCGTAAACATCGATTGGTCACCGATTGCTTATCGCCGAAATAATCTTCTTTCGAGCGATAGGTGACCCATAATTCAAACCGAAACGCCCACGGAAGTATCTATTAGGTATCCAGACATGCCTATAGACTGAGGTAATAGAATACCTGTTCCTTCAACGCGTCACACTCTGCACATGCCGCAGAGTTTAACGGGTCAACTTTCTCTCTCGCATCGTGGATTACGCTCCCCGAGATGTGGGGCTGCAGGTTTTCATCATAAACATAATAATCAGACGACATAGTCAAGAGAGACGAGTTGCGCCTAATTATGCACGATGTTTTTAGAAATCTGGAGAAATGCAGATTTATGGGCAGGATTCTAACTCCGGAACGGGAATGATATTTTGCAGAAAGTTGAAATAAAATTCACGACCTGCAGCCGTAATTGGGCAGGTGCTAGAATACCGTGAAACCAGATTTCAAGTTCGTTACCGTGGCTTTTTATGTAAGCTAATTACACGTTTCTTAAACACATAATCACAGACTTCCGTCGCGATACGATTATGTCCTCGGGCAAACGGTCCTAGGTCCGGCACAAACGGTTCAAAGACTATTGTACGGTTTTTCGTGGTCCTTTCTATAGCGAATGCCTGTAATTATCGAGACGGTAAAGATTGTTTCGAAGGGGCAATTTCTTTCTCTAATCATTATAATCTAATCTATCCAATCTATCAAATCTGTCAAAGAACAACGACGAAGTAGATCTATCGTAGATCAAATAGTTTCGAGTGACCATATCCTACGATGTGTAATCAAAGAACGTCGAGCGTGCGGTTGCATGTGCAGTTTCATTCAGTGAACTGAGAAAAAGTAGTAGGCGACTGATGTTCGCTTATAGAGAAGAAAACGTAAGAACGGCGTTCCCGTAGCTATATAGGCGGGAGTTCCAAACGCACGTCCGTAATAACGGCCGGAGGTATAACACATGTGAATTACGCATAATACGCGGCGAGTATAACCGCGTGTCGGAGCTGATATAATATCTGTTGATTGCTGAATTGCGCAATAACTTTCACCCGCATTATACAACAGCTTGTGTTAGCTATTCGCTCCGTACTCTTCTCACGCGCACGTCCGTGTGCTATGTATGTAAGTACCTATACTTCGGGGGACATACCAGTTCCGAACGTCGCTCGGCGCCGATTCACGAACAGGATTTTCGAGTATCGCAATCTTTCTTTGTCTATGATCCCACCCCGTCGTGATATCAAAATTCACGAACTGCTAATGCGGATGCGATGTCATCGAGGGTCAAATTCAAACTTGTGTTCGTACATGGATCAATTTCACCTTCTCTTTCATTTTCGACAAGAAAATCTTGACCTACTTCCAAAATCTTTGTTCATCCGCGTCGTGTGCGGGTGACGTAACGGGACTGCATTATCTTAAACGCTGGTTAAATCTACACTCGCAACATTTTGCTGCAATACAACCAAGATGAAGGAATTATTCAGTTACATCATTTTTCCACGTTCCCTTAGACCTGCATCTAATGCTTTTTCTGCGGTTTCTGCGCAGTTGCAGCTGCTTTGAACTTTCTATACGGAAATGCAGTTCTTTCAGACGAGAGATAACCGCCCGGGGGCCGCTGTACAGGTGCGCTCCTTTTTTCATTTTTTCAAATAAAACTGCTGTATTGGACCTAATTGCAAAATCGTTTAGATTCTTCTCAGAGTTCATAGTTTTCCCACAATCTTTTCTCCCAGTATTTTAGAAACTGACTGATTCTTGTATCCATTCGAAATCACTATGCACGTCCCGTTTCATTGAAATTCCAGAAAAATTCGAAATCATTTTTACCCGAACTTCGACTTTTTTCCCAACAATTTCACGAAGCCCGACCAAGTCAATGATATCCTTGCGCGCAAATGGCACAAGACGAAGCACAAACATTTTGCTCATGCAATATATATGCTACTTCATCGTATTAATACGATATTATCTGATGTAATTTGTGCAATGTCGGCAGCTCATTGACGTCCAGGTCGGTCGCTGGGATAAGAAGACCGTGAATGGCAAGGTTGAATAACATTAAACTTATTCTACGATCATTTATGAGACCATGAAATTTCCGAAGGAGTACCTACACCTAGTGTAAGTGTAAACATTCGACGAAACGATTTCGCTATTCGTTGCACGATATCGACGCAGCGTATATCAATTTACAATTCATCATTCCAATTCAAATATGTCACGATGTTCGTGATCCGATTTTCGATCTCTCATAGTCTCTTCTTCTGCGGTCCGAATGACGTACAAAGCTCAAACCAATAACGCACTGCACGTATGTTTCAGTTTATTATCATTTATAATTGGTGAACAATTGGTGTTAACCTGTTGGTCGATCGACGCGCGGTATGCCACACCGAAAATATTCGTAGAGCGTATTTCTCGCGATCTCAGGCGCACCTACAAATTTATATACTTTCGTTCGATAATTGAGATACTGCAACTCCGTTAGAACTAAACCGGTTTTTTTTATTATGCAACCGATTGCTAGCTGCCCACTAATCGGTGGCCGAATTTCCTTAAACGAAAAATCACTGGGTCAAACTGTGACGTTATTGCGACGAATAGGTGTAAATTCGAGAAAAAAAAGAACAAGCCGAAACTCTGCACACAAGAGACTTACACGATTCATTCATCGATCCATCCTACTTTATCCAGTGATATCGAATTCTCTCATGACCGATTATTCGTGCTCAAAAAGATGGAACCCATCATCGAGCTTTTTCTCAATCCGATTCACGAAGAAGAAGAAAAACACATTTTCCGGAGTCAAAATGAACTCAAAAATTACATTGCTCAGCTCTCGTTGGAACAAGTTACGTTATTGCAGTACTCCACAGTCCTCAGGCGCATACCGTTATCATTTTAACGTGAAGAAATTTCGTGTGTGTTTAAATATAAATTAAAAGTACTAACGAACGTTGTTTTTCCATTCAATCGAACAAAGGTATAGTAATCGATGATCGACGTCAGGGTTTCCAAACGTCCAATTATATTAGAAGAAAAAATAGCCAAAAACCGAGTAGTAATTCTTCGTTACGCCCCCGCACTGGGAAATTCAAGTTGGGGCCTGAATTCGGCCGAACTATATTTATAATTATGAATCTAATATCCTTTCACCTACCTTGCACACGCACTTTGAATTTGAAGGTACGTCGAAGCGAGCAGGAAGCGACTGCGTCCATCGGGTTGACGTTGGACTCCTTTTATAATTTACGGGACCTGCCACCTTTCTTTCTTTCCTACCCATAACCACCTTCGGCCAAAGAACTCCCTGCCTGCCTCCTCGATGTTCTCCGGGGAGGAAGCAGATACACCCAACAGTTGTTTCTTCGACTCCGATAGAGAGATGTAACATATAAATGTATTCTATATACACATCCGCGCTTACGGAAGATAGACGAATCATTTTTACCGCTTACGTATTCTGATCGTAAATATTAATCACAATTCTCAAATCCAGTTATTCGTACACAACTATAACGTACCGAAATAAATTCAGAAGTTAATATAACTGCGTTAGAACTTCGTGGATTTTATGCCGATCAAATTTTCTATCCTCCTGTGATCCAGATTGCTATTTTGTGCTGCAAACTTATCTCATATCGTCAATATCTCCCTATGGAATGAAAGTTCATCATATTCCATCAATTTTCATAAGCCAACCAGCATTGTAATTTTCACGTACCGGCGTCATTATAGATAATTCACGCGATGCATGAATAATGCACAATACGAACTACACCCGGAGCGCCTGGACGCAGGCAACCCGACGCACTGCCGCGTTCACCTGGCTGCAATTTTCATTTCTGTACACAGCTCCTACGTATACGATATTTGAATATTTCGTTCTATCAGAGGATAGAGTTCGAATCGAGTGTCTCTTCCGCATCGGTTATACGTCAATATCTCAGTCTGTCTTTCGATTATACGGATGATATGAAGCGTTATGAGAAACTTGCGTACCTGCGTGAGCAATCAGAATTATTACATGGAGATGAAACCAGGTGAACTCTTGCACGTATAGGTATGGGCACGCAGAAATAATTGTAATTACCGTCATCATCATATAGTCATTCAAACGTTCTATGATATAATATAAGACAGGAAAGAGAATAGTACATGGATGATTACGAGCTCGCATACATACATAGGAAGGGTATAATTTATCGTGGATACATACGTTTTATACACGCACATAATACATTATACGTGGGAAATACACATGTAGCGTATGTGTATCACGCAAGATATTAATATGCAAACGTGATGTGGTTCGAAGTATTGAACAATCACGCAGACCACTGCGGTAATGTATTATGTATTACGTATGTGCCTATAATAGTAATCTACGATATTTGAATGTGAATAATGTACGAGCTGTATAGTCGTATTATGCGGCGTAGTGGATGCGTTTCCTTTTTTCTTACGCTAGAAATGTTATTCTAACTCGCTGTTACCTAACGATTATAACATTGAGGTACAAGTATTATGTGGCGGCCGTAGATATATGTCTTCTACGTTCCGAACGGACCTACTAGCTACTTTAAATGACAGCGAAAGCTGTAGCTATATGATACCTCGTATTAAATCGCTTCCTATAGTAATCAAGTCAGGATTCCATGTTGCGCGAATATTTTTATTATACGGTGCAGATGTTAGAAAAGAGATTAGGAGAAAAATGAACCGGCGCACGCTTGAGGAGACGTTGAGTAGAGATGGACGCGAGGAAGGACAAGATAATAATTTCTAATAGCCTATAAGGTCAATTACGTAATAACGTGTAGGCATTATAGCTAGTTACTAGCCTCGAAGCGTATGAAAATTGGCCACGTTGACAAAGGCCGGAGTGACACCTCCGTAAATTTGAAGGATAATGCGCGTAATGCGAATCCCGATGCGCGAATCATGCTCGAAGAATACACTTATAGTTTGCAAATACGCGTACATGAATTTCATTTAATTCTGTTCGCTCGCCGAGGTACGCGCGATCGCGTCAATTCGTTATAAATTATCATACCGATTAGTAGGACAAGAATTCATTTGCGGGATGTAGACCACACCGGAGACTTCGATCACGTAGAATTTCTACAAATAACGGATCTTACGAATACAAAATTGGGCGTTCCGCGAGACGTTACGTTACACGAACGTTAGTAATTAAATAGTCACGTAATATGTAATGAAAAACCAGACAATTATAGTATTGTGCTTTCGTGGATCTCTGCGATCTCTCGTTACGAGTTACGACTCGAGTTGAACTTCCTATCTGGACATAAAGCATTAAATCGTCCGCCGTATGAGTAACTTGACGATTATTATTATCGCTCTTACCATAACTTCTAATGTGATTACTACGTTATTCAACCTTAGAATTAGATTGAGTAATCTCGAATCTTGAGAAGTGAAAGGTCCAAGAAAGCAATTTCTTCCTCAGTCCTTGAAATGCGATGCCGTACAACGACTCGGCGATCTGCAGGCTTATCCTACTGTACTTGGCCATTCTACACTCGGCATTTGAAGAATTAGGGGAAAAGAAATGAGGAAAGTACGTTGGCAAAAACGCGACGAAGAATTACGAATCTTCGGGTTCAAGCCGATCACGATCGAGACCTGCAGATCGTTTAGATGTTAATTTCTATCGCGCGACTTCCTCTCTCTCGAATTTCCAATTTGAGCAACACTGGATTGGGAGAACGGATTCTGCGATTTGTTTAGTAGATAACGATGCTTACTAAATTTTTGTTTTCTTTTAATTACTCCATCGAGGTGTCAGGAGTCTGATTTCTTTCGATTGTACCCTGTCGGTGAAAGTTTCGACGATAATCGAATGTCGAAAGGACAATTAGAAAGAAATTAGACAATGATTCGAATAATAAAAATTTCCTTTATTTGTATACGTCTGTAACAATTTTAATTACTATAGGTACAATATATACTTTACCCAGAATAATTCCATACAGAAATATTTGTATTATAGACCGCTTATGATTCATCTATATAACATTATGATCTAGAATTTCTTTGGATACAAAAAGTGACCAACAAATACAATATCGCACATTTATACAACCTTCTGTCATAAAATTGCGTAATAAGAAATCTTTCTATGATACCTAGCCGATTGTATGTATGCATGTGTGTGTTTATGTATAACGTAGGTATTAGATATTAAGACTGCGGAAGTCTAGTTTTCGCTTTTATTATACCATCACATTATACTTGCTGAACCCATTTCTTCCACACGCTGCGACGTAGTCATGTTACACAAACGAACAATTAACCGGCGGACAAAAATTTCCGCACTTTATGTAGAAAAGAATATCACAGCACGAGATACGTAGGTATAAGTTCAATATTGTTGTTATAGTTGTGTCTTTAATTGAATTTTTGAGCAAAATAATTCTTATACAGGGTGTATCACCTAAGGCGTCGAGAATAGGGGGGGGCTTAGTCGATGCGGAGTCGCACCCCTTTAGCCAACCAACAATCAACAACATTCCGTAGATCGATATTATCACGAGAATAGATACAATTTCTTGGCGTAGGAAAAAATGTCTAATTGGCCGAAGGGGCGCGACTTCGCATCGAGTAAGCCCCTGCTGTTCGTGAAACTTTAGGTGAACACCCTGTAGATGAAAATGAATGAGGCTGAAGTCTACGTTCCGTTAACGCTATAAACTTTGACCTCAGGAAAATGGACGATGAGAAATTGGAAAATTTGTCTTCGATCGTTTTTTCTCCCTAGTGGTGATGTGAATGATTATGACTGACGCTTTATCAGTATATATATATATATATATATATATATACATATCACTTAAAAATTTTATGTAAGCTCTATTTTTTCGAGGATATAATTTCCCTCCGCTTTACAAACGGCGGCTACCATAGTTCTTTGGGCGATTTGGCACGATGATGTCGAATACTACTATAACCACGGAAAGTCCAATCCTCTCACTTTGAGCTCGAATAACTGGACTAAAAAAGACCTTGTGAATTTGAAATTACGACAATTGGAAAGTCTGGAGAATTCTGCGTGAAATGCGTCCGGCGAGATACGTCTGCGTAGGCTGATTGAAAACTTACAGCGTGATAAGTTTTGTAAAGAGTAATATCAGGTGACTGTTTCACTGCAGGTAAGTTCAACTCGTCGGCGTTCGTAAGATAAACGCTTTAAAAATCTGAAATAATTTACACAGTAACTGCGAAGTATGTCCCGTCGTGTTATGGGAACGGAATTAAAAAATATCAATTGGTTGAATAGCTATGAATAAAAATAGACAAGCAAGCAATCTCGAAAACGTGTGCAGCTACATAAATTTGTAGAACCTGGAAATATTGTGAATGAAAACCGCGGTAATGCACTTTCCAGAAACCGGACTGAAGCTCTTGATCGGGAGTAATGATCGGGTTATCCTCCGTTCGAAAAATGGGGGGCGTAGCCTGGCTCGACGCGTTAGTGTGACCCAGGCTTACGTGTTCACCCTTAATTACACCCGATCAGAAGCTTGAATCCGGTTTCTAGAAACTGCATTTACCGCGGTTTTACATTCACAATATTTCGAGCTTTTAAAAATTGATGTTGCTCCACGCGTTCTCGAGATCGCTTGCTTGTCTATTTTTATTCACAGCAATTCAACCGATTGATATTTTCCAATTTCGTTTCCGTAGCACGACAGGGCATACTTCGCTGTTGATGTGTAAATTATTTCAGATTTTTAAAGCGTTTATCTGACGGATGGCGACGAGTTGAACTTAGCTGCAGTGAAAAAGTCACCGAATATTACACTTTAAAAATCTTATCACGCTGTAAGTTTTCGATCAGCGTATGCAGACGTATCTCGCCGGACGCGTTCGACGCAGAATTCTCCAGGCTTTCCAGTGGTTGTAATTTCGAGTACGTGCGATGTTTTTTGGTCGAGTTATTCCAGCTCAAAGTGAGAGGTATGGACTTTCCGCGGCGATAGTAACATAGGATGAAATGATAACTTACAATTTTAAGTACATACGAGTTATAGTATAATATAGGAAACCGTATTAGGACAATTCGTGCATATTCAAAATACACGAAAATTTGTTATTGCAATTTAGTTCTGTAATTATTTCGAGGCAAGAAAATGACGTAACTCCTTTTTTCTATTTATTGCAATAAATTTCGAAACAAAATCGTACTTCGGGTCACATATGTGTAAAAAAAATCGACAAAAATGATATTTTCTTTATCCACGAGAGTGGTAGTAAGACGCAGAAAATCAATGTCGCAATATACGGAAGGAAGAAACTTCTCTCTGTAATCCTGATGAGATTTTCATTTGATCTTTTACTACAGGGACCTCTCGTCTAACGTGAATTTTATAGACACTGAAAATTTTTTAGCTTGGATGTAAAATAAAGACCTCACTAAAATCCGCTAGAATGGATTAAAAAAGAAAGAAAAAGAAAAAGAGAAGAAGAAGATTGTCTAAATAATGAGATCCAATTTATTATCCAATAATTGAACTTTAGCGCGAGCTCCCTTGCAGCCGCTGTCGGATATTTTTAGACTGATCCTAACGTCGTCGATTTCGTTTTCGGAAAGTGTGAGATTTCTCTTTTTGGCAGCATTGAGTATGCATTTAGTTATGGCCTCGTCGTCGAGATGATCGAATTGTACGATTTTAATATCGAGATTTTTCTCGCGATAAAGATTTTGAATTTCCGCGGTACTTTTAGCCAGATCAACAACATGGTTCAAGTCGTTGCCAGTTCGCTGAACATTTATTACATTGATAACATATACGCAATAATTTTCGCTGTCAATTTTCGCCGCTAAATATTCAGCGAAATTAACGGCGTCCGATATATCTCTGTTATTCATATTTTCAAGGATAATCAAATTGCAACCGCAAACCGATATCGCACTCGATGCAAATTTCCGTCTGGGTTTCAACGGAGGTACGTATTGAAATATGTTTTTTTTCGCGGGAAAATTTTCGCTTATTATGTGCGCAGCGTAAGATTTTCCTACCCCGGTGCCTCCTATTATTCCGAGGATTTTCAATCCGCTGGAATTCAATGCAAGATGCGTTCCCAACTCCCGGATTCCCCGGGACTGTCCAAAAACTCGATTTTCTAAATCTCTTATCGCGCTAGTTGTGTCGAATTTATGCACGCATGTTCCTGATCCGAATTCTTCCCGCGCTATAGCAACGCAAGCGATGAGTACGGCTGTGGGAAATAGAATGAAAAACAGCATCTGCCAAAAGTAATAAAACGATGATTTTTCCATTTTCTTAATTTCAGTTGCGTTTTTCTTGACTAGCGACCGAAGTCGCGATTTAAGTTTCTGCGACTCTAAACCGTCCGAGATCTTGTTTTTCGCATCTTGCGGTTCGAAAGAATTTTCCGAGTTTATTCCTGCGGTTTTCTTATCACTTATCGGACCTTGATCTACTTCCGGCGTCTTCTGTCCTTCTAATACTTTTGTTAGTTTAGATTCTCGGAGAATGTTCCTCGGCTTTGAAACTTCAGATGATTCCTCGACGTCGTCACAATTTTTTTCTTTCTTGATAAAAGGCTTAGGAATTTTCTCCCTCGAATCGTTGAGACTTATCTCTTCAATTTCCATTGGTTCGTGACTATCTTCCAAAGATTTCATTTGGCTCATGATGATCTGATCAGGCCAGGGATTTCGAATTAGGGGTAAAACTATTTCAAAAACACCGTGGATCTCTTGACTCTGGGAATTTTTAATCAGCTTAGATAATTTCAAGTTTATATTCTCTCGAAATACTATAGTAGAATTCCGGCCTCGGATAACCACTTTATTCTTATTTCCAACTTGGTTTTCATCCGGTATATTTAGCGCGGCGAAATTACTCTGCATGAGATCAAAGAGGATCTGAAAGGCCTCCTGCAACACGCAGAGTCAACGAAAAGAAAAAAAAAACCGTTTTATAACCTACAAAACATGACAGCTGCAGAGCGTTCTCTCTCCGTATAACTTTTTACATACTTCCGATATTCTAGCCCCGAATACACCGGCATGCATGTTTCTATTACGTAGATTATACTATGTTGCTTATATTAGAATTCACGTTTTACCTATAAGCCTCTTTCGTTTCGTTTACGCATCAAAGTTTCACCGGCGTGTGATTACGTTTAATTTTATAACTTTACACTGCCTAAACACATGCTGAACACTCGTAACTTCTTCACTTTCCCATGTTTCGACAGACCGTGAACTCTGAATATACAAAGATACGCGCGACAGCTGATCTTCGGCTGGATATTTATTACATTGAAGAGATACCAAGTATTATTAATAGTTTCCTGGATGTTACGCGTCTGATGTGATTCTATTGGAAAATATCACTCAATATCGTCCCACTGTTTACATCCTGACCGATGAAAAGGCCGAGATGATAAATACGATTTCAAAACGGGCGCCAAACGGATATGAAGATGAGTTAGTTGAGTTTTGTTCCGCGCCGCAGCAGCGCCAAGATGTCGTAAAGTGTCATGGCCTTTTCCGGTTCACGCTTGCCGCAACGAAGACGTGAATCAACGTGAGGGTATTTTGGGTAAGAATTAGTGATATAACAAACACAGTTTTAATTTATATGAAGGATGAAAGATCTTCTGGAATTCTGCTTGAAAAAATTTCATCTATAACCTAATTTTGCAACTCAAAATATAACCGCACTTCGTTCCTGCATAGTGAATTTACTCCGACCATGTGGATATCGGTCATCTCTCATGTTTTCTTGTTGATTTATTACCCGAATTTACTTGTCTCTAATCTCAGGCTAAAAAATACTTGTGTACAATTGTTAGGATCGAAAAATAAGGGATCGCGGCAAATTTCTGAATTTAATTTTTGGAAATAATAAAGGAATAAAATTCACGAGTTGAAGACGTTGAACGCCTACGACACATTAAGTCAAAATAATCAAAAAATCAAATACTTCGATCGATATTTTATTCCAGGTGAACCATGGCGGATTTAGAAACGTTTGACGACGTGGTAGTCACGAATGTTGACACTTTGCCGGTAGCATTATCGGCAGAGTTACCAGAGATCAAGTTATTCGGTCGGTGGAATTGTGACGATGTTCAAGTCAGCGACATGTCCCTTCAGGATTACATCGCTGTTAAGGAAAAAAATGCCAAATATTTACCACATTCAGCCGGTAGATACGCAGCCAAGCGTTTCCGTAAGGCTCAATGTCCCATAGTCGAACGTCTCACCAATTCTTTGATGATGCATGGGAGAAATAACGGCAAAAAACTCATGTCTGTCAGAATCGTCAAGCATGCTTTTGAAATCATCCATCTTCTCACTGGAGAAAATCCTCTTCAGGTATAAAGTTTTCTTCAATTTTTTATACACTGTGTCTTTTTCTGTTGTTATTAACTAGATTTTTTGAACTATTATTTATGTAACGCTAATAATTATTATAAGATTTTAACGAAATCGTAACTTGGGAATTCAGAATCACATTTTATTTCTCAAAACTTGATCAAACTACGCGAATGTCATATATTTAATATTAGTAATTATATTTCGTTTTTTATTAAATATAAATTAGAATCTGATCATTTTTGTTACAAGTCCAAAATTGTGCTCTCGTCATTTTCTATTAAGAATAATATTAGCTGATTTATATTCATCTATTGTATATTTAGGTGAGTCAGCAACAATATGAGTTGCATTCGATTTCCAATATTTGAGAAATTGAACTGAATTTTTAGTACTAACATCTTCGTCTATTAATCGGAAGTTTTACTGGTTTTCCTTCTGGTGTCTGATTTTATTTTACAATTTTGTTCTTAAAAACAAAACGTGAGCAAGAAATAGACGAAGAATTCGTTTTTCCTACAAAAGTACATTCAAATTGTTTCCTATTTCCACATAAATCGCGGTCTTTGACTTCTCTCCCTTTCTAATTCACAATTCGACTTTTTATCTTCTATTTTCACATCGAAATTGAATTTGATTTCAGGTCTTGGTAACAGCGATAATAAACTCTGGACCACGTGAAGATTCGACTAGAATTGGTCGTGCGGGTACAGTGCGTCGTCAAGCTGTTGACGTATCACCGCTGCGACGAGTAAACCAAGCTATATGGTTGCTATGTACAGGAGCGCGTGAAGCCGCTTTCCGTAACATCAAAACAATTGCGGAATGCCTTGCTGACGAACTAATTAACGCTGCTAAGGGATCTTCAAATTCTTATGCTATCAAGAAGAAGGATGAGTTGGAACGTGTCGCTAAATCCAACCGATAGACAATCGATGATTTCATATACTACTGTTCGTGTATTTTGACAATTTTTATCACAAAATATCACAATCAGTCGTTTAATAAATAAAAACTATTAAAAGACTATTTAATTCATTATTTTCCTCTAAAATACCTAATTTCCTCTACTGTCACCTCAAAATTGGATACTCAAGTTTATAGTTACGTAAATAATAGCTATGGGGAGAGAAGATCATTTTTTTTCAATCTATTTTCGTAATCACTATATTTGAGCACAAATTTAATCAAAAATGTAAATACCGATACTGCTACAAAATTTTGCGAAAGGCAAATTTGTAACTAGTTAGGTAAACGAAATGCGTTTATGAATAGTCAATAACTAAGTAGACGATGTTCGGAATCTAGTTAGTTGGAATTTGTCCAACACCGGATGTTTTGTGCAGCACCGGATGTTGCGTTTACTAAGTAGACGATGTTCGGAATTTAGTTAGTTGGAATTTGTCCAACATCGGATGTGAGGTAATGTGTAGAGTCGGATTTCCATATTATAGTATATTCCTGGGTCTAAAAAATGCGTTGCATTTCCCGCGAATTGATATAAAGGAAAAAAAAAGGTATTGTCTGTCATACTCGTTTTAAGCATTGTTTTTGTTTGATGATAAATTATCTTAGTGAGATAATTATTATTCCGTGAGTAAGAGGAACCCGAATAACGAATTCAGATCAATTATATAGTTTTATTCCTCTCGAAATATACGAATTTTAAACCAACAACGCGATGACTGAGTTCAACCTGAATGAAATTTCCGAACAGCTTAATCAAGCCAACGAAAAAACGTGCCAAACCGGCGTTTCCTTTAATGGAAAATCACTAAAATTGAACAGCGAAAGTGATGGTGAGACAGTTTTGTAATTTATAATAATCTGTAGAATTATTTAAACTCAATATTAACACGAATTCGTCACCTCTTCCATCCTATCACGCTTTCCATAACCAAACTTTCCGGCTTCTTTTTGAAGACGTGTTTTATACTTCATCGTTATTCGACGGTGATGATAGATCGAATTTGAGAAAAAAATGAGATAATTAAACTATTAATATATTGATGTAAAACTGTCTTAAATACGCTTCTCGCCTTATTTCCCAAAACATTTCAAATTTCATTGTCCAGTGGCTTTATCAAATTCTGTATGTTTGATGTTTTCATTAATTCTCTTGTCTCTTTTTTTTCATTCCAAAAGCCGAAGTCGTAGTTAAAGCGATCGAAGAATGTCCGAATTTGGAGTATCTAGATTTAGAAGGAAACACGTTGGGTCCAGATGCAGCAAAGGCAGTTTCAAAGGCATTAGAAGGGAAAGGATCTTCGCTAAAGAGAGCTTTATGGAAAGACATGTTCACAGGGCGTATGAAAACGGAGATTCCTCTCGCTTTGGAGTACCTAGGCACCGGTCTTTGCATAGCTCAAACTCGTCTCGTGGAACTTGATCTTAGCGATAATGCTTTCGGACCGATTGGTGTCAAGGGATTAGCCACCTTATTAAGCTCCAGTGCATGCTTCACTCTCAGGGAATTGAGGCTTAATAATAATGGACTTGGTATCACAGGAGGAAAAATGCTCGCCAAAGCTCTCCTAGACTGCCATGCTAACAGTTCGAAAGAAAATGGTACGACGGAAGCCTTTTATTTGTTGGAACTTGAGTACTACAATTTTTCAATTTTCTTTCACTATTTTATTAAACTTTTGTTGTGTTATCATTTTCCAAATAGCAACACAGCCATTGGCACTCAAAGTTTTTATTGCCGGAAGAAATCGCCTGGAAAATGAAGGTGCAGAAGCTTTGGCTGAGGTTTTTACAAAGCTGACTACTCTGGAAGAAATATCCATGCCACAGAATGGAATTTATCACAAAGGTGTAGCCGCATTGGCAAAAGCGCTGTCTGCGAATCCTAGATTGAAGATCTTAAACTTGAATGATAACACAGTGGGCCCCGAGGGTGCAAGAGCTCTGGCAAAATCTTTACCTAATTTATCTGAACTGGAGAGACTCAATCTTGGAGATTGTTTGCTGAAAACACGAGGCGCCGCAGTTCTGACTGAAGCTTTAGCGAAAGAAGGAGCTCATGCAAATCTCATGGAACTCAATTTGAGTTTCAATGAAATCGGAGCCGCGAGTATTGACGGAATAGTATCGGCTGTTACAGATAAACAAGAATTGACGAGTTTGGTACTTGACGGAAACGTTTTCGGTACTGATGGGAGGAACAAGCTCCAGGAAGCGCTTGAAGCTTCCCGGAAAATTTCTGCTCTCGGGAGCCTTGAAGAGGATGAATCTGAAAGCGAAGAGGAAAGCCATAGCGAAGATGAGAGTGAAAATGAAAGTGAGAATAGCGGGGAGGAAGACAAGACTTCTGAACCCGAAAAGGATGATCAAGAAGAAAAATCCAAAATAGATAAGGATGAAGTCGAAGTTACTGTTCCGGATTTCCTAAAAAATCCAACAGCTGAAAATCTGCTAAGACTTCGGGGAAACAAAATACAGTCGTTTTTAGAAAATGCTAAGGTGCGTTTTCCTATTTCAAGTTTCAAGGAAAGAATGCCCAAACTAATCTTAACTTTTCTCTAGTTTCATATTCGAATTCGAAAACCAGTTATTTTATTTTGCAGGGTCTACCTGGAGGTAGAGACGAACCTCTGGAAAAAAGGTGCCTGGAAGAACTTGCCAAAACCATAATGAAAGTATCATCTTTGTGCGCAAGCGGCTACATGGATGCAAGAATAGAAGCTGAACGTATAACAGAAGCTCTTTACGCAGAGTTGTTTTCCTACGCAACAACAAATAATCAAGTTGCTCGATTGAACAATGTTTTGTTAATAAATTTGGGCTTAATTAAGGTAATTTGCAAAAGATTTATTACTCACATTTTACTCAGAACTGAAATTCATCATCAAATCTTTGATCAATTAATAAATTAATTTAAAGAAAAAAACGTAAATAATTACAGAGTGAGGATAAGGCTGCAGGAAGAATTGATTGGAATTTAGAAGGCTGCTTCAAAGCGCTTGAAAAAGTAAGCCAGAAGGAATATTTCCTCCAGCAAACGAAGGACACATTAAAAGTATTCATCGAAATGCCGATAAAGTCAGGAAGAGTCAGAGGAGACCCGTTTCAAGAAGCCAAAGCCTCACTTAAGATAGTGTTGGACCAGTTACGATTGAATTAAGCAATGCTGCCAAAAGAAAAAAACAAATGGAAAAATGATTCATATCTGAAGTGTAAAATACTGATAGTAAATATTTATTGATAAATGGTGAAAGCAAAGGAGAAAAGTTGGCAGAACATTTTTTAATTGTATTAATGGGTACTGTAGTTCCATATGGTATCGGGATTGGAGTACTACAAACACCAACCGAAAAGAAAATGGAGAAAGCATTACATCATCGATAAATTTCCACTAATCTAGGTATGCTACAATAATAATTAACCGAAATTTCTTTCGATACACAATTAGGTATTCAAGTTCAATTTTATATAATTGAATCTAAACAAAACTTGAAAACAATGTGCCTGTACTGAACTCGACCAGAGTTTTAGCCGTAGTATAAGAATGTAATTTTTTTTATTTTTATTTTTTTTGTATTTTAACGCATGTTTTCTATTTACGAATTAAAGTGACTAGTACAAAACAATGAAGTATATGCTTTCCCTAAATCTGCAAATTCTAAGTTCATGAGTTTTCCTTTAACGTCCAATAAATGAAAAACATTGAAGAAGCTCGTCACTCATTCTGTCTTTTGCCAAATGAGAATCCGAATGAAGTACAAAAACTCAGAAATCTTGACTCAATTTATAAAATATATTTCCATTTGAAGATTGAAAAAACAATGGCAGGAAATTGTGCTGACTCGTAACAATGACCTAAATTCTGATAATCATCATTTCTACAATCCATATATAAACATTGAGATCGTATTCAACTTTCATGATTATGTCCTCTATTAAAAAACATCACAAAATTGAGAACTTCCAGTATTATTATTAGTAGTAGTATTATTACTATTGCCCAATGCATAGGAAATTAAAATTAAATCTTAGGAAACTTGAACCTAAAAATGAGCTAAAATCAAAGATAAACATGAATGAGATCTTCGGCGTGTTGTCTACACAAAGGGCATCGGAGAGGGTAGGACAGTGATTCTGTGCAAGTAACGCAAAGGCACAGATGACGACAAGGTAAGAAACATACAGATCTACCATTCTCGAAACAAACTATACATAATTCAGTCTCTTGAAGTTTATAACCTTCGTTTTGCTTCCGCTGCCTTTGTCGTCCTCTTTTAACAAGTGTCAAACTTGCCTTCGCTGTTCTCCATGTTATTTTCAACGCTCGCAAAACTCCCCTCCTGAATTTAGAATGAAATTTGGCCAGGAACATGAACCCGTGAATGAATAATACGATCAATCCACATCCGACTACCAAACCCAGGAGCACTTCTAGTGTTTGAATATCCGCCGCATGCTCTGTAAACCTGATAACATTAAATAATGGATAATTCATACAAATTCAGGGTGCGGATTTTTGCATTTCATTCTAAAAGACGGAACTGCAAACAAATTTCCAATACCACAGAAATAAATAATATCGCCTACCTTTTAGCGGCGTAACGAGCGAAGTAAACAAAACTTTGGAATGCATGCAGGAGCGTATCGATAGAATAAAATAAAAACAGTGGAGGTAACGATATGAGAAATAAGCAGCTAGATCCTAGAAGCAGGAGTAGCTCACGTATGGAGGTTAAAATTGCAGTGATAATTGCGAACGGCGTGTAGACCGCTTTGGCAACGATTGATAAAATGGAAGAACAAATTTCCAACAAAGAATCGTAACTGTAATGAATTAATTCATTCACAGCACATGAATATTCGTGAATATCTCGGAACCAGAGCGTTGATCCCTCACACAATAGTTGGGTCACGGAATTGAAAATATTAACAGCGTTAATTAACATTTCAATCAACGAAGTACCGGTATAGACAATGAATTCACCGGTGCGATAACTTCCGATTAACCACCAATTTACGGCGGCAGCTATCGGAGACAATAATGATAACATTTGACCGGTAATTGTTATTTATCTTTTATTCCGAAATTTTAATCAGAACATTCAGGTTTTTACTTATTCATTAATTATTAATTACTTTAATCTACATTGAAGAAGATTGTCTCGAACCGAGTACCGTTTGCAACCGTTTGTTTTCTCGGCGTTTCGAGGTTAGAAATTTGAATTCCTGAAACAAACAAACATGACGTGAACACCGAGGATACAAAACGGCAATGGTATGACGAAGGCTCGCCGTAATGATGAATTCAGTGCTAGCATTGTCCAATGAAAATTGGGAATACCGATACGATTATCTGCTCGGATCAGCTTAATTCTTTTTTTAATCGTTTGTTCGTCGTTGGTTGGTGTTCAATAGTTCATTCTGAAGTTTCGCTAATCAACCAGCTTCCCGGAAAAATCAAAAGAAAAGTGTGGTCCTGGGAACTTTTCCAGCCCTACGGAACTTCCACTAGACCGGTTCACACTAACCGGAAGTCACCGGTTCATTCGCTATTTTGACACGAAATCACATTTTTCCGATGTAGAATCATTAAACGGACATTTTCAGGTGTCGGACAGTGTTTGATAGCGTATTCCCGACGTTAGATAAATAATTTTTCATTCGTTAAAATTGATTACAATTACGCGCGATCGGTCCTAGGGAATTTCGCCTGGTGCACGCGAGTGACGTCCGCGACTTGACTCATTTATACCCTTTCCAATAAATTGATTGATTCACGCAGTGCCATCGTTTGTTGGACGTTCATAGCTACCGAAAGAACCAATCACATCGAACCTCTAGCTATAACGAAGCCATCTGTAGTTTCATTGTTCGGTGTTCGCACGTTATTTACGTGTAGCCAAATTGGAACTTCCCAACAAGGCTCAAAAATAGGCACACTCAGTCACACAGTGATATTATTGGTCCTTCCCGTGAGATCCGTCCAATCAAGTCGCCGTGTGTCTTGCTGGAGATGCAGCGTCAATTGCCGCGCATGAAAAGGCGCTTTTATTTTGTCTGTCTCTCGGACACTTTCCACTCAAGGAAGAGATGGAAAGCAAAGCAGTTCGGTTACAGTGGGCGCCCTCTGTCCATTCTCTTTGCGGTAAGCTATAATACGCACAGCGCACCGTAAGAAAAAAGCAGCAGAGGGCGCCACTATACCGAAAGCATAGAATTGTGGTAAGCCCCGTGGCCAGTCGGCTCATGCGTACGGTTGCAGTTCCTTGATTAGATTCGAAAGACTTGATTCGAAACTAATCTTAAACAGATACGAGAAATTAATATGTCCATATACACCAAATTTCGAGACTGTTTTACTCAGTTCATTAGAAATATCCTTCCATGTAAGTATTTACTTACGTAATGAATTATTAAATGTTAGCGTACGTTTTGCTAGTAAACAAACGAACAACGGCTTCGCCACTTGGGGCTTCAATTGTTTAAATTTGAAACTGCGATAATATTTAGAATTATTTTGGAAATAAATTGTTCCACTTTATATCGTACCACAATAACACGAAGCGTACGATACATTGGTGACGGTATAGGAATTATTAGTTGATACATTTTTATCAGGACATGAAACATGCAATGTGTAGTGCAAGACTGTTATCAGCTGATCACTTCAGATAGGTCATTCGATTGGACTCCCTGCAACTTACGTGGATTCTGTTTTATATTAGATGGACTAAATTGGAAGTAAGTAACATGACCATCAGTAACAACTTTCAAAATAAAATAAGAATAAAATACGGTAGTCACACGGGCTTGTATCGTATTTTGCAGCACCTGGTACAAATTGCATGCCTATAATTCAGCTCATGTCGAATTATCGTCCCGCTGAATTGATGCATTATAGTCATTAAGACATAACCAAAATTGCAGATTCTGTGATTATTATGACAATCTTATTTCTAACGTGCACAATATATATTTCATAAATTCTCTGGGAAATCTATGCATGATTATATAAAGCATGGTTAACCTCATACTTTGGCCCAAATAAATACCCCGAGCAGTTTGATCCATAAGCGTCTCCCGAAGGTCTGACACTCTCCTTGTGAGTAAAGTAGATTGAATAACCATAAATATTAATAACTATGGATAATTTTCGTTTCTGTTCTTGTTTATTCATACACATGTTATTTACATAGTTTTGCCAGGAATACATTAGCTGTGTCTCAATTCGCCAAACTTCACCGGTCTTTGGCTTGGTCTCCGTCCTATGATATAGTTTGATAACGCGAAGGGATATAACAAACTATACCATAAAACCGAGACCAACACCAAACCGATGAATTTTGCCGAATTGAGACACGCCTTTTGAATATCGGGCGTGGGTCGTAGGTTAGTTTTGTAAAATCATTGTTGACAATAAAAATCGTAAACGTGTTGTTGCGGGGAACTCAGCTCTCGAGGGGTGCGCTCATCTGAGCCCATCGCCGCACGTGCGAGTTGCACGGACTTCAGTCACGTCGTTCGAGCCGTGCAGGTTGGTGTGGATTGGCATTGCTCAATTATCAGTAACAGGTGGTAGACCGAATCTTGTCACTGTGATTTGATAAACCTGTAATTTGTCCGATGAAATTAACGTGTGGAATTTGCATCGGAATATTTCGGTAAAACTAGAATAGCATACACGACTATTGACGATGTATGTATATCTATAGTATAAAGACGTTAAACGTGTAAACGCGCGATAATATCCATGGAATAGTTTATTGACAGAAATTTTTCTTTTCATCAATGAATATAGTTTATACCTTCGTCAAAATTATTATTATTCTACGTCATTATTGACAATTAGGTTATTTTGGCTCGCTAGATCGATGTAGGTATGCATAGGAAGCATCATTCATCTGTGAATGCATATCTAAGGCCCAGTTCCACAATCCGAGTTCAACCGAGGTCTAAGACCTAAACTTGGTTTAAAGCCAAATTCCGCCAATGGCAGGCAATCTTTAGCGGTTTAATCGAGGTTTAAATTTTAAGCTTGGATTGTGGAACTGGAGCTAAGTATCATATTAGATAATTTGCATCGTCAAACTTCACGTACTATGAATTATATGCTCTGAGGGCATGCTGGGTAGAAAAATAGACAGCCACTTATCATTCTATTATAAAGAGACGTAGCAGTAATCGGCATAATTATATTTCCGAAGTAAAAGTTCTTTTTTTGCGGAACGAAACATGGTAAGAATGAAATAATATTGATATTCTGTATTAGTGTAGTTTCATTCAAAACTACATGTGTTATTTATATCATAATATTAAATAAAACTCGATTTCAAACTTTGTTCGAACAATACATACACCGCGATCGTGTTTTTTTCTCACATTGAAATTCAATCTCGATTCTAACTTCAAGTCGTTAATATTTGAATATTGTTGCTAAATATCCTGTGAAAGTAAATTCGTATTGACAATCGTGTTACAAATCAGGTAATTATATCGTTTTGTTTCTTCCGATGAAATTTCTCTCATTTGCCGTTATTATTGCAAATTAATTTCAGGTCCTTAGCAAAATTTGCATTTTCGTAAATGCCGCGTAAAAGAAATACGATCGTGTTCGAAGTGATGTCGCGCATAAAAAACTGACAATCGTTCCCATCGAGAAATATTCTAGATAATTCTTTCTTTTGTAGATTTATATTTGGAGGTATAAAAACTGATGTGATGTGATAAAAAACGTGAATATCGTTTAATAATTTTTTTTCTATCGGCGTCGAAAGTAAAATCAGAATTTATTCGTGTCATTTATACTCATTAAAACTCTGTTGGGAAAATTCATCGTCTCCGATCGTGTTTTTTTTCTTGCTTATGCATCGCTTATATCTATCGTCATTTGTCTTTTGTTCGTAACTCGATCGAACGTCATTTTTAATTAATTGTAAGTACCGACAAACAATTATAGCTTTCGAAGAAAATATAATTATTTCATAGGATATTATTAATATCAGAAAATAGTTTAATTGCGTAATAAATATAAGCGTTCGAAGGTGGAGATAGATATTATGGTCTATATTTACATTAAATATTTGATTTTTTTACGCTGGCGTCCCTTGTGTTCCTAAACAAACTCTTCGAACGTCTTTTTTTTCTCTAATATTTCGGAAATTTATTACTCGAACTATTATTGTTTCATAACAAAACAAATCGTAAAATAACCCGATAAAATGGTGTAGCAATGATTGAATAATAAGTTTTCATAGCTTTAAGTTTTCAATTTTCTATTTATTATCGAATCAAGAGCGGAATTTAAACTTTTTGACAAATTTTCTACAATTTGTACAAATCTTGTTCCACATTTACAAGATTTCTTATCAGTTCTCTGATTGACACTATCTGGAGTAATATATACAAAAAGAAATGACAAAAAATATCATTCCTCATTTCAGTGGGTCAGATTTCTTTTATGGCATCTGGTAGACATACTCTAAATGACACCAACGACATTATGCACACTTACCTCGTCGTCCAGAATGACTTTGGTAAGGACAAATTGAATAACTGTATACTCCATCATTGACTTTTCAATAGTAAGCTATCAGTAAGAAATTTTCGAAATTTGAACCATCTTTCGATATGCTTTTCATCCTATATTTATCTGTCTTGCTCTCTTTTATAGAACTTTGTTCATCGGAATAAATACAGTGAGTTGATACACTGATCACTGTCATGGTTTTCGGAAAGGAAGGAGGTAAGGAAAGAATCATAGTATTGCCAATTTCTCTAGAACGTTTTCAGGATTCTATGAGACTGAGGTTTATAACGTTTATGTAACAAAATCAGTAACAATAATATCAGCTGCTTTGCCTGCTCTGAAACATAGCAAAAAATGCAATTTTGGCGGAAATTGAGGTGCAGGCAAAGCAGTTCATATGATTTCCCATGAATTGGTTGTATTAACATCATAAACTTCAGCCTCATGAGATCTTAAAAATATTCTAGATTGATAAATCAATTTGTCGCTACTAATCCTGTTCGAAAGAACTTCTAAAATTATTTGGCCATTGAATTCTTTCTATACTTAATTAATATTTGATATATATTTTTATACTTTTAATACTTGTTATAACTTTATAATAACACTGCTCATCCACTTTAATCGAATTTTGGCAGAGATATACTGCAATTGATCCTTTGATCAATGCCATATTCCACCGGAGTTTGGGGTCTGATCCTACACAGATGAAACCTCTTGGAAAAATCAAACAACAGGTAAATTGGTACAACCACAACAAGCTTGTAAATTATGCCATATTTTTGGTTGAATATAATACAATAATAATGATAATAATAATACAAATAATTGTTCAGGTACATATTAGTACAATCTGAATTTAGAGCTCTTCATTTCTTTCACAATTCTCAATTTGATTGGATAAAATCGTTTTCGATATTATGATACTTTTGTCTAAAGTTAGTCATTGAATTGTTTTTCATTTCCTATCTTATTACAGTGCAATAATGGAGACTCAGCAAAGATCCCGATGACCCGACGTACGAAAGAAACCCAAGGATGGCTACGACATCCTTTACTGGAATCCATGCAGGACTTAGCAACTTCTGCTTGTGACAGTTGCTCGAATATCATATATAATTGTAAGAAACAAATGGTCGCATAGTTAAGCCAAGCAAATACAATAGATATAGTTACGAAATAATATCGGCAAAGGCATTCAGTGATATCTATTCAGTACTTCTAGATCTTGGATTCGTTTGCAAATAAGACTTGAATCTAATAAATTAGTTAATTTATACGATTCTCGAAAAAAGATCCACACCGACTTGGAATTATTCCATTCTCGTCCATGGGTACCAAACCACAATATGGAATCTCAGAAAAATTTGTTATTGATATTAAATGTCTGTTGGATTAAATTTCGATTCAAAGTCTGTACAACTATTAATAATTCTAGGGATTAATTCTTGAGATGGTAGGCCAGAATTAATTTTTCTGTAGTATATCGTAGGTTGAAAAAAAAAGAGGTTTACTTGAATAAGTTGAGGATTATTTATCCACTGCTGAACATGAGTTGGGAATTATTGAGTGTACTGAAGCATCCATTGATCAGTTATAATATTTTTTTATAGTAGAGGCAACTCACATAAACTTTTGATATCTTCCAAGAAACTGTGAAGCTTTGCTTAACCTCATATTCGAATGAATCTGATTACTAGTGGTTATAATCTATGGATCATAAGAGTGTCTATTTTCTTCTCAATCTTCTCAATCGTGTTCAATAAAATTCTAGATTGACATAATAGTTATTTTTTGTGGCAAGTGCGTGTAAAAAGAGACTTTTCGACGAGTGGGAAATGGAACGAGCCAAAGGCGAGTGCAAAATTCACACGAGCCAAGAAGTCTCTATATATGCGCCCGTGCCTCACATCCTATTTTCGGCCACTGCTTCTTGTTAAAAATTCGACGTTTGTGGAGTTTTCCAAGCACTCATGCTTGAAAAAATGCTTGACAAATTCCATGATCGTCGAATTCCTGACGAAAGGTGGTACAGAAACAATTTATAACACTGGCGAACACGTAATTTGGTCCCGGAAAAGTTCGACTATTTGCCAGTATTCTTGTGTCACTGATTCCGAAAATTGCTTCATATTTGCTGACATCAGCTCTGGTTTTCGAAATATGGTACATTTTACATTTCGTGTCTTCTACACGTATATGCCTCTGGATGGGTGATAGAATATTATCAATTTATGTAATTTTGTAGATTTGTTTGAATATCAGAATAATCAGGTTTTTAAATTACGAAAATGGAACGTATATAGAATGAAATAATTATTATAAAGCGCCCACAACAAAATTGAATACGTTCATTTTTAATTAATAACTTTGCTCATGCATTAATTTTTTTCACTAACAGCTGGTTTGAATAATGTTGAAGCAAAAACGGAGATATTGAAATGTAATTATTATTGAAAAAAAACAAATTCTTTTATTTGTTCAGTACTTAGAGTAGTTATGTTGTATTTCCAAAACTAGAGCTCGTATGGAAAATCTGGTTATATTTTTGGACTTGGTGTCCCAAGTTTATTCAGAATCATATGGCACGCAGTTTTATGTTAAAGAGCAATCATGTTCAATACAGAATTAGAAATAAAAATTCAAATTATATTTCAACAAATATTCATTTGGAGACATTATTATTACGTTACAGTAGGAAAATATTAATAGAAATTATAATTCATGAAAAATCTTACTCTCAATGTACAGAGAAGATCTTTATTATGATGTCACATCATAAATAAAATTACTTCTTACTATATTGCACCAAAATATTATTTCTATTTTTATGAGATACTATTACTATTGAATTACTACAATTTTTCCGAAAGAGATAAAGACATGTACTCTACCAAAATGTGAGCAATGAATATGAATTTCCATTAATCCAATTCATATTAAGTATAGCAACAATAATTCGTAAATTTTGTCGAAAAGTAAATCACTGATAAATCATTTTCAACTTATCATACAGCCAAAAATTCGTTGAATTAAAATTATGTACGTAATGATAATACAATGAACTGAGATTATGTGCATAATAATCATTCAATGAATTAAAAGTATGTACTTGACAATAATTGAACAAATTAAAATTATGTACATAATAATAATTGAATGAATCAAAATGTATACAACGAAAATTCAACGAATTAAGATTATGAGCTCAACGAAAATTCGATGAATTAAAATTATGTATATACATATAATACCAATTCCGCAAATTGAAATTATTCATTATTTTTAGGTTCATAATAATAATTGAACTTATGTATATGCAAAAATTTATATTCATTGCCATCTGAACGAATAATTTTAATTGGTGGAATTGACATTATCATTGGAACATGATAAGACTATACGATTCAAGAGAATCACGCTTTCATTTTTAACGATGTTTGAACAATAATTTTGTAATTGTTTAATTATTGGATCTGTTTTGGGTTTCAGTGTTTTGCCCACAGTATAATGCCAAGATCCATCAAAATCCGCCCAGATTCGGAATAGCCGATGTCAATTGAGTACAAGAGAGTTGTGGGACTCAGAGAGAGATGATATCGCCATCCAAAAGAGGTAAGACTGGGTGTCTAGAATATAATTTTTCAATCATCTTTCGATTTCCATATGGAATGTAATATGGTGACATTTCAATGTGATCATAGCTTCGACAAAAACAAAAAAGACTATTGAATAATCAATGAAAACAGGAGATTTTTCCACATCATCATCATAATTTCATGCTCTGAATCACTCTGGCCAAAGTAGTATCCAACTTATTTATATTTTTTTTACGGTGAATTAGCGAAAGCAGCGGGCAGAAGAATCATTTTCCAAACAGCGACGTAGTCCAGTTTTTATTCATGCATAAATTGGAGGAGGGAGTAAGATATTCCATTTTGTTTATAATGTATGTAATTAATTGCTATTCCCCCTTCTACAAAATACGTTGTACCTAAGTTATACTCATTCACATCATCTCTTAATAATACACGATTGGAAAATATGATCCGTTAGTCGGACTTTGTCCGCCCGAAACGGTTCTAGATTTTACATCGGGCAAATCGCATACCTTGAAACAGTTCTTTCAAATAACATGACGGTATCTTCCATCAGTTATGTATCAGGTGTAGACGTAACGTGTAATTGACAAAACCGTTCTTGCAAATATACTTTATTTCGTTTTTCCTCTGTTTCAACCGTTTGTGAACGTAGAGAGTAATCTTAGATATAAAGGAAATTGGAGTTCAAATCGTTTGCGAATTCAGAAAATAATAGAAGGTCGTTGTAATTTTTTATTATGCATACAAAGCATGAAAAACATTCAGTCTAAAATATTTCATTTTTCATTTTACAAAAAGAAAACAAAAGTACTCAATATCTGCTTATCAATTTTAATCATTATTATTCATTATTAATAGCTTGTTTTGAAATTGTGTATAAATATTCATTTTTTGAATTTCATGCTATTAACCGCCAATTAAAATCAAAGAAGTCTCGAGAGGTTGCGCTCCGCGGGTCGGGGGGGGGGGGGGGGGGGCGAGCGAGCGAGCGAATGAACCGTCTGTGCAGAAGTTCAGAGCTTTAGATTTTCGGTGGTGCTCGAAGGGATAACATCGTCTTGGGTCGTTCCCGCGTATTGTGTGACAGTTACATGATGATCGTACAGCTTCGGTATCAGTGAATTATTTCTGCTAATAGTTTTTCCCATAATGGAAGTATGAATACTCTACAGTGGATGTTGGAAACTTTTTTATCTACACAGGGTGATTATTGCTGGTTAGTATGAGCATGTGAAAAATTCGTGTCCACATTTATACTTTTCGTTCGTGAATTGAGATACAATATATGGTACCGAAGAAATATCTGTATGGGCTACGGAAACTGTTAGTACCGTGAAATTGCCGGATAATATTTTTGTGTCGTCCGAAAAATGAGACTCGGTTTTTTCAAGGCCATATTTGTTTACAAGCGGCAGAACAACCCAGCGTTCATACGAATTGGCCGTTGAAGCGGTATAAAAAATGTCAACAGTTGTGCTATCTGAATTAATTCTCAAGTGAAAATACATATTTAATTGAATAATTATTTTGTTTATATTTTTTTTTATCAAATTAATAACTCTGCTTCAAATTCGTTCGAACAAACGAATATTTCTCAAATGGTATTTCTGTTCGTCTCAGCGTTACTTCGAGATCGTTCGAGATTCGACATTGATTGGTTGAATATCTTGAATCCGCGATGCAGCTATTGTTTGACCGTTGGCTATATATTTTCACGGGGTGGGGGGAAGGGTCGCGTTCTTTTGTTAATCGGTCTACCATCACGATATCAGATCCCGCCTAAACTAGTCCTTCTTCCATCGACTGTTCTTCAGTAGTGCGAGTGTATTTGGATGTCCGTTACTAAGTGATCACAAGTGAAAATAGAATCAATTTTTCGAGTCATATATTGAAAGATTTGCGTGCGCGTATTAATAAGATAAGTAATGTTGGTATAAAGGTGTTAGAAAAAAAAACGACGATCGTCATCGTATATAATTTCTCTATGCGAATCTCAGGTGTCGAGCACCGAAAAAATGTCTACTTAGGCTACGCGAACTGCTATTATTGCCATATGGGTATGTTGCATATTCTTTATAACTATAGTAATGGAGCTTGGTTCTCTTTTCTGCGCCATATTTGTTTACAAGTGACCCGGTCGACCCCGTGAGCTGCACTCTGATTTTTTAGAATTTACGGTCTAATCAAGATGAATAATAGACTGTAATTTCATTTGATCCAATTTTCAAGTAAAATATTTATACAAATATAAATATTTTTTTTTCTCGGTATACATTATTGAAATGAATTCCTGTATAGTTCGAAATAAGATAAAATTAGATTAGGTGCAGGTAGACAAAAAGACCTGAATTTAGTTGCGTAATCGATGGTTTTATTTTTGTTTTCGATTATTCATTTTTCATCCAATTCTTAACTCTGTTTCGAATCCGTTTGGAACAGAAATAAAAATTGTGAAGAAAAAAAAATCGAATAGCATATTTCTATTCAGAGTTAGAGTGCTATCACGTGACGCCCTGAGCATCGGAATAACCGGAAGACCGGAACAGAAGTCACTAGACTTAACAATAGAATTCTGCCAATCTAGTATTATATCTAGTGACTTTCGAGTGATTTCTGTTCCGGTCGTTCCGTGGATCCGGGCGCCATAGGATAGCACTCTCACTTCGAGAACGTTCGAGATTCATCATTGGTTGGTTGAATTTTTTGAATTAGCCCGACGCTCAGTTGTTTAACCGTTGGTTTTCTTCACGCGGCGGCAGGAAGGAACGCGTCCTTTTGTTTATTGGTCTACCATCGCGAGATCAGTTCCCGCCCGAACTATGTGTTTTTTTCCATCGGCTGTATTTCATTGGCGCAAGTATATTTGGATATTTATTATCAAGTGACCATAGTGAAAATATAATATACTTTTCGAGTATCGAAAGATTTGCTTGTGCGTAATAATAAAACCAATAATGTCGGTATAAAGATGTTGAGAAAAACGAGGATCATCGTATACAATTTCTAATATCGTGATACGGGTATGTTGCATATTTTCTCATAGCCAATAATAGAACTTGGTTTTTTGTCTGCGCCATATATGATTGAAATGAATTTCGTATAGTTGGAATTGGAAGAAAGAGATCGTGAGTACATAGATCTATTTTTTTTTTTTTTTCATTCAAGGTTTTCTTGTGTTTCAAATTCGTTCGAAATAAATAGGAGAAAAAAAAAGTTATCAGAATAGAATTCTTTTTCCCCGATCTATTTCGAAATCGTTCGAGATTCGGCATTTGTTTTCTGTTTACTACCTAGTTGTTTTACAGCGTAGCAATTAGTGTTTATATTTTGCCCGTTATTGCTTTATCGTTGTGAAGTATGCTGTAAAGTCGTGATCAGAATAATTCCTTCCGCTTTTTTCTTTCTTTTTTTTTCTAAATTGTTATTATTATTATTAAACCCGTGTACGAAGTACCTATATGGATCGAAAAATATCTGTATAAACAAGTTGGGAATTCCTTGATAATGTAGATGTGTATTATATTTTTGTACCGATGGAGAAGTGAAACTTATTTTCTTTTTCCTCGAAGCGAGTTTTGTTTACAATCAGCCGAACGGCCGTTGGCAAGACCTGCGAGGGGGGTAGGGGGGGGGGGGGGGAGGGCTCGCTACAAGCGGGATTCTCAGAATTGGCGGTTGAATTGCGGTACGAAATATAAACTGTAATACTGTCCTATGTAAAGTAACTAAAATCATTCGAATTAATTCGTAAACAGAAATTGGATGAATAGTGCAAACGCAATCGGTATTCAGCATGAATAAATATAAATTTTACGTGTGGAAACTACTGTTGATACTACAAAACGGGTACAAAGAGTTCATCATAGTGTTTCGTCTTCGTTGAAGTTATAACAAATTGAACCTGATCGAGCCGTTTAGGTGGAATAAAATTCGATTTCGGAACACACATCGCGGTTGTTTCATTTTTCATTTGTTTTCACGCTTTGTACCGTCATTTGCCTCCTCTATTTGTAATTGTTGGAATCCAATCTCATTTCTAATCATGAGTATTCTGTAATCAAATAAGTTTTCGAATAGAATAATATAACTACTGCTAATTCGAAAATGATTTCTCTCCAAATTACATTTCTTCTCTTCTTAACTCTATTATCTCTGGTATGAAAATTCTTTGATACATTTTTATCACATCTAAAAATCCTGGTCATTATCCTTGTTCCTATCCCATATAACAATGCTTCCACGATAATAATCTTTGCTTTTTTTTTCTTGTGTTCACAGCTCAATGAAAATTTTATGAACACGGAAAATAAACCAATCATGATATACCTAGGGAGCCGAATAATTTGAAAAAAAAATGGACGTCGCCAAAGCTGTTAATCATAGAGATGCTATCTTCCAGAACGATTGACATCAGGTAAATCGGTATAACTAAAACATGCTTTTCAATTATGTTTTATCATTTGTTTAATCCAATTTTTTTTTACTACTATCGTTATTCATTTGCACATTATTAGTATGATAGAATAATAAATGTAGGTTCTTTCACAAATTGAGTCGTGTTTTCCACCAGCTAGTCGCGATTAACACAAACATTTTTTTTTATTGCGTAGACTTCTTATAATGACTCAAATTATCAATGCAGCTCCAACCACTACATCTCTTCTTTTGGTACATTTACTGTACACAGTTTTCGGCGAACTAATCTTAAAATCTATTGAAAATACCTTGATACAACTTCCAGAAAATCTCCAAGTTTTTTACACACTGCATTGTCGCGGAGTTCTTTATTAGATTCAGAAACGTTATTCTGGGGGAATCCCAGTAATGTAATCCTTTGAATAATGTTGTCATATGAGAAATCTGATTCGGGTCTTTCCTAATTAGTAGATTATGGAATCATCTAAAATTTCTGAAATTGATGCTTCTATCAGTTTTTACTACAATATTCGAGGCTTGGTGGGAACAATATTTGAATAATGTATGGCCTAATGACTTTATTCGAAATATTCCAGACGAAAATTGCTGCGGGCTGATGTTGGATCAAAAATATAGAAGATTCCACCATACATCAATGACTGGAAATATCTTCAGCCCTAGTACACGGATGAAAACTCTCATCAATTCAATACGAACAAGGTACATATAGATTGTTGTAAGAATATTATTTTTTTTTCATCCAATGTCAGATTATCCCCGATCTCCCACAGAGTTTCATTGTTTTGTCCAAGTTTTGTTCCCTTTGAATTGAATTAAGGAATGTGTCGGATAATTTTTTCCCTCATTTGACAGTATTTGACTAAGGAATGTCTTTCCACTTTGATTTCTATCACAGTATGATAAGCATCGCTGAGTATCGAAAGCAGAAACATTAAGAGGCCTGCGCCTATTCCGACGGTTCGAGGGGCCAAGGGGAAACAACGACGCTGGATGGATGTCAGGCTACGGAGCAATGAAAAGATGGTAAGAATCACAAATGTGAAACCAAATTCTTGCTTTTATTACAGTTTTTCCAAAGAGAAATCGATTTCAAGTTTTATCCATATAAAATTTCTTAGCAGATGAATATACGAAATAAGATATATATTATTTTTTTGCGACACTTTCGTCGTGTTTGTTCGATCTTAGATTATTAATCATTTCATCAAGATGATTTTTTGAATCATTTGTTTCTGTTCAATCGCAGATAGCCAAGCAGAGACATCCGAGTAAATTTGCTCCAAACTCGGCAGCGTCGGTGAGTCGCATGATTTTAATTGCAGGGGCGTCTTGGTTTTCTATTTTCACTATCGCGTGGCACGGCGGTAACATTGATATTGTATCATCTATGATTTCTTAGCTAAAGTCTGTTAGGCTCACTTGCTTTCGCAACGGAACCGTTTAGATTGAATTGTCTTTTTACGAATTTGAGAAAAAATTACTTCTGCCTGACACTAGCGATAAAATATTACACACATACATGTAAAATTTTCCGTTGCAAGAAGCGGTGAGCATCGCGACAGGACGCCATGGTTCACTTAACCAGCTTCGCGAAGATTCTAATCACATTCTCCTTTCCATCGTAATTTGTTCAGACTCTCGCTGGTTAAGCGTTCGATCTTCCTGAGAGTAAATTCGCACACTTCCGAAAAAGGAAAAACTCAGCTCAAGTTGAAACACAAGTTGCTAAAATTGATTCATACAAGATTGATCGTTACAAGATCATTACGAGATTATTAATTTTCCATTACACAATTGAAAATATCGACTTTTACAGTCTTTCATTTGCACTTGATAGTCCGCTTAGAGAAAAAATACTGACAATCTCTCAGTCTAGGATGCATCTAACCCGTTCTCTCCCTACAGATCCAAAACGGTAAGTTTCTGACCACGGTGTACGAACTGCTGAGAATGTTTGTTGGTGAGAATGTCCTTTTCTAGATTCCGACAGGTACTTGTCGGGGAGGTAGGGTGGGGCATCTGGGGTATTCATGGCTGTGTGCGCGCCTGTTAGTTTTTAATTTCTAAGTCCGTCGGTTGGGTGTGGGATACCAGGCGTAGGGTAGGAAGGCTCGGGTTCCTATTTTTAATGTGTCTCATACTATTTATTTCACAGATGATTCGGACGATTACACAAAAACAAACGACAAGATTTTGGTATTACTTTGTGACTATTTCCTTGTAACAGATGTGTTTAAATTCTTTTTTGCGATGAAGAAAGCAATAAAATCCAATAATTTCCGTATTAAGCCAATGTATCTCATTTGATCGCAGTAATTGAATTACTGTTTTGGAAGATCGATTAAATCGTAGAATAATTAATCAAATGCTGTGTGTAATCGTCCGAATGGGCAAGATGCGTCCCTCCGTTTCCGTGTTTACGTGGGGCATGGAAACGAGGGACGCTGCGCTCGAAGACGTCGCGTCGAAGAGGACCGCCGACCGTCGTGCCACAAATCTTCTCTGCTTGCTCTATCCCCCTTTTCATGGAAACACTCGTTGATTTTCTCCTAAAATCAAACCTAGAATGATGAAAATTTGTCATTTTCGTGCAACGATTGTTTCTATGCATATTTCTTCTTGCTTTACTTAATTTGATAAGACTTCTTCTAATACGTTTCTAATTTTACAGGTTCATTTTTTTCAGCACCGCGTAATAATTTATCTTCTTTCCTTCCTCACAGGTTCCACTAATTATTATCTTTTCTTCCAGGAAGTTTTGTATTATGTGTACCTAACGAACCTTTTACCATTTCAGGAGGCACTAATTCTCTTTTTGTTCTAGTCCCTCGTGGAAGATTCCTTTTCGTTCTGTCCACAGTTTAATGCGGATCGCGATGACATTTGTATAAATTCTGAGATAACTAATATCGCAATAAAACTGGGGGAAGCAAACTTCTGCTGTGCAGAAAAGGTGAGATGAGAGAGTTGAGAAACAGTCAACGTAGCAGAGCTTGTTTGAATACATCAGCTCACTTTCGTACTCTCAATAAAATTCAACCGCAATTAGAGATATCTTATTCTGGTTTCTCCTCAATTTCCAGGAAGGTTGATCCACTTCACTCCCTGAAGAATGCCAAGGATATTCAGTGCAATAACACTTTATGGATTAATTGTGTTCATTCCGATGTGAAGGCGGTAATAGTGGGATAAAACGGCGGGATCAACCCAAGGCCAGGGACTGGTTTGAGGAATGGGTGGTAAGTGCTTGACATTCGTCCAATAACCACTTTTATTGCAAAACTGCCTGGGGTCGGTACACCGTTTGGGCAATCTGAAATTTACAACTTTTTTGGTCTATTCTCCGCTCCATGCTGTATATTGTATACGATAGACGGAAGAAAGTAACAACAAATTTCATTCGGTTTTAGTTGATTGGTTTCTGTGGCAACGAAACACCGGGCATGATGTAATGGATTGTGGACCACACAAAGGACCATATTCACCAGACTCCGAAGAGTTCTTCTCGCCTCGACTACCAAGGTATCTTATTATCTTGATCACCGGACGGTTTCTTTTCCATTTTTTCAATAACTGAATAACTTTTTCCGTTCAAAACTTTGGAATAACTTGATATTCCAGACATACTTCAGGAGTAGACATATTTTTCATTTACAAGTGTCGAACGAAAAATCGAGGTCACTTTCAAGATAGATGGATGAAACCAAAACGTAGTTCAAAGAAATTTCAGAATTCGAATTTCATATCTTTCAATGCTCTCATAGATGAACGAATGTCTCTCTTGACAAATCATTTAGAAAACTCGAAGCTTTGATAACACGAAGTTATAGGTACAGTTTGTAACCGACGAATGATGTCACTGACGGATTTTCCGTTATGTCTGCTTACTGTTTCAGCGAATGATATGAGGCCTACTCCACAAAATGGATGAATCCAGAAAACGAACGATGGAATAAAGATGAAAAAACCAATTAGATCAACGGAGTCGGGAGTACGACGAAACGACGCGATTCTATAAAATGTAAGGCAGCTCTGCTGGATTTTCAAACGATCCTTTTTCCGTGATCCGGGTCACCTAATTTATTGAGTTTATTCCTCGCAGATGTATCACTTTCTTTTATTTTCATATAATTGTCTTTTCTTTCTTCATTTCAATTGAATATAGAATTGTATAGACTTATGACGATTCTTTTTTCGTTCGCGACTTTGTTTAAACATTAATTTTATAATTTGTGATCCATTTCATTGATAGATCCGCTTTTTGGTTTCGCTGTCTTGTTCAAAGTATAGTACCAAGTGCCATGAAATCTTCAAAAATTCGGAAATAGCGGATGTTGATTGAAAACAAAAACACAATTCACAATTAAAATAGGCCGAAAAATATATACTCTATGTAAACAAAAATGCGGCAATCAACTCACATCAATTGAGTATCAAAAATTGAAGAACAAAAGTGAAACTGAATAGAATGTATGTAGCAGGTAGACTACATAAAACACAAACAAATGATTACTTTCAAGTTGTTTTCTGTAGTCTACCTGTCGCATTTATTCTATTCACATTGACTTTCGTTTTTCAACTGTCGATACTCCATTGATGTGAGTCAATTGTTGTATTTTTTTCACCCATACTATATATTTTTTCAACCAATCATAATTGTAAATTGTGGTTCTTATTAAGTATAGCCTCTGATGGTTGCAGTAATGTAAAATGATGTATTTTGTAAACTTCAATCCCTCGGATTACAGTCTAATAGGTATTTATTTTTTTTTATTTCAGTTGCAATATAAGATGTCGACGATTCGAGGATTCCAGATCATCGAGAATATCGGCTTCGTACTTCGATGGTTTGTCTGGACATCTGCAGAAAAGCTAAGTGTCTTTTATTCTTCAATATATGAGTGTTCAATTCGTGGTATTATTAGATTTCGGCTTTGAATCAGTCATTCGATAGTGACTACGTATTCTGTGTACCGACATCATGTGCGAATTAGGAAGGTCATGCATTCTACGGCAACGTCTATTGTTCTGACATTAAAAAAATTGTCCTTTATATTACTCGTGCTTAATAAATTTCCGCTGTTATGTATTGTTCAACTTGCAATAGGGCTTTCGGCTTCGGTAAAACTGAACCCCCCACCCCATCCGGGTGGGCAGGCGGGGAGGGTAGAGCGCGAGGGGTAGTAACTTTCGAATTTCGGGCAGGGACCTCTATTTGTTATTGCAGCTTCGAATTCTTCATGAAAGAATACGCAATAATTATTGGAAACGTTTCCTCTGATTCGATTTCTCGCGCATCTCTCGGGATCGTTATATTTCCGACCTCTTCGCGAAATTTGCGTTCTCTCGAAAATCAGGAAGTAGGTACGTGCCGAATGTTCTCAGGAGAACGATTCCATTGAGCGTGTAAGTTAAAAAATTAGATAGTTTGATTTCGTTCTTCGTACGCAAGTTTCCCGTTGCAATCGCATGGTCGCTTACATTCAATGGACTAACTACTATTAGCGCTACCCAAAAGTGGAACCCCGATGGTGAGAGGGCCGGGATTCACCGAAAAAAAACTCCGGAGGTGAGAGGCGTGGGACTCACCAGTGGAGTGCTAAAAGTAGTTGTTTCATTGAACGTTTGCGTCCTTGTTGTTGTGATGCGAAGCTTTCGTCTGAGAATGAAATTGATTTGATTAATTTCTGAACGCCTTCGTGGTGATAGAGTTGAAATTACGCACAATCGAATTGTTTTGCCGAAAACACTCGTGAAACACTCGGCCGGAAGCCGAAGAAGCGAAGATTCGAAATAGGGTTTCCAGCTTTTAGCTCCGCGTTCTTATTTTCAGGAGAACACAACATCGAGCGATCGTAGTATTTAAGTCCGCGCCGGCCGGAAGCCGAAGAAGCGACGATTCGAAATAGGGTTTTCAGCTTTTAGCTCCGCGTTTTTATTTTCAGGAAAACACAACATCGAGCGATCGTAGTATTTAAGTCCGCGCCGGCCGGAAGCCGAAGAAGCGACGATTCGAATTAGGGATCCCAGCTTTCTGCTTCCGCTTGCTTGTGTGATTTGCTGAGTCTTGCATGATGTGTGAATGTAAGAACACCGTGTATCGCAATAGGGTCATATAGTACGCACAATCGATTTGTTTTTCCGAAAACACTCGTGACGACGTAGTTTGTTATCTCCGATTTCTCTTGTATCTCTTCGAATCGTTATATTTCCGACCTCTTCACGAGATTCGCGTCGTTTCGCAAATCAGGGGGTACGCGTCTAATGTTCTCAGGAGAACGATTCCATTGAGCGTAGGTATTAGTTAAAAAATTAGATATGTAGTTTGATTTCGTTCTTCGTACGCAAGTTTCCCGTTGCAATCGCATGGTCGCTTACATTCAATGGACTAACTACTATTAGCGCTACGCAAAAGTGGAACCCCGATGGTGAGAGGGCCGGGATTCACCGAAAAAAAACTCCGGAGGTGAGAGGCGTGGGACTCACCAGTGGAGTGCTAAAAGTAGTTGTTTCATTGAACGTTTGCGTCCTTGTTGTTGTGATGCGAAGCTTTCGTCTGAGAATGAAATTGATTTGATTAATTTCTGAACGCCTTCGAGGTGATAGAGTTGAAATTACGCACAATCGAATTGTTTTGCCGGAAACACTCGTGACGTAGTTTGGTATCTTCGATTTCTCGCGCATCTCTCGGGATCGTTATATTTCCGACCTCCTCGCGAAATTCGCGTTCTCTCGAAAATCAGGAAGGTCGTGTCCAATGTTCTCAGGAGAACGATTCCATTGAGCGTGTAAGTTAAAAAATTAGATATGTAGTTTGATTTCGTTCTTCGTACGCAAGTTTCCCGTTGCAATCGCATGGTCGCTTACATTCAATGGACTAACTACTATTAGCGCTACGCAAAAGTGGAACCCCGATGGTGAGAGGGCCGGGATTCACCGAAAAAAAACTCCGGAGGTGAGAGGCGTGGGACTCACCAGTGGAGTGCTAAAAGTAGTTGTTTCATTGAACGTTTGCGTCCTTGTTGTTGTGATGCGAAGCTTTCGTCTGAGAATGAAATTGATTTGATTAATTTCTGAACGCCTTCGAGGTGATAGAGTTGAAATTACGCACAATCGAATTGTTTTGCCGGAAACACTCGTGACGTAGTTTGGTATCTTCGATTTCTCGCGCATCTCTCGGGATCGTTATATTTCCGACCTCCTCGCGAAATTCGCGTTCTCTCGAAAATCAGGAAGGTCGTGTCCAATGTTCTCAGGAGAACGATTCCATTGAGCGTGTAAGTTAAAAAATTAGATATGTAGTTTGATTTCGTTCTTCGTACGCAAGTTTCCCGTTGCAATCGCATGGTCGCTTACATTCAATGAACTAACTACTATTAGCGCTACCCAAAAGTGGAACCCCGATGGTGAGAGGGCCGGGATTCACCGAAAAAAAACTCCGGAGGTGAGAGGCGTGGGACTCACCAGTGGAGTGCTAAAAGTAGTTGTTTCATTGAACGTTTGCGTCCTTGTTGTTGTGATGCGAAGCTTTCGTCTGAGAATGAAATTGATTTGATTAATTTCTGAACGCCTTCGAGGTGATAGAGTTGAAATTACGCACAATCGAATTGTTTTGCCGGAAACACTCGTGACGTAGTTTGGTATCTTCGATTTCTCGCGCATCTCTCGGGATCGTTATATTTCCGACCTCCTCGCGAAATTCGCGTTCTCTCGAAAATCAGGAAGGTCGTGTCCAATGTTCTCAGGAGAACGATTCCATTGAGCGTGTAAGTTAAAAAATTAGATATGTAGTTTGATTTCGTTCTTCGTACGCAAGTTTCCCGTTGCAATCGCATGGTCGCTTACATTCAATGGACTAACTACTATTAGCGCTACGCAAAAGTGGAACCCCGATGGTGAGAGGGCCGGGATTCACCGAAAAAAAACTCCGGAGGTGAGAGGCGTGGGACTCACCAGTGGAGTGCTAAAAGTAGTTGTTTCATTGAACGTTTGCGTCCTTGTTGTTGTGATGCGAAGCTTTCGTCTGAGAATGAAATTGATTTGATTAATTTCTGAACGCCTTCGAGGTGATAGAGTTGAAATTACGCACAATCGAATTGTTTTGCCGGAAACACTCGTGACGTAGTTTGGTATCTTCGATTTCTCGCGCATCTCTCGGGATCGTTATATTTCCGACCTCCTCGCGAAATTCGCGTTCTCTCGAAAATCAGGAAGGTCGTGTCCAATGTTCTCAGGAGAACGATTCCATTGAGCGTGTAAGTTAAAAAATTAGATATGTAGTTTGATTTCGTTCTTCGTACGCAAGTTTCCCGTTGCAATCGCATGGTCGCTTACATTCAATGGACTAACTACTATTAGCGCTACGCAAAAGTGGAACCCCGATGGTGAGAGGGCCGGGATTCACCGAAAAAAAACTCCGGAGGTGAGAGGCGTGGGACTCACCAGTGGAGTGCTAAAAGTAGTTGTTTCATTGAACGTTTGCGTCCTTGTTGTTGTGATGCGAAGCTTTCGTCTGAGAATGAAATTGATTTGATTAATTTCTGAACGCCTTCGAGGTGATAGAGTTGAAATTACGCACAATCGAATTGTTTTGCCGGAAACACTCGTGACGTAGTTTGGTATCTTCGATTTCTCGCGCATCTCTCGGGATCGTTATATTTCCGACCTCCTCGCGAAATTCGCGTTCTCTCGAAAATCAGGAAGGTCGTGTCCAATGTTCTCAGGAGAACGATTCCATTGAGCGTGTAAGTTAAAAAATTAGATATGTAGTTTGATTTCGTTCTTCGTACGCAAGTTTCCCGTTGCAATCGCATGGTCGCTTACATTCAATGAACTAACTACTATTAGCGCTACCCAAAAGTGGAACCCCGATGGTGAGAGGGCCGGGATTCACCGAAAAAAAACTCCGGAGGTGAGAGGCGTGGGACTCACCAGTGGAGTGCTAAAAGTAGTTGTTTCATTGAACGTTTGCGTCCTTGTTGTTGTGATGCGAAGCTTTCGTCTGAGAATGAAATTGATTTGATTAATTTCTGAACGCCTTCGAGGTGATAGAGTTGAAATTACGCACAATCGAATTGTTTTGCCGGAAACACTCGTGACGTAGTTTGGTATCTTCGATTTCTCGCGCATCTCTCGGGATCGTTATATTTCCGACCTCCTCGCGAAATTCGCGTTCTCTCGAAAATCAGGAAGGTCGTGTCCAATGTTCTCAGGAGAACGATTCCATTGAGCGTGTAAGTTAAAAAATTAGATATGTAGTTTGATTTCGTTCTTCGTACGCAAGTTTCCCGTTGCAATCGCATGGTCGCTTACATTCAATGGACTAACTACTATTAGCGCTACGCAAAAGTGGAACCCCGATGGTGAGAGGGCCGGGATTCACCGAAAAAAAACTCCGGAGGTGAGAGGCGTGGGACTCACCAGTGGAGTGCTAAAAGTAGTTGTTTCATTGAACGTTTGCGTCCTTGTTGTTGTGATGCGAAGCTTTCGTCTGAGAATGAAATTGATTTGATTAATTTCTGAACGCCTTCGAGGTGATAGAGTTGAAATTACGCACAATCGAATTGTTTTGCCGGAAACACTCGTGACGTAGTTTGGTATCTTCGATTTCTCGCGCATCTCTCGGGATCGTTATATTTCCGACCTCCTCGCGAAATTCGCGTTCTCTCGAAAATCAGGAAGGTCGTGTCCAATGTTCTCAGGAGAACGATTCCATTGAGCGTGTAAGTTAAAAAATTAGATATGTAGTTTGATTTCGTTCTTCGTACGCAAGTTTCCCGTTGCAATCGCATGGTCGCTTACATTCAATGAACTAACTACTATTAGCGCTACCCAAAAGTGGAACCCCGATGGTGAGAGGGCCGGGATTCACCGAAAAAAAACTCCGGAGGTGAGAGGCGTGGGACTCACCAGTGGAGTGCTAAAAGTAGTTGTTTCATTGAACGTTTGCGTCCTTGTTGTTGTGATGCGAAGCTTTCGTCTGAGAATGAAATTGATTTGATTAATTTCTGAACGCCTTCGAGGTGATAGAGTTGAAATTACGCACAATCGAATTGTTTTGCCGAAAACACTCGTGACGTAGTTTGTTATCTTCGATTTCTCGCGCATTTCTTGAAATAGTCGAAAATTTATTTCTTCTCCTGCAATCACAGCACCATATTTCTCGAACCGAACGAAATTTTTTTCACCGACTTTGCGTATTTTTTCATGCAGAACCCGAATCTGACTAATGACAAAATAAAATAGAATGAGGGTTTGCGCTTGTAATTTGATTTCCACGGTGTCGGTTTTTCGCTTCGAGATCGAAAAGTTTCCATTCCGGTACATTTTCGTGTACGTTAGGTTTTCCTGGAGTCATTTCGATGTCTCGAGATAGAAAACTCACCCTCTATACTCTCAGCCGTTTCGTTCTTGGGTAAAATTTTCACATACACAAGATAAATAAAAAGACTTATCTGTTCGGTAAAATCATTCATACATACAGGAGAAGTTAGCAAACTATTCGAACCACATAAATTGCAATTAGTACAAATGATTCTTTGTCCTATGGAACGACTCTTTGTTCCTTTGAGCGCACAGATTTTGTATACATTCGAACATACCGGGAATGATCATTTCTAATTTTCACCGGATGAATACGTGTCCGCTTGTTGCGTATGCTGATATTCACAACGCGAATTATACGAGCGGCGTGGTGCGGCTATGTAAGCGCGTATAGATTTGTTGGCCTGACGACGTGTGATATTAATATTTTTATCTATCACGCTACCGCTCGTACGTCATATCGTCACGTTTATAAAATAGTATTCCATGCAATGAAACGTGGAAGAGCGTATAAAATCGGGAAGAATGTCCGATTGAAATAACGTTTATCACACGTATTTAACCGTATTTTTACGTTCATGCGTGTAATTAACGTCATTTCAGGCGGACCTTCCACCCGATTCCATACGTTTTGTTACGTTTGCGTTAATTGGGAGGGTCAAGAACGGTTGATATCGGTGCAGACTCTTGTAAACAAAGTCAGTCCTATTCGCAATGGTGTTGGTACGTCTGGATACGCTTTATTGCATGTCATTTTTTCCATTGGATCATAATGCTAAGATCCACGCTTTCATTTCCAAATGAAAAGCACTGAAATTCGATGATACTCTTCAAGTACTCGGGTCACCAGCTGGAAGATTAGTGAGCGGTGTTTTGTTTCAAATTCATCCCCCGTGCGAAATGCACACATAATACATATCACAAGGGCGATTAGTGCAGTATTTGTATTACCGTGTAATCACAATAAATCTTTTTTAGTTTCAGTGAGCTGGTTTTCGGGGCATCGATACCAGCATGTTCTTGGGTGGAGAGGACACGGAGGACAGTATTCAGCCATCGAGTTACCCAGCTTGGCCTGACTGTGAAGTCGGCGCCTCATTTTTGAAAATTCAATTTATTTTCGAGAGTTATGAAATCCCTTCGAATATTCCTGGAGTTCTTGATAGGTTTGTAGAATAGTTTCGATTTTGATAGAAAACTTTGTTATCTTCAACTTTTTCTATAATTATGTGCCTGGCGTTCCGAACGTTCGAATGAACGAAAATTATCTATTTATTCTATAAGTTGACTAGATACATTGTAAATCCACATCTCAACTACTGATGTTTGATAAGATGAAAATAATAAGAAAAATGGATAATTATTCAGATATCCAAATATGTTCTGAACGTTCATTTGAACGTTCTGTGTCTGTTCATCTGTTTCAGCGAGGGATCTGAGGCCTGTTCCACAAATCGAAAGAATCACGGACCAACGGGTTGAAGGCGAAGAAGAAGAATCCTGTAAGACGGGCGCCAAGTGTACGAACACGAAACATCGTAATCAGGCGAAGTGTAAAGTAGATCTGTGTGTTTTTTTCAATGATCTATTTTCCTTTAGTAGGCTGCCTATTATTCTGTTTTCACTTATTACAGGGGTAATCACTCCTTTACATTGCTATTATTCATTGAATAAGTTGGTAAAATCTGACTGTCCTGTTTCACAATTGATAAATAGCGCTTTGCTCCGAATGAACCCACTATTTATCGAGTGAATTGAACTAATTGTCGTCAAATAACATCATAAACCGAAGTCTTTGCGTCTCATGCATCGGATTTCACGTGTATTTTTTTCGAGAATTTACCGTTTTTTTTCGTAATGCCAGTGTTCAGGTTGTCCACTTCGTAGTTTCCAGAGTCTAGGTCAACGGCTCTATAGTTTTCGATGTCTAGGTCGTTGGCGTCGAAGTTCTCGGTGTCCAGGTCGTTCGCTCCGTAATTAAAGGTGTCCGGGTCGTCCGCTTCGTAGTTTTTGACTTTTCAATGTCCAGATCCTCCGCACTGTAGTTTTCAGAGTCTAGGTCATTCGCTGTGTAGTTTTTGGTGTCCAAGTCATTGGCGTCGAAGTTTTTGGTATCCAAGTCGTCCTCTCCGTAATTTAAGGTGTCCAGGTCGTCCGCTTTGGTCGTTTTGGTTTCTCCATGTTCAGGCCGTCCGCCTCGTAGTTTCTGGGTTTTCGATGTTCAGGTCGTCCGCTCTGTAGTTTTTGGTGCCCAGGTCCTCCCGCTTCGTCGTTTTTTAATTGATACTCAATCCAATTATATGTTCCGTCGATAGTTGGTCAAGTTCACGTTCAGACGTAAAGACGACCGGAGTGATGAATGATTGAGGCGCTTGCGATGTCAAATGTGTATCAAATGGTGTCAAATCTGTGAAAAAAACTTATTCGATGAATAGAAATTTATCCGGAATAAAATGAGCTACAAAAAAGTTGTACTCTTTCAACAAAGCAATAACTATTTATCCAATGTACGTTATGACTCGAAAATAGTTTCTTTGAAGTTCATTTGAAAAATAAGTATTTGGATAGATTATATTATTGTTTTAATATTTCTGTGCGTTTGACTGTTTCAGATCGCCGAGGGAAATTTATTGATAATGTTTTGTTTAATTTCGAATGCTTCTCGCTTTTCCGAATTTATCTTGTGTATGGTTTAAAATTTTTGTGCCTTCGTCTGTTTCAGATCTCCGAGGGAAACATTATTGATAATGTTTTGTGTAATTTCAAACGCTTTTGGCCTTTCCGATTTTTTCTTCTATATGTCTCTTGAAATTCCTGTGTATATTTGACTGTTTCAGATCTCTGGGGGGAAACCTCTTGATAATGTCTTGATTGACTTCGGATGTTTCTTGCATTTATTATTTCAATCTCACCTTGTATGTGTTTGAATTTCTGTGGATCTGATTGCTTTCTGTTTTACCTTGCATACGCGTGGATTTAAGTACCCTTTTTTTTTTCAAATTATCTGTATTTTCTGGGGGCGCGAATGGGTAGGAAACGGAATGGTGTAAGTGCAGCAGACTATTCTAGCAGACGGGCCAGACTGTTTAGTAGGTGGGTCTGCTGGAATCGTCTGCAAGCTGCAGCGTCGTCTTCGGTCCAACCTGCGAGCTTCATGAATTTCCCTTATTTTTTGAGAACTACGCGTGAAATTGATTGATATCTCCATACATGTTTCCGAATTCCTTATTCTATCCCGCGTTTCTACGTTTAGTTGCATGTATTTCAAGTTCTGATTCTCCGACAGCTGTTTCAAATTATGTTCACACTGTTCTAAGTTTTCGAAATTGGAACTCTACGTAATTTTAGGTCTCTTCGACGATGGTCCTGCCAAGTACACATCATCGGTTCCATCTTCGCAAATTGGAGAGGACATCGATTATTAAGGAGATGATATAGACAAACCGCCAGAATCAACATCCAACACCGATACCCCCAAAGAAAATTAATTATGTAGAGTTCCGATTTAAAAAACTTAGAAGAAATAATGCGTGGATTAGGCCTACAGGGGATACCACGTCAAAAAAAAAAAAACGCGCCTGAAACTCAACCCCCGTGGTGGTGCGGAAGAGAGTTTTGCTTTGAAAAAATAAACTTCGAGTTTTGAGATGTAGAAAGCTATGCAATTTTGAATCATTCGATAAAGAAATCACCAGGGTGTCTACAGCTCCTGGAAAGCCTGGAGTAGACCTGAAACTTTCCGGGTGCCTTGTTTCTTCTTGTGTTTCCTTGTCGAATTTTCCTTGTTTTTTATTGCATGTGTTGATTTCTTCGTGCCTATCCCATACTTCAAGACTTTAAATTAGTTATTTTTCCAGAAAATATTCGTCATTACTTGAGAGAGTGACGCGACGAAATGTGTGCGCTCCTTTGAGTTCGTTTTGCCATTTTATTTATTGCTCTATTGCTTATTTAAATTTCCGTCCAGTTCTTGCCTATCGAAACATTTCTTCTATTGAAGTTTCGTACCCGAAGAGCTAGCATATTTCAAAATGGAGCGCCTCTGCCTCATGCTAATAACAATTGATTTTCCAAAGGAAATCCTTCAATAGCCTTTTTATTCATATTTCGACTGAACGGCTTTCATATTGGGATCCCATCGTACATTCTACACAGTGAGGAGCCTTTCGAACCTCCACATTCCCTGTGAGGATTATGTAATATCATACTATAGAAATATTCCATGCTTACATCATGCTATTAGTACAGTAATGTTCATGAATGGGTTACCTAACATCTAACTTCTATTTTTCGATTTTGTCCAAAATGAGTTTCCTCTCTAAACGTATCTCATGTTCCTATGGCCGGCGGAACAGGCGACAGAAGAAGCTAGAGATATCACAACTATTGTCTCCCTCAGCTGTCATCCACTCACCTGTAATTTCGCGGCACATGACTCTTCATCAAATTGATACTATTATCATTATTTATTTATTACTATCATTCAATCACTCCTGTTGATAAATTTTAGGTCATTATTCATCTATATTATGTATTTATTATAACGAAGCAGCTAACCAATAAAATAATCAATGACGCGTCGTCAATTTTGGGGTTACTAATTTGATGAACAGTCATGTCCCGCGAAATTACAGGTGAGTGGATGATAGCTGTGGGAGGCTGTGGTTTCTCTAGCTTCTTCTGTCGGCTGCTCCGCCGGCCATAGGAACATGAGATACGTTTAGAGAGGAAACTCATTTTGGACAAAATCGAGAAAGAGAAGTTAGATGTTAGGTAACCCATTCATGAACATTACTGTACATCGTAACAATTACCAGCTATGAACGACCAACAAACTATGGCACTGCGTGAAATTCAATCAATTCATTGGAAAGGGTGAAAGTGAATCAAGTCGCGGACGCACTGATCTCTATAGACTCCCGGTTAGTGTGAACCGGTCTAGCGGAAATTCCCTAGGGCTGGAAAAGTTCCCAGGACCACACTTTTCTTTTGATTTTTCCGGGAAACTGGTTGATTAGCGAAACTTCGGAATGAACTATTGAACACCAACAAACGACGAACAAACGATTGGACGTCTATAAAATCGAATTTGATAATAATTAACGGTGACGAGGGAGGACTTACTTAACCTAAATTCCCTAGCAGTTTTGTTTTAATTCTAATTAATTAACGGATCACCAACAAACGTTGGGAATGGATTAACAATCACCAACAAACGTCGAACAAACGATTAAAAAAAGAATTAAGCTGATCCGAGCTAATAAGGGGCTAAGTTTATGGAGCTTACGATTAAACACGATTCAAAACAAGAGATGCCCTCTCTAGTTTGTCAGCCTATCAATTCGCCGCGTCATGGACCGTCATGTGTGAAATTTTCTAATTGATTTTTGTACTCATGATTTCTATTGAAAATGAAAATATAAAATAAAAACTAAAATTCAGATCCGCTTGTTGAGATTGACAATAATAATATTATTGTCATTTGTTGTGTAGTAATTCAATATTTATTCATTAATTCGATTTAACATAATTTATTATTTTTTTTTTTTTTTTTTTTTCCTTTATTTATTTGATATACCTCGAAAGCTCCAACGATATAGAATGTCTGTTATCAGATTATTATTTCAATCCATACTAAGTCCTAGATTATTCAAGATCTACGATACTGGGACGAACGATGTGCGTAAAAAAATACAATTATTTTGTTAATATCAAATTTCTGTGTTTATTATCACATTTTGAAAGATTAGTCATATCATTAAGGTTATGATCATGATGTAATAAAATTATGAACCCAAAGTTTTCACAGAAAATTGCATTAGGTTTTGTGTTATTCGGAAATTTTCAAAATTTGACAGAAGCCGAATCAAATGAATTCCTACGCGTTTTCTGGGTGATTTTTCATTTTGCACCATAAGATTTAGGAAAAAAAAAAAGGCAATTTCCTGTGAAAATTTTTGAGACGATAATCCTGTTTCGACTTTTAGCCCCACCAATGTTATATATTTTCACCTTGTTATTGAAATTCGTGTTAAATTTACAGAAATCATACGAGCCACGTAATTTGGAAAAATGGGGAGATCAGATAATTACTTCTGTAAGAATTTCACAATCCATATAAATGAAACAATCGATAAAAACCTTCAGAATAACTATCTTTATAATTTCATTACAGTTTTCCCTGATGTGGTCTTTCAGCCTTTACGCTATACCGTTTGTAACGACCTTTATGTACCGACGCAGCTATCCTTTAACCGATCAGATTTGTTCCTTAACTAAAGTTGCCGCAGGGGCTGGATTCATTTTATTCGCATCACTAGTTGCCCGTGGCTATTCCAGAGCCACAAATCCTGTTTACGTTGAATTTCTTAGGACGCTAAATAAGGCAAGGGACAAATATGATTCAGAAACTAAAAGACAACTTCTTAGATACGATTTTGAATTCTGGGCTTGGCCAGTCGACTTCGAAATATCCAGCCAGGCCAGGTGAGGAATTGTTAGCTCAAATTCTGTTGAATTCAATCCATTTTACGGAAATTACGAATGAAAAGAGTTTCTGAATGTTTGGATCGCAGTTAAGATCTAAAATAGTTGAATTTCTCAATGAATGATTCAAATGAAAGTTGGTTTTGTATTATAATCGTAGAAAAAGTCAGCTGAACGCGTTTATTTTAAGTCTTAGAAACGTTCTAAAGTTGGTATATTTTTGCAGTAAAAGATTCATGAGATTTTGAGTAAACTTTTTGGCAAATTATTTCAAACCGTTTAATGAATACTCCCTCCAATTAAAGTTTGTAATTGGTCTATTCGCAATTCAGAAAGTTATTTGTATTTCAAAAGACACCAAAATAGGAGATAATTCCAAAAACCACAAGATTGCCATTTTTATGTTGTCCTATTTTTAATTCTGTTCAATCTCTGCAGCTCTGGTTTGAAGCGAGGTGTTTCCTTGCCCAGAAGAAACGAAAGTCTTCGAGGGCGAGGGGATCTGTTGATGGCACTGCCTTGTAGAATGTTATCGTATATTTTAGCGCACACTTTTGCCATTAAGCTTATGTATCCCGGGAGCATTTCAATTTTGAATTATGCAATGGGTGAGATTTTTCTCCATAAAAGCTAATACACAAGAGCCTCTCAATTTTGATTAATATTTTATTACAATTATCATCGTTACACCTTTTTCCTATGATAAATAAATTTGATTTCTTGTTTTCCTGTCTGATTAAGGATCTACGCTACTTCAAGGAAGAGTTGATCTCATTAAAAGAGGCGGAGAAAGATCCAAACTCGTTACTGCAGATGGAAATCATATAGACACGATGTTTGTTGATCAACGAAACAAGTAACTATTTTCAAATTCTAATAAAAGATACAACATGTTTCACATTTTATGTAGCGGAAAGTCTAATACCGAAATTTGATTTTTATGCATGTTTATTACTTTCTGGAACTGACTTCTTTTTGATTTGCTTGTATTTTTTTATTTTTCTATTTTTGTATTTCATATAATAATTCTGCAGATCCAGCCATGGGAACATCTTGGTTGTAGCTTGCGAAGGAAATTGTGGATTCTATGAAATCGGAATAATGGGTACACCTCTTAGCAAAGGCTACTCGGTACTGGGATGGAATCATCCTGGATTTGGGGGTAGCACGGTAATTGCTTCGATCTTATAATCCCCAAAGAATTTTGAGCAGAAGTCTGTAAAAATCGTTTTTCTCAACAATTGGTAGCCTTGTCTGAAGCGAACCTCTTCATTTCTGCTTTTGTATTTTAGGGCCTACCTTATCCATCGCAAGAACAATATGGAATCGATTGCGTTATGAGTTATGCGATAAATCGACTAGGATTTAAAGAAAATCAGATAATACTTTATGGCTGGAGTATCGGCGGATACACTGCTACTTGGGCAGCGATGAATTATCCCTTGGTTTCGAACGTGGTACGTGATTACATTGCATCATTCAATAATTGATGAAACATTCTAATTCCTATTCTAAATGATAATTGGAAACATTATTTTAAGATTCTAGATGCAACCTTTGACGATGTTTTACCCCTTGCTATTACAAGAATGCCAAGACCACTAGAAGGCCTGGTTCGCACTACTGTTAGAGAGCATCTGAACTTGAATATTGCTGAACAATTAGTCAGGTGTGCTCCAAAAGATGAGATTATCGATTATTCAAATCTAAATTTCTCTAAGGATCATAATTCTGTATTTCGAGCAAAGATTTGTCTTATATGGGGCTTGAATTCCTCAAGAAATTTCAGTAAAATCGTTTTCGGAAAATTAAATAATTACATATATTCTTAAAACTGTTACAATTTCTTCAAATTCCTCATCAATCATCACCGGATTATATTTTCCAGATATCAAGGGCCAGTTTTATTGATAAGAAGAACAGATGATGAAATGGTTTGCGCAATTACGGATAATTCGGAGAATACTTCGGAAAATACAGACGAAAATAACATTGCATGGAATCGAGGGAATCATTTATTAGCTAAACTTTTGACCCGTCGTTACCCATTTGTGTTACGAGGATCTCACGAATTAGCTCTTCTTAGAAAATTCTTATCCGTATCAAGTCCGCACGCTCGCCGTAAGATATTCGCATCTGCAAAATTTTTGATGCTCAAGTTGATCGACTCAATTCTCACATTTGAATATGTTATCCATCTATTTTTATTTGCAGGATCTATACTCGAGCAAACTGGCGTTGACGACGAGCAGTGTCTGGCTTTGATAAAAACATACTTGGCTAAGCAGGGCAGTGTTGTTAAATATCCGTCTGATCTTGGTGAAGATTTTGAACTTCCAGAAAGGCTAAAGCTCACATTGTTCTTAGTAAGTTGAGAAATCATTGAGAATTAACGGACGAGACTCAGATTTTATACTTTTCTCAAGAGTTTCAGAGTAGCTGATGAAAATTCTTCTTAATTTGCAGGCAACAAAATATATGAAAGATCAACATACGCAGCATTGCACGCCTTTGGTAAGGGAGCTTTTTCACCCTGGCTGGGACCCTGCAACTCTTGTTAAAGCAACTTAGCATGGTATATTTTAGCACAATTTAATCTGTCGTGTATAAATTTTGCATTTCACATTTTGCATTTCCCATTTGGGTATATCTGTTAGACAGATGTATTAATTCTTTTAATTTCCTAATGTCGGTAGCTAGTTGCGACAATTCAATCTCTATAAAACACGTCAGGTATTATCATTATTAATTTATAAATCTTCTTCGATTATCTACTAGTGCTGCTTACTTATATACATTTTTTTTCACGTGTTTGATTATAACATAATTATTTACATACATAATAATAAAATAGTCTAATCAGTATTTTAAATCTACGTGTTTTAAAGATTTCTAAATATATTAAACGACAGTATTTGTACGGGAAAGTCTTTAGTTTATTTGAACTTACGGATGTGAACGTGCTTTCAAATAATTTCTCATGATCGTTAACGCGCTGCAGCAATGTTGATTTCTTCTAATACGATTCACGGTACTTAGCAGAGTGCAAAGAATTCTATTCAAATCTCAGTAAAAACAAGGGAGTGAGAGCGAGATATGGTTTTATCAGAAACTATTTCGTGATGATTTATGTATTTGTGGATTGAAAAATAAAAAAAATTTAAATTATTTTTTCTGCTACAACGTATAAAGCAATTCACATCTCATCTATAAATTTTTCGTCAGATAATGAATTAAAATTCCTTATTATTTCGATGCAATACTGTCTTCAATTAAAAATGAAAGCTTCTCATTAGTACAAAGAGGTATGAAGTAAAAAATGACTGATTAAATTTTTTTACATCAAACGTTTTAGTATTGATAAATAAATACATAATATGACGAAGAAGTTCAACACTTTCACTTTTTATATTCTAAATAAACATGAACAAATATTTTATCAGGCGTCTTAAGAAAAGTACATGATATGATTTACGTGAATAATAATTTACAATATGCGTTAAGTTTTTAATGAAAAGGGGAACAAGCTAACGAACAAATTTTTCAGTACGGTGATTTCGAGATATTTCTTCCATCCCTCTTGTTGTTATTCTTAATATTCGAACAATTAATCTCCTTAAAATTCAACGGTATTTAACAAGAGTTAAATATATATTTATACTTTGGAATCAATATCTACTTCTATTCACTGCGTTACCAAGTAAACACGATAATTCGGGACTAATGATAGTCGACATGCAAACTTCGTGAGCTAAAGATGACGATTGTACGTTTGATTGATTAGCGTAAATATGATGTGAACCGTTAGGGGCAGTATTATATTTTCTTTGTACGGCAGTATCATAGTCAGGCGCCGGTCTATATGAAGGAAGTAAAGCTCGCAGAGTATTCATGTCTATTGAAGATGCAACGACAGGAAATGGAGAAGAAGAAATATCATTACAGCTGTTAAAATGTGCTTGGTTTTCACCTTTCGCTTCGTTATCTACAGTCACATCTCTTATTTCATCTCTTAAATCAATGTTATCTGTGTCCTGTAAAAGAGAAAGAAAAAACAAATGGAAATGTCAACCATGGTTCAAAATTAGTTTCTAGGCGAATTTTAGATTATCAAAAACTGATGATTATACTCACTAGATGATTATTTCCAAGTTTATCTGCCAGATTCGATTCTTGATGCTGCATATAGAATGTGTGCTGCGCTATGCATAATCGCCAAACATATTTCGCTGTTCTTGTATCACTGAATTGGAATTGTTTAGATTCTTCATTTTCTGATTGGCATTCTATCCTGAATGTTTTCTTGTGGTTTATCACGTTGCTTATGTCTTTCCATCTGCGAAAGAACCCGATTTCTTTCATAATTGAAGCAAAGCACAAAGTTATTCAATTCGGAAAACAAAAATCTACCTGTAAAAGGACGTTAGCTCTACATTAGAGTATCCAATAATTATTCCGTTTATCGAAATTCCAAGGAATATCTCGTTGTTTGCATCATCCTGAAAATATTCATGAAAAATATTCAAATTTGAGATTTAATTCAACGTTATCAATCCAATTACGAATATTATACACTAATATCGAAATTACTTTCGCCGCAAACGTTTCTCTCCCATATCCCTCTAGCTGTACAGCGATAGAGACATAGAGTTCCTCGGCAGCGGCTTGTGTCAGACCAGAGAGGCTTTTATATCGAATAATAGCTGCCGAAAGTAGAGCGTCTGGACCGCCAGGATCAGCTTGGATTATGTTCTGTGACAGGAACGAACGAAGGATTAAAAAATCGAAATAAACAGAGAAAAAATATGACTTTTTCTCATCAATTCCTGAAACATTGAATCATATCTCTCGCTCTCTCTTAATTATAGACGTAATTAATAATTATACAACTTGAACCTCAGGGAAAAGCATGCATTGTCGAAGGTACTCTGCTGTGTGACGCCGTGAATCGTAGTTTCCAAATTCAGCTTGCATCAAATAACTCGCTAAGGTACTAGCTTCTCGAGGATTACAGTGTATCCTACCTTCTATTACATCCATTTTTAGCTGCAGGTAGTAGTGGTATCTGAAATATTATGAAAAAGGCACAGGAGCTTCAGAATAACTTCAGGATAGTAACTGAAATATCTCATAAAAATCAAACGAATCGAGTTTTCTAATGTACTGAGTTTAAATCGAGTAATTTCAGCTTCTCAAGTCATCTTTACTGTGTTTCGAATTGATATTCACTTGTTATTAAATTACATTATACTATATATTATAGAATTAAATAGTAGTAGTATAAAAATCATAAAGAGGGATTCTCCTTCTATTCGCTCCTTTGAGTTTCAATACTTGCCTAGTAATTTCATCCTGAATGAGTTGCACGTCGTTGACAAAGTACATGACTCTTAATCTGAGATTAAAATTTCTAGCTTCTTTTACGAGCTGCCTTTTGAGAGGTTTGTCCATCTGTACCCATCGCAGAGTCGGAGGTCTGTGAACGGACTCGTAAGAGAGCCCAAAAAATTCTGACTGCCCAAGGCCTAGACGCTGCGTAACATTTGTGAGACATTCGTGCCCCAAACTATGAACGTCTAATGTACACTCGATGGAACGGGTATCCAACAACTCGACGCAAATAACATACTGATTTTTTGAAACCACATTATACTGTCTGCTTTTCTTTAGGTGAAATTTGAACGGCATTTTTCTTTTTCTTTTCTTCGTTTTATCATAGAAAGATTCAATTTTTATCTGGAACAATTTGGCAAAATCGTTATATTTTATGAGCTTGGGTTTATAATGCGAATTGTGATTTTGTTGTGTTAACGTTGTGAACTATTTTTTATACTGTGAGATATCTATTAGTGGAATTGAGTGAATCGAGTCACTTTCGAATAATATGAGGATTTTTTGTTTTGTTTTTTTTACAGTTAAAACGAACGCTTTCGAAATTGCGATTAATGACAATTTTACAAAGTTAGGTTAAGTTAGATCTCCGTCGCAACAAGGTTATATTGCTGAATAATTTGAATACGATACAAAAATGTACTACGCATCATCATTATTTAACGAGCTTACTTCTATTCTGGGAGGATAGAAATGTCGTTCGTCAAATATTTTCCAATGAGAAACTTGCGAATGTATGACGCGTGAAGTGTACTTATTCGTAGTATGTATGAACTTTTTTCTTCTGTCAAAAACTCACTTGTAAGTTGTAAGTCTTTTTTTTTTTTGGTATTGCGTGTTTTTGTTGTTGGGAGTTTAGTAGCCTAGGTTAATAAAAACCTTGTGCTCCATCTCATCAAATACATATTAGGCGTTTACGTCAAACATCCTGCTGCTACCGCGTTAAAAAATCTAAAAACAGTTCGGACGGACGCGTATGCATCGTATTTTTAATTTCTATTTTTTTTTTTTTTTTTAATGAGGAACCATTATTCTTATTCTGTGGTTATGCATTTCGTAAATAGAGCGGAAACTCTGTAATACTTGAAAAATTTTGAATAATCTTGAGACCATAGACTAAACTGTGAATGAGAGATCAGTGACTCGAAAATTCGCGGATTTTTTAGTTCAATGAACAATCGACGATCGTAGGTGCTGTCACCGTTGAGTGTAGAAGGTCTACACTCAACGCTGTCACTACCTGAACGGATTGGCGGTATTTTTCGAAAGAATGAAGACCGTTGGCAATGTAAAATTCACTTATTGTCGCGCTTTTGTTCGGAATTACCGAAACATTATAGACTTATTCAAATTATATCTGAAATTTTATAACCGGTCTTATTTTTCAAAACAAAGTAAAAAATATACAGAACCTGGTCGCTTTATAATTTTGAAATTGAAATGGAATAGTATCACGAAATAAATTCAAAAACATGATAACTGAGTTATGATTACACTGCAGAGGATCGTTGAAGATATATTGCTTTATACATCTTTGCATACACATATTCTCTCTTATTGCCCATGTGAATTCAAACTTTTTTTGGTGGGGTTTTCAGCTGGTGGAAATGTGAACAATATATTAATAACCATGACAAGAACAGACTTTTTGTTTATCTTTTCATACTGACTGTGTTTCATACTATAACGATTATAAGAATAAATGACATCAAAAGAATCGACATGAACCAATTCCTATACAATTATCGCCCGATCTTTCAATTTGGGGTCCCTCATCGAAAACAGGAATTCAGCAAGATGTGAATTCCTGAATAGATTGAGTAAAATGAAATAAAAAGTAAGAAAATGGTCATTATGGCTAAATGACTAAGAGCGCTGACGATCATTGGTCTGAAACCTATTAGTAATATATTGAGAAATCCATCACTTTCGAAAATAAAAAAAGATAAACACACATTCTGACGTACGCACTGTACATTTCACGGTAAATATACGTATATATATAACTCGCAGAAACGGGTTCAGGCGGTATTCAGCCGCGGAGAAGTACTGCTAGCGGTGTGATACACTACAGTTTGAAGTTTCCGCGACGTACTCCGATTACTCATACGCGGACGCGTAGCAGTCGGGATGACTTATAGAAACTCACAGAATTCTTTGATATAAAATTCACTCAGTCTAGCGGTGCAGTGCTAACTGCGTAGACAGTTAGAGATTCGATTTTGTTCATCGAGTGGTAAACTTGGAAATTTGTACACAATTCACTTCGTGAATGCCAATAGCCCCCGTAGCTTCGTGTTGGTGATTGTAGAATAACAATAAATATAATACTCATTGTGTCTGAAAAAAAGTGAAAATGATTAGAACCATGTTGACTTGGATGTGCGTATTACAATTTTTGTTATCTTGTTCCTGTCGATTTGTGCCCGCACAATCACTCTTCCACGATGCTCAGCTTTACGAAGGAAATCCATGTCAGTTGGAAAACGGGGCTGGAGTAGGTGTGTGTACGAGGGTTCTGAATTGTCCTGGAAAAATGCGAGAGATTCAAAACGGAAATTACAGCGATAGGGGTCGTTGTGGTTTTTCGAATTTTGACGAAATAGTTTGCTGCGCGACAAATCTCATAATGAAACTTGAAGATCAGGAAAGACCGGCCGATGCTGCCTGTAAAAGGTACAAAGAAATCGTGTCTGAACTTGAAGGTGGGACTTTCTTCTATACCGTTGTTTTCAATGGGGTTGCGGCAAGGGCAGGAGAATTTCCTCACATGGCAGCTTTAGGCTATCCTGCATCGGACGAAGAGGAGGGCGCTATTGGAGGGATAAAATACGTTTGTGGAGGGACCTTGATTTCGGAAAAACATATCGTGACCGCAGCTCACTGTGTCAGCAACGTTCACGAACTTGTTCCCGTCGAAGTATTGCTGGGTACGATAGATCTGACGAAACCAGATCCGAAAGGGATGCAACGGATCCCCATTTCGCGGATCATAAAACATCCCGACTATAGAAGGAGCCTCAATTACCACGATGTAGCGATTTTAGAACTTCAGAATTCTATCCAATTCTCCGGCTTCGTTCAGCCGACTTGTTTAATGACGAAACCAACGGATAAAACTAAGAACGCCAACCCACGTTTGGACATCCTTGGATGGGGTGCTATCGATCTCGAAGGAACAACTTCGACGAAACTGCTGAAGGCCACGGGTTTGAAAATCGTGGAGAAGAACGACTGTTCAAAGAGCTACAAAAACAATAGAGCACATATTCCAAACGGTTTGAACGAAGGAATGATTTGTGTCGTTGACCCAAATGTCACAAGAAGAGCGGACACTTGCTGGGGCGATAGTGGAGGACCTCTTCTTATATCGTCGTCCACGTTTCCCCGACTCACGGGAGTGACTTCGTTTGGTCAGGCATGTGGTGGAACCACACCTGGTGTCTACGCATCGATTTATCAATATTTAAATTGGATCGAGGAACAGGTCTGGCCGACTTCGAATTAAATCGATATTCGATGATATCTTGAGATTGAATTACCGACGGTGGATTCCAAGCACTACTTCAAGACACGATTATCGAAGAATAAATGTCTCGAGTCTGTGTTTTTTTCCAATACATTGGTATCACACTTACTATCCAAGCGAGAACCTACATAAATCCATGCAGATAGATTCTTTTAATTCTTCTTTCGATTCTTTTAATGTGAAATACCTTCTGATATTAGAAAATTGGATAACAATAAATACTGGAATTATATGTCACACATAACTTATTATTTCCGCATTGGTACAAGCTTAAGTCATTACGACAGTGAGCTATAACATATGGATCCATTGCCGGACCGAAACAGGTTCCCTGTATGTCAAATGTGTACGCAGGTCGTTAATTTCTATGAAATTTCATGAAATCCGCACAATATCTTTCAGAAACTGTTTCCCAAATCTGATTATGTTGTTCTGAACCTTTTCCATTCGATATTTTGGCGATAACGAAAATAATTTCTCGAAAAAATAGATATGTTCAAACAAGAGTAGGGATAAATATATCGGAAGTATGTTTTAAACAACATGAACGATTTGCTTTCCGATTTTCTGATGGATTCAACGACGGAGTGATATGCGCGGTTGACGCTAACACCGCCAGAAGAGCAGACACCTGCCTTGGCGGCAGTGATGGACCTCTAATTGTTCCGTCGACCACGTTTCCTCCACTTGCGGAATCACGTCGTTTGGTTTCGCATGCGGTGGATCAACACATGGCGTCTACGCATCGATTTATCACTATTTAAATTGGATCGCGGAACAGGTCTGGCCAACTTCAAATGAAAGTCCGCTTTGATGAATTGTTTATCCGGCGGCATATCCTTCAACCAAAGAACCCGAGATGGGATGAGATAGGCTATACATTTTATACGCGAGAATCAAATTTTCAATCACAACGCTTCAATAATATGATCTAACTGCACATATATGGTATAAACGTTTCCCTGCACAACATCTCGTAATAAGGGTTTTCATCTACGAGAGTTATCGTTATCATATCTAATACTTCTTTCTTGACACTGGAATTGACTGAGCCAATCCGACGTGTACGTCAATTATGAGATCGGGTTTTTCCGGGACAAATTAGTATTTGAATATAGTCCCTCTCACAGATCTGCAAGGATGCCTCAAGACACGAGGTAAGGGAAAATCAATTATTGGACTATTATATATTGCTGGATGCCAGGTCGAGACCTCAGTCTCGAGGAGTATTGCGAGCCATACGTATCCAACACGATAATTCTATCAAACGTTATTTTCTGCTTCTCATTGAACTCATCACATCTCCTATTTGGCTAAGGATCAGTTTCTTCGGCACATGGATGCTTAGTCCGCTATCTGTTGGTTCAAAACAAATCTACTATTTGGGCCAACACAAGAGCTCTGATTAATTATAACTATCAATTAAAATGTGGATTCGGATCTCCGCCCTCATTCTGCTCATTCATCACTGTGATCGCTACGTTCTGGCCAATAAGCTATTGTACGTGGATCATCAGCTCTACGAAGGAAGCCCGTGCCGCCTAAGAAATGGCGGAGAAGGTGTTTGCGTAAAGGCAACTGAGTGCCCTGCAAGAATATATCAAATTCTCAAAGGCGATTATAGTGCAGCTGGTCGATGCGGGTTTCAAAATTTTGAAGAAATATTTTGCTGCGCTACGAAGGTAACGGGAATATTTAAAAACCGAGAAATTAGACCGGCTGAAGTAGCGTGCAAGAGCATAAGGAAATCGTGCGGAGCATGCCTGACGGACATATTTCCACTTCTGTTGTAAACGGAGAATTCGCGGAGGTAGGAGAGTTCCCGCACTCGGATATCCTGTGGCCGAAAAAGAGGCAGCTGGAAGGACAAAGTACGCCTGCGGAGGTACACTGATTTCGAAAAAGCATGTGCTCACAGCCGCACACTGCGTTTGTAATATCCATGGGCTCGTTCCTAGCAAAATCGTGCTCGGAACGATCAATCTCGACGAAACGGACTAAGCTAATGTACAGCGTGTTCCAATTCCGAAAGTTATAAAACACCCCGATTATAAACGGAGTTTCAGTTATCACGATCTTGCAATTCTGGAGCTCGAGTATCCGGCGAATCTCACAACCGACGTCTATCCGACTTGTCTGACGAGAAAACCATTGACGAAAGAAAACGCCGATGGTTATGATTCGTTGGTGCTTCTCGGCTGGGGCGCAGTCGATCCCGACGGAAATACTTCAAGGAAATTAGTTGAAGCTCAGAGACTAAAATTCGTGAATGAGAAAAGATGCGGCAAGAAATACGCAACGTTCGAGCCAACATTCCCAACGGATTAGACGACACTATGATTTGTGTCAGACACCTTGATATCAATAGAAAAGCAGATACCTGCTGGGGTGACAGCGGAGGACCGCTTCTCCTTTCTTCAAATAATTTTACAGTCTTTATTGGCGTTGCGTCTTTCGGTCAAGCTTGCGGGGGAAATGCACCTGGCGTTCACGTTTCTGTTCATAAACATTTGGACTGGATGACCACGTTTGGCCGAACTCTGGCTAAATTATGTGTGCGGTTCATGGGCATTTCCGCCGCAAAATATCAAATCTATGCATTTTTGTCATAATCACGTAATATACATGTTTCCGTACTAATCTGCTCTGCAATCGTGTCTTCTGAAATAAAACAGCATATTATTGAAAAATTTGCATCAAATTATCACATTTCAAATGAATTCAATGCATTATACCTATGCCTAACGATTAAACAGGTATGAGATCATCGACTGCAGAATGTCGTCGATATAATAGGAAAATCGTTGATATTCCCGAGTCTACCGGACGTGTATAAACTATCTCATTTGGCGAGCTGCAGCCAACGAACAATAATTCTTAGTTGAAAGATATTCTGATGGTATTCTCGTTTTTTCAAGGATTTTTGATTGAAGAGGGACATTATTACCTCTTCCTCAGAGAGTTTAAAGGTCCATATTCGCACCCAGAACTTTATTGCTTAATCATGAAATACCAGACTTACCAATCATAATTGGCTCAACTTTATTATACTGATGATGGAGACACGTAGAATACTCGGACATTGGTAAAACCCAGGAGTAAGCAAAACGGGTTACAATGTGAGTTAAAACGCCATAGAAACAGGTTTAGTTCGAGAGATTGTAGAAGAACTTCGCAGGAGAGTATGATATTACAGTGACTGGCGCTTTTTATCATCTTTTTATCATATTTCAGCGACAATGATGAGCAATGCACACTCCGGAATGTAGAAATATTTATATAGCATATTACAAGGATGCGGATGGATATTGACCTCAGACCATGCTCGTGCGGTTTCATATTTTATACATCTCGATCAGTGTAATATGTGGATCACATATTATACCTATACTCGTGCATGAGTTTGATACAGTTGAATGAATCAATGAACCTGTGTTTTATCCTCATCTGAATTATATCGGCCAGTTGTTAGAGGTAATCGACTTTTCGAGAAGAAGAAATGTGATGGTACGTGTTTCATGATTTGTACTTCAAAAACTATTCTCTTCGATATCGGTATTCGGCAGTTAGTGATCTGCATGAAATTCGATCATCTTTTCATGTGTTTTACTGCTGGAGGAAATCCCCGAATGATTGAAAGAGATGAGAAATAGATTTATAATGCATTTTTTGGAATAGGATCGAATATCCAACAGACTGAAATTTAATGGTGACGTTGAGGGTAAAACACGTCGTATCGTCGACTACAGCAAGTTTTAGAAGTGAAATCCAAGAAATATATCTGTGATTTTGACATTTTATTGTATAGCAGTATTTCCACGCAGCCTTGTAGATGAAGACATCCCGGGCAGAGGACAAACGTGAGCAACATTCGAATGCGGAACACATTCGAATGAGGTTCAGGTCAATTGCTTTGCATACCTGACGAAACTGTACAATATAGACTCTCAGGCTTGAAATCTGTTGCCGCGATCGAATTTAACTACAGTGACTTGTATTTAATTATTATATCGTTCGAAGATATTTATTGCATTATCGAATTTATATATGATTCAAATATTCATATTACGTTGAAGAATGCAGACGGAGGTAGATATATATAGCTTAATCGATGTCATAGTTCCACGTGATTCATATACCTATAAGCATATAATATAATATATGCCTTGGAAATCCCAATGACGGTGTGGATAGTATTCTATAACAGTTGCGTACTTACATATAGTCTTTTACGAATTGAATTTAAACCTACAGAATACGTAGGCAGATACCGCGAATCTGTGTATAAAACTCAAAGAAATGTAGGTATATAAAGAGTCCTAATTGTTCGATAATTGTGAAATATGGACGCTTGGATTACTAATCTTAATATTCTATTATCAATAAAATATGAATATTATCTCGTTTTACGCTCGAAATTTATCAATTTATGACAACTTTTGTCGTATTTGATTCGAACCACTTCGCGCCAATGCCGCAATATGTTCTGGGAGTTCGGAAGAGCCAATCAGGAATTAATTCATCGATGCGTAGTATTTTGTGTGCACACATGTGTAATGACAGATTCTATTTAGAGCACATTAAATTTGGTTTCCTGTGTCCATACAGATAAAACCCGTCAAGGAATAACATGATTAAAATGTTTCCCAACCACTGGATTACCTCGTTGATTAATAAATTTATCCGACAATGAATTTGGCTAAAAAATCCAAGGTTAACCTACCAAAAGACTGGATTGTTGTGAATTCAACAAGCTTTCCAGACAGGGTTTACTTCTTCAATATACGTACCGGTAAATCATCTTGGAAAGAACCTCGCGATGAAATTAACAAGGTATGTTTTTCAATGAGAAATCATTGATTTACGCAACGAGTCACTGGATTGCGCTTATTTTCTACTTTCTAACCTCAAAAACCGAATCGCGAATCAGCTCACACATTTCTACTCAAATTTCACAGCATTTATTTCAACATATAAATATAATTTAACTTGCAAGTAGCCTAAATGCGGCCATTGTATCAATTTCATATTCAGTTCCTTCGTTAATGCTGTCACATCTTGTTCTAAATTCGATGTGACGAAGGTAACCTAACCTCCAATCGAACCCAACAGAAGTAAAATTTTGCCACGTCGCGAGAATGAAAAAAGGCAGAGATTATGGGCATGGAATTGTTTACGGAATATTCATTTACAGTCAAACCCTGGTAAAACGTCTCAAAAACGTAAATTCTCAATTGAAAATGAAAAAGATGAGATTCCCACGGGAACGATGTGTAGCCCGAGATCCACAGGAAGAGAAAAAGCAACGGCGAGGAAAGTGCTGCGAGCTAAAAGACCTTCTGAACCTTCCGGAACCAAAGAAACACCGCAAATGAAAGAAATGAGGCGGAAAATACTGGAAAAAGAACGGTCCAAACCTTCATCGAATGTAAAGGCGAAACCTGGAGGTTCAATATCTGAAAATCGTGATGAGAAAGCTCAGAAATGTACTAAAAGCAGTAAGTCAATCCCTCAGAAACGTTTCCCGAAGTCACAGAATAGCTCTGATACTGTGAAAGAAATTAACGAGGTTTCAGAAGCTAGAAGTACTCCAACCGCTGAAGAATCGAGGGCAAAGAGATCGATCACATCTAGTTCTGTGACTTCATCTCAAGATTCGACGATAGTTTCAAATGTTACAAGGAGTTCGAGGATCTCAGGTGTTCGAAGCGAGAAAAGTACTGAAACCTCTACATTCATTCCTACCCCCCGAAATAATACTCCAAAGAAGAATTTAGCTAAAAAGCGGTTGGATAGCCTGAAAAAGGTTCTAACCAATGAGCGTAAGAGTATTGAACCCACCATTACTGCTAAAGTAGCACGACGTATGCTCTCACAGGATTTCGAGCAAAAAAAATGCCATACAGTACCAGTACGAAATTCGGAAAACGTTCCAGAGGAACCAGAAAGTGCAATAGGTAGAGATTTTCAACTTTCCTTCTATTTTTCATCTCCACAATTGACATAAAATTGTATTCCAACTTAGAAAGTTTCATTTCTTTGCTTCGTTAGTCTTGATATTTGCCCTGCAGAGTATGAGTGTATAAATTTAGTCCTTAAATGATATTCTATGACTTACTTTACTAATAATCGATCTATGATCAAACTCTAGAAGTGTCACCAAACATTTCTCGAAATGCGGAATTAAGATTCAAGTCACTCAGAGCGAGGCTGTCAACAAGTTCAACTTTGTCAGACGTTCGGAATACCGAAAATAACGGAAGATTAGATGAAGTTGCAGCTAAAGCGTCAAAGATCAACAGAACTATCAGGAAACCTGTGAAAAGAGGTGGAAAAACTGCTTCCACAGTTATGAAAAGTGTTGTAACTGATCAAGATAAAGCAGGAACATCCAGAGATTATCCTGATACGGAGACTCACCCAAGGGACGATTCATTTTGGGAAGAAATGGAGTGGGAGCCAATTAAAGAAGAAAAAGTGATCTTCGAAGTGAGCAAATACGAAAATAACACTTTCTCTAGACTTTCAGGCTATGCAAAAGGGAGCGAAAATGAATGTATACTTTTTATTTACAGATTCAAGAAATTCGTACACAGCTTTCCACAGATCAAAGCTCGCAGCAAAAAGTTCCTGATTGTACGATAAGTGAGCTGGAGCTTTCACAAGTTTCACAAAATACCGATAACCGGACTTTATACGTCGTTATAGACACTAATGTCTTTTTGTCCAATCCTAAAACTATCACCGAACTCCTAGAAGAGTCGGGACAAATTAATGGGCGTTATAAACCTGTTGTTGTCGTACCTTGGATGGTATTACAGGTCTGCATTCACTCATATTTCATCTAAGATGTACAATTTTATTTTGATTTTGGATTGAGATGACTCAATATTCAGCAAGAAAAAATCAATTTTACTTGAGAACTCAATGTCTCAAGTGTAGGGTATTAATTCCTCTACGACAAAACTCAATTTCTATTTGATTTAATTTCATGAAAACCTAATTTCCAGTAGACTAAATCATTATTGCTTGAGAAAAAGTTACTTCTTGATCAAGAAACTTGTTTCCATTGAAGAAGAATTAAGTTTTTCGTGAAGCCAACTAAGTAGTCTAGTCTAGAATTAAATGGTATCTATTAATTATTACTAGAGCAAAAATGAATCTGTTAATTTCGTTTTCAATTAGGAATTGGACTACATAAAGGACAACAAATCGAAAACAAAGTCGTCTAATTTACAGAAGAGTGCTAAAACAGCTGTAGATATGTTATTTAAATATTTCTCAAGCAAGCATCCAAGACTGAAGGGTCAAACGGCTGAAGATGCGGCCTCAAATAGAATGAAATTTCAAGTCGAATCACCAGACGATGAAATATTGCAAAGTTGTTTGCAAATACGCGAATTAGGATATACAGTTGTAAGTAAATCAGTTCCTATATAACACGTTCTTCAGATATTATTGAAGGTGTATTCAGAAATATTAGACCAAAGTTAATCAATATCAGACAAACACATTTCATTCTTTAGAGTCAAATCAAATAAAAGTATGTCAATTTCACAGTTTTTGTTCCCCAAATTAACCATTCTTTCCAGGTTCTACTATCAAATGATAAAAACCTCTGTAACAAAGCGATGGTAAACAACATTCAAACTTACGGAAGGCAGGATTCTATTCAGGAAATGCTTTCGCTGAATAAGAAAGAACTAAAATCAAGACCGTCGAAAAAGGAATCGTCAGTAATTCCTAAAAACCCTGGAGGAGAAATTGTTGATTCGAAAGAAGCAGAAATATCCGACGATATTTTCTGTGAGGCAAAAGCGATAATCAAAAACTTTCTATCCACTGTACGTTTATACCGGCATATCCCGTTTTTTTATTAATATTGATTTCAGTTACTCAGAGTTTAATATAAACTGTCCAGATTTTAGCTAAAGAGATGGAAAATTTGTATGGCGAGAATTGGAAAAAGTATACGATAGTTCAGCCTCCCTGGTCCGTTAGCGACGTTCTGAAATGTACCTTGAAGCATTGGATCGCTGCGATTAGCGATGTTTTTTTAAGACAGGCTGAATCCCTGGTTTCAAAATTGTCTGACATGTTTCTCAATGCTCCGAGTAAGCAGACAAAATGATGAATTTTTTGAAAATGTGTCTTTTCTATGTTAATAAAATTCATTGAATCATGAGATTCATTAATTGAACGATAAAAATGTTCGTTTTTAGAATACGGTCAAAGTTTGAGGTATGTCGGGGAGGTTTTAGAGGTATGCAACGATCTTGTGCAGATGATAAAATCAAAAGATTATCAGCAATTATCAGAGAAAACATACCGCGCTATCAAGGTAATTAATGAATAATTCATTTGCTTCATTAATTATCAGAATCTGTTGGTATTTTGGTAAATAGGTCGTTTGGTTTAGGAGCTGATGGACAATTGTAAAGAAAAAATGAAAGAACTTCAGGAAAATAGGAGCGAATCTTTGGCCATCGAGGTTGAAAATGATAAATTAAACGACGAGCAAAGGGCTAATAATGCTTTCAAATGCTTCGAACGAATATGGACGTTTACGAATAATTTTTGGTGAGAATAATTCGCAGTTTAGATTGTTGATTCATTGGGAGGAAAAGTGAGAAATACTTTTTGTGCTTTAGGGAAACAAAAACTGTAAATATTCGAAATCGAATGAAATATTTTAATGAATTTTTAGCGGACTGACTGCGGACTTGACTGGAATTCCTCATTCCATAACTTACAAAACTTCTGACCAAGTTTTACCAGCGGAAGTCATAAATCGAATGCAGCCAGAGTTAGTAAGCAGTTTAAATAAGCTTATCCACGCATTAAGAACGTGAGTTTTTCGGTTTTTGCTTTTCAACTCCTACTATTTTCTTTATTGGAGTCGCCAATTTTTCAATATAGATTCAATTTCGAGGTGTATTTATCGAAAATATTTAACAATTCCTTGCAGGGTGTTAAACGATGATGAATATCTAACTGCAGATCATCCGGTGCTGGTTGCACTCCACCATATTCTGATTAACTACTATCCAAACTCTGATGCGATCAACGATTCGAGGTATTTAGATATTGTTGATCTTTTGTTCTGTATCAAAGTGAAAAAAGAATTTTTAAGAACTGGCTTGATCCAGCTACAAGAATTGAGTTACCAGTTTTGTCGGATCGCAGACTTTCGATCGACTGCAAACATCGCTATAAATTAGCGATGGCGCTATATATACTTATTTTTACTATGCTGTTATGGTTCGTAAACTTATGAAACCTCGCAATGTAAATACACAAATATCTAATTTTGTTTTGTTCATTTTTTGTTCTTATTTAATTTGATTTATTCCGTTTATTTCCAAGTAAATGGATAGATGAATGTGAATGAAACGGTCTTTTAATTTTTGTGTTCGTCACATCTCAAAAAGATATTCAATTTATTATTTTTATTTCTATACTGGTTGTGACGATGGTTCTTCAAATTTCCATCGATCATTCCCTCTGCGAGGTTTATCGTGAGATTACAAAGAGTTTCGTTTTGATTTGGAAAAAATGAAAGACAAAGTAAATAGATTCTTAATCGGGTTTAGAATTCAATTCGCCAATAAATTCACGTTTGTGAGGCTTTTTTGTTTGTTTCTTGTTGCTATTGAGCAATTAATGTAATGTAATGTAATATAATATAATATAATATAATATAATATATTAAATATCACAGAGCTGGAGACGCTGAGATCGAAAAAGGTGTAGATAGAATACCTATGTTATGTATTTATAAAAGAAAAGGAAAAATGAAAGACGAAAAGAAGTGAACATTTTCGTGTGAATCTGAAACAATGCCATATAAAACCATAGTATAATATTTTATTAAACAAAAAAATAAAGTTTTCTAATCGCATATTAAATCGAAATATACATTTTTATTCATTTCCTTACTTATAAATTGAAACAATATCTTTTCAGGTTTTCATCTCAGTTTCCTAATCTTTTATGCTTGTAAAGACTGATTTTTAAACAAACGATGTTAACATTATTTTCGTTATTATACAATGTCTCGATTTTGGAAAGAAGGCAGTCCGGTGAAATTTCAAAGCCTTAAATAACTAAAAGAAATACTACAGAAATTGAATTCCATTTTCCAAATTTCAAAATCTAAATCAATGATTCGAAAGTAGAGAAAAACGAAAGAAATTAAAAAGTATAAAAATTGTTTAATCAATATAAATACGTTTTTAGTGATTGAAAATTCTGCCGAGGTAGCTACAAATTGAGCAATCAATTAATCGACCGCTTCTTTTGACCGCCAGATAATTCTTTTCTTCGCTTATCATTCAAATTCAAAATCCAACTCCTGGTTTGTTCTACGATCGAAATATTCCACCGTTTCTGCACGCGAGAAATGAGAATGAGCGCCTAATTCTTGTCTGGTTCGCTGGCCTAAAAGGTTTCTACTACTTTTACGTCTTGCCTTACGGTCTTATCCACTTAAGCAGCTAGTTCTATCGTTCTTAGCATTCCCCCGACTCGAAGGGCATCGGCTACTTGCGCGCCTGATTGTAACATACTTCAAAATCTACTCATTGGATAGCTCGCGGAAATTTTTAGATATTATCTTCTACTTCAGCCAGCTGAAAGTTAAGACACTCATTTTCGACTGACAATGAAACACCATTTTTGTTGTTCTCCGAATGGAATAGCTGTACGCTTCGCATCGGTTATGAGTTGCGAACCTTCTGAAAAACGGTTTTCACGTAGTCTTCCGCGGTTTTTTTTTAGGAATTTTTCAGAATTTTTTTCTCACTGTATCTTTTTTCTCTCGTAATTCGATCGTTGAAATTATTCGATAATCACAGAATATCCGAATATCAATTGGAAATAATAGCGCGAGATAAACCAAGAATCGAAGAAAAGGGTAGAACCGGTATGGATACATACGAATTATTTAATTCCTGTAAAGTAAAGGAAATCCTTGAGGGCTCGGTGGCTGAAGCCAGTTATCCTTATAGTACTGAACCTGTTTAGTTTCCACGACGTGATACGTGTAGGCATGTCTCGAGGTCTGGCTCTTATTGGCATTAGAAAAATGAACGACTTGTCCATGAAGGAGTATGCAGGTACCTCGCTTGACAGGCACAGCTCGGAAATTACTTTGTGGATAGGAAGGCGCGGATTTATCGTAAACCAGGAGTTCATTCGATTTTTCGTCCTTGTTTCGCGTGAAACGGCGATGCACTCCGCTGTTGTGGGACCCCGGTGCTATCCACAGACATCCGTTCTCCACTGTTGCGTCCTCTAAAGCTATCCAGAAACCAATAAGCTGACATGGCTGCGTGTAGAGGAACGTCGCGTCTTGATGTGCTACCACTGAAATTTTTGAAACTACAGTTTTTGCCCATGTATTTCACGCTGCATAGTTAATCAGACTATTTCATTTCATTGCCTCAAGGTTATCGGATATTTTGGAGAAAGTCCCATTACTTTTCGGCGTAGGTATGCATTGAATAGGTTCAGAGGTAACTGAAAACCTACCTTCGGACCCTAGACCTGGATTTTTGTAAATATACATCGACTGGCAGATAGCTGGTTCTTGAAAGTTTAGTTGGAAGGCAGCTTCTTTCGCTCTGTCGTCGAACGAGATTTTTTTGAAGACTGGATGTTCCCAGTGCAGAGCGTGTCCCACCTATCAAGGGTATTCCATGAATCGAATTAGCTATCGATATAACAAACCGGAAAGAGCCGGCTCATCCATATTTTCGAAATTTTCGATAAAAAAGAACCGGGGAGAAATGAAAAAAGAATGATTTTCACCCAGAAGCAAATTCTTCCGAATTTTACTTCTTTCCATATTTATTCGTTCGAATGAGCTCAAAGGATAAAGTCTCGATAAAGATTGTTCAAACCTTGTTCAGGGATACCCTGGGATGAACTTTGAGCTTTCCGTCATCCTCGAGAGCTCCGGCTTCAAAAAAGTAGCTAATTTTGTGGGCACTGTCAAGGAAATATTGATCCTTGTTCTGTGAATGAGGATTATTATGAATCATCCAGAATACGGACACGTAGTACAGAATTTTAAAGGGGCTAGAAACTTACTTGGGGTAATTCTACGGTATTGAATACTTTTCTTTCATTTTCCGGGGGTAAATTTGTTGTGAATTCCTCTCCAGCAGCTCTAAGCTCTTCGACCTCACCAGGTGAAAGATAATCTTCCAGCACGACGTAGCCGTCGTGTTGGAACTGAAAAAGAAAAAAAGAAAGAAAAAAGATAGACCAAGCCTTTGGATCGAGAGTCTATGATGCAAGACCTGCACATAACATGGTTTTCGCCCATTGTTTTTATGATTTCTTTAATTGGGCAATGAACAATTAACAGAGCTATCAAAGCCAACGTCCTCTGCGGGTGATCAGCTGTATACTAAATAGAATACTCTTAGCCGCAAAGGTCGTTCTATTTCTAAAACGGAGCACTTCCGGATGATGTGCGGGGCTGATCGGGTTTAAATCGATTATATTATCCCAGGCGATAATGGCTTCGGGCCCAGAAAGAAGAACACGGTTTCACCGAGCTTTTGCTCATTTTGAAATGCAGATAAACTGCATCTCTAAACAACTAAACAACTGTAGAACGAACGAAGGGAGGTTCCCCGGCGTTAACGCGCGTCATAAACTTTTTTCGTTCGAAAACATATCGATCCTCCGATTTCAATCGCATAATTATAGTTTCCCAAACGCATACCTACATATGTATTCACAGTATGACTCTTTTACATGTTACTTTTTTTTTTTTTTTGTTACGTTTCCAAAAAGCTTTGACGTGGTCAATTTGGCGCACAAAGTCAACGGAATTTCCGAAATAAACAGATGATGATCTAGCATGGCGTGGGAAGAGCGTCGCGAGTATGTGTCTCAAGACGCCCTCCAAAATTCGTTCTCGATAAATTTCTCTGTGATATTTTTTCTGGATTCGAAAATTGCAGGGTTTCGTGTAGACGAATGGTGTAACTGCAGTTTATATCCGATGACTCATCACCCTGTTGAAGTTTCTGTACAAATTCCTCTGCAACAGTCGTGTATCACCATTTCGTTGACAGAAGCAAAGGTCGATCTGATATTCGTGCCATGTTCGGTCGAAGAAGATTAGGAACACGTAGCAAAATCAATTCGCCCGTAACCTAAAACAATTCTAACAATCTACAGATACGAATTTTGTTTCAGATTATCGACGAATCAATCACTTCCCAGATTCCTAACTTGTTGAGAAATAAAGATTTGCGTAATATCAGCGTAAAATTGAACTAACATTTCGATAATTATTTCTGTAATTGAAGGATTATGACGTTCTTCAATCAATGAAGTAATCAATCAACTAAAAATCGGAGGCGAGCTGCTAAAATAACGTTTTCAACTTTTTGAATCAATCTTTTAGGTATATGTGTATGTATTCGTGGGGGGTACCCGCGCGTTCTTTGGTGATTGTCTGAAGCGGAAATAGTTGAATTCTAGTGACGCGGAGACTGTGAGGCGTTTGCTTCGGGAGCTGCTTTGCTGAATGAATCTTCAAAGACAGAACAAAATCCTCAGCAGACGCAGTTATAGCTCTATAATATGTCATATGTGTAGGTATATCCGTCTGCTGCATGGCATAGCATGATTGCAAACTTACGTGTCAGACGGTTTTAGAACGTGAGTAGTAAAAGGCGCCAAATATTTACCGCTCATTCTCAACATTTGACTTTCGTGCATATTATGATTATCTTTATTTTCATCCATCTCAAATCTCATTCAATTTTAGCATACTTCTTGAGAAATCGTATTGCCCTTCAAACGATGACGCGGCCAATTTTCGTCAACAATGTTTAGAAAAGTAAGTAAATTGTACAATGTAACAGTTAATTCTTCTCCCGATCACGACTGCGGTGCCACTTATGATCGAGTACTCGTCGGAGCGAGATCCTGACGCGACTTCCAGTTTTCGTCTGTACAAAATATAATATATCGTTATACCAGCAACGACGCGATGCCGTTACAGTGTTCGTTATTTAAAAATAGCTTCAACCGCGTGTGCGCTAGTTCACGGTAAAGGGTAAAACAACATCTTGCTTCAATATTAGGCCATTGCCTCCCACTGTCAAAATTTCGGTAATTATCACATCTAGGTCATTATCTGCAATATTTTCAAACAAAGCGACGTCAGTTTTGGATTTCGCTCCATTTTCGCAGCAGGATGAGATTTCGGATGTTTCTGGATTTCGAAGAGTGAATCTCTCGGAAGCAAAAGCACGCATGTATCGTAAAACTCGGAATTTGAAATTGAGAAGACAAACATGAATCAATATATGATTATTGAATACTCATCCGAATACGGTTTTTCACCTTTTTCCGTTCATATATACGAGCGAATCGCCTACCTACTGTGTACAAGTTTAAATGACAAGCGTGATGCAAGCTGAGTTATAAATTGATAATAATTGCGAAAAGAGGTTGACGTTTGAACCGGTTATCTTTTCTCCAGGTTTTCTCGATAGCAATACATCTCTTGACTGGCATTGTAAACGTATGCATGCATGTGCAGAGTATATTAAGTTCCTGATGCCGTACAGAGGGAGCGAGAAAGAGAAAGAGAGAGACATTCGCATAAACATATGTATGTATATACGTAATAGAAATAAAAGGAGAACAAGTCTTTCAGCTGCTATATCTGCAGTTACATACTCCGTATACAGCAGTCGTTGAATCGTTTTACTCACTTTTGAAAGTATGTCCACCTTCATTTCTGGATCGCAGTTTATGTGTATTTTTCCTCTTTCGTTCTCAAGATAATGCCAATTGTCCGTACAATTGGATTTTTTTACGATGGACTGTACGTACGATATATTTTCAAAGAAAGAATAATGGAGAAAATGATCGAAACGACAGAGACCCGGAGAATATTTGCGCGCCAAAGATTTTTTCTAATATTCGGAAAAATATGAATAAATAAAAAAAATGAAGACAATTTATGACGCCTCGAATAGAAACTTATAATCGTGAGGCTAACCGCTCCGTGGCACTTTGAGGACTGTGGCTATGGGTTGAGAATCGGGAATATGCTACGCGGACTGCGGAAGTGTCGGCGATCACCGAGGCGCAGAAGTCGGTTTTGTCTTGCAGTTGGGTAATAAGCGGCTAGAAGGGCGATTGGAACCCGAATTGACGATTCTTGAATTGTTGTTCCATCGTTAGAGAGAAGGAAATACCATGAAATGCCGATAACCGTTTGTTTATGAATTATTAGACATGGGGAAACGCTTAGCGACAAATTACAGTTTTGTTTATATTCAGAGTATTTAACCATCAAAAGTAAATCAGAACCGAAGAAGAACTATTCCGTCCGTTGTAGAATTTGAGAATCAGTCTGATCGTCGCAAACCTCCCGCAGATTATTTGCATTATTTTATATTTAGACTCCGATTCCGGTGGAATGTACAAAAATTGCATAAAAGTAGCGAAGAATGCAAATAAACGCATCTTGACCCAGTTTCATATTTATAACCATATGTTTGTTGCATTATACTCCGAACTTGAAAACCACGGCAATAATAGATTCCCGATAAAACGAAAACGATGGCGAGTCTGCGCCTGATTGTGCGCAACCCGCGTAACATTTTACAATGTTTGAAAATCGTCGTTCGGATGCGCGCGCGTTGCATATTGAATACTTTATATCACCGGTAAGTGGCGTCATCTGAGGAACAATTTTCCCAACTACTTTTGCCGTCCCTGAAACGGCGGGATCTCGTTCAAATTTTCTGCTGATCAAAATTGATCACTAATTACTCTGATGGGTATGGAATCATGAACTAGAAATAGAAATAGAGGAATAGCCAACCTTTTTTTTATTGTAGTTATCATTCATCCAGGAATTTTCATTACAGAGATATTTGACGAGGGTGGAGCGGCGGGGGGGGGGGGGGGGGGGGGGGGATAGCCACGGGAAAGAAATTGCACTTCCCGTTTATATTCTTACCGGAGTATATCTACAAGTAAGTCGTAGTAATAAAACTATAATTGCAGGTTTATCGTTACATCTAAGTGCCGAAGTTGCGTTTACGAAGACGTTTTAAACTTAATGTAAACTTGTATAGGCGAGTAGGAAGACAAACAGATCTATTAACCCAGAGCAGAGAGCTAGGCACTGCGGTAATCGACTCGTTAAGTCGTTATATCATCTTAATTTGCAATCACTGCCAATATTCACGTTGGTGAAAACATCCTCGTATGCGTATGTATGTATATACATACCATACATGTGCACATGTAATATAAATATACTGTAATCCACCCACATTCGCTAATCGCACATTATTTCAAACATTCAATTATCTTATCTACATTACTTCTACACGTGTATGTATGTATGCACATACATACATATTAACACAATTCGTAACGACCAAGTTTAACGATAATTAAAACCGTAATCGTATCGCATGCAGCTTCATAATCTGCAGAATTATTAAACGATTTATACTTCCTTTATAATCATGGTTCTTATTCAATCAAACACATGAGTTTGCATAAATAGGATTTCGAATTGAGTTTCTTTCGTTCCTCCCTATTTTTTTTCACTTCTTCTAATACACGACCGATGAAAAATTCTTCACGAATCATTGTATTGGACAAAATCAAAAAGAATAACAATCCAGATCATATAATCATCGACTTTGATCATCCCCCGTGACCGATGCTCCAGAGACCTATAAAGATCAAATTAGAATTCCGTGAGGATCTATATAGATCGAGGAAAGAGAATTCGAGCCTGTAGAAAGTATCTAGGAGACAAAAAAAAAAAAAAAAAGACAAAAAGAAAATATCATAGATTTGATTATCTCTTTGAGGGGTCACGACTGACGAAGTGTCATGCAGCTAGCCAGTGGAGGCTGCCTCGTGCAGGGAGTAAATTCTCCTGAGTTCATCTGTACTTATAGTTGGTTTAACGAAGTGTATATGTCAGATCACCACCGGATCTCATAAGGCAGTGTTCTTCGTCGTGGCAGCGGCGGGTCGTAACGCAAGTTGCGAAGATTAACGTGGATGATCTGGGCTGATCGTTAAACAAGTTTTCTTCATCTTCGTTGCTGCGATTTATACTTCCGTTTTCTACTCATCGGTAAACTTCAAATACAGCAAATGCTTATACATGAATCGGCGGTTCTACAGCTGCGCTTCTACAGTAGTACAGTAAATCCAACATAGTACCAACACAGTACCAACCCTCCAACCCTTGGGAAATTAGTTTAAACGCTCGCGTTAAACTAACTAGATACGATACGGTCGCGGTATTTTGCGGTGACTGAATTGTGGTATTATATGATTAATTTCACTTTCCTGAAACGGGGAAAAACATAGAGAAGCGGAGAAACGGACGAATCGGACACCCATTCTCAGCCTGGGGAGAGACACACCGTGAACCCGATTAATAGGTACATATCTATTCAAATTTTACTGTACCGTAATTTGAAAAAGTTGATGATATTTCGACTAATTGTCTGATCAAATTGCCCGTACAACAGAATTTTGTGTATTTTTTTAGATCTCCTTCATTTGGGGGTTTCTGTATGTTGATGATCTTGAAAAAAAGGAAACACAAAATCGAAAACGATTCGTAGAAGTAACAAAAACAAAAAAAAAAAAAAAAAAACTGATTTTCAAAATGTATCGTCGGATGAGCGAGAAAATTGTTCACTTGGTCTCTAAATGCTCTTCATAAGTACGTTACAAATGTCTAGTTTATTAGTTCAAACGTTTCTGTTCTAATTTTTAAACACGATTTAAAGACGTTTGCACATTTTTTGTTATTTCACTCTCTCTTTATTTTTCAATCAGATCACTTTTCTTCGATAATTGGATGGATAAGTTTCCGAGTCTATTCGCCCAAATTATCTCATCCAGATTTATCGGCAAATCAGTTTCAGTTGATAATTAATTATTCATTCTATTCGAATCTAAAAATGGAAACGGGTTCGATAATCGTGGCGCGTGCGTGTATTTTTAGTATTTTCAATACACAAATATACAAGTTTAATGTCCGTATGTGCACACACAATACGGTCACAGTATAAATAGTGTCCATAGATAACCCGACCCGGCGTATAACTTGCATCTATAACTACAGCTCTATACTGATGTGAGTGCATACGTACAGAGACAGAAACAGAAAATATCATTTGCGAGGCCTGAGCTAATTACACTATGCGGGACTTGATCGCTATACGTTCTTCGTTCGTTTTAATTATCAATTAATATGTCGCAGAATTCACGAGTTCAATACTTCTTCCGCATTTATTACAAACCATCCAGGTACACTTACTAGTTCGATTATACTAATTCCAAGATTTCAACATCTTAAATCATGACGTATTAGTTATGTGACCGCGACACCATATTTCCAAATTATATCCGGGTAGGTGCTGTAAATCTCGTGACAAGGTGTCTGACATAATATCTCTCTCCCCCTGTCGCTCAATTAAATCCACTAATCAAAGCCGTTAGGGTATCGTAATTAAAGTTATCTTGTAGCTTGCGCGTAATTAAGTGATTTATTCGGTTCGAAACCCTGATAGACATACATATTATATTGCCACTATCTCCGCGTAGAATATATTGTTATATTATTGTAGTAGGTATTGCATGTACATAGGATTGTATAAAAATATATAGATATCAATTTATAAATAGGTTCCTTATCAAAAAATTTCATGGGAATAAGATGCGCACGTATTTTCGAGCTAATCACATCGGCAGCTTTTAATTGGTTTTCGGAAGGCCATTGGCGAATTTATTCGGATAGCTGTGGATCATATGTCGACGTGTAACGAGAATAAACCCGCGATAACCCGTTTCCAAACGAATTGGCTCATTTTCATTTAATTTCGGTCCACGTCGATTCGTTGAATACTGTTCAGAATTTTTCAACTCGTAAACATCCGACCTCTATCTTTTAATCACGAGCGAAAAACGTCGTCAGATACCGTCGGGGTTCTAGGATTGTGAGGCCGAAGATGGTGTACGCCTCGTTTGATAAAGAAACTACTGAATTGATCAATTTTGAATTATAATAACAGTCCTGCAGGTGTGAAGTGCTGCTCATTCATCAATTTTTTATTCTGAATTGACTCGCCAAATTTTATGGAGGTTTATAATCGGCTGGGTGTGTAATCATCCCGAGAATGAGGGTCGCCGACTGTAAATGGCGCGGAGTGCGGTAGCCTAATGGTTATTATGAATAACAATTTATCGGCTGACTTGAATCCAGTAGAAAAAAAAAAAAAATAGGAAAAATGGAAACAAGGGAAATAGAAAGCAAAAAAAGAGAGAAAAAGGGAAAACCAGATAAAGAAAGAACATAAAAAAGGTCCGGTCACCCCGATGGCCCGGTGGCATTGCACTCCGTAGAGATGGACGTACGCGTTCGTACTAGTATTAACATTACGCGACGTAGGTGTTTATCTATATTTCTATAACGTTACACGAATACAGTATATCGCATCCCTGGGTCTGGGTGAGTTGCGTATCGGGTAAACACGATATTATTCCAGGAATATCCCATTCGCCCAGACTGCACAGTATTTACGAGATATTATTATTTCTCATACTTTTTGTATCATAATAATATACATATTTTATGTATGTACATACATACGTACGTACGTCCGTATTGGTCTATTTTTCAATCCCTTTTCGCATGAGTGATGCAGTTGTTCAGTTCCACTGGTGTAATTGTTAAATTGCTAATTATGCAAAAAAGTAAACTACAAAAATCGTTTTTATCGGTGTTGTCGTCTCACACGTCTTCGACGTCGAATTCGTCTTGTTTCTTTGATACATGAATATACTGTACGTGTGTTTGGAACAACAATATATTAATGTCATACATAAGCCGCGTAATCTACTATACAAGGTTGTAGACTGTGATCCGTAGATTGTAGACAGAATTTTTGACTGAACATAGCGTGTTTACAATTTCATGGCGCATGGGGAACCTCACACCAGGCTACAATCCGCAGTGCTCCGAACCTCTTTCACAATTTCTTTTTTCACCCTCTCTGTCAAATTCCCTGAAAGTCTGATCCCTCTGATTCATACTCGTCGGACACCAGAAAAAAAAGGATAACCAAGAAGCTGTATTATAGGAGTTTGAAATTCTCGGATTTGCGTAAACTTGAAATAGAAGACCCAGACGATTCCCCCAAAAATTGATTATTTTTTCATAAAATTTTCGGCTCAGAATTAGCTCCTCGCTCATTTCACCCTGATTCGCCCGGCATAACACTCACATAGGACACGGAAAGCTTACTTTTCATCGGGCTCTTAGATAACCTTCCAAGCTTTGTGTCACGTTATGTCTCCCGAGCTTTTTCATGGCTCTATACTCTGTCCAACGAGAGACCGACACGCTTCCGAAAGGAAATGCGTGCAGTTCCGTCAGACCCTGCCCGATGCGCCGCCCACTCTACCCTCTCCAGGTTCCTAAATGGGCTCTGCAGCGGGCCGGACCCGGCTACAACCGACAAGCGGGGCCTGGTCCCATATTATTTTCACAGAGCGTAGATTTTTGGTGCAGGGCCCATACGTACGACAATTTAGCTACGGCACTGAGTACAGAGCACCACTGCCCCCACCCGACCTACAGACCGCTCAAAGCTGCGCGGCGCTGGTCGTTCTCTCGTTGGACAGAGTATAGGAAGAAGCAATAATCTCCGAATTTATATTCTTATCAATTTAATATATATACCTATGTATGCATATAGGTATTACATACATGTGCAGATGTGTGCGGCATTAAATCATGAAATTGAATAACGATGGGTAAACACCTAATTCAATCGGGGTGGTAGGCATGATTTTATTTATCCTCCCCCCCACCCCCACCCCCCTCCCGCCCCCTCCCCCTCCCCCGCCGCTCGGCCCCTCGCCCGCCTCTTTCCTCGTGCTCTTCGCCGCGGTGGTAATCGAGTAAAGTTCACTTGTTGCTACAAGTGTAAATACGGGCTGATCTATGACTGGTAAACAAAATCATTACGTTCACGTTAGGTTAGGTTGGGTTGGACCCCCGCGCTTCATATGTACACGTCCTCGCGATCAGTTATATGAGGTTTACAGTCAGTTACAGAATATACAGCTATAGGTATAGGTATCTTTTTCGGCTGCAATGTATATTGACGTCGTACAATCTCTCGTGATAATTTCACTGCAATTTCCCTCCACGTTAATTCTTATGCGATGATTGATTAATTGATGAAATAATGATTGAATCAATGAATCACGATCATCATTATCATTGCTACACCCGACGACCTGAAATGAAGAGAGCATAAATTATTGTATGCGTTTATACCAACATCAAAGAATATGTTGAGAACAAAGCAATGAAATTTATTTAGCACGAGATTCCCCGTCGTTTGACCCAGTTTCAAAATTCTTCTTCTTTCTCTTCTTCGCCTTCGTAATCACGATCTTTTTTTCTCTCTTCATTATTCGATTATTATATATCTGTTTGAAGAAGGTTCGCGGGGTCTCGTACCAACAGAATGAGCAGACTATATATACAACTATGTCACAACGAAAACAACAACAGAATGTTATTTTTAAATCGTGTCAAACACATACCGTACCGCAGTTTGGAAAACCCTGATATAATTAAATAATACATAGAGGGGGAACTAGCCAATGGGGCCGCACTGGGCCTGTTTAGCTTTCGCTTCTGCGATCAGAGGTCACGCGAACAGAAGAGGTCACCGAAGCTTTAAGGGGTCTACGTTAAATCTTTCACATTATATCCGTTCGGGCGTTTGTCGAAGCTCGATCATCCCGACATCCGTTTGTCTTTTGCCGTAAAAATATCTTTTTCGCTATTCGTTTTGGAATCGGCTCTGATTTTCGCGGGCTATACTGTTATATCTAACTTACGTTCGACTTTCGACAAATTGTTTTCTCCGACAGAACTTTGTGAGTTTTCTAATTTCAATTTATTCACTCTGTTCTTCTTATTATACTGTATATTCGAATGGTCGCATCGTTTCCGTTTCAGATCTATTCACGAAGGCTGCACAATGAAGCCCAGACAGATCGAGCTAATTTTCGTATATGTAACACTGGCCGCAGTGGCCGTGGAGAAAACAACTGCCACGCCAATTCCCGCGAAGGATTCGACACCCTTGAGGAGTGAAATAGCCAAACGAAATGGCGAAGAACAAACGACGCGGGGTGGAAAAGTGATCGGCACATGTCTTCACTTTGCTTCAAATTTACCACCGTGTAATTTTGACTCCGAGGCAACTTGGTAAGTAAGAAAGAAGAAAACAAGAAATCGGAAAGGTCTTTTTCCTCCTTTGGATTTGGTTATTCGGATAATAATCGGGCACATGCGCATACCAACGAGATTAACAATATTCCATTACGCAGGCGTTCGAGAAGCGGTGAAATTTTGCACAGGAATCATCCTGCTGCGGGATCGGGTTACCCTATCGGCGAATTGCCAGATCTTGAGACCAACGGAAGTGGCGGAAAGATTTTAACCGGTGAATCGGTCGAGCGTAAAGATGCTCCGATATTAACGAAGAAAGAGAATCACGAGGGAATTGATTTCTTTGAAAACGATCTCGCTATTACCGTCGTTTATTACTTGGAGGGATGTTTACCCGCAAGGTAAGCCATGTATATGTGCAATCGTTGTATTTGGTTGATTTTTCGCAGTAGAAAGTTGCAGATCAATCAGTTTCACACTCATTTTCAGAATTTTCTTTTTCGTTTTTACTTTCTTGTTGAACATTTTTCGTCAATTACGATTACTCAGTTGGATTGAGGCTTCTCTTTAAGTTTAAGTTTAAGCCAGGCGTGTCTCATAGGTTTATTTTTCACAACGGCTGAAAACTATTGCACAGACTTCCCTTTGATCTACCGTCGTGTCCTATCGATGAGTTGCAAACCATCCAGATGAACAAGCTCATCCCCTTCCACCTACCCGATGTTCAGGACGCGCTGATCTTTCCAGAGATCGACGTCAAGCAGATCGAATTTTCGCATCGTCAAAGCCGGGCTCCTTTTTCTCATCCCTCTGCTTCACAAAGCCATGAAGTAAGTCGCAGTAAGTCTATAATCCCTTCCCTACGCCCTCCTTCTCCTCCATCCTCTTCCCTCTGTTCAAGACCCTGTTTTCGTTGACACTGATTACGTTATTATTCTCATTTTTGTTTTACCTTATCTTATGACACTCTCCCCTTTTTCTCTCATAAACGACTTAAATTTCGTTATTCAAATTGGCTTCCATAGTTCGATGCTCTGCAGTCAGATTTTCTCTGAATTTCGAATCACTGCTCCCTCTTTTTGACGAAGAGAAGGAAGAAAAAAAAAAACGAGAGCCACGCAAATATATTGAAAATTCTATCGAAAGTGTGTAAAAAAAGTTTTCTCTCTGGCTGTAGGAAAGTGGAGAAACCAGTTCAGCAAAAAAGTCACAAGTTTTGGATCGTCCGTCAAGTTTTGGTACTGAAAATGGAAATAGGCTGACCGTAAGAGCTGGGGATGTAGAAACGTTGACGAAGGATCTTCAAGACTTCCATAAAATGATGCTGAAGAGTAGTACGACCGCGAAAACTGGTACAGCGAGTAAAAAGTACATCAGTGTACCGCAGGGATCTGGCTTGACGATGATATCCATGCTTTCGGGGCGTTCTCGGAGTTCTGAAAAAAACCGAGTAGCTCAAAGATCATTCCGCGTGGTTAAAAATGAGGGGCAAGCGAGCGTCGAAGATCGGAAAAAATCGGTACACGGAACCAGAGAAATTAGCGATACGTTAGTAAAAGACAAAAATAGGGTACAGTGAATCATCAGAAATACAGATCGTCGGCGTCTGAGCCCTGATTGTCGTTCCTATACGACGGTTTTCAGGCTATTGGCAAGATCATTCTAGATTAAGTTATATGCTAGGGTATGAAAATTAGGTAAGGATCGAGCCGCGGAATTAAATCCAGCTTAAGGGTTGAGCTGCTACCGCTGCTAGGAGAAGTCGACACTACTGCCATCAGAATAGACGAGCGCACGCGGTCGGGATTGTGAATTCCATCGGTGGAATTGAAATATTCGAAAAGAGTCGAGAGCTTTCAAGAAAGTATGCGGTTGGCCAATATCAAGGGGAGTATAAAATTCATTCACATAATCTACGGACTACACCCTCGAAAGATAGAATTTTCAGTGATCAAGCGATCTAGCGAGCTCGTGATGAAGTTTCAAACGTAATATGCTGCTGTAAGAAAAAGAAAACGAGCGGTGGAGCAGTAGCTGGAGCGATAAGTGAGGCGAATGGTATTGATTTTCAAAATGGAATAAAAAAAATGTACGATCAAACTCAATTATCGTAGCGTACTATATGTATAGGTACCTGTAATTTATCTTTGTCTAGGTAAAACGACGTAGAGCAGGATAGCTGGCAATTTTATGGAGAGTGAATCGTTCGGATGCAACGTTCACTGGTTTTTTTTTTCTTTTTTTTTTCGTTTTCGTTCTCTCTTTCACTAATTCCTGAATCCGTTTTTACAACGATTGCAGAATTCACGTAGATCTTACGACTGTCCTGTTATATTAGCTGTTCGGAATAAATTTATTCTCCGAATTTCTGGATTCCTAATTTTTGAGACTTTCATTTTATTCGAATAGCTCAGAGTTTCTCAAGATTTCCAAATTTCGTATCGTGTGGTCATAATTGCGACCAGATACCCGGATAATTTGTCCAATCGTGATAATTTCTAGTTTTTCATTTTTAGGCTATAAAACTGTGAAGAAAAAAAGAAGTTACCAATTCTTGAAGTCAGCTGTCGAACGTCTTTTGTTGGCCGTCTTGTAAATATAGTGAGACATAATTATTAATTATAGGATAATCTGGATGAACCGCAATGATAACTGATAACCGTCGAAGAATACTTTGTAATTGTACTGCGGAAAGTGTCACGAGAGGACGGGTCATGCACGTGAGAACGGATCAATGTGAGAAATATACCCAATAATTACATAATTGCACATTAGACTTTTTTTCTCAAGGTTTGAAAACTGTTGTTATCTATAATAGGTAAATTTGTTATAGCAATAGGTGAACGAATGCGGTTATAAAGTGTCCACGTTAATATTATATATTTTTTACGAAGAAATAATCTCGCTTCATCTGTTTTAACGGCAAAATTTTCACGCAGATTCTTTTTTTTCTTTACCCGCGTGACCGTTAGCTAGACGAATAGATTTAGATATATAATATATAATGAATAGCTTATAGGTTTTACGCGGTTATACCTGCGTATGAATATTTGACATCAGGATCGTTTGAGGACATAACGATGGATTGAAAAAGTGAAATTTGTGTAATCGGCATAGTGATTAATTATCATCATTTATTTTGCATTCCTTAAAAGCGAAATAATCGTTACACACTATGAAGATTGTTACAAGCTAAACGCGATGACGAGAGAATGTTATTAAATAAGAATGAAATAAATAAATAAAATGACATAATGTTTCTTAAAAACTATCCGCGATACGAACTACGCTATATGATTTTTGTGGTCTGTTCCTTCGTCCGTCTTTTCCTACTCAAGCTTCGTTATCAATTTGTTGCTTGATCCCAGTCGCGCTGTCGATACTTCTATACTCGTGATAGCCGTTACCCTGCGTCGTGGAAAACGTGTCCGAAACATCCTCGACGATGTATGTGTTCCCATCGTTTGCCCCGGTGGTCGTTGTTCCACCCTCAGCGTGGACAATCTCCGTTAGACTTCCGGCCAGAGAATCGTTTTCTTCTATAATCGTTTCCTCTGTCGTTTGAGATTCTTCGTCATCCACTTCCGAGACGACTTCACTCGCCGATGAAACTTCAACAGCATCTGCAGACACTGCTGAAGTTTGCGACGATGCGGCATCGGTCGACTTTGAATAGCCATACGGCGTTGGGTGTTGAGGAACAAAACCAGGACCTCCATGAGGTGGATTAGGGAAAGACGGCAATTGACTGTAGCCTGGCTGGGCTGGGTGCTGGGGTACCGGCGCTGGTGCAGTCGATGTCGTCGTGGTGGTAGACGAACCAAAGAGGTTGAAATTCGGCAATCCAATGCCGAAAATCTGTGGACCTTCTGGTCTTTGGAGAACGTATACTGGTTCCTTGATGACCTGCGAAAGAAGAGAGGGGTTCATCGATGCGACGTAAGAATATTACGTGGGAAAGAAAACCAGTGAAGACTTTGAGGGAAAATTGAGAAATGTATCAGAAGAAGTGAATCGTACCTGTGGTTCCTCGCCGGGAGCCACTTGCGCTGGTCTGTTGAGACTTTGCAAAATATCGAAGAGCCCAGGAATCACGGGGAGCTCGGCGACGTATATTGGCTTTTCGACAACGATCGGTCTCTGATCAGGAGTTTCAATGATCAGGGGTTTGTTCGTTGGTCTGAAGATGTTGGTAATGTCATCAAGAAGCGATGGCACTGTGGTGGTGGTTGTCGTTGTTGTCGGTGTAGTCGGGGGATAATAGCCCGCGGGATGTGTCGGAGAGGCGAATAATCCTCCAAAAATTCCTGGACTTTGAGTAGTTGGTCCGGCGCCAGGCTGATTGCTCGTCAGATTAAAGACATTCAGGATTTGCGGAGGGCGAGAAATGTCATTTTCTGGCCTGTAGAGAATTTCTTGTAGCGTTGGTACCTGAGGCAGCGGAGGCAGCGTAGGGAACTGCGGAAGTTGGAATCCTCCAGTAGTGTTAAAAACACCAAGGAAGTTTCCATTGGGCATGAAGAATGCGGTAATGCCGTCGAGAATGCCGGGTGGTGGAGCTGGCTGGACAACGATCACCGGTTTCAAATCCGGGGTCTGGTTGGTGTGCACAATGTTTGGTGGATTTATGAAATCAACAATATTTTGTATGAGCTGTGGAGGCGGAGCTTGTGTGCTCTGTTGCGACTGTGGTCTCTGCTGCGGTTGGTATGGTTGGTATTGTCCATTGTTGTTGTGAACATTGTTGTCGTAGTTCCAAGAGTAAATCGGACCTGCTGCAGCTGGGTTTCCGTAAGGAGGTGGTGCAGCAGGAACTGAAGCTGGATTGACAACTCCGTAATTGACAGGATATGCGTAGAGTGGACTCACGGGACTTTGGGCTGAGGTCGGAGTCTCATCACAGAGTGGTAGTCCAATATCCGGAAGACATGTGGTAGCCACGAGGTTCGCCACGACGGGAGAATCGACCACCTTCGTAACATAGACGGTCTGCTTCCTTGCTGTTTGTCTAGCCATCTGTGGAGCAAGTCTGAGGTACCTTCCGCGTCGTGGTTCCTCGCGTGTTGGGTCCTGGAGGCTCGACGAACCCATGTTTTCGAGTTGAACCGATTTTACCACCCTCGGAGAGTACAATTTCGGGGTTGACGCTTCCCGCGTTGATCTTCCATCGAGGAAATCGTCATTCTCGAACGACTCCAGGCTGCTCTTATCCCCCAGTGAATCGTCCTGCGTTAATTTTTTTGTCAGATCGTCGCCCGACGCTTTCTTCGAGTAATGACTATTCTGACCGTTCGTTTGGACATTCGGTTGTGAATTTCCAAAACCGACGGCGCACGGAGGAACTCCTTGTTCCGCAGATAAACACACTGGTTGACGCCAGCGGATTACTTCAACAACTCTCGGTTCCTCCTGTTGCATTTGCCGGAGATTTCCCAATCCCAGTAAATCGTTCATGGTCAAAGCGAGTCCGCCGGTGACTACGGACAGTAGGACAAAATTGACGAAGACCAGTTTAGCCATGTTGGCAATGGTTTATTTTTCTTTCGCACGGTTCCCTCACGTATCTTCGGCACTTGCGTATCGGCTAGGAAGTCCCGAGTCAAACTAACTCCAGGTTCCCTAAACCAGGACTTTATATATCGCCGCGGCATATGAAATAAACTCGGCCTTTCACCCTCAAACGGTAAATTCAAGGGTAGACGGTGGCCGTCTATACCTGAACAGTAATATTCCAACCAATTAGCACAAATTAGACCCCCAATTAGTATGGCTCATACCAAATGCAACTCGGTGAATATTTGATGGGCAGCAAAATGACATGACGCGGAGCGTTTGAATAACAATTTCCCATTGCAAGTACACACATACACACATACACACTACCTACGGGATGCGAGGCTATGTGCATGATTGTTCTGACAATTTCTGTTCAATTACCACTCTAGCAAACTTCGACTCGTACGTTTCAATGCGCCTGAAATATTCATGTTCGAAGATCAGTCGGTCTCTGAGGTGAAAAATGAAACAGTATTTCTGATTCTTTCGAGACTGGATAGAGCCGTCTTTATCTCTGGTGACGTTACAGTGAAACTAAAAGAGAAAGAAGACACTGCTGGCGTCTGGAAGCGTAGGCATAGGGTGGGATCGCGTTACGAGAGTGGAACGATAGCGATAAGCCCGAGTAAATGAGTATCAGGTATGTATTTTCTGTTCTCAAAATAATGCATGGCGCGACGTTGATGGGAGCCGGTAACCCGTACCGTCTGTATTTTCAACATAAAATGAGGTGGTACTACGCCGAGGAGAATCGGGGTCAGGAGTGCCTCTGGTCATTTACGGCAGTGAAATAGAGTCTAGTGCATTGACCCGCGGTTAAAGATGCGAGAAATTGATCGTGGCAGCCGTGGCCCAGGTAGCAGCAAACTGACTCGGAGTAAATCCCGTGAATCATTCTCTTGAGTAAATTATTACCGGTAAGACGTTTTTTTCCTTATCTTCGCATACCTGGCAAGTGAGCAGCGAATCGTTTTGAAAATCGTAAGATAAACTTACGAAGCTGCGGTACGTTCTTAGTCATCGTTTCTCGTCGCCTAGCTAGCTATTCGCACGGAGCAATAAAGTAGACATTAAAAAGCAATCAGCCTCGCGTGAAGTTGCGGCATGAAGCATGAGACAGATGGCTAAAGAAATCACTTATTGCCATCATGCGGACCCGTACCATCATTCCGGCCATGGATATTACGTTATTGAGAATAAAGTGGAGGGACGGGACGGCATGCGACCCGTTACATACATGCCGGAGGCTGCCGTGGAGCTCTGTCGCATGAGGTACCACACCGAGAGAATAGTATTACCGTCCGATCTCTGGCCGCGACCGGTCCCAACCGAGCTCGCGCCTGCGCTGGTGCTCCACAAGTCCGCCACTCCTCCGTCGTGAATCGTGATCACGAGTGAATCAGAGAGAGATAGAGAGGCAAAAAGAGAGAGAGAGAGAAGAAAATATTAAAACAGAGTGACATAGAGTGCAGAGATAGTGACGAAGTTGCGGAGTAACGGCGTAGGTACCTGCCGGTGATCATCGCGGTGTCTTGTCATCCGCTTATGACCTAGTCTTGGGATTTTATTTCGCTTTTATTTATCTCGTACAGAAGAGGGCATAGGGAATTGTGTAAAACTGTTACATCGGCATCTCTTCGAGTGAAATTTTATTTCCTTTTTATGATTTGTTCTGCTTATTTTGAAAACGAGAAAGAGACGGCTCGATTCTTGCTCCTGCCAAACCGGACCTCTCCAGGATCAGGATCTCTTCAGTGACCTTTGGCTTTCTCAAGTGCCGCGTAGGATGGCAAAGTGAGAATAAGATAAAGATGTATGTATGGGAATACGTATGAAAGAGGAAGGAGGAAGAAGTTTGAGAGGGAAAGAGCGACGCTGCTCTTGCGATAGAGTGATAGAGTAAGAAAGTTACGAGAAGAAGGCGTCGAGTCGTCGAGTAGAGATTTTCGAGGCGAAGTAGGTGTACGGGGGAATTTCTCTTGCATTCCTCACGCTGTGGCTCGCTTCATTCGGAGTGAGATAAATCAAAGTGAGATTCCGAGCCGAGCCTTACGTGCCTCGAGTTGAGCCTCAGAACCTTCGAATAGCGTAAAAAATTTTCTCAATTGATTGAAATTGATGAAATCGTGGAATTCTGTATCACGAGACGTTGAGCTGGTCCCATTATCGCCAATCCGACGAAAAAACCTCGTTGTTTTGTCGAAAACGAGGAATGATTACTTGGCACAGATTAATGACTGTAAACTCAATCGATCGGAATCGTTGATTAACGCAATTCAATCCCGTTTTTAGGATATCTTAGTGGGAAGTCAACGATGTGGAAAATCGTATACCGCAGAAAATACACCGCCGAGAAGATAGTTTCTTGTTTGACGATTTAAACCTCGTGGCAATTACCGTTGAGGCAGGTCGCGTGAGAGAGGTGGACTTAATTCCCCGCCACGGATGAGAGATGGACTGTTTTTACGGTATTTTCAAGATGGTTGGAAATCTGTGAGAGATATATCACCGAATAACAGATTAACCGAGGGGTCACCGGGAATAGAGAAAAGGGGAATATGGGCCAGGCCTGGTGCAAGGAAAGGACCACCAAGGCCCAGGACTCGAAATCACCGTTGGACAGAGTTTTCGTGAGATGTGCTCATCAGGTAAGTCACGTAACTACATAGCTACGTGCTAATCATTATCATTCTTCTTTCCTTTTTTTTTTTTTTTTAAGGGGGGCGGGGGGGTGGGGGGAGATTTGTACGAAGTGGTGATAGACTCTCAGCTAAATACATAGAGAAAAAAAAAAGGGGGAAAGAGTTAATTAGTGCCAGCCGTTAATCGCTTTGTCAATAATACCGAGTCTCTGATGAGTATCAGAGAAGACGTTAAACTTCTTACAGCTGTTTTCCATCGATCGGAGATATTACTTTTGGAGAAATCCTAATTTCAGAGTATAGTATATGAAACTTTTTGCTTGTATACGTATATATATATATACACCTGTATAACCGGAGAACGTGATCGGGCGGTGAAATCCTTGGGTAGAATATATATTCTCAGGTTTTTTTCGTTTTTTTTTCGAAATATTCGTAAGCGGGTGTGAAAAGAGAAGAAACCGTACACGATAGAGAAAAAAAGGTGAGAAAAAAAATCGTTTTTCGAATCCGTCGCCCACGGGCCGCGCCTTTTAGCATAATGTATATATATACATGTATACGGTAATGCGGTACGAAACCGGAAAAGTTTCAATATAATTCAAACGAGCTGATTACAGAGTAGTCCGAGGAATTAGGACTAGTTAGTTGGATGTTTTTCGGTAAATATAAGAAAATAACAAGTTCCCCGGCAATTGGATACACGGTTAGTTTAGTCGGTTAAGTTAATAACCGAGGGACCATATCATCGCGTCGGTAACGAGCACGTGCCATTTAGCAGCGGTGTGATAAGAGCGATTGCTAAATGAGAAGCAAATGAGAAATCACTCAACTTCTAACTCCTAAAGTATTCAAGGCTGAAAGGAGCCGGCCATCTTGGGCAAGCGTCACGCAGTCACATCAGTCTGCACTCGTGACTCGGAAGCATGAAAATTTTCAACATATTATTAGCAATATACCGCAATATAGCCGCATGTTTTCCTCTGCGTCGACGACGAGCGAAACTTCAGTATCTCGAACCGTACATCTCCGTTTTTTTATTCCCCCCGAAAAAACTCTGTACTCACTCTCCGCGAACACACGTAATAACTTCGTACTGATGGAGAGCAGTAGGCGAACAAACAGCGGAAAAAGAGGTAGAAGAAGACAAAGAAAAAAAAAAAAAAAAGACAGTGAAAATTAAGGGCGTGCCATCCCGTGGCGATCAATTACGTAGGCAGAGGTACCTGCCTATATATACCCGTGTTATATGTATATATAGGTACATGCACACATACCTGATCTGAAAAGATAATGACAAACAATTTGTTGTTGCCGAAGGCCGTTTCCTCGACATTGTTCCTATGCGCAGATATACTTGCACGTATACGTATAGTACATAACAATCTATCCGCGCCTGCATCCACTTATGCACGTACCTACGTATAGGGGGATACCTAGGTGGGAGCTGTGGAACGTTTGGGAATGCGAATGAATGAGAAAACCCGGGCAATTTTATAATTGGAATAAATATACGTAAATATACGGACAAATTTTTGTCCTTCGCTTCGGAATTCTTGAAGTTCCGGGCTTCATTCAGCTCCATGCTACGTGCATGCATGATTTTGTTTGATCATTTGCATGATCGCACTGCAGTTGCGACCTTGCGGACTAACAAATATGCGTTCTTGATATTTGACGCGATACAATGGCAACGGAAGAACGTAGACAGATGTTTCGGCCACTTAGGAACGGGGCCGGTCATACCTAGACGTCTTAGACGACGTTACTGTCTCAGAAATCCATTAACCAGTGACTAATGACTTTTGCTAATTATTGTTCCGCGGAGTGATCGGGATCTTTGCACTAATAACTAGAGCCCTGTTCCCTCGGTCAACTACATTCCATTATCCAGACCCTGGTCTAACCGAGATTCCCTTGTCCCAGATAATAATAATGACAATGATAACAACAAGAAGGAGAAGGAGACCCGTAAGGATTGAATAAATTTTCAAATTCCTTAACGTTTTGAAAAACGTATTCCCCGGAGAATTGTACGAACGTAATTGGTTCTCTTCGATTGTAGAATCTTAGCTCGATAAACTTGATCAAAGTATCCAATAATTTTTTGCTTTCTCTTCTTGTTATGGAATCTTCAAGCGTTACTCAATTTTTCGAATTTTTCTTTTCAACAATTTCAAAGAGATAGTTTGGATACTCTCTGGATTCCTCACAGAGCGTAATTTCAGGGTTTTCCAGCTCTATTTTCCATTCGCCAGTTTCGTCACACGCGTTGTACCAATTCCGAATATTTTTCGAGACGATGCTACATTTGATAATCATTGCAAAAGGTTTAATAACGAATATTTATTCATAGAAGATTCCGTACGGTCATGTAACCTCCCAGCTATATGTATAATGAAGTACTAGGGATGTTTCACACATGGTATAATAAAGTGTGAGTATACAAATTAATATGGCGTATAAATATTTGCAAATGTATGCAGTCCACAGTTTCATAGGTATAGATACAGATCCACGTATTACTGAGCACTCGGATTTAATTTATTCTAAACAAACAGCCAGTGCTCACGCTAGAGTCATTTTGCTAAACGATTTTGTTTCCCTCTATATCCTCTTCCTTTTCCTCTTCCTCTCCCTCTCCCTCCTCCTCCATATCCTTCATTCACGCTCCTCTTTCTCCTCCTCCTCTTCTTCTTCTCGAAGGGGATGAAAAAACAGAAAAATCACAGAGAGAGAGGGAGAGAGAGAGAGACAGAGAGAGAGAGAGAGGCAGTCGTCATTTGCAATGTAAACCTGACGCCGGAAACTAACCGCTTTCTATGAGCTCCACGAAGCAGGTTATGTGCAATGTACGCGTAAATATACTGTCGAGGTTTACCAGCTCGCGTGTTTACTAGATAGACTTACATGTATGCATCTGCGAATACCTACCTACTGCAACGTCTGTCCTCTTTCTCGGTTGTATCTCGTGGTAATTCCGCATGAAAATGGGTTTCATTATTCCCTAACATTTTCACAAGTCTCCGGTGTCAAAGGTACAAACTACTATTCTCTTTTCTCATTAATTTTCTTTTTCTCCCGTTTCATCTAGTCTATTCGTCGATATTTCATGAGGCTACGAAGTTTCAGTCGCGTCAGCGAAATATAATGTCAGCCTTTTCGGCACCCTCCAAATGTTTCCGGGAAAACTTTCATCAGCGAGGGAAATTTTTGGCTGAAATTTGGCTCCACCGCACTTCTTTTTTCCAAATCCCCGCTTCTCACATTTTTCTGCACATCTTTTTCGCCCCTGGAGATTTCCCGAAAAGGGAAAAAAAATTCACGATTATCCCTCACGGATACAACAATTCTTCGTCACCCCGCGAGCTCCCGAGGAGTTCTGTCAAGCACTGTCGGTCGTACGAATGTACAGAAAAATGCTCGAACTCCGAAAGGATTCAATTCGATTATAATAATGAAGATCAATGGAAGAAATAAGCGGCTCATTTGCATGCCAAGGAGACACAAGACCACAGAAACTAAATTACGTAAATCGAAAGATGATTCGCGTTCATTTTCTATGCGAATATCTCTTTCGGCGATATTATGCAAATAATACTACAACGAAGCTGCTACTATATTCAACTGCAATTCTCCATTCAAATTAGTTTTTTGACGCGTGTGACCTGCGTCACCGATTATGGACTGCACACATCTATTCATTAGCGTCACAAACTCACACACAGGTATATATGAACGCGGTATACCTCATGGGCAGATAATTAAGTATCTGCATTCAGAAAGTACGAGTATAGTATAGTATGTACAGGTACAGGTACGTGTACACCACCGCGCCGCGTTCATTCAGCCGCGAAGGTATACAACTGGCCTTCATCCTGGCTGTGGAAAAAGCCTCCCGCAGCTAGTCTGTAACCTCGTTGTATTATCGTGATATTAGATTATCACACGTTAGAATTGTTCATACCGCAGAAATTGGCTTGAGAATTAGGTTGATACAGAAAATCGGCAAGATTAACGAATTATCACGATTCAAGGATCGCGATTGGCGGATCATCGTGATCCCTGTTTAGAAGGGAAGTCGACGAAGAACCGCGGAGAAATTATCGGGTGGATCTTAATCGATGATCCATGTATCTGATCTGAACGCGAAATTTTGAAAATTTGTCAAAAGTGAATAACAAATGGTACGATCACGATGACGTAATGCCAGAGTCACCTATCGAGAGTGTATTCGTGCGATGACGTATCCGTCCATTATTCCTCGTAACCGCGCACTACATCGCGTTCTCTTAGCTCGTCGCTCGTCTTTATCGCAACAAATGTAGGGACTTGAGAAACGCGGAGAAAAGAAAAAGAGACACAGAGAAGGAACGAGAGGGAGAGAGAAAGCCTGACGGATTGTCGTTCTGCGTGGGTCACAGAATCCAGATGGTAATTAATTAGAATTCAGTAATTGGAGACGATGAAAATCGCATAACACGCAAACGTCGTACTATCAGCTACTATATTCAATTTCTATATCTTCTCCTACGAGCTTCTACAGGGGGGGAATTTTAATCGATTTGTGTGTTATTAGTACACATAACGAAGTCGTATAATGTTGAATAACGATGCTTTCATATTGTTTCATCTTCGTATTAAGGGGATTTGAGAAAGGTGGGGGGAGTCCGTGCGAGCGTACGTAGGTACAGTATACATACCCACACTATGTCACACATGCGCCAATATTATTCTCAGGCGTTTCAAATCCTCCGAAAGAGATCTGCACCGCGCTGCACCGTCAGCGTTCGTTTATTGTTATTGTTCTACGATTATTGTTCACACGGTTCATATTGTTCACGATTCTCCTCCTATGCGTATGCCTCATGTATGCTGCTGCACTCGTAATACGGCTAGCGCACGTTCGCCTCAACCGTTCCTTTTTCCCTCTCTGTATCTATCCGTCTCTCTCTTCTGCCTTGTGCAATGCAGCGGCGCACAATATTACCTACATTCGTTCTTTGGTACATACTGGACCTACGCAGGCAAACGCATACTCGGGCAGCTATAATTAGAAGACTAGTTTTCATTGAAATTCGTATTCTCCATTTTTTTCTCCGATTTTCTTCCGTCCTCCTCTTTTTCGCTGAATGCAAATTTCCCATCCGCGCGGATGCGAATCGTGAGAGATGAGTCTTTCTCCTATTTTCATTTCTTCTCGTTTTTACTTCTGTGCAGATATACCCGACTCTGAAACAAGACGGCTCGGTATTGGGTGGTGCCACGCAGCGAGTCACCAGGTAAGAATTTCTAATCCCTATACTAACGACCGCGACGTGTACGTATTCATCCATCGGTTAATTCCAGTCCAGGTACACACACCGGTGAAGCGCAGTTTACCCGAATTACTCCCAACTAGAAACATGCTTTTGTACGGTGCAATCAGGCCCTCCTAGATTTCTCCACGTTCGTTGCCCAAACTTGTTCACGACAATGTAATATAAAGTCGACTTCATTTTCAAGAAAATTAGAATTCCATAAACTTTTCCACTAATTTTCGGAGCCAAAACGACGAATTGGGGGAGGAAAGGGAAATGCAAATGGGAAATCAGAATTATACTTCGTGGATCAAAATTCCCGAAGAAATTTTACTCTCCCGTTCACTCCGTGAGGTTATTCTCACGTAATAACGGTTTCCGAAGTTTCGTAGATCCCGCTTTTAGCTGCTCGTAAAAATCGTACTCTCTTTCCCTGCCGCATTCAATTTCGTATTCGTTTATTCATTTTAGAATATTCCTTACCTCGTGTCAGCGGTTCTGGTCGCCTCCGCGATCTTGTCTCAACCTTAAATGGTAGCGCGTGCTTCGATCTCACCTCTATCCTTAGGTGGTAGGTACATATGTACGCACGGACCTACCTGCCTACCGAGCGACCATTCGGCGGGAGAAATGTGAGTCAAAACGAGTATAGATCGACTGCAGAGTAAAGTGTTGCAGGAATGCCTACTATAGCTGGATGTGAATGTAGGTACGGACCAAGTTTGGCTTCGGAGAAGAAGCGTGGGCCCGAATCGAATGTGAATGGCATTGTCCCGGTGTCCCGCTTCCGTCCGAATGACGATTCATCCAATAAGAAGGAGCGAAGCCTCTCCTGTCGAGATGTTCTTAGATATAGGGAAAGAAAGGTGAACGAAATAACCAAATATGAAGGGATAAAGTGAACTGCGCGGGAAAGTTGAAAGTTGGGAAAATGTTACCACGTAACTTTTGTCAATCTTCTCTCATTTCTCGACCACCATTTACGTCGAGTGTAATTTCGGGCTCGTCATCGATTAGTCAACAATTCCATTTGTATGAAACGATGAATAATCAAATGCTTCCTTCGCCGCTGTTCGCGCGCTCCCGATTATACTCGGATGTCCGTGCCGCGTCATCCAATATCTTCTCGAAAGCTACGAGGGGCTTTTTTCCTACATTATAGGCAAACGTAGACACATCGTGCTCGACTTTCACGTTCGATAAACAAATTAGGAACGTAAACGTTGATCGATTCTTATGCCTGACAAAAAAGCCTAACAGGCGATGGCGACGCCTCCTCGCGCGATGATGTTATATCGATGATATCTGGTTGTTCTTTCAGAAATTTCCCACCAATAAAGCGTTCGATTTTTTGAAAACTTTTGCCAAATAATTTGTAGTTATTCACACTTACCGCAGAGAAGACATTGCGGAATTCTTCCGGCTCAAGTCTCTCGTCATCTTGATTTCATCTTTCCAATTTCTGAATTTCCTTATGAAACGAATTGCGTTTATCATGTTTCAGCTCAGAGATCGGCTACGCCGGGTCGCCGCCAAGGGAGGCATTGACTCGCGGTGAGAGCGTGGATTCGATCGACAGACCGTTCCATCCTAGTGACTGGGTGGACGTAAACCTGGAAGTACCGAGCGCCCCAAGTTCCGTGATTACAAATCTCACGGCGAACACGAGTCTCTATCAAACGACGACCCTCTCATCGACAGGTAACGATCTACTGCTCCGATTCTCAGCGGTTTACGTTTTCCCGCGTCATTTCTTTCGTCGCCTCCTCGTCTGACGGAGCTAATATATCAATGGGTGAATTTTTCCCACTGCAGTGTCGAACATGAAGAATATCACGCCGATTCCACCGCCGAGAAGAAGGCGGAAGAACCGAGGGCGCCCGTTGCCTCCGAAACCGGACGAAGTCGTAGAAGCTCAGGGAAATGGTAAGCCGGCAAAAAAAATCGAGCCCTTGTACTCATCGGTGAAATCAACGAAGATCAAGGATCGCGAACTTCGAGCAGTGAACGAAAGAACGAATAGTGAAGCGAAGAAGAACGATAACGGAGATACAGAGAACGAAAGCAAAGCAGAGTATAAGGTGAGAGAATTCAACGCGCGCAGCTCAGAAATGACATTTCTGCAGTGTATACATCCAGGAGACTGCTTTCGGGGAGAACAAATCTACCTACCGATCTGCTGCTGTAGTCTAAATTCAGATACGGAAACGTATAGTGACGATAGTTCGATTTTAGGTTAACGGAAATGGAAGGATTTTAGCAATCAACGAAGCGACGGAGCGAGACAGATGGACTACCGGTGACCCCGGGGAAGCGAAAGAACAGAGCGCTCATCAGAAGGCGGAGATACACGAGGACCGCAAGAACCCGGACAAGAACAGGGACGAGAAGGAAGAGGGGAGGGGGGAGGGGACGGAGAGAGCTGGGGAGAACAAGAGGAACAATCAGGAGTTAGAGTACGAGAAATTCTCTAAAAGCCACGAGCTAAGGAACTCGTCAACCCCCAACGGGCCGGAAAAGAACTCGGGGAGAGAATCAAGCTCGGGTAAAGATCTCCGTGAGTTTGTGTCAAGGACAATAATGGACGATGATGATATCCCAAACGTAGTTCACCACAGACCTAAAAACTACAGTACTGTAAGTCTCCCGAACTACGACGAACTGGAAGTGGTCAAAAAGGAGGTAGAGCGTGGAGCGGAAGACGGAGAATCGGACCCCACGACTTCACAGAAACCGGGACGAGGGAGACACATCAGCACAACATCCCTTCCGCCGGCGGAGTTACTCGCCTCATTGCCTGAGGTGAGATAATCATGAAATTACAATTTTCGTTTTTCGTCGCTCCTTTTCCTCGCCTCTTTCTCCTCATCACGTGGAGTAATTTTCCGCAGGGAACCACGGATCGGCTGGAAAAGTACATGACAAGGTGCCGTAGCTTCGGGAGTCTCCAGCCTCATGAGATTCTTGATAAGCTCAAAGCTCATGGTGAACAAGCCGACAGCTCAGACGAGGACGAATGGGGCGGACTCGACGATTGGGATCTAGGCGTTCTCGACGACTGTGAACCGAGCGACGGACGCTCTCCGTTGGAGCCGAATTCACGTCTCATAGAAAGAAAGGTAGTAATACTGATAATAAAAGAAGAATCGACGAGAACTCGACGGAAACCTTACGCGGATCGTTGAATCATTTCTGTTTCTCGTCAGAAGAATCAAATACCTACGTTCAATATCGGCCGAGAGGATGTTGTGGCCACCAGGAAGGAGGACCCGGCGGGCAACGCTACAAGCGAACTCCATCCGCCTGATGACGACGATAAAACCCACAAAAACAGTAAAACCGAGGTTCCCGAATCCGACATAAAGAAGTTAACAATTCCACGGAACGCCTCCTTCGAGGTTCCGAAGTCACCGACCTCCCTGAAGTCAGCCCTCAAGGCAGAAGCGAACAGGAAGATATCAATGCCTGCCAAACTCTCACCTGACAACCCGAACAGTCCTTTGGAGGATTGGTTTTCTGCACAGGAAAGGTAGCTGCAATTAGAACCTCGGGCATTCGGCGTGAGAGGCGATTCGATCGAGAGGTCGTTACATTTCTCTCAAATTTCAGGTCAGTGAGATTTTTCGACGTCCCGAAACTCGAAGAAGAATATGCCAACACGCCCGGGCATTTGCCTGCTAAACCGTCAGAAATGAAGAAACCCGAAGTAGAATATGACACGAGGAGTTATCCATTCAACGGATTGCCGACCGGTCCTCTTGACATAGACAACTTCTTCGATAGGACTACGCCTTCCGGTGGAATGAAGGGTGAGCATGAAGATCACGGATGGAATTGGGAATATCAATTTTTGGTTTAATCGTAAGAAATCCGTGATCGCGAGAATCTCGAAATTTCCAGCCGGCCGATTCCCGGGTGGGGATCGGTCGCGATCTTTTGTGCTTTCGTTCTGCCGCAGTTACTTTTTTCCGTTTTGTTTCCGGGAGCCCGGGATGATTTTTCATGTACGAGGATCGCTGAAGTGTTCCTTTTTTCACAGGTTCGAGTGGTTCACCGGATCGCCAAGAACGCTCTAAGAATTTGACTCGGTCTTTGTCAAACGAGAGCGAGCCTTTCGACGGATATGAAGAGAAGGAATTGACGCTCGACATAAGATCCCAGCATTCGTCGATTGGAAAATTGTCAAGAACTATATCCGACGAGTCTATACCGGCTGAGATGGACGCCGGTGATGAATCGCCGAGCGAAAATATCGCTGGTGATGAAAAATCGAGATCCGAAGATTCGAGGACGCCCCCGCCGAGCCCGGAGCCAAAAATACTTGCGGAAATACTCGAAAACGATCATTTCTCTGCGGCCAGACCCACCGGCCTTAAAATCCAAAAAGACGACGAAGGGGAAAGTAACCTCAGCTCCATGACGCCGAGCCTCACTGAGCTTGAGGCTGCCCTCTCCGATATGCTAGAAAAAGAAGACAACGATGAACCTCGAGACGATTATCACGATGTCGAAGATTCGGAGGATTCGAATCTCCGGCATCCCGACATGAACCAATCATCGGACAAACCGATCGAGCCAAAAATTGTACCGAATAAAACGGAGAGAGAGACGTGCAAGGGGAAGGATCCGGACCGCGAGGAAACTTCCAATCGTTTAGTCCGTCGCAGGAGAGAAAATGTGAAAATCAATTTAGGTCAAATTCTGAATGACGATGGTGGAATTCTCGTTGGTTTAGAGAAAAAGCTGCTGCAGGGGCGAATTGGAGGGGAAAATAAACCAGTGGGGAAAAATCCTTTCGAGGATACCGACGACGAGGAAGACGGAGAAAACCAGCCGGGGAAAGGATTCGACGATATTTCAAAGACGGCATTCGCCGGAAGTAAAATAGTAAATCCATTCGATGGCGAGCCACCAGAAAAACCAAGCCGGTTGCATAAGATACCGCTCGATCGGAGCAGCCCCGAGACGATTCCAGACCTCCCTACGCCACCTCAAAGAAAAAATAAACACGGTGCTATCAGCCCGACGACAAAAAGTGCCGCGGGTCACATAGAGAGCGAATTTCCCATCAGAGATTCCACTCCTCATCCTAACGATAGGTTAATTTAGGTAAGATAGTACTGAATATACAGCGAGTCATCGGAGAATTTGTTCTTTCCGCGGAGCCGAAAAATGGGGACCTGGGGGGACTAAAAATTGACGATTCCAGGTGATAGAAGGATTTGAAAAGCCGATGATTACGTGGAAAGTGCATTTTCAAAGCATTCGCGATCGTAGAGGTTGTCGGGAATAATCTTGTTCGATGGTGAAATTTTGCGTGAAAATATGTCTCCGCCGTATAGATTTTTAGTTTCCTGCCGTTCTCGTCGTCAGGATGAAGGGGTGGAGAATGTTAATTTACGAAAAGCAAGAAGAGGAACGAAGAGAATCTTGACGAAATGAAAATGCAGAAAATTTTCAGTTGGCAATGTATGGTAATAATATTCATATATTCTATATCTAGCCTTGTTGTAATTTCCGTGTTGTAATTTCATTGTAACATATATTGTATAGGAGAAGATCAGGGTACTGGCTATAGGCGAGGTGCTTTAATAAATTTTATGACACTCGTGAGTCGTCGAGAATAGAAGTATTGCAATAAGAAAAAGGGAGAACGACTGTCAAGAATATAACTGTAACGTCGTATGTACGATAACAAAAATGTAATATATATAATACGAATACTAAATTAACAAGCTATGAATGAATTATTTGTGTATACAGGTACATACAACAAGTTGTACACGAACAGTGCAGTTTTTCATTTTTCATAATGAGATAAAAGCCTGGGGCTTGATACATTTTCGTTTCGTTTTGCTCGAAATACGAAATTCGGGTCACTAACTCGTTTTCGAGAACTACCTATGCACAGTATATGTGTGCCCAACGAATTTTAAAAACTAAATTGACATATAGTCTGTCATCTGGGTTGAGAATGTTGAAAATTAGCAATATTTCAAAAGAATTTTTAAGGGCGGTTTTAGGTTACCTGTTACTTTTTTCCCCGTTTTTTCTTTTTTTTTTTTGTCTCTCTTTTTTAATTATCTCTTCTGCAGAGCGTTTCGTCATTATACGCTCAGCAGCCCACCCTTAATCACTTTAAGTCCTCCAGTATCCCCGCACTCCCACGCTGGCGTTATAACTGCATTCAGGTTTCCAGAGAATGAAGGAAGAGGAAAAAAAATGGCAAAAATTGAAATAAAAAAATAAAATGGAACAGGCGAGGGAGAGGGAAAAGGAGAGGTGGAGGGGGTGTGAAAGCGGGACCGGAAATGTCGGCATAATGACTAATTTCATGTCGACGTATAAAACGTGGCGCCAGCGGATAACAGGAGCAGGGAAAAAGGCAGCGCGGGAACTCGAAAAATTGGAACAGGTAAACGTTGAACAATTTTCTTTTTTTCTCGGTGTGTTTTCTCATTTTGTCATTTTTTTTTCATTCTATTTTTTCGTACGAGATTGAACCTCGATTATAGGCGCGTGAGGCGAGGTACGGTAGAAATATTTTCACCTGATGCTGGTTATAATTTATCCTTGTTGAGCCGCACTTTTGGAAAAAAAAGCTTCAACGTACTTTAAGATAATTAGCTTTCCCCCGACGAACGATTTCCTATCATTCACTCACCGCCATTTTCACGCCCCCTGCCCCCCACCCCCTCGCGTTTTTCGTGCTCATCACTTTTCTAACCGAAGATGAAAAAAGGTCCTCAGGTGGTAGGAAATACGTCTTCGCCGCAGGTTGTAAGTACCCGTACCTATACGTATATATTCCCATACCTGAGAGACGCGTCGCACCGCGAGGGCCAGATATTTTTTAAACGAAATATACCGTATAAATCAACTAAAACTTTTCACGAAATGAGACGACCGCGGAATGGGGGTCTGGCAGATCCAGAATCTCGCGGCGGTATTAAACTCTGGGAAAGCGAAAGCGAGAGAGAAAAGAAAAAGTCGCATAACCCGTCGCGTAGGAAAACACAAGAATTTGGATTTCCAGGCTTCGATGCACAGTGTACCCACAAAGGACTCGGTCTGCAAATTTCTTGTCTGTAACACAACAACGCGAAACCACAAACGGGTCGGGGGATACTCAATTGCTGAGATAAGGTAACTGCAACTGTAAGAGGACATGTAGTTTGTTGCAAAGACTTAGCTTAATCTTACAGTGGAGTACAACGCAACTTGAAAATACGTCTATACACAAAGTCGGTCCTAAGTCGTGCCGCGCAGTAGCGCGGTAAGAGTGTTAGGTAAATACGGATTGTCCAGTGTATGTGTGTATCGGGGCTTGAATCTAAGAATATGCAGTCTGGAAGACCCGAAGGAGCTTCGCTCCAGCATTTGAGGGTTAATTTATAGACTAGAAAAACTATTAAGATAGAGCCTCCTCCACCACGAGTTAACGTTTCGACGATCCGCGATAGAGTTTTTGCTCTCAACTTTACTACCTACGGTATATTTAGTAATTTAGTCCTAATTAGTTTCCTCCCGCCCTTCTCCGGCTCGAATTCCTATATCTTGTACACTTGCCGGCCGAGCACGGGAGCCTAGGACATTTATCTTCAGTTTTGGCCAGTCCCGGCCCGAGTAGAAACGTACCTATATGCGAGGGTAGGCTTCTTCGTAGTGCTTTATATACAATTCGAAACATTTCTTATGCGTTGCACTTCGAGCTTGGGTACGTATATTCGCAGGCTTTTGCAAGGCGATTCCATCCGCCAAGGATTAAGACGATATTTAAACTAGACGTTCGAAATTCTACTTGCCTTGTTTTTCAACGGAGATTTATGCTATCGGGGAGGACCTGAACCAACCCCCGAATGTGCCCCGGTCTGGCCAGGGCCAAGAAACTATAAACTTTGTACACCGTTAAATCTTGCCGATGGTCAAAATTTACGGAATTACGAGGACAAAAAGGACGAAGCAAGGAAAGAAAAAGAGTTGAAAAAATTGGGGGAAAAAGAGGGGAGAACAGAAATTGGCCAGACTGGAATATAAAGGAGAATACCCGCGCTGGGAGTCAGATTAATGCATAAAAATATAAAACGCTCAATTACTCTTCTGTACTGTAGTAGGTGCACTTTCATCCAACAAATTTCTCTCTCTCTCTCTCTCTCTCTAGTCTCATTATCACAGTATTCAGCATTGAGCGAGTGCAGTAGAGCGGGTATAGTTTGTAGCAGGTAACGTCAAAGCGGGGAATCTGCGAGGGGGTAAGCGTGGATTTTTATATCCTTGTTAATCCCTGGTTTAGTAGTGCGAGGACCTCGAGTACAGGTATGAGGAATAAGATGAAGACAAAAATGAGAGAGAGGAGTGGAGGAACGAGAGTTAATACGATAATTTGGCTCTGTGACCTCACACCGTGCATATTCTTGCGCGTTAGCCGAATTTTCCAAGACTTTTTGGAAAGCAGTCGACACCCATACGTTTGATTTATTTTCTCCTCCTTTCTTTCCCTCTTTCTTCCTCGCCTCGTTTTTTCCTCTCCGCCTCGATCACCTCTTGGTATCTGCACTACTACCCTTAATGCACACTCTCGTAAGTAACTTTCTTTATACGTGACGAAGGTTCCATTAAAAGGCAGTGAAACTTTTATTACACCTTGAGAAACATGTAAAGAGTAGAAGATAGGTATGAGTATAGATAGGTACGCGAAACCCATACGCATTGGAGTGTATACGGTGTAAAGCATTCGGAATATTGAACAGTAAATACCGTAGAGTAGAGTGAAGGAGACAAAGAGAAGGACGAACAGGACGGTGAGTGAGCGATCGGTACAGTACGAGTATGAGATGAAGATTTTCCGGTTTAAAAACTCTCGGCATCCGATGGTTGAGAATTCGCTGCTCTTAATTTCGGTTCCATCCTCGACACGGCAAAAGGCTAACAAAAGGCTGTGCAGGAGTGAGTGGTATCGATTTAAATGTAAAACGTGAAAATCCGAATGGTTCCTTGGGTTGACGGGAGCGAGGTTGGGCGTAAAATTAATCACCTCGTAATACGGGGCTCGGAGGGGTCGAGCCAGCCCGGAAACGGACCACCTACAGACGAGATCGGTGTTGCGGATGAGAAATGGAGAACAGGGCGGGGTGCACGTCACTCGTGAAATAAAAATAATAATAAAGACGCGAAAGGTGGGCTCCTGGAAGGTGCAGGTCCCTGGTAGGGTGGAGGGATGAAGATAAAACAAAAGCTGTTAAGGTTTAGTGCCCACACTTTCGGGGGCATGGGGGGTGGAGGGGCGCGGGAAAAGAGTAAAAAGGAAACGAGAAGAGAAGAAGAGAGGAGAGGAGAAATGAGAAGAGGAAAGTGTACGGAAGGGAGTAAAGGGAAAGGTTGAGTAAGTCGGTCTTCGACTACCTCGACGGAGGTACGTACGGAGATACCGTTCTGCCTGCGGGGTTGCGAAAGGTGTTCGTCGTTAGATCCTCTGTACATCCCCACAGAAGTGCATTAACGACGGTACGGAAGTATAGTCGGCGGATCGTCAGTTGGTTGCGGTGTTGGGAATCCTCGCGTTATACGCTGTTCCGTGAAGCAGGCATAAGGATGGAAACGGGAACTGGAAGAGGAAGAGGAAGAGGAAGAGGAAGAGGAGAGGAGAGGAGAGGAGAGGAGAGGAGAGGAGAGGAGAGGAGAGGAGAGGAGAGGAGAGGAGAGAAGAAAGGAGAGGAGAGGAGTGACTCCGGAATTCTATGCTCGCGTCGCATACTTGCCACTAAGTTATGCCCTCGTAAACCTACCGCCGGAGACATACCTACCTGTTCTAGTCTCGACTATACCTACCCCGTACCCCCTAGATATACCTTCGTGTTCCTTCTATTTACTGACATCCACGTATGTATCCTATCCATAGCTACGTGAACCCCCTCAGCCCAGCTCCGGTCCCGGAGTCGAGTTTAAACTTCAAGTATGGTAGTTAATAGTTTCACGGTGTGTTTGTACGAAGGTGAAACGAAGTATAGAAGGGCGAATACTGGCCTGTTCGTCTCTCAACAAGACACACACATGACCACATTGCACCCAACTAAAATTCCGTTACAATAGTATCGCCTTGGATCACACTGAACTTTAACTATCTTTCAACGATCTTCGGACCTCTTTCCCTCCTATACGATACGAAACAGGGTTGATAGCTTTCGCATATTTCCGCTCTATGACCTATAACCTAACTTGATGAATAATCGCGGGCGGTTTGTCACGCGACGAAACCTTCTGATCTACCGGTTTCAAACAGAAACTTTGCTGGGGGTGTATCACCCTTGTAGACCAAAAACGAGGAATACACGTCTCGGAATTTTTTCTTTCAAATTCTTCCTCACGTGTCTCCAATTTTGTATAATTTTTTAACGTTTCAAGCGTAAATGTGAGAGGGGATGACGCGAGGTAACGGCAAGATCTGCTTCTTGGAGCGGAGGTGGAGAGGAGGTCTTATAAGTCATGCCTTTAAAGGACCTTATTACGAGAGAGGCTCTGGCTGTCGCAACGTCATAATTACCATGAGCGAATATAAAGAGGAAGGAGAGCGAGAGGGTCCAGGGAATAGGAGAGTAATTAACATCGAGTCAACTCCAGACCGTGTGCCAATAATTTTCCACCCTCACCCTCCGAGCCGGCGCTTCATCTCACTCCACGTTGTTTCAGATTCCAATGAATTGACCGGAGGGTGATGCTCGCGCACGTATATTTGCGTATATTATGTATATTTATGTTTGTATGTACGTACGTACGTACGTATGTGAATCCGCCGGCTAATTGTACGTGTAAGTGTTACTCGCTAATTTGCTTCGTTTCTCTTGTGCACAATAACACAATTTACACTTCTTGTATTACGGTTTTTTACCGCACTCTTCTCACCCTCGTCTCCGCGAGCTGTTTCACCCCTTCGAGGGTTTCTCTTCTCAAGAATATGGCTTTATTCTTTCAAGAAGTGCGGAAAGGTGTTTGCCTTTTTTCTCTCTATTGTTCCGTCCGAGGCGAACGAGTTGCGAATAATTTCGAGAACGGAATTCACAAAATATATATATATACATATATTTCTTTTCTTTCAAATCAGTTATCCGCAACGAACGAAATTTGTCGTCACAATCATAATTTCATGGCGATTTACCACGGAATCGGGGATCAATGTGGCTCCTCAATTTTCAGCTGAGTGAGTAATGTAGCACATACCCAATAAAGTCGACGAATGAGCGAGCAATGTGTTCGGGATGAGAAGCGGAAACAGAACTCTTCGAAAACAGTTAATATAAGCGTATAAACGCTCTTGGCTAATGGCCGCTACAGCGTGCAGGAGATCTAATAAAAGTTGGCCAGCGTGAAGCGGAGTCCCTAACGAGATACATAAAGCCCCGCGTGAAGCTCGAGAGGGCGAAGAGGTAGCTGGACAACCGTTCCAGCTTATTAAAAACGAAATTATAACAATAAATAAGTATAAGCAAAGCTGGAAGGACTCACCGAGAGTCGAGGTACTTCTCGAGGATCGAGGGTTCAACGCTTGGCACCGATCTCGTAATTTTTCAACCGGCGTTGGACCAGTTGAGATTCTCTTATTTCCGAAATTGACTCATTCATCCCAACAGCCGTATCTCCCTGGAAACGCACTCGCCACAAATCACGTCGTTTCGATAATCGGCGTAGGTACACCGTACGTCCTTAAAATTCGAACAAGGGCGGCTTGGCATTTCGATAGTAAAGTTGGGAGATCGGTTAGCGGGTGCGAGGGCGCGAGGTAGAAACCGGGGTTCAAACGGCACGTGTAGATATTGTTTTTGGCCTGAGGCGCAAGACGAGATAGAGTGGAGCAGGACCAGAACGAACGCGCATAACTCTAAACGATAAAAAGCCTTTATTACCAGCAATTAGGATAAGCTTTTTTGTGCCTGATGTTTTGTATTTCAAAGTAGAGCTCTTCCAAACAGGTGAACTCCGCGCCGCCCTCTCTCCTCCGTTCTCTTTCCACTCCTTCCGTCTTCGTCGGTGTGATTTGGCAGCTAGGAGAGACACTCTAGGCAGCAGATACAACCAACCTTCCAGTCAGAAAAAGTCGGCGTTCGTAGCCCAGGATGGAGAACGCGTTGTCCCAGTCTAGGCAGCGTCTCGCTTCGTTAATATACCTGCAACATACTCAGGATATCAGAGACGAGGAAAGTTTGCATATCCTTTTACGAGTGGAGCAGAACCAGGAGAATTGGACTTCGGAGGAAAAGGGGATCCCCGAGCATCCGCGATTGTAGTCAGAGACAACTTTTCGTACAATTCTAGGCAGCTATACGGGGCGACTCCTATCTAGTTCGGGAATAATATTTTTGGCGACGTTCCACTACGCGTTTCGGCGTCGCAGCGTTTATTCGAAAATTTCGCCGGTGTTTCTGCTAAGTAGGCCTTACGAGGCTCGTTCTGGTAATGGGCGGACGGGCTAGACCTGCTGCAGGTTTGGTCCGACGTCACGTTACGTTACGTTACATCACTGTACGGCACAGTACGCGTACGTCTGCAACGTTCGTGTTAACTGTCCCGCAAGCTTCCTAGCCCGGTATAAACGCTCCGCGGCAAAACCCCGAGGGTTCCGAGCCTGAGGTAGGTACACGTAGGCCTACTACAGCACCGCTGCGGACCTCCCAGCCCCCGCGATCCGCAGACGAGGGTAGTTATCGTTTGGCAGGGGTGCCAACCGCATCGTACCACTTTGATACGATATGATATCACCCGCTTGCGGTCGCCCTTCGCCCATACCTCTCCCGTCCTCCCTGCCTCTTCGTTGGTCCGACAACCACAGCCCGGCTCTATTATACTGCAAATATTACACGTACACGGATATTGTTACTACAGGATTACATGGCACATTAAGGTGTTTTTGAGATCGCACCGCAGTATGTTTGGTTGCCTATCCCGTTCTGTTTCATCGATCGGAGTAACTTTTCGAATTCTGCTGATCGAGGAGCCCTATCTCCAATTATTGATACAGTTTATTCCCTTAAGAAGATCGAATACGCATTATGAACCGTGAATGGAACGGGTTGGGAGTATGAAAATATTGAAATACAGACGTGGACGGCATATTTTTATAGAAATGTAAACGCAGTCGTTGTGCCGGTCCGGCGTTTTCTTTATTTCTTGGTTTTTTTATTTGTCCATGTAGGAGGTAGGAATGCGCCTTTGGTTGAGGTTCTCGAAGCAGGAAGCAGCCGAAGGATCTAACCTAGGCAGCGATAAGCCGAGGTCTCGTAATTTCATTTCAGTATAATAGCGATGTATGTGAGTCTATACATCTACAGGTAGGTAGGTAAGCTCACGGGTATATGTATGGGCTAACTATATACTATAATACAGTATGTGACCCGACGGGTGAAACAGGAACCCGAAGACGAAGGAGTAGAAGAAGAAGAAGAAGAAGAGGAAGGACAAGGGGAAGAAAGAATAGGGAGAAGCACTGACTCGGATTGATCGCAGGAAACATTGTGGCACCGCGAACCGCCAAGATTCATTTTACAAAAGGACCGCATCTCGACTTTCGCGAGTTCAGCTTGCATATCTCTATATCAGAACTCTTGGAAAACTCTGAAAGTCTCATACTGCATCGGTCCGTTGGTCACTTTATACAAATTCAAAAAGTGAATAAAAGCCAGTGAATATATACGCGGTGTAAACCGCGACTCTAGCTTTTTCCGTTTTTTGTTTCAATTTTCTTTTTATATCGGACGTTGATAGTGTGTTGCATAAAGCTTCACTGCAGCATTGATTGCGTCGCAACAGTTGTTACGTGACTTTGAGCCTGTGCAGGTATTGGCATACTCGTATACATGGCTGTGCATACGGCGACTAATTAATAGACAGTTACACAAGCAACGATCGCGGTTGGTGCTACTAGGATTCAAAATACTTTTCCATTGTACAAGCTCCCTCGCTGTATTCTTGGTGTATACAATTCGTCGGCGAGTTCCGACATTCCCACCCTAGAAACATCAAGTTTAATTCTAAACAGCTCCTTGCGAGCGTTCGCAGTCAAGATTTACACGACGGGAAACAACGAAGCGTATATTCAAATTCCTCAGAAAATCCGGAAAAATGTTCATTCAAACAATAAAAAAGGTGGCTGTTATAGTTATCGAGTTCGAGCCAGTCGAAGTTTGACCAATCGCGACTCGGCGATTGACTCGCGCACGCCGATGATTGGCTGACCGTTATTTTTGGGTAATTTCGAAGACGCTTACATTAAACTCGTGCTCCCCCGAAAACGGTAGGATCTACAAATTTCGCGCTCTAACAATTTCCCCCTAGTTTTTCGAGGAGAATAACGAAGTATGGGTTTCGGGTGGAGATTAGTGCCTAAGATTTTTGACGATTGATAATCGAGGGTTCAACTATTGTTATTTGTGATATGAATACATTCGGAGTGGACTAAATTGGATGGCGAATCGAAATGTTCCGACTGTAGTGAGCGACGGTCAGGGAATAAATCAAATTGGGAAGCGAGCCAGTAGCTGTAATGGCGGCGTAAATTCGGTGTGGAATTAGTCATTTGTCTCCCGCTCAACGTTCTTCCTGTAATCCAAGGGATGCTTACCCTCTTCCTTGGCGTAGGGCGTAGTATGGATGGTGCGGTATAGGTATAGGTACGTATAGAGGGCCAAAATTCCTCTGTAACCATTCCCACCATCGTGAATTTTCAATCAATTTTCATAAAGTTTTAACGTGGAGGAGATTGGGGGACGGGGGACGGGGAACGGCGCGGAGGGATGGGACGGTATGGGAAGAAGAACATCGACAACGATTAGCCAACAGAAAATTTATTCGAGGATGAGGAGGAATCCTTTTTATACTTTCCGCGAGGAGGAAAATTGACTGACAATGAGAAAGAACATATTCTAATTTTTCACTTTATTTTCTCTCGTTCCCAGTTTTTTGCCTCGCGATTATTATGCGAAATTTGACGAAGCGAACGAACAGTTTTTTGCCGTTTTTTTCATTAATTATCTGCAGAGTCTTCGGCGGGATAATGTAGCAAGAGAAGCTCGGAGGACTTCGAATCCTAGATACCTGCTTGCCGGAATTGAAATGCTTCGAGAATGTTTAGATCTTCACGAAATCACTGGCGAGCACGTGAATGAAAAGGGAAGGCGAGAGAGCTTAACACCCCCGATAAATGGAATGATCGTAAAATAGTCCTATAGGTTATGCTATATATATGTATATGAAGAGAGAGAGAGTGGAGAAGTGGTCGAATAGATTCGGTAAAGAGAAAGATAGAAAACGAGGCAAATGGGACTTGGGAGTGTTGTAAAACTTGCTGGTTCCATTCGTCCTAGGATCTAGCGTGCTCGGATTCTCTTTTATTTTTCTTTCCTTAACCACGGGACACATTTTCCATGGAATTGATTTATCCAACTCGGCCAGGACCTTCACATTTTCCCCGTTTTCTTCCCCCTTTTCTATCTAGTACCTAAGCAAGGGGACGTCTTCGCTGTCTTCTCGTTCTAAACTACAAACTCTGCTGTCTAGAGTCTAGACAACCGCTCCATTCCATTCCTGAAAAAACTTTCTCAAACGACTAGCTGCGGCCCGAAAGATTGACATATTCCGAAAAGAAAATCTCGAAGAGGGTGAAAATGAAGGAGGATTTTTTTAATTCGTTAATTCATTTATCCAAACCGAAAAAAAGGATGGAGAAAAATGGCGCTGCGTCCTTTTTTTATACTCTAATTTCGGGGTGTGTCTTCGGCGGTTAGAGGCTCCCCTTCCGAAGTCGGGTTATTTGGGGTTGGGGTATTCAATCAGAGGCTGTTTGCCGAGTCTCATTTCAAGCTGAGCTTTCGACTCCAAGTTATTCCTTTCCTCAGCTGCTCTCCTTTTCTTGACTTTACTTTCGTGTTCCCGCTCGTCACAACCCCTTTCCCTTCGCCCCGCGCTCTTTCACTCGCGAATCTTTCTCCTTCGCGATGGGAAGGTATATATCTCAGCCGCCCTCTCCTATCTCAGCATAGCTCTGGCCCCGACCCCTGACCCCCGGCCTCTTTCGTCCCCTGCAGGAGGACGAGGAGATACGAAACGGTACAGACAATCTAGCCTCGTTTATCCGCGTTTCTCTACGTCCCACGTCTCGCATCTACCACCCAGAATTCTTCCTCCTTCATCCCTTTCGACGCATCAGATTCTCAAGTCCCTCTCGCTAGCCAACGCCTCGAGATCTTTCAAGTCGTTTAAAATTTACCCCGTAAGTTTTTTCACTTTGATTTTTCACCGCCAAGTTTTCGGATTTGGGACGTCGGCGTTCTGGATTACAATTCCTGCGAATGTAAAACCAGCCGGAATCGATGGTCGCAAGACAGATTCAGTGGCTGACGAGTGATTCCCTCGCAACGGGGAAATAGCTTCGGCGTATTTGTCGCTTATTTACGATCATAGTTCGGACGTTTAGACATGCGGCGTAAATTCCCCCCCTTCCCCCGCCAATTTAATACATCCACTATATTTATTAGTCCAATTAATTTATCACCGTACTAGGTACATACATACTGGGCTCGGAATGGACGAATCAACGAACGAAGCGGCCAGCGAAACATTAAACGTTCACTCAGCTTTACCTACTGTACCCATCTACCTCCACCTCCACCTCAACCTTTCTTTTCGAAACGTTCCGCGGTAGCAGCTTACCCGGGGCCAACCAGGGTAACGAAATTTATGCGATTACGCGGGGCCAACATCAAACGAATAACCTATACCAAACAGCTTTATTCCCGTCCCACGATACGAATGTATACATGTATTATACGACCACGTCAAACAACAAACGTAGTGGGAAATGCGGAGAAATATTCTAATGAAATTTTCATATTTTCTAGCTTCTCTGGCTTTTCTGCGTTTCCCTGTATTTTTTCGATTTATTTCCCCAATATTTCTGCAGCTGCAAAAACGCACCAGTCAAAGAAGGTAGTTTCGTGTGAAATGAAGAAACGAAAATTGAGAATGTTTGATAAACAATTGCGAAAGTGTTGAATCGTGTAAAATATGATACCTGCGAGTGAAGAAAGGTAAAAAAATTAGTTACGGTTCACCTCAAAATTATTAAAAGTCTTGGAGAACTGAGATTTCCATAAACCCGACGAGAAAACATTGAAAATTCCGTTTGTTTCAAAGAAGTCCGGGTATACGGTGTGTGTGTGTGAAATGCTGTGAACGAGTCTCGAAAACAGAAGCAGAAAAAAACAAAAAAACAAAAAAACAAAAAAAATAAAAAAATAAATGTAAAATAAAACTGAAATTTCATCAAAAGTGTCCAAAAGATAGAAATAAATGAACGGGTATTGAAAATCACGAGGACGTGGCACACGATGACTCGAAAATCGTCAGAATGAATATAGTTCGCGCCAAGTATCCTTGAATTGCTTTCAAAATCGGCCGAAAATCATCAGGTGAAAATTGTTCGGATTACAGGCTACGGCGCGGCTGTATATCCCCATGTAAATGCCTATAGTTATAATATGTATGTATCTACGCGTGTATGTATGTACGTGCATATATAAATGTGGATACATGGGGGGAGAGAGAGAGAGAGAAAGAAAGAGAGAGAGCAACGTACGTACGTATGTATGTACATAGACGGGTGTCGCGGACCTGCGCTCTGAGTTAGTTTCGCGAAAACAGGGATGGCGAGGACGAGGGCGAGGGTGACACCCTGCAGTCGACCGCGAGAGTCGGTACCGTCGAGTCGCGCCCGTGGAAGAAAGAGCCGAAAAGCTTTCCTCGAGAAGCTGAACGAACTACTTGCGTCGCATTCGTCGACGTTCTCGATGGTCTGATATTCTGTCTGCATCAGATAAATTGATAGTTTTACGTTTGATTACCGGGCCATCGGTCGCAATTGTGCACACCGATCGGCTCACCTCTCCATTTGCTTGAAGAAAAACAAAGGAAATTCAAATTCAAACTTCTCGTTGTTCTCTCCATATCCGAACATCGTTCAACGATATTATAATATTCCCGAGTACCCGCATCGATGCGAACATACATTCGCTATTTGTAAAAAGTTTCGCGTGTGCTCGTCGCATCCGAAAACCCTTGAAATGAACGAAATTAATTAAAAACTTTGAGTTTCTCAACTTCATCGAGACTAGTTTCAGACGAATCCAAGAGCAACAAAAGACGGGGGTGAGTTGATCTTTGATTTCTATCGTTGCAGAAATTTACCGTTTCATTTTCAAGTTCCACTTCAGATTACATTTAGCGCTCAGTCCGAGCCCTTTCTCCTTTGTTCGAACGACAATTTTTCTTTCTCAATCAATTCGAATCAGCAGCAGTCATGTCTATGACCTGTACTTCCTCACCGAAGTAAATCCAAGAGAAACGGGGGGAAAAAAATAGATAAATGAGAACTAGAGTCTTGGAGAGTAATTAGACACTAATTAAGGTGAATAATATCCGGTGTCAAATTATTCGATAGTCGGATTCCTCTCTCTCTCTCTCTCTCTCTCTCTCTCTATCTCTTTTTGTACAAATTCTGAGACCGGCATAGAATCTGACGGTCGTAGTAATACTCGGTAATACTCGAGATGAACGAGGGAGCCAGCTAGGCGAGGGGATGATCGACTGATTAGACATCTAGATAACCTCCGTAGTTATTTGGGCCAATTAAATACCTCGAAAAGTGAATTTTCTCATCGGTTTATATCGTTATAATCTGTTTTGACTATCAGTAGACACAGAGCGATCGATTGAGAGGAGAAACAAACCGGTTACATTTACACCGATGACAGTATTTTTCTGTTTGTTATCCAATCTGGAATCACAAAGGAGTAATTGAGCCCGGTTCGTAATTTTCTAAATCGACTATAGTTTCTCTTTTTCGATTTCCATCGTTTACCGGAGTTAATCGACTATCGGTGAATCTGGGTGGTAGGTGAATGCGCGAGTTTTAAAATCTTTGGAATTTAACTACCGTTGAATAAACGCCGGGGGCGGGGGAATCGTTTAAAGCGATTAAAACGCCAGTGAAGTAGAGAGAAGGTAACGCGTTGAAAGTTATGTCCCCATTGGAGGAGGGATACGATTTTGAATTCGAACTAAATTACAACGTATAACGATAGATTTTATAGAGGACAGTTTAAGCTCGGCGCCTCTTTCGGTCCTTGGACCTTGAGCTTTCACGTTCAGCTTCGGGGTTTGGGTTTCGGTGGAAGGCGGCAAGGCATCATCGAGCGCCATAACAATATAAAGTTGTTAAAGCTCCAGCTCGTCCTCCGTTCATTGGATGGCGCTGTGTCAATCGATCCCAACCACCGGTGGTGCCTACCACCTCACCAAGTCACGAACTCGTTTGCCCCGTTTCCTAGAGCCTCCAGGCTTCGGGGTTAAAAAGGTGCTGCAGACGAAAGCCTCGCTGGTGTCAATCGATACCGTCATTGACACGTCGCGTCGTCTGGCCACGCGAGGCTCGAGATATACGAAGGTGTGGGAGGTATCAGAAAAGGTCCCTCATTCTCCGATATGCGATACCAAAGAGACATATAAATAAGAGCTCGCGCGGTAAACGGTCGGAAAGATCATCCCGCAGAAAAGCACCCCTAAAAAAAATTTATGTCCTCAGGGTTCAGCACCGAATAACTCTGCAATAGTATGACGGGTGAAAATGGTTGGGGAATGAAAAAGTAGCTGGTGATGATACGCCATTCTGAAAACTTTAAACGTCAAATTCTTTCTCACCAACGTAGATAACGACCGAAGCCTCCCCCGATCCGACACCCCCAAGAGAGCGGAGGCACGTGTGCACGTTCGTTTAACCACGAGAGCGCAATTAAACACGACAATTATGATACCCTTTGAATCGGTTTATATATCGATGAGGCCGCGCGGGTGGATCTAGGGGTCTATAGGTTATAGGATATGTATCTACTGTACTACATCTATAGGTATACACATATCTACATAGCTACGTATAGTGCAGCGATTCCCCAAGGGTAGCAATTCATGTACGCGAGTAAATACGCACAGGGGTGAAATACATGGCGCGAGTAGTCACGCGATGTGAATGTATTTTGTAGACGAATACGGGGGCAGTGTTGCCCACGACTGTGCAACTGTGTGGGTCTGTCTATATCGAGGAATCTCTGTGCTCGTACGGAACGGTATAATACATATCTAGCAAACAGAGAAAGGGAGATGGAGGAGTGTGGGAATTGAGCTTGGAGCTTTGATCTAGAAGTTCGGTGAACAGTAAAATCAGGGAACGCGTTACATTGTCGAGGCTTGGCATCCGATTCACGTTCTTAACGCGATGGGACGCACCCCCAGCGCTGTAGCACGCTTTAACCCTGCACTCTGGTATATACTATAGTCGATATATAGTTCAATACCTACCGTCTGCGGAGGGGGTTGTCTGAAGGAGTCAGGCAATCGCCCGTCGCCCGTCGCCTTTCCCTCGCCAATACCAACTGACGGTTAGGTAAACGTCAAACGTCAGATGTTAGACGTCAGAACTTGCGGAAATTTCCTTCATCCGATATCTATAGAGATTATACGACCATAGTCGACCAATTAAAAGCCTCCCACCGTTTAGGTGCGGTGAGGTTTGAATTTACGGTCTTCGAATACAGTGTCGAAATTTGATATCTTCTTCTGGTTTTCTTTGTTTTTTTTTTTGTCTTTCCGTTTCTTTCTCTTTTCTCTAATTTCGTTCTCGAGCACCGCAGACGACGGAAAATTACCATTTCGCGTCAGCGAAAATCTTTTCAGCTCGTTGTTACCTATACTATAGGTAAGGAAGTTTGGCTTACATTGCTCTTTTCGCCGATGCATCATTCCTAATGCGGGGAATTTCATCGAAGCTTATAATATACCACACAGCAGAAGAGCGGAAGAAAGCTTCGCTGCGCGGGTGCCGCCATATTTATTTTTGGATTATTCGCTCCGCGGAAAAGATTCTCTCGCGTATGCAGCGTGTACGTATGTACCTATATACGTGCATATGCCCTATACATTAAGATATTGTACGTACCTGTACCTATGGTACTCGTATTATATGCATAGAAAATAAGAAAACTATAACGACGTTGAATAGAACGCGGCGAGAAATTGCGGAGGGTTGACTATGTACGAGTAACAGGAAAAACGGAGGAAAAAAAAAATGGTGGAAAACCAACAAATGGAAAGGAAAAGCAACACCAACCAAATACAACTACCGTCCTCGCGGCTTAGAATTGCTCGGTAAAACTAGAATCTTCGCATGCACTGCGGACTGCGATAGCAATATGTTGTGTTGCGTTGTAATAGCAACAAGAGTAATAATAAAATCTTTTTTAATTAGTGTAGAAGATATGAAATTGTTCTATTACCGAAATCCGACGAAGCATCTCTTTCATCGAGATTTGAAACGTGGCTAAAAGGTCGTTTCGTTGCGAAACTCATTCACACTGACGAGATTTTTTTGAGCAAAGAATTTACACCAGATTCGTCGTTGGTTACAGATATATTTTCTGCTTCTCTTCTTTTCCTACGTTCGTTTTGTATTGGCTCAGGCCCGCGTTCAAATTATCTCATGGATCTTGTTTCAATTGAAGCGCGTTACCTTACCGCGGTTACCGATCATTGTTGTTCAACTGCAATTATATTCATTCCTTGAATATCCATTTGGAAAAAACACACCGTGTTTATCGTAAATTTTCAAAATCTCTTCCCGTTTAGTTTTATTCCTCCAGAAAGGCGTGAATCGATGTAGAACTGCGGTCTGACCCGCACGGCGTTTCTCTACTCGTTAGTCCAACGGCAGCAGTGATACTGACTCCGTGTTGGATTTGGTTCGGCTAGGCGCGAGTAGGGCGAGCTAACCGATTCCGTAAAATGAAACGACGTTTCGTTTCGTCTGGCGAATTGGACTGCGAGTTGCAATTGCAACTAAGTTCGCGTTGAGTGTGTCAAGTGCAGAGGTACGGGGTGAGACTCTCTCGGTCGGAGATAGAAATAGTGAGCGAGGGACGAGGAGGAGGAGAAGGAGAAGGAGGAAGACTAAAGCCAGGTACTTTGGTTGAAATTGTATTACAGGAATTTGTGTACGAGTATAAGGCATACAAGTTAAAAGAGATGAGAGGCAAGTAAATGAATAAATGATATATCTTTTTATTTCGTACCGAGCGATGTGGGCAGTGAAGAAAACAGAAATTATAGGAACGTTAACTCGATTGGCTGTCTAAGTCGACCGTTACGTTGAAGCTGCAGTCGTACGAGAGGAGGCGAGGCCGCTAATGCGCCGCCTTTAATTTCAATGAAATTAGAATGTAAGTCGCGCCACATTGAAGCCGGGTTTCCCGAGACTGAGGGAGTTTGCCTCGTGGCTGCCAGTAAAAGTACCTAGCTACCTACCCACTCTGAGAGCAGCAGCGCTGGGAGCAATCCTCATTTGCATATTTTAATCCGCAAACAAAAAGTCGCTTTCCCGAGTTCCTTATTAGGTCTTATCCACTCGCTCGCTCTATACTTCCATACTTCTCTCCGGCAGTGTCTGCCGAGCTTTTTTCCCTCCTTTATCCACTTTATCTCTAATAAACAAAGACGAAAAAGAGGCGAAGATTGCGCCGATTGGAAAGGCGTCTAATTGTAAGTGCCGAGGGCGACTGGAACCCGCAGTAATTTAGGTTAGAAAATATAATATCGAAGAGTCACGGGGAAACAAGAAGAGAATATCGGATAAATCGGGAAGCACCGAACGCGGCGCAAGAGCCTCTGAACTTTAATTGAATTAAGTCAAGGGGTGGACGGGACTGCGGAACAAGTGGGAGCTAGATAGGGAGAGAACGGCGGAGGAGACAAGGCGAGAGATACATCGTCGGGAGTTGAATTTTAGTAATTTTGGTTCTGGGGTGGCTGGCTGCCGGATGGTGGCCTGGCGGTTCGCCGCTACCCGTAGATCTCTGCGGCTCGCCCCCGCACCTTTCATATACCGAAAGGGGGTTAGGGGGTTAGAATCCATCCCCATTTTCCCTTTCCCTTTCCCTTTCCCCTCCCCTTTCCCCTTTTCCGCAGTTCTGCCGCGTGGTTATACAGCAGCCATTTTCATTTCCCAGTTGGTTTTCCACCACCCTATATACCTGCCCATACCATCCCATCCCCTCGTGTACTATACTGTGGAGTTTTCCCCCTTTGCTCGTTAAATCATTTGTTCGTCGCTCTCGACTGACCACTTTGTCCCATCCAAACGGTTCTCGGTTCTTGTTGGCTGTGGATATGGATGTGGCTCCGGATCAGTTGGAAGTTTAATAAAAAAGATGAAGAAGAAAACGCGGCGGTGGGAGAGAAAGTAGAAACATGGAATGGAGAGGAAGATGAAACAAGATATACCTGGGTCGGTACAAGAAATCAAATCTTTTTCCCTCCTCTTCCTCTTCTTCTTCGACTTCTACTTCTGCTTCTTTTTAAAATCGAGAAAACTTTCTGTTCGCTTTATCGTGCCCTCTACACCCGAGGGAGCCACGTCGCGCTGCTGCATATCCCGGAGGAATTTCATGTCTAACGAGGGTTCCGATGACTTCGACCTTGACCTTTTCAGACCGATCCAATTTTTTCGAGTGACCCGAATCCCGGCAGATTCACGTCACGCTTTCAGATGAAGACACTTTAATTAACTATTCTCTACTTCCCCCGATTCTCTTCTTCGGCTTAGATGAACGAAATACCGGGTCTCGGCTTTCTTATTCGTCATATTTTTTCTCTCAACAAACTAAAACAACGAGAAACGAAAATACGAACAACAAATTTGTATCTTCTACGGCCACGTTCAGACCAGTGAACAGTTTCAATTTACCGGTATGAATCAGACCGAGGTATGGAAGGGGTGATCGATCGAAGAATATGTAAGGTTCAAGTTATATAAGAAGAGCGCATATTTCTTCAGATATATAATACCTTGGATGGAATTTTTTCGGCGGTACATAGCATATCCACCTACGAAAAGATTTGGATAATCTTTTTCACCCCGCGCGCCGCGTCGGGTTGGTGGTCCTGTTGAACTGATGTTTTTTCAAACGGAACCTATACGCTTATTCCTTCGCAACGTCATATCCGACGGTCTCACATTCGAAAACTGCAAAAGGTTTTTTGGAAATATATATTAACCGCGCGTTTCAAACTGGGCGTCGCAATGATTTCGAACAGCGAAGGAATTTGACGGAAAACGAATCACATATTGGTTCCGATTCAACTCCCTCTGTGCGAGTTTTCTCCATTTATCTTTTCTTCATTTCATTTTATCCAAACGTGGTAAAACGCTCGATTGATTTGTGTGGGTATCCGCCGCACAGGATGAACTTGAGTGTCAAATTTCTACGGCTTGTTTTACCGCTGTTAATTCATCCGACTATGACTTTATAACAGGCGTGGTCGTTGTTGCAGCTTCGATGCTTTTTAGGTCAGGATAATCCGCAGCTCCGCAAACCGTGGAGCTTAAATCCTCTCGGACTTTCGGCGGGGCGTTATTTTCCATATAACATTGCGGCGGACAGGGCATGCCCGATTCTAACCAGCAGTTTGGCTGAGATGCAGGCAGAGCAAGAGAGAGAGAGAAAGAGGAAGAAAAAGAGAAGAGAAGAGAAAGAGAAAGAGAGTTTATACATCAGTAGGTTGAACGGCGCGGCGCGGCGCGGCGAGGCTAACAAACGGACAGATTACATCGTGCGTTAACGTTATTAAATACGGCGCAAATGAGAACAGAGCTGAAAGCGGTCAACGCGCGTTGTTCGTTCCGTGGCATCACACACGCACACGCCCGCGGACGTATGATTCACACGTCAGCCAGAATTTCGTTTCTATTGGTATTAGTACAAACCGTAGGTGTGCGGTGACCGTTTTTAATCAACGTGTCCCAGCGGTCGTTACGGGACTCGTTTAATGCTCCATAATTCTGGTTTCTGTCCGCCATCCATCGTAGCGGGAGCCCCGCGCGGCGTCCTCGGAGACAGAAAACAGAGAACGAAAAAGAACTAGAGGGAGAATTATGTATAGGAGCAAAGTTTCAGTCTGGTAGGTATCGTTCGTTTTCAGGTCTGTTATATTTTATACTGTTTCAACATTTATCGGATCATCGGGGTAAAATTAACCCTCGAGAGACCAGAAACTTTTGAATGCGGAAAATGTAAGGTGAAAAGGAAGAAACCGGCGAGCCTTGAAACTCAGATAAAATGGAATCTGAAGGCGTTAGGCAATCGGAGCGATCTCTGTTTTTGCGCAAACTAGGAGAATGTGGCCTTCTTTTGGCGTTTTTTAAATCGAAACGATCTACACGCGTTGACGAGAGTCGAGCGCTCGGCGAATTATAGATTCGGGCTCATCATTTTCAAGTCGAAAAGTTTTTGGGATTAAAAATTAGCCGATCAGGCTCAAGGATACCCAGAGTACGAAAAGTGGCAAGGCAAGATGGAGAAGAGATTCAATTAACCCATCCCCGAATATCGTTATGCGAGATTAATTTTGAGCTAAGGAACGACGAAGTAGGCAAGGGGAAGCTAAGAGAGAGGAAGCGCGGGAGGGGCAGAACAGGTTATCGATATTGAGTTTTCTAATTAGACGACAAACAAAGTATACATCCAGGGACTTGAACATCGGGCGATGACGGAATGTGTTCATTGTCTTGGGTGAACGATTTGATCAACGCCGGGGATCTCCGCTTTGGATTGAAATAATTGCACAGTGCCTATACCCGAGTTCGAAATTGAAAAAAAGGCGCAAATTCCATTACCAATCATGAATTTTCAGTAATTGAGGATTTCCGTTAGAAAAGCGAAAAAGTAAAAGCCTAGTAATCATCCCAGGTATTGCGATGAGATAATTTTACATTTATTCACATTGCGGGATGTTCGAATTGTAATTGATGAATTCATTAATACAGTGGGCGCCGGCATCTGGTTTCTCTCACTGTTTATATTTCGCATGCATAAATTAATGCCTGTATTACAAATCTTGATTATAAATTCGGGAGTCAGGCTCATCGCGGAGAGGGATGCCTTCAAGTTTTCGAGGTTATAATATTTCAAACGAAGAATTAACGAACGAAAGCGAATGCATAATAATGCAGGATATTACGACGTTCTTCTTTGTGTTTATCTTACCTATAATATACATTATATCTGACCCTTTCGCCTCCAAGTCCTGTGCGTATATATATTCATGGTTGAATAAACTGGAAACCAGTTGCTCCATGCATTTGTGAGTTAGATGTATAGATAAGAGATTCACCGGGGCGAGGAGGAGGACGCGCGGAAAGTTACAGTTTACACAAATTGGTCGCATGGCAGAAGACACACAGAGAGAGAGAGAATGAGAAGAGAGGATGCTGCGCGTCCTGAAACAACATATCGGATCGGATCTCTCGCGAAACCCTGCGGCTTCAATTTGCGTTTAACCAGAGAAGCGGAGGACGGGGATGAGAAGGGCGTGGGAGCTAGAAGACGGCAGCCCTTGCACTAGGGGAGGAAGATGTCAGATTGGGTTTAGAGATATACAGCATTAAGTTGGACAACCCTTTCCTCTCTCGAGGCGACGCGCGACGCTTTCTGCACCCAGCGACCCAGAATTCTGCGCGCTCGCAGAGTTGAAATTAGAACGCTAGCGCAAGTGGCAACTGAAATCTACGAAGCCGAGAGCTGAAAGCAGGAAACTAAACTCCAGACTCCAAACTCTCTGGCTTTATATTCAGGGGTGTGAGGCCTGAGGAGAGGGAAGGAGGATAGCAGCACTCAACTCTCAAAGGGCAAAATCTAATTGAAGGAACAAACTTTAACCACCGATGGTCCTTCTTAATTCATCATACAGAATTTTCAATTCTTCCAATTTTCGAACACCGACGCCGATTCGGAACGACATTTCGTTGTTACGTCCAGTTTTCGAGGATTGGCGATTCCGGCTGTTTCTCAAATTCATAGGTTACGAGGGAAAGATCGCGAGAAGAGTGTCTTCGAACGTGTGCAGCCGGTTTCACACGATTTTTTCGCACGGGAAATTGATATTCGCATGTTTCGTGGATTGTAAAATGCAGTAATTCAATTTCATGGACGTTTATGATCGTCTCTTACACTCGGAATAAGTATCACGCACGTTTCTCGAAAGTCACATGTGTGCTTTTGACGTGTAGTTATATGAGGGCCGGAAGCGAGCTGGTAAACAGTGAATATCTCGTCTGGTTGGCGTACCCCGTATCCGATCTCTGCGTCAAGTTCCACTCAATTTCACTGGCGTGCAAACAACTGTTATTCCGTTCAAATAACGCACAGATCACAGACAAAAGAAGAGTGAAGACAGGAGTGAAGGATACGAGTTTAGGTCGGGTTCAAAGAGCTTCTGAGAATTTCGGAATCGAATGTTTCACGGGGGTGAGGAGGAGGTCGGGTTAGGGAATTGGGGCTAAAGGAAGATCCGAAGATCTGGACAGCTCGAGTAACTCTCTTATTCGCTGCTCGCTACAATTCGATAGAATACCTATCACTGTACGCGGTGGTCGGTAAAAAGGAGACCAAGAGATCGACGATCATCTCCCCCTCACGGAGGCAAGTTCTCGGGCATCCATTCGAATCCTAGGGAATCGTTTGGGCCGTGAGTTCGGCGGAGATTTTTGACAAGTTTTTTGACTTCTACTTCTTTTCATTGCGGTATTGGAATGATTCACCGAATGAAAGAAGTATTTCGTTTGCTTACGAGCCACCCGTTAAGTCCGGGGATCTCAGGTCCGTGTTCCGGTTGGTTGGCTCTGAAGAAACACGCGCAGCTTCCGTATCAATCACCCGATTAACGCACCGGAAACTGGCGATCAATAAAATCGTGCAGACATTCACCGCTGAGCGGGTTCTGAGCAAAGATTATACAGAGAGTGGCGCGCAGCGAGAATGCGGAAATGGAGAAAGAAGAAGAAGATAAATACGAACAAAAATATGAAAAAGTAGATGAACAAAAACTGCCGTGGAGCCTACGAGCAGAATGGGAATACTTTGTCGGAATGGGCACTCGTCTTCGAGGGATGGAAACGTACGGCAAAATCTTCGACTGCTCACCCCGAAAGCCCCAAAACCACAACGGTCGTACGCGGCGTAACCGCGCGTTGATATTCATGCCGACAGGTTGCCGTTATTGACTATGCGAGGATATAAATTATAAACTATACACAAGAGACGGCAGTGGTAACGGCGGGGTTGCCTCAACTGCAGCAGGAACAGCATGAACAGTAGAAACAGCAGTAGTAGTAGCAGCAGTGGCGGCAGACAGCGCTAGACGGATAGGCGCGCGTTCGAACACGAGCCCATATTTGTATGCAGCCCGTAGCTCCCTGTGGATACATACGCACGCATCTACACGCACACAAACATTGTAAATATAAAATGGATGCATATTTGCCCGGGAGAGAGATTCGCGTTGTTGGATTTAAAAATCCAGAATTAGAATCCTCGTCCTCGTAATGTTTGTTTGTCTTTATAACCGCCAAATTCGGAATCTGTGAGGACCGTGCTGAATTCCCGAGGCGCGAAATGAAGCGATTGAAATAGGTGAATTTTCATATCCTCCGTCGTTTTACGCCTCACTCATCGATCTCTTGATCACTTTTGAAAATTGTAAGTAGTAAACGTACTGTTGTTCGAAATTCTCCCCCGAGCACTCCACGGTCCACACTCCCCCCTTGGATTTCTGTATTCTCTTTATTTTAGTTTTTACAGCGATTTCAGAAACGGATCTAATTATTCACGGGCGGTTCGTAGCGCGGAATATTTCCCCTCCCCTCCCATGCCATGCAGACATCCCTTCGGACTAGCGTGCAGAAATACGCTCGTGCATTAGGTTAATTAATACATTTTCTAAATTCCTCGAGGGAATAGCAGATTGAAAATGACAAAAAAGGTCCAAATCATACAGGTACACAGGTACGACGATGTCTCTACGCGGGCTATTATCTCCGGGAACAATGACGACGGGATTTTTAATAAACCTTCCGATAACAACAACGATGATCGTAATAATTGGTCACCGCGACGCGGAACTAATTAAACCAAACCGGAGAGCGCGGCCATTGTGTCAATGAATGACATTAAGGGGTGGCTGCTTTTCCCCGGGTCAGATACACGCACATTTCGTATAAAAATCAAGTTGACATCTGCTCCGCATGCTGTATTAATATCGGAGACAGAGGAAGGGAAGGGGATCGGGCGATCCAGGAGGTTCGGGAGGTTCGAAACGCTCGAGGGTGGAGTTACACATGAATAAGGGCGTGACGGGTTCCAGGCCTGAATTACACCCTTGATTACGAAAATCCGTTGAAACATTTCATATACCGAGAACGTCACCCGGCTTACTACTTCGTGTTTGTTCACGTTCCCCTCTCCAATCCGTACGGAAAATGCTTTATACGAAAAAGTATCACCTTCTCGATGCTACATTCGAGTCGGAAATTCGAGCTTCTTCGAACAGCTCTTTGACCATTTCAATTTGCGTATTCTATCCAGAATGTGGGAAGAAATGAAAAACTGAAGACAAAAAAAAAAAAAACAAAAAAAAAAAACACGCATTTTGTATTAAATATTTGAATTCCTTTGTCTTGTCGGGTAAATGCGCGCGTGACTAGAGTCTGAGGACAAAGGCTGCATCAAAGTAAAGATGGGAACACTGAACGTGAGTTTAGACTGTCTGTCTTCTATTTTTCATTCCATTCGTTTCCTATTTTCAAGCTTCCTCCGCCCTTTGCCCTTTACTTTGCTGCTCTTCCATCAACTCCCGTATGGTTTAAGAGAATACCACGTATGGAGGTACGCTTTGTATTCCGCATGAGAAGATTCTCCTCCTTTTTCTTCGTCTCCTTCTTTCTCTCCATCTTCCCTCTGTCCTCCCACAAACGACAAATAGAAAAATCAAGACGACGCGCGTCACGATGTAAGACGGGGTCGCAGGCTCGGAGGCTCGGAGGCTAGGGGCTGGAAATACCTCCGACGGTTGCCTCAAACCCTCCGATTTCGCGTTCGAGGTCAGTCCCCAATTTAGTCGAGTATAGAAAAACGGTCGCGCATGTCTGCGCTGGGTTGGGCAGACGACGCTTTATTGTCAGGGGTAAAATATTCGTAATTTCTCCTCCTCCTTTTTTCTCCGTTTTACATTCTATCATTCGGAGAAAAACTACCCCAATCGCGGAGATTTTATACTTCTGCGAGATTACGACGAATCTCATCGTTTCACGGAGTTCAGAAACTTGACAAAGTGCGGATAAAATGCGTTTATCCTTCTCTTTTCGAAATTTCAGACGAAGTCGGAGACTGGGCAATAAATTTACCTCGAATTTCACTCACACGTATTATTTTATCAACCGCGAGAAAACTCTCGATTTTCACTTCGGAATTGAGGGAAGTTTACGTATGAGAAGATTGATGTCATTACTGGAGAACGTGAGCCCGAGCTCCCGCGCGATTGTCAGGTAAATATCGGAAATTGAGTGCATGGAGCCCTCTCTGATCCTTACCGCAAGAGGACAGGACAAATGGAGATCTGAAAATTACACAGTCTGCGGTCTGATAAATCTCACGCCTACGTAAGCCAGTCTGAACTCTGAACGGAGTACGTATAACCCTCCGTCATGCAAGTTGCCAGCTAATAAAAAGCGGCGTTGCAGTTCCGGTAGAATAGAACGTTAACGAGCATATTTTACATTTTATTACTCTACTTAACGCGGACATATATTACATCCATTCCAGTGCCCAGACCGCGACCGTCGACCTAGACGTAGATTGCAATATAAAGATAGATAGAAAGAGACTACTGGAGCTACAGGGATGATTGTCTCTCCCGTTTATGTGCATGAATTTATTCGTGCATACATATGTATAGTATGTAGACGTGGAGTGGTTTGCGGAAAAAGGAGAAAATGCCGTGCGCGGGCATGGAAATAGAAAGAGAGGAAGGGACGAGGTAGAAAGAAAAAACGTATAGAAGAGGCTATACAGAGAGGAATTCCTGCACGGGGTTGGCTTGCAGTGCAAAACCACTTTAACACATTGTAGCATCGCGCGATAACGATGAAATATTCCGTTGAGTAACGAAACTGGGGCCAACGCTAAAAATGATAAATTTGTCGATTTTTGTTCGTTTCGTTTTCTGTATTATGATGAATCAACCGGAAGGTCAGACCGGAGCGCGTACGCCGCAAGTTTGCGGAGAATAATAACGGCCCGAAAGCTAATACAAAATAAACTACTAACACCGAAGCTGAAGCATCCCCCGGTGGAATTTGGCTCAACTTTTCTCTACCTGGTTTCTAGTATCCCTGTATACTTCGTTTTCTGATAAGTTACTTTAAACTTTGGCGCAGAGAGGCCGAAGTACAGAAGGCGAAGCAGAAGAAGAACAAGAAGAAGAAGAAGAAGAAGAAGCCTCTTGAAGCCTGAAGCCACTAGGAGCGTGCCAAGAATATAAACAACGCGTTTTAATTAGTTCTTCACGTCCGACGAATGCAGAATTACTTCTTCGCGGTAAAAGTATAATAACTCCTTCCAATATCGCGGTTATAGTCTCGAGACAGTTTTAATGATACTAATCACTGGATTCTAATTTTCACGAAAATAATTTCACAAATCTTACGCATTTTGTTATTTCCCTTTTTCTGTCCGAGGCTCTCATTCATACCGTTTAAATTTACAAAGCAAGAAGGCGGGTCGGCACTACCTTCGCATGGAACGCGTGATCGTAATGACAAACGACAGATCCCGTCCCTTCGTGCCTCGTTTCAGAGACCTACCAACTCCTTTCAGGCTTCCCTTCGCACCCTTCGCTTCCTCACGAAAATGAAAGACGCGTGACCAGGCTCGCAAGTGAAATACGGATGAAAGGTGTCCCAGTAACTTACATAAACCGTGAATACACACGGCGCGATCGATGTGAGTTCAAATTTTGAATATCTGTCCACAATACTGCAGCCACCATGCATGATCTTTCTCCATGTGAAAACAGAAACTCTCGCGATCCAGCACGATTCTGCAGGGGTGCTCGGATGTAGTCGGCCGATAAGTTATTCGACTGAGAACGTGAATTTTTCTTCGTATTTTCTCCACCATTTTACTTATTTGAAGACAGATTTGAGGGTGTATATTCTAACGTGGTATCAGCAATAAACCTTATTTAATTGAAATCATAAGGAATGCACCATATAGATAGATATTTACATATATGCATATGTAAAAGACAATAGCCTGTGGGCGCTCCTATTCAAATTATTGGCGCAGCAATCCAGGACGTAGCAACGCAAACAAACTCCCACGAGCAAACTTACGCACGCTCTAAGCGTTCGTTTGTTAGTTGATAAGCAATCCTTTATTTTCGTCAATAGATGGCGATAAAATCACCATCTCGCAGATAATTCTCAACCAAGTATATTCAACTTTCCGACAATTTTGCAACGAAATCAGCCATCTTTTGCTCATTGATCATTATCTCGTGGTTTATTGTACACATTTTCATAAGGGAGAAGTTTTGAGGCATCACGGGGTTCTCTTCGGGTTCCCTGCCTGTCCGGTTCCCCAGCATCGCATCCTAAATCCTTTACCTCCGTATGACACTGCCCTTGGTCCAATCAACGCATTTACGCGTTTGAATAATTGGAGTCTGTATTAATAATTATAGTTCGTAGCCGGAACGCACTTCGCGTCTCATATGAAAATAATATGAACAACAATCCTCATACTTTTAGCAAACGATAGATTGGTCGTAATTTTAAGAACTCATGGTCCTTGTATGATCAAGCCTTCATAATCTTAAGACCCATATATTGGGCCTGAAACTAACTCTGTGCACGTTACGTCAACACGCTGCCGGGTTTAACCCAAACCTTTATAATTTTTCACAAATTATCCTACTCGCCGAATTCCCTTTTCGTGTTAAATAAACGAGAATAATATCTTCTCATAGGCGAAAAACAATTCTTACTACGTCCGAATTCCCTTCCCTCACGATTAACTGAATCATAATCTATAATAAAAAAGACTTGTGATCGTTCATCGATCTTTATCGCTGCTTCCATTCATCCTCTCGACCAAACCCGGAGTTCCATCAATGCAACGCCCTGAGTCTCCCATAGTCTACAGTTCTACAGTTCTTCTAACGAACTGGCCCCCAACATCTCCATTGTTTTTTACTAGTATTAAGCCAATAAAAAAGTCCACAAGATGCAATATTTTTTCGAGACTCCTTGTCCATCCCTCCCTCTTTTTTTGCCTCGTTCCTCCGATGGCCTCGTACTCATGTATGTGCCTCTACGCGTTGGCATAACTTATTCGCAAGGCACGACGTGAAACACGTGACAGGATAGGTAGATAGGTAGATGGGTATATACAGGGGTGGATCCAGTAGCAATACCCATGGCCGTTACCCTGTAGTAGCAAACTTTATCCCTCGAAACAATCTACGTATTCTGCATGCCAATATATTGTGTAGGAATAAATTTTCAGTTTCTTGTCTTGAGTTCGGAGGTAGGCTATACATGGGTATAGCACACATAGGCTAGGCAGCGGATACAGCGGCGTAATCCATCTATCCCCACGGAAAACTGCGAGCGAGGTATTCAGAGAAGTCGCAATAACAGTGGCTATCAGTATACGCAGTTGGGAGTAATCAATCGCTATGCACACACAATATCTAATCATAAGGGTTGTAAAATAGAAAGAGATCGGAAGAAACAGGGAGAACGGAGGGAAAAAAATGCAAGAAATGGGATAAAATAAAAGCGTAGAAATTTACACGTCGCAGGGAAATACGCGAGGCGCTCGTAGGTATACCTACCTACCTACACACGTATTACGAAACAAATTGAATTTCTTGTTCCTTGGAGCGCGTTTCACGTTGGAGTACTGGGGGACGTGCTGCTAAAGTGGCGCGATTTATGACTCCGAGAAGGGGTAGGAGGTGCAGGATGCGGACGAGGGTCCTGGAGTAGCGGGGTTCCATAATCTACTTGAAAGTAAAACAAATGCAAAGAAGCAGGGTGTAGGTACTACATGCGACGGGGAGGGAGACAATTTGTATCGTTAGCAGACGAGGTATAAAGAATTGGGCTGCGCGCCGGTGCAGGCAGCTATCCAGCGAATTAAAAGGGCGCCAGCCAGTCTACCAGTCTGCTTTATTCGTTTCATCTCCTAAGTCACTACCGACGTTTCCTAAAACTTTTTCCCCCGGGTACGTGTGCTGCAGGGCCGCTTCACGAAGCACCGGTACCCCGGCACTGCAGTATCTGCTCACCTCCAACTGAAACGACGGCGACGCGACGTCCGTGGAGCTTAGGCAAATACGACGTCCTGTGTTTACTCAGTCTTCGTTTCCGAGCTTCGTACCAGGCTGCACATACGCGTTTGCAACACACATAGAGAGATGTAGAGAATGAGAGAAACGTACGTCTCTCCGACACTAGTTCAATTTCAACTTCTATTTGCATATCTGTATCTGTTTATATTATGTATTTGTCTCTATAGTACGAATATGTCCAGGCTGCAGTACGCGAACGGCTAGAGAAAACGAAAACCGAAGCGCAAGCGTAAGCGTAAGCGTAAGCGTAAACGTGTAGGTGACAGCGGGGGCCGTACCGAATTAATATAAATTTCATTTGCCTAGACAGCATCCCTGTCCGCCTTACAAGCCCGTTGCCACTGCTGCAACTACCCCTTTGTTTCTCATCTCTCTTCCTTTCTCTCTCTCTCTCTCTCTTATTTTCCTCTCTTTTGCCTTCACACCGTTCTCGGTTCCCGGTGTTCTCTGCCACGCCGATAAAGGCAATGGGAGCAATAAAGATAAGGTGCAGTGTACTATGTAGAGTATGTACGTACATACACCTATATATACACGGAGAGAATTTTCTGCACTGTAGATAGAATACCTACTACATGGATGCAGGTAGGTATAGATAAGCGCGGTGGAATTCTTCCAGGATATACTCCAGGATGAGGATGAACCCCATAACCTTATACAAGATATGGGATGTAACCGAAATGAATAACCAAATGCGATGATTTCACTTTTTTGGGGGGAAAATTTTGCAAGATCCACCATTTTGATGTTCCGGCATAAAAATTGTCCGGCAGAGGGAGAGAAGAAAAGCGACGGGCGCGCGCGGTGAAACTGGCCCGATAATTATTTAACCTCCTTAGAAAGATTCGTGATAAAACATTTATCGGCAGTGTATCAAATCGGATGTATCGGTCGAATCTCTTGTCTTTGTGGAGTACGAATTCGGTCGGCAAAATCTGACCATCGAGCTGCCGATTGAATAACGAGAAAATCGAAAGTAAAAGAATTGCATGGCCTCGCAGTATATTCCGGCGGCAGGAGAAAACATCGGGGGAAGTAAATTTCCGTTTAAAATTCTCACACCCGCCTACCTTCCTGTTCAGGAGATATCGATCCTAAAAATATACCCGGATATGTCCGCTCCAGCCCCGCATCGCGCTGGGCGCAACATACATACCCATCTAGAAATTTCTATGCGAAGGATATAATATACTTGTAGATACATAGTAGGGTGTGGTAAATAGGGCGAGAGTATAAATGCCTGTGTCATCAGTTTTAAACGGCGTTGCATTGCAGCGGTACACATACATGGAGAGGGTACAATATGTGCCTACCTGGTGCCCGAACTATAGCAAACTGTGAGTGTAACACATATATACACTTACGGCGGGTACAGGTGTATGTACTAACTCGTAGATACGTACCCCGCACCTATAAACTCGTACGCGCCGGTTCTCGTTCAACATCCGCATCTCGGCATCAACTCAAAGAACGTCGACGCGACGCGACGTGGTTCAGTGGCTGCAGGTTCTTACATAGCGAGTATCTAGCCCTTGACCCGTCTGAGCCAGCAGACTACTACCACCGACCATCCGCATCGTCCTTCATGTGTGTTTCGGGGTTGGCTGGCCTGGCGAAGCCTGTATCGAGGGTTGATGAGTCGAGGGTAAAAAACCTCCCCGCCTCGCCTCGCTCTTCCTCTCTCGTATCTCCGCCCTAGCCTACGCGAATATGGCAAAGTGTAATAAAGAAGGACAGGGCGATATGGCCGACCCCATAAGCACACACTCTGTTACACTTTACGTTATGTACAATATACCTAACCTATCTACGCTTTACAGAACTGCCTAGTAGTAGCGGGCGCGCGGAGAGAAGGGGGATGGAAACGGGCGCCGAGAGGGCTGAGGGAAATTAAGCAATTAGTAACTTTGCACCACAGGCGCTCTCAGCGAGATTTGATTATGTTTTCGGTTTAAGCTCGTCGAGTACCTCAAGTGCCTGAAGTGTCTCCTGGGCGAGCGCGGTTCTCCTCTGTCTCTCTTCCGATCTTTTTCGATTTTTCGTAAAAAGCTGCAGAATCAATTATCCAACCGCAAGAACGTTCGAACGATTATTCGTGGAGAGAGAGAGGGAATAAGGTCGGGGGCGGAATTCAATTTTTACACGAAGATCAGGTAAAAATAAGGAATATCATGATAACAATGACAATTCTGTCCGTGTATTCCCCTTTCGGATGTTTTTATGAGGAAATCTTCAGTTAAATTATACCCCCGCACGAGCGAGTGTAATGTGTCATTTGCATACTGGCCGAGGCGAGGGTCGGTAGATGTAGTACCTTGTATGTCTCCATGTAGTAGCTACAGGGCTGTTCAATAATGGTTCATCTCCGAAGTCAGCTGAAATTGATATCTTTGCGCCGAACGGGGGGGGGGCCGTGAATTTTTTTTCCCCAATTCCGCGTCCAGGCGACCGTTCGGAAACCAACGAATGCGGAACTGCGACACATCACAAGATTTCGAGTTCGATCGTGGCGGTGAGTACTCGAACGCGGATAACTTCAGAGAAAAGCCATTAATGAACGGCTCTATACCTATACCCAGGACATACATACTATAAACCGTAATACGCTCGTCACCGGGGATACGAATGGTCAAAGAGAAGAGGGAAGATTGGAAGGTGGCATGGAAGCGGGGTGGAGAGGGAAGGAGAGGGGAGGGGGATGACGGAGAGAGATCTCCCACGTGGATTCCGTTAATTAACCAACGCTCGTTCCCTCCTCTCCCCGCACAGTTTCGCCCCGCGCGTTCCCCTGATCCTCCAGAGGTCGCAACGTCGCCTCGTATTCCTCAGCAATGTTGGTAGTCGTGGCAGTGGTCGTAGGTATGCTATCCACCTGTGTCTAGTTAACGGTAAAATGCGGCCTGGCATAAAGCTCCGTGCGTATAATTGCGGCGGTGAAACGAACTGGGGTAGCTTCGTACCGCAAGCTTCCGTCGTGAGTGGGATTCGGGATTTTTTGTTCGTTCTTTTGATTCGGTTGAAAAAAGCAGGAAGAGGTAGAGGAATTGAGAAAATTTGACCATTTGTAGCTTCGCTATTTAGCAACGGTAAATTTCCTTTTCCGCTCTCTTCTCTCTTCACACTTTGGGCTGGAATCTGTTTCGAACGTAATTTCAGAAGCCTTTCCCCGGTGTATTCTTTGGCGAGTTTCAGCAGAAGATTGCGAGCTCTCGAATGTATTTGTCCAAGATTTGCGGGATCAGCGATTAATCAATTAATTCCTAATTTCTGGAGAGAGGTTCATTTCGCACTGGAAAACTTTTCTCTCTCATAGAGGAAAGGGCTGTCTGCTCGTATTATACCTGTGTATATTTCACGCTCTTTCTACTCAATTCTCGCTTCGGCTCAACCCTCAAGAACAAAGCTTGTATGTAACGGTTTGTTCCACGTAGGCGTTGTTGTAGGAGTAGTCGACTCGGAAGTTAAAACTGAAAGAGCGTAAATAGCCGGCACTTTTCCACCCTCCTACCTTTCTACCTTGAACCTACCCCTGTTTAATACCTAACGCAATTAAATATGAAAACCAACTTTACATCCGGGAATTAAACGCCGGAGCTGGTACACGTACAGAAGACACAATACGTGCAAACCTACGCCTGTAACCGAAAGTACAATACCAGCTGAATAAATGTTTGGTTACGTAACTTGTAAACTTGGAATATTTTCGTTAAATATTCAACAATAATTTGTTGAAAATAACAAAATCCACAATTCCTGTATCACTGTGTGTCCTGCAGGGATCATTTGTTCATTGCTTCCTCGCAAGGGTTTTTTTTTTCTACATTCACAATCGATATGTTTGCAGGGGATACGGAATCTCGCGAATCGGTTGACGGCAATCTCCCACTTTCTCTGTACCACGCAGAATGGTAGTTTTCCCTTTCGAGTTGCCGTAATTTTTGGTAAAAAATACGCCGGATTACAGTAATAGCGTGCCACCTCATATTGCGGAACACGAACTTCGACCACCGAGGATCGTCTTTTTAAATTGCTTCGATTTCACCTTTGACAATTTCCCGTATAATGTTTGAGCCTTTGCGACCGAAGCCATCGAGGTATGAGACTCTCTCGGGACAGGAAAAACACACCGCGAGAGGATGTCGCGTCGAAATGGTAACGCGTATTCCGAGGTATGACATAACACCGAGATACAAGCACCTCGAGGAAAGAACCTGGATGGCTATTTTATTTGGCAATTTATTTTCTCCTTCTGCTTTTCTCTGTATTTTTTTCGTTTATTCTTTCTTCTCCCTGAAGCTTCTTTTACGCAACTCTCCTTCGCCCCCCCGGTCTTTTTTTCTTCCTTTGCTTTCATTCCTCGATATATAACGGAATTCTCCGGCTTTATCCACGATATCAAATTTCTTTGTGCAAGAACACGAGCTGTTCATATTTTTCGGGTGCTCAAGTATTAATAAGAATTGCTACTTGTCAGGGCTGAAAGTCTGCTCCATACGTATGAAGATGGAAATTATTTATTGAATAAAATGTGTCCATGGAATATTTTCAAATTCGTGTAATTCGCCGTTTTTTTTCTTCGCATATTTATGGAACGAAATCAGGAAATCTGGTTTGCGGAATACTTTATCCTTTTATCGTCCATTCCTCCGTGGATTTGTCCGCCGACTGCAGAACTAGGTGGAAAATTATGCGAGGTCATACCCTGCGTCGCGTTTCTCGATCCCCTGTGTTTATATCTGCGATATGCACGCGATACGACCGGATCCCTTCTCCTTCTCTTTCTGGTTCTTCTATCTCTTACTTTTCTTTCTCGGCCCTCGTGTATAAAAGCTGCAGTAAGACGACGTAGATATTCCTAAGCATGTTTACGATAGCTGAGAGCCTGGAGGGTGAAATATTACGCGAAAACCTACCCCTAGGAATTGGGAAAATCTCATGCAGCGAATATGTAGACACAGTGGATGTCGGAAACTAATTTTTAGAGAAAAAATCGTCAAAATATAAACCGAGAAGCATTTTCAAATCTCGTTATTTTTATTCAAATTAAATCCCACTTCTGAAAGCTTGTTCATGATTTCCGTTCGCCCTTACATTGCGGTTTTTGTATTGATTGAAAATTTGCAAATCGCTCCGAAATTTCTTCAAGGCACTGTATGCTGTGTGGGTACGCATACGCACGCCCTCGTCTGCACAGAATTCGTAGATGTTCCTGGGAGTATTAAGTATGTATGCATAGTGGTTGATCCTGCCCATCCAACTGGCTAATTAACAACAACCACTTCAAAGCCAAAGATCCTGCACCACGGCTATAATTTATTCGCGGAACTAACTACAGAGCTCGTGCAAAGAGCTTACTCTGAGATCATCAAGATTTATTTCGGAACCGTGAATTAAGAAAGCAAGAACATCAGAACAAGAACAACTATAAGCATAAAACACATTCCGCTAATATGCCGAATAGGGATTGAATAGCAGAATACAAGAAGTGTAGCTTCTTCTTCTTTTTCGGGATAGTATCCGCCACTCCAGTCGATTTGGCTGAAATTTTTGAAAACTTACGAGAAGAAAAGAAGAAATTGAAAACAATAAAACGTTTATCGCTGCAGTATGATTAACGATTTCCTCTTTGGAAAGCAAAGACGTGTGATCGACGATACCGTCATTTGACAAGATCTCAATAGAAATGAATAATATTCGACAATACGGTGAGAACTTATGAAAAGAAGAAATAAAAGCTCCGTGTAGGGAGTTCATTTTCGTTGATATTGATAATATACCGGTGGGGCTCCGTGGCGACGGAACGAGGAATAAGAATCGTGCGAGTAGTACAACGGAGCAGCGATATAACCAGCCTGAAGCAATAAAGCTTCTCTGTGTTTTGCCGGGTTTAGCATAACAATGCTCACACAATGGCATAACGGGGATCAGGATCAGCTTTCCACAGTTCCGGGAGGCCAGCATCTCGGTTTCGCAAGACGACCGTGCGGCGTGGCGCGCGGCAACGGTAGCGGCCGCGGGGTGCGCCTCCCCGCTTATCGCCCACAATAAAGCTTTACCACTATTATCACGCTTGTAGTGTTTTTCGCTCGAAGCTTAAGCGCGCCTGAGAGTTCGCAGCCCCCGTTACAGCAGCGCTGGCCTGGCTGCAGAGAATCAGTACCACAGCGTCGACCGTTCAACTCTCGTAAAAGAACGCGCAGGCCGTAAAACTACGCGACCCCGAAGTAAAACGAGAAGGATCTTTTACTCCCTCTATACTTTTTCTTCTCTTTCAAGTTTTTTTCTCTTGTTGTACCTGTATTACGCGCGGCGGATCAACGCGTCGCGATTATTTCATCTCACGACTTGACTCTGTTGGACTGACAATACTATAAACAGGTGCCCTCTTTCCGAAAACGCTTTTCTTTGACAGAAACGACATGAAATAATGATGATACAGCGTAGAGCCGGGGACGCCTGGCTCGCGGGCGGCAACGCCCACAGCTACCCTTAAAAAGTTAGGCAGGAAACTTTTGAACAAGTTCTAAATAGACTTCCTTCCGTTCCCGATGTCAACAATTGAAGTATGAAGGACTAATTTCCTCAACTACGAGACAGCCGTGCGTGCGGGGAGAAAAAATTCCAAAAATTTGTCCTCAAGCTCGTCTTTGGAGTCCATGACGGTATGGAGTTGTCACAAAGCAAACTCATACGTCAAAATGATTCACAATTTTTCAGCCTCCAACCAATAATTACAATACCGTTTTTCGTTTTCCCTCAACGTACGAAAAGTGTACTGAAAATGTACGGCCTGCAGTTTCGAAGGCATGAATAATATATGTCCATTCGTGAAATTCAACTAGCCAATTTGACGTCCAGCCTGGATTATATTGAGGTAGATAAACGGAGTATAAATCAGAGAAATCTCCGCGAGGTCGTTGCGTAGAGTAATAAAACACTCTGCAGGTAGTTATCTTGGACATGTATAGTACACAGGGATGATCACATTCCGGACGTTGGCCGGTTGGATCTCTTTGCGTCGTTTCTCTCCTAGTTTCCTCCACCGTTACATACACGATACCGCCGCCTTTCAGCATCTCTCCTGTATGTAATACCTGACATACATAGATACGTAGGTTTTTCCTTCCGAAAGCGTATTTCACGCGGGTTTGCCCGAGCTATTATATCCACCATATAGATATATTTGTATGCGCGCAGGTACGGCCGTATACTGCGGGCGACACCCCATGGGACATCACAAAAGCTCCCGTAGAGTTGCAGCGCGAAAAATATGGCACAGAGGTCTGCTGTCTCTCCCATTTTCTTTTCCTCCTTTTCTTTCCGCGCTTTCCTATAATCCCGAGGTAGTTATCCCGGTGCCACTTACGACGAGAAATCCGGAGCGTGGAAGAAGAGTAAGAAAATGACAAAATGGAAAAACGGTTCCCTCTGCTTCGCTCCCCATCTTTCTCTCATTTCGTCACTTTTCCTTCATCGTTTTGCGGCCCCGTTTGTTCGTAGTGTCTGGCTCGAGGATAACTTCTTCGAGGTTACAGGGAATGAAAGAAAACGGAAAAGAACAAAAAATTAACGAATGGAAATTAAAAAAAAAGCGTCGTGGTCTTCGACGTCTTCGTCGCCTCGTCCTTCGCTCTTCCTGTCGCGGTTTGTCCTGTCGTGGTTGATGGCTGGCCATTAGCCCACGCAGGAGAACCCGTCGAGCTGTGAGTGCCGACGAGAGGTTTCATCAGTCAACTGTCACTACCCATGCGACCGTGTGACCTCAACGAATTCTCCACTTCTTTCTCACTCTCTTTCACTCTCTGTTGCTTTCTTCGTCGCTTTTTCCTTCATAGCTGTTTGTACTCGCATGCATACATGGCCTCCACGCGCATACGTACGGATAGATTCGTTTCCACGTTTCGGAAATAGTGAACACAAAATACCGATGAAAAACCAAGAGCGTGAAATTTTGATAGAGAGCCGGCGACGCCGAGCAACGGCCGGGTGTATCGGAACGTTGTGCAGGTTCCTTGATCCTGACAAACTAGTTAATGGTGAATGACTTAATTGGGATTGAAAGGGAGGAATAAAGGTTGCAGAAGACCGGGGGACCGGGATGGGCGAGACCGATAATTGCAAAGGAGCGTGACTCGAAATGCAATTTAAAGGAAGTTGCAGGTTGCGGAGGAACGAAAGGACGAAAGGACGAAAGGACGAGAGGAGGGAAGCGGTACACGGGGGGTGATGGGTTGAAGCCGACGACGAGGCCTTCTTTTCAAACAAAGACTGCCTTCCTCCACTATTTCCCTAATCAACTTCGTACGTTTGATGAATTTCATTAATCAATGGAATATGATTAGCCTGATGATTAATTGTCGGCGTTGCGCTTCTATGCAGTTGAAGCGCGCATGAACGAAGCAGACATGTCGAACTATTTCAGTGTAAATACTCACATAAAATAAGGGAAAACTTGGCGAATGTCGAAACCAGAGACACGCTTTTTCTCAGTAAATTTGATCGCCGATCCGGGACACTGCCTTTTACTATACCTGAACATATTTTGCAACTTATGAGCGAACAATAGCAGGGGAAATCGAATACTCCGAAGAAGAAAGCATTCTTGCTCGGGTTCTTCGAGAGCTCTCCGAACTCTACGTGAGTTTCGTTATTATAACAACGTAACATGTACTTTCGCGTCATTCATATAGTTGTCACAGTTTCATTTGCAATATCCCGCAGATTCAATATCGGATTCAGATTCCTGGATCTTGGATTCGAGAGATCGAATGATGAAAAATCAAGATATTTGCTGGAACTTCGACACAGTGTCTCAGGATTCGTTCAACCGGTAAATCCATAAGCGCGCAAGCAATACTACATACGGTCACGGATTCCGTGCCCTGGCGTTCCAGATCGGCGCAGAGTTTCGCAATAATTTTATACCTCGAGAATAAAGGGAGAGGCGGAAAACGTCGCGCCGTCATTGCCGTCGAGCTTCCGAAATGAAAATTCAATGGATTACAATATTAAACCGGCGGTGGAATAGCGCGGCCAATTCGCTCGGACTATCTCATTGCATTTCTCTGTTCAATTTTGTTTTTCCAATTTTCTTATTTCCTCGTACCTACATTTGCTTCGTCCAGCCGACGCGGTATGCGCGGGTACCAAAGGTACAAATATACCGCGATTATAATATTAGGATGATCACGAAGCGTGGAATAGAACCAGCTAAGTGCTGCGGCGCTGCACCACCGCGCTGTGGTGATCAAATTAAAGAATTTTAATCGAAATACATTCGAGCACGGAAGCCAATTCGAATTTTAATACTACTATAAGGGGAGGTTCTCGTTACAGCCTCTGCGCGTCGAACGAATTTCGTATGCGGCGGTTAGCTAGATTTCGCTAACAAAATTCAACAGCTATTCGCGCGAATTCTAGTTGTAATAATTCCCAATTTATCATTCAAGCATAACCTAATACAGTATACAAGGATACATAAGAATATTTTACTTCGCGGCGTCTCATCTCTCTTCGATTGTGTTTCTACTTTTTTTGTCTCTCGTGCTTTTTTTCTCCCCAATTTTCCAACCGTACGAGATTCTGTGTAACATATACGTACGCATATACTGGATACAATAAATACATCCCAGATTTTCTATAGCGAGCGAGAAACGTCTAAGACGTAGAGTATATACGGCATCCGAGTGGATCCTTGGATCGAAATTTAGGATCTGAGACACAAAGCGGAGGAAGAGAAGGACAGAAAAGGAGAACTTTGGAAACAAGCAGATTTTTCGCCTCTGGAATATCTCGATTTCATTTCATCCGAACATGGATACAAATTTCACAATAATCTCGTTAAAGTGAATCCTCGTACTAAAACTTACGGTATACATCTTCCACAGGTTACAGATCGTATGAAGATCGCTGAACGTGAGTTTTGCCTTATAATATTCTCCAATATCTTCGCGGCTGTATTTTTTCATATTCGTTTTCCCTCTCGTTTATTTTTTCATCCTTTCTCATCACTTTCTTTTCCATTTTATCAAGTCGAGCCAGGGATTTCTCTAACGCTCGTTAACTCCAGCCATTAAAACTTGTGAAATCTGAAACGTACGCTCCTGCTCCCTGCGCGAGGGAACTAACGATCATTTCTGTCCGATATATATAACCTAGGAAAGGACTTTCCTAATAACAGTTTTAACCTGAACAACGCGCGTCTTTATAATAATGTATACCTATCCTGTATACTGTCTACTGCGACGCAGTGATCAAAGGTTTGAAAACAGAATCAAACAAGTTTCCAAGGGGTATGTGTAGAAGACAAAGCGTACACGCACACACAACATATCCTTGCGATTATTCGCAAATTCAAATGATGAACATAATACATAAATCGAACGAGATAACGAGCAAGACGAATTGCGGAAACTGAGGCAAAGAAGAAGAAGAAGAATGAAGGAAGGAAAGAGAAGAGAGAGACGAAAGACACAGAATGAACGTAATTCGAGTCCGAGGTCCTCGACGTTCTATATTCTCTCGAGGGTTGGAAACCTGGACGGAGGTGCGTGCGTGTGTGTGTGTGGTTAGTATAATACGCACGAGGTGCGAGCATGCGGATACCTACGTACACGTGAATTTATAATTAAACTCATCAGCGCGAGGGAGGCCGGCCAGTTTCTCATTTCGCGTTTCTCGATTCTCCGCTCCAAGAATATTACGATTAAGAGCAACGTTGCGGGGGGGGAGATAGAGCGAGGGGCGAAAAGCTCGAAAATAGAAAGAATTTTTTGAATGGGTATGCACGCAGACGAACACAGTGCACATATCTATTCGCTTCCTATGATTCTGAAAATCGCAGAACGCTTCAGCCACGCAGGGATTGGCTGCCAATTTCACGGCCCGATACTCCCCCGACTAACCGGCCGACCACGAATATCCGTAACTATATATACCTACCTGCTACACGTATCCATCCACCCATTGCGCACACTGAAACGGCAAATTTATTCCCAACGTTCGTTCGACTACGGCAGGAACGGTGCAGGAACATTCACCGAGCGAGCTGAAATACAGAGATTTTTTCATGAAACTCGGGAAGTCGATAATATTTCGTGAAATTTTTGATCGCCCGATGATGGAATTGGAGCCGAATTTGACGACATTCGCGAGCTTTTCGGCCGAACGAAACTTCGGCAAATTGATGAGTGATTTTCGCGGCAGAAAATTTTCGTAGATTTTCGGAAATCGAATATCGATAAAAGCTCGCTTGAAAATTCGTTCGATTTCGGCGCTGGCGCCGGTGCAAGTCGATCCCCGATACTCGAATAAATCAAGATTTTGTTAGTTCCTCCGTCGGAGGATTCCTGCCGCAAAAATCGCCTGCAAATCAATTTTTTCCGGACTATATCGTCGCCATCGTTTCATCCGCCGATATCATCAACTTCTGTAATAATTTCTACCAGCTATACCTAATACCGCGCGGTATCGATCTTTCGACGTCAGGCAATAAATCCGCGTATCTAGGTTAACCGCGGCATATTTATGTGCGTCTCTCTATGTAGTACTGCACGGATCAACGGGAAATTATTGCTATTGATATTGTTATAGCTGTTATTGTTATTATTATTATTATTATTATTATTATTGAAACAATTGAATCGCCTAACGACTAATACCGATCGATCTATGTGCGCAGTACATACGCGTGCATGTACTACTGTGGATTGGCCAATTTCAAACGGAGTATGAATCGCGTATGAATGTGTGGTGGACGAATGACGAGACGAGCCGATTCTCTCCTGAAAACTGATTATAAAGCCCACGATCCATTCGTCATCGACAAACTGGCAAAACGACCCTTTCTATCTATCTATCTATCTATCTATCTGTCTATCTGTCTCCCTCTTCTCTTTCTCTCCCAACCGCTCTATCCTCCAGTGCGCGCGTGTGTGCGTGCGTGTGATTCGATGCTTGCGCTTCTGGCAAATGTGTACAATACATTATACGCTACCCACGATGCCAACTGCAGCGGGAGTATCGGTTGCAGAGTCCATTTATGGTTATTATATGCGCGCACGTATGTATGTAATGGTATAGATTATAGAGGTACATATCTCTCCGCGTACGATTCGATTGTTGAGCAGTTAATCACAAACCAGAGTCATTGAAATAGCGATAGACTGCAGCTCGGTACGCGTGCACGGGGTACCGGTCAGTTTATTTTCTCTGATTTATTATATTTCCCGCGCACACTAGGTATAGGGAGAGAGAGAGAGATAGAGAGGAGAGAGGCTGATATTGGGGAGGAGATCGTTCTTCTGTAATTGACTCTGGTCTTGCAGCCCCGAAGGAAGAGAAAAGAAGAAAAAATATCGGGGGAAGATATTCAATTCTTATTTCTGACATATTTAATTGAAGATGAAGCGAGACGGTGGAACTGCAGAGGAAGAAGACGGCTGCAATTCAACCGAGGATATCGAGATTTTTCAAATTTATTTTCGCACAGTATAGAAAGTCGAGAGGTATTTTTTATCCGGAGTTTATTTCAATCGGATTGGGAAAATCGGAACCGTTCTCCGGATGTTTTAATTGCTCATGAAATATAATTAACTACAAACAAATAATCGTTTTCTGGGCAAAAAACGGATTCGAGCTATTCTTTGACTCCCGCAAACTCGCCGAATTCCCTCTTCTCATTTCCGAGTGCGATGCAGTGGCGAAATTTCTGCGAGCTGTTTCGGGACGTGTCAGGACCCGTGATAAATAGATCACGAGGAGGTCTCTTCCATCGCGAGATTGCGTAAGAGACGAATATCTCCAGCGTGACTTGTTACCGTCTTCCCACACACACACCGGACGCGCAGGGGGATGTTATCGATCGGAATATACATGCACGCATCTCCACCTACGTACCGTGTGTACCGAGTGCTTTAAAATTTATAGAAACCTGTTCAAACTGGTTAAATCCTTTGACGACGAAGAAGTTCAGCAGATTGATCACTGCCTCGAGAGAAGGGGGCGAGGCTTCCCACCCCCCGTGTTTTCCGAACAACCCTTAAGCCCCAGTTTCCTCCTCGTCGAATAAATTATGAATCGAAAACGTTCGTTCTCGCTGGGAGGATTCCCCCGAGGAATGCGATCGCCGAATGCAATCTGGTGAAATGCGTGGGAAATCAGAAGAGACGTAGATTCGTCGTATCGTAAGCGGGGCAATCGGTGCGGCAAGGTCCGCAGTCTGCGTCGAAATTCAGGCTAACGAGTTTACGAGATGCATATAACGATTACCAATGGCGTTTAATCATTCGACCTGCACACACGGTGCTCGCCGATCCTCCTCCGCACGCAGAGTTTCCATGGCAACGTCCAGGTGTTTAGTATTGCACCGTCGCGCCGCATCGCGTCCCGTTCCGTCCCGTCCCGTTCCGTTCCGTTCCGTTCCGTCCCGTCGCGATATGCTGCAACGCCCGTTAGGATTCCCTCGCCTCCCGGATGCACCGACGGTGGTTAATCGTTACTGGTTACCGATTACCCATTACTGGCATACCTCCCGCGACTATACATTTGCGTATAATCACAAGTTGATACCGCATACGCGTTGGCTGTCCGCTGTGTCACTTGAACGTGCGGCTCGAATGTTTCAGCTGGCTTGAAACCACCCGGGAAACCTGAGAGCCCGAAAATCACGGCCTGAAACGGAGCGAGAAGAAAAGCGGGGAGGAAATTTTGTCACCTCGGTTTCCTCTCGATTATCTCTTTCCATTTGGCAAATTTTCACCGAGACTCACGGCGCGCGGGGTCTCCGATGCTTTCTCGATTTCAAAGATTCCCGATAAATAATGTTTTCAGAATTTCGTCAGTTTCGGAATTTCAAGTTTTTGCGCAACGGTTAACTTCACCGCGGTCTCGGTATTCTCGTGTTATACCTCACACAGGTACATACGTATGTACGTACACACATGCATACATACGCGCGTGGAAACGTGGGCAGATTACATTTTGTTGAACGTGTAGACAGCAGACGACAGGAGGAAACATGCGAGTGCGCCCTAAAGCGACTCGGAGTAACTTTAGTAATTATATGCCTCGATGAAGCTTAACCACGGCGGATGAATTGGTTGTTGAATAGAAAATTTGTCAACCGAGTGGGAGTAGGTAGAGGTACGGGGGCTTTTACAAACATTAGTTATAGCCTCATGTGGGATTATATGGTTTCCACCAAAAATTAACCTTCCTATAGCTAGCGGGGGATTCGTTACTCGAGATAATTGAGTCTGTTGCATGGAGAATTCGCGAGAGTTTGCCATTATTATTGGCGAAAATATGTGCCGTTCGAATTATCGGAGGCGGATGGAGAGACGGTTTTAGGTAAATGAAAAACGAACCGATTTTACGAAAGCAAAGGGAGAAGAAAACATCGAAATTCCAACGAAACCGGGATAAGAATTCATGAGGTTCGACCGAAAGATCGTTTGTTCGTGTCGTCTAGATAGGTATGAGTTTTCTCACCGATGCCGATGCGATCGCTGGATTCTTCACATTACGTCCGTGCCCTCAGGAATAGGTATATCGTGCCGTTTCGAGCACGGCTTTCAATTCGACGAACGATTTTCACCCTCGTATGCGTGCGGCTCGGATCGGTTGCGGTTGTCGGTTGTCGGTTGTCGGTTGTCGGTTGTGCTTTGATGGATCCCGACCCGCGGTGGGTCGGTGGGTCGTCGAGGCGCCGATATATACGCGGTGAAGGAGAGAAGGAGAAGTAAAAGTGGATGTGGAGGGGGAGGAGGAGGATGATACAATAAATCCCGAGAGACAGCTTGATGGATGATGGCTCCGCGTCGATTCCCTCTTCCAGTGATCCCCGGCCCTTTACCGCCCATCGAGACTATGAGCAACGGCGTCGTTGGCGTCGATAGGCGCCGCGAACCACCGCGTAGCTACCTACACGGATCCGAATACGAATAGGGAGATCTGAGCGTTTGCTGATTACATCAATACAGGATTATACTGTAACTCTTCCGTGGTTCAAACGGAACAATCCCCAAATTCCTCGATATGAAAATGAAGACCGTGAAACACGATTATTAACACCGTTCCGCATTTGTGATATGATAATCATTATAGTATCGTGGGATGTGCGAACCCGCGCGAAGTGAAGGACACCTTTTTCGAATAGGGGTGGAAATTTTCGGGGCAGAGAAAAAATTCGTCAATTTATTGCTGTTCGACTGAATCGACGAGAGAAAGGAAAAGTGAAACCAAAAACAAGACGAAAAAATCGAAACATCGGGTGACAGTCGTAGTAAACGGAATCGTTGATAAGTTCCACGAAGAGATACCCACACGCGTATCTAGCAAAATGCTTGGAGCTTAAACTAACTGTGCAGTCTTTAGCTATTGTTCAAAGGCTCTGTGTGGTTTCCTCTTCTGCTTAATTCCAGGACATCGCGCTTCGCGTAACAGAAGCACACACAATCCCATTTCTCACAAAACCATTATAAACAATCTCCAGGGATCTCTGGACGACCGCACATCTCTCGCGGCACACAATCTAGAAACTAGAATCTGGAAACGTTTTCGTTTTTCGCGACCGCGTTGGATTCAGGTTACAGAGGAAGAGGGATAAGAAGTTCTGTGATGCAACACATCGGCCATCGCTTATCTGTCGCATAATCGAGAATACATAATTCATCGCGTCACCACGCAACAAAATCATGAAAGAATATATTTCCAATCAATTTTTCGGCAGAAATGTTTCGTTTTCGAGATCGGAGGTTCCACGAATCACCGAAATTTATCGATTTTTTGAATCGAAAATTTGCGGCGAGTAAATCGGTCGATGACACATTCGCGAGACTCAAGCCTCGTCGGTACGACGATTGTATGAAAAATTTGGAAATTTCTACGCGTAGATATAGCAGCTGGCTGTATCGACCTCGGAATGGAAAAAGGAAGAAAAAAGAATACTCTTTGCGATATGGGGCGCGTTGTACCTACGTCGAGGTTTTCCTCTATCTCTGAAATGGATCGAGATAAATCAAGCTGCAGGGAAAAAGCTTGAGAGTGCGAAAATGGGGGTCCAAGGTCGGGAGATTTTTTGCCAGGGAAAGCATCCGGTCTAAGATGGCGACTTGTTGGGTGCGATAAAACTGTCCATCGTTCGAAAATTGCCAATAGAATTCGACTAGAGAAAAGTGAAGAGGAGGAGATAAAAGCGAAACTCCGTTCCCAATTACACTGTTCAACGAGCTTCGGGGTTAAGAATTCGTAGTTGAACGATAGATTCTTTGCAAGAAGTATATTTTCGAAAATGCTCGCTCATTTATTTGGGAGACGAATCTCGGCCAACGTAATTCCTCCACGTTCGTGATATAGGAATCACGGTACAACTGTTATTTCTTTTCCGGATTCGTGAGTTACTTTTCATTGGGGAGCGACTCATTCAACCAATTATTTCGCTTTTGGGGAATCCCTATGAAACGAATGGCGGGACTCGGAGCCGCAGTCTTTTCTTGCATCAAATGAGAGCTTACACAAAGAGGCACTGGCTTTTCTTCTCGTGTATGATCATAATATACTGATTATAAAATTTTCATCACGATACGAGCTTTATTGAAATTCTGATTCTTCATTTCTTTGCATCAAAAAATCGTTATCCCTTCTACCCTGCGCGACTCCCACAATCTCGCCTTTGATAAAAATCCAGCCAACGAAAAGAGAGGAAAAAAAGATTCTCATTGGATACACAATAATTAGATTTCATCTTCCGGCGAATCAGATAAATCACGATCTTATGTATCACCTGGAATCAAAATCACTGGAAATATTTATCGACCCTGTTCTCGTCCGGCCGTACTCCATCAAGAATCGGGTCCATGATCCTGGTGAGCCAACGCCCGGCACGTCCGAATCTGCGCACTCAAAATCCCTATATCCATGGCAAATAACAGCTGGTCACATCTCGCAGTATTGAAATAAGCAGTAGAGTAGAAGCTTTGGCCGAAGCTTAATTGTAGGCAGCGATTGAAAAATATGGATTTAGAATTCAACTGCGCGAAACACTAATTGGAATCTATTATTTCTTATGAAAACGAATATCCCTGTAACGCGTGTTGGGATGAAATGGGAGATGAAAGAATGTAAAGATTGTACGTACAGTATTGAAATTGGCATATTTTTTTGTTTCAGCAGCATATTCTTCAGATGAGAGGCAAACGATGTGAACGAAATAATCCAGAAGTAAAAAATCGCGAATCAGGTAGGTAATAGGATTATCGAAGGATCAGGATTCCATCTCCGCGTTGCCAACAGCAAACAAACTTCCTACTCGGCAAGTTTTAATGCGCCCTCGCCCCGCGTGGTATAGAATCGTATCTACCGAATTTATCTGGTCGCGGCATTGAGTTTCGATTTCTAGTCAATTCTTTCTCTTTCGTCATTTATAATTTCTTTCTTTCGCCTTGCGTTCTTTCTCTTTCTTTTCTTTTTGTCGCAACTGATATCATCGCGGCGGCACGCGGAAATTGCACAGCAATAATTAACCTCCGAATTGAATCACCGGTTGATTGATGTCCGCGTCGATCGCTATTATCCGGACTCAATGGCGTACCAACCCAACAATCTACCTTGCTACCTACGTGGTAGCATACCGACGTAAGATGACGAAGCAAGAGTTTGGCTTGGCGAAATTACGTCGATGGTATCGAGTTACGGGTCGAGTACTAAGCACGACTAAGCAAGGAAACTAGATTAGTTCGTCGTTCCGAGTTAGCCGAGGTTCGGTGGGCGCTTTGATACGTAATTATTACTCGTTGTCGAAGAGGAGGGTCGAAAGTTGGACCTTACCGAAGTGGCAGGTCTTTGTCCTCCGCATTACTTATATCGGAGGCCCGTGGTCATACGGCCTGGCAATTTTCGCAGCCATTACTTAAATTCGGGAATTCGTGACCTACATTAGGTACCGAATGTCACCAATGTTTTATTATCGGACTTGATCTATACGAGTATCGGTTCTTCGAGATGGGCGTAAATACGAATTCATCACAATTTACGGCACCGAACTCTTTCCTCTTCTATCATTCTGACATTGGGGGGAAGGAAGGGAAGGGAGGAAAGGGAAGTGAAGTGAAATGCAATCCGGGGTCATAGAATATTGCGAAACCGTGTAAAAATATACTCCTGGTGGATACATCCCTACCACTACTCTCATAATTCTAATCGTATACGCATGTATGAATATGTATGTATTTGGGACAGGGATGGTATAAGGTTGAAGGTCCCGGGTATTAACGTCATCCCTCGGATAAGATTGATGAGTGAAGCCCACCGCTTGAAAAAAAACTACCCCTAGGTAGCTGACGCGCTAAAAACCAACACCCGGTATATAAATGATTATAGGTAGGGGCTGTATTTATCACTGCCGAGAGATTCGGGCGTTGGGTTAGACACGGGACGAGGGAGAGCCTGGTGTTTGCGTATTAAAAAAGTAAGAAAAAACAAACAACAGAAAAAAAAAGAAAAAAAAGAAACACCAGAGAAAAAAGAAGAGGTGAAAAAATTCCTAAAAGAAATTTGAAGCAGGTTGTAGCGTAAAATTTCGCTTCTAGAAGGGCACGAGAAAATCAACTGGCCCTCAGTTTTGCAGTTGGAAAACTAAAAAGATGAAATCAAAGAAGAAAGAAAAAATGGTCATTTCGATTTTCACATGTGCTTTGACATCGATTCTTTCGAAGACGAAAACGACGTCGAACTGACCGAAAATAAATTTGGCAATTGGCGGAGAATGGAAGAAGGAAATCCCGCCGAGTCGACGAGCGGGCGAACCTGCATACCGCACTGCGACAGTTCGATATTGTACGAACCATCCCCCGGCGTATTTACTAAGCCCTTATTCCGTGCATGGGTATAGAAACAGAAATACGAGCCTCGTAGTTAGTTCGAGTAAGTTGTAAGGGAGGTAAAACTTTGGAATCCGTCTACTCGATTGATCGGATGAAATTATACCACCACCTACCACGGCGATTTCCTGCAAATGCCCAGAATTTAAGCTGGTTTGATCTTCCGGCGTGAAATCCTCGATCAAATAAAGGTTGAAAATGTGAAAACGATCATACCGTCGATCAAATACTCGTTCGACCAAACTCGATAGCCTGGAATTATTCAACGATCAATTCTCGCGGGTTTATATCCGACATGTAAAGGTCCTGGAATCGCGGGGGATGGGAGGGAAAAGCTTGCCACAAATTTACATCGATTTCTACACTCCCGAAAGCTCATGACCCTGATTAATCATAATGGACAGAGAGAATAATCTTTTGAAGAAACTCTACCGTCCGTTACGAATCCGCGCGAGCGTTCCTTCGCTTTTTTTCGGTCGGATAAAAATTCGACCAGGTACAATAGGCGCGAGGAAAGTGGAAAGCGAAGAGTGAGGAAACGTGAGACCGAAGAAGACAGAGAAAGAAAATAAGGCGTCTGAATTTCTTCGCCCACGCCGAAAGTCGACCTCATCTAATGGATTCTGTCATTGCATCACCCAACTGGGCGTCCCACTCTGCAGCAGAATCACCATCCCTCCATTTGGGGGAGCAGGCAGTGAAAGTCTGCGTGTCAGCGATACGCCTTAAGCGATATCGCTGATAGTAGATATACCAGAGAAGCCCGGTTTCCACACCCAACCATGGAGAAAAGTGCCGGCAATCAGAGTCCGGATAGAGTTTCACTACCCGTTGCGTCCGCGTCTCTGACGTCGTTGGCGTCGTTGGCGTCGGTGCTCCTTCGTTTTCGAAACTCAATGCTGTTGCATTCCCGTGGGCATCCTCCGGTGTACTGCTCCAGCCGCCACTGCAGAGGACGCTAGAATAGAGGGTGAGAAAACGTGAAGGTGAAACTCCGTCAATGTCAGATGGAAAAACCCAATCCATCCTGTAAAGGGAAGGCATTTGTTCCACGGGGACCTTGTCTTCCACTTATACCGTGTAGACGCCCAGTTTTATTTTCATCCTCTTCGAGATCCAGGTTCCTCACGGATGCCGGAAAGAAGCGGAGGAAACGGAGGAGAAGAAGAAAAACGATTGAAAAAAACGAGAAAAGACGCCTGCAGCATGGATCTGAACTCTGAAGAATTTAACCTGATTGTGTTGTATTTATAACGCGAGTGTGCTCTAGACTCGAAATGCTTGGATAGCTGTTTACCTGTGGAGCAGCAGCAAAGGATAGAACGAGACAGAGGAACTCGGAAGGATAACATGCAGCAGCGAAGAGGAGGTCACGTGTGAACGATGAAATTTTACGTCGAAAGCTCCGTACCCGTAATCCCCATACCATTGAACCAAGTGGATGGAGGGGCGTGTAGACATAGATTATACAGAAACAGCTTTGACGTCAGAACCCCCCCCCCCCCCCCCCCTCCCCCTCACACGACACGTGAAGGGACCTTTTCTCTTCCAATGGGATAATAACGTTGCTGATTATTGATTCGCTAGAAGGATGATTAATCGTCTGAACATCGAGCGATCGGGACGTGGTTCGGGAAGTTTTAAACCGGCAAGAAGAATTAAATATATACCCCTGATCGTATGGCTCTTATTCAGGGCTGAAGAATACTTCAGCATCATTCCATCTCCTCCGACTGAGATGAGAACTGACGCGAGAAAGATCCAGGGAGTGAGGGTGAGCCTGGAAAGGGATGAGGAAGAGAGACGAGGAGATATAGAGAGGGTGTAGGTTCGTTTGCGGAAGATTCAACGGGCGAATGGGGCTTGAACCGAAGAGAGCAGGGATTAAACGAGCATTTAAGGGGTGTTTATGGTTTGCGGCTAGCACCCCCCGGGCCTTACCGCTCTCACTCCTTCCCTTAGCGACGCGCATATACAATAGGCACGTGTGTTAGTGATGATATTATCACCGATACTACTAGGCAGCAGAGCTGCCGCCGTTGATCGGGAGCACCAGCTACTATTGAAGCCTCTTTGATGATAATTTGCCGCATTTTGTCTACCCCTCAGCACACCTTGAGTTGCAGAACTTTGATCTTATCCTGTTCTCCGTGAAAGCTCAATCATCACGTATTTCTACGAACTTTGTGAAGACACACGTATCGCCACATCAAGCAAACAAATTAAACAATAACTTTTCTCTCATATAGAAGTCTGCCAGGTAAGAAATGCTATTTTGGAGGGTGGCGATTTTGACCTACTTTCTTTCTCCTGAAAGCGGTTCAATTTTCTCGTTAACCGCTGTTCTGAAATTGCAACGCAATGGAAAGAAAAGTAGTGAAAATACTTCTCTGCTTTTGACAAGCAAATCACTAGATTGAGTTCTGGGTTTTGTTCCGTTCTTTTTTTTTTGTCAGTAATATTTGACGGTCGTGCACAGAACAGTAATGTAGAAAGTTTCAATTAATCTCTGTGAACATGTATCCGACAAGCTACGAACATGAATTAGTTGGAAGAGGAGCTTACAACTGGTGCCTAGAATAGGAGGGCAGGCTAAGCTGCAACAAAACAAGTATAGAGAATTGGTGACAGCGGTGGGATGAAGGAGTTCTCTGAGCTGGCAATCTTGATGAAAGAAAACGCCAGAGAAAGAGAATAAAGCGAAGGACGGAGTTTGAGGGTGATTAGGAGCGAGGGATAATTTGGTATAATTTTAAGGGGGTTGCGCGCAGAGATACCACAACGGCACTAATTTTACTGATTGATCTAGAGTGGCGGCTAATTCCTCGCACTTTTTTCCTCGCCTAATCTCAAGCAGAGAGGAGTTCACATGGCTGGCTGTCCGTGAACGTTGACTGTTAAGAAAATGAATGAGTGTGAACGTCGTGGGTCGTAGGAAGCGCATTAAATTCAACTAAACTGACGTACGTAAGTAGACATATAACCGAAAAAAAACGAGGAATTAACTGAAGAAGCTACTACAGTCGTTAAAAGCGTCTCAGCGAGTCTTTCGCTGCTCTCAGTGAAACGGGAAAGGTGAAACAGGTACGTAGCAACTACCTGGATACTAGGGAATTAGTAAATTACAGAGAATTGAGTAGGAGAGGCTGAGGGGGCCGCGGTTCAACGAAATTCATTATCAGACCGTTTTTAATAGAACTTTTCTAATTAAAGCTTTCGTAAAACTTTTAGTTCACGTAGTATGGATATAGCATGGCGGATGGACGAGGATCGGTGGGTTTTTTGAGGCAGCTATACTTCCGCGTTAACTAAAAACAAAGTGGGTATTGAGAATTAGCTGTAAACGAAGAAGTAAAACTTGTATGCATAATGTGCCGATAACAGGATTAATTAATCAGTCCAAGTCAATTGGATGTATCACATTGATTAAATCTGTAACTCAACGAGAAATTGAATTGCGCGAGAAGAAGTAGAAGTAGAAGAAGAAGAAGAAGAAGAAGAAGGAGAATGAAAACTAATTCTCATAGAAAATGTAAACAGAATAAGGCGTAATAATTATTTCACCGTTTTTATAATCACATTTTTAAATCGAGGAGACTCCAATTGATTGGCCTTCGAGCCGTGCATTAATTTCTGATATTTTCTCCGAGATCACAGGAGTCTTGGGAAAATTGAATTACAGGTGAACTTCTCGTCTTTCGCAGTTGTAGCATAACGTATACACAACGTTATGATCCCGCCCTCTGAGGCGACTAAAGAGGCGACAATGGTATCATCCGAATTAGTTGCAAAGCGCAGAGAGAATGCCAGTAGAAAGGAATTCTCGTTGCTTTGACCTCGCCCCTCATCCTCTACTCCTTCTATATTCTCTTACATTCTCATATTCTCTTCTTCTTCGCCCCTATGCCCTGAAGGGCACGAAAAGCCGGGACCATTGTGAAAGCAGAAATTGAAATGATAAGCTTCAGTCTTCTTCACGTGATGGAAGCCGCGGATTTTATCTTTGAAAAAGTCATTAACGCCACCATGCTGGTTGTTACTCATCTCAACGGATCGCCCTCTCGGGGATATTTCTCCGACGTTTTACTTGCCCCTTTCATACTCGAATCACTTGGATATCATAGTGCTGATCATTCCTCTCGCTATTCGAATTTCATCCACGATTGTCAATGAAAATAATCGCAAGTATACAAAGCGATGTTATTTGTGGATGAAGAATTTATCCGAAAATAATTTAACCATTCTCTCTCTCTCTCTCTCTCTTTCGCACTCATCTGAAAGCCCCGGGGTGTGAATCGTGATTGATTTGTTTACTGGAAAACAACCAGTCGGATAGGTCTGTTGGTAATTCGTGGTTCCAGAGCTTTGCTCCACTCCACCGCACGCGCCCAATTTACTCCGGTGCTTTCAAAGTCAATAATTCATGTTTGCGACTGATTGGAAAACAAAAACATACTTGTGTATGTGGATGCTCGCGGTTAGATTGCTCCAACGCTATTCCACCGACATACTTACGCGTTGGAAATGGAAGACGTTGTTCTCAATGAAATTCAAACGGCGGAAATTTGTATCATTGGGTAAACAACTGGATGCATCTGGACAGTCGAAAACAATGATTGAGTGAAAACGAGGTGCCGATGTGGCGTAACCCTTGGTCACATGTTTCAGACGCGTGTTGGGCTAATCCTGGATCCTCTGCGTAACGGGATAGGTCGATATCCTAACCCTCTTCCCACTTCCTCCCCTACCTTCGGCTCTCTATATCCGTGGTGTACGTACCCCGTTCCCGTAAACTTCGTTAGGTTTGTGTGTACGCACGGTTTCGGCCACGTGCCGTTTTCCATCCAATTCACTCCGCGCCATACCGCACCCTGGAAAAGCCGCGGGTCGATAACCAGCCCTCTTCCCCCTGGAGGTGGGAGAAAGAGAGAAGGGAGAAAAGAGAAGAGAGAAGAGAGAAGAGGGAACGAACGCTCCCGTGGATGATGTAAGTGGGGCTCTGGTCTGGGAGACAAATTGCCCGAGATCCAACCCGCCACCGTCCGAAACCCGATAGCGAATTAAGACAAAAATGAGTCCACACTTCTCTCACGTCGAATCGATTCTGGCGAAGGAATTCTTCCGAAAATCAGGGAATCGAAAACGAAAAAACTGCCGAGGCCGGAACTATAGAAACCTTTATAACAATGAATGATCGCCAAATTATTGAAACGTAAAAACTGCTCTATCCGCGTCTTTCATGAAATTCGATTTTTACTCCAAAAGTATAAATTGTGAAAACCAAGAGAGGGCCAAAAAAGAAGAAGAAGAAAGAAAAAAAAAAACACGGGTATTTTTACGTTCAAGGGAACTTTTCCCCCCTTTTGTTCTTATGCGGCCACTCCCTCCCCGCGAGCTTATGTTATGCTAGTTTTATCTGCCGGACGAACGTATAGCGTGGCCGGGATAAGACGAAAAATGTACGGAAGGGGAATAAGAAGACGAAGAAAGATTTGTCTGATATACGGCAAACCGGCAGTTTTCCTTTGGGATTTATCCCAACTACCGGAGGGTGCCCGGCCGTCGATGCGAAGGGGTAGGAATGTCGGTCGACCATTGAGATAGGGTCGTACACGTAGCCACATACCTCCCGTGGGATGAATCTCGGATACCTTGTCCTTTTCTCGAGGTATGTGCCCAGGGCGTTGTAGTCCGACTGCAGCGGGAGCAGCAGATTAGTTTGTCATGTTCGAAAACAGTATAAAAAATTAGAATCTTTCGATTCACCCAACTTCCATACATCTGCCTTCTATCTCTTGTCCTTTTCCCGTCTCATCTCTTTTCTGCCAATTTTATTCGTGGTTATAAAATCGAAGATTAATGTTTGCAAAGGACCAATTAAAATGGCCCCGTTGATAAAGGGCTGAAATTCAAATCCAAATTCAAATTCATCTGAAAGAATCGAGGGGGAGAGTGTGAGAGTGCGAGAGAGAGAAAGAGAGAGAGAGACATTACTTTGAAGCGTGACTCGATGGGGATGGATGATGGAAGGTAGGCGGATGATTCGTTGGTTCCCACTGGAAGCACGGAGGGGCAGTCATTAGGGGTGGGGGCGTGATTAAGGCGACACCAACTCAAAGGAATGGTACATCACGATGGTTTGGCAGCTGCCAAATGATGAAAGGGGTTTTATTCGTTGGAATAAAGAAGTTCCATTATTCAAAAAGTGCCTCTGGGAAACAACGTCGGGAGTATGAAATTGAGAAGGCCTAAAAGTTACCAAAGGAATTGTAAAAGCTTGAAAAAGTTCGCGGCGGAGGGTGAGCCGAAGTAAAAGCCAAAAGGGTTCGCAAAGCCAATAAATGAATGGCCGTTCATTAAGGCCGGTTAAATGTACAAAAGTAGGAGAGTACCAAAGTACAAAAGTACTGCAAAGCACCTACCGGCTGAAGCTGTGCGAGAAGAGGAAAGAAGATACGAAGAACGAAAAACAAACAGAAAATGAGGAGAAAACAAACGAGAGAGGAAAAAAAAAACAACACACAGAAAAAACAACACCGGGGGAGGAAAAAGAGAATAATTGAAGAACACCCGCACACGGGAGGAGTCTTAAACAAATCGTCCCCGATGCGATGCTTACAATTAGCGCAAACTGCCCTACCAACCGATGGAGGATACCACCCTCGAGGTTCTTTATTCTTTTTCACTCCTCCCCCCGCGTTTCTCTCTCCGCAGCCCTATATATTCCGCGACTAGCGATCTCTGCAGTCTTCATCCCTTCGTCTCCCGACACCGTATAGGTATACATGGAGCGAGATAGTCCGGGAGGGGAGGGGAGGGGGGGGGTAAGTTAAGTGGGTGTAATTAAAGATGGCGGCTGCCACCAGCAGTGGCGGAAGTGGCTCCTGGAGTACGGCAGAGGTAAGCCAAGAAAAAAACAGAGTTAGGGCGGGTTTGAAAAAGAGATAAAGGGGTGGGTGGGCCCCCTCCCCCCCGCTCTACCCTGTTTTTATCCTTGACTGCTTTTTCTCTGACCTCATTTGAGGGATTACCTGTTTTGGTTAGCCCGTACCCCCGGCCGACGAACCTCCCTCGATGTCTTACGTATATCTATACCAAGGTATGTATAGATATACGGATACGTACATACCGACCTAATGCACCCTTACTTTTGTCCTAAATCCCGTTCTCCAATCTGATCTCGTTATTTCGGACTTTAAATTGGCCCCATTATCTTCTCGTCTTTCTTATAATACCTTCTTATGCCCTCGAGCACTGTAGCTTTGACCTCTCGACACGGGATTCTCATAATTGCCCCACTGTCATTTCGTAGCTGGCTACCGAGAGTTGGAAACGATTGCTGACAAATTTTCTCCAGTTATCTGTTAATCCCATATTGATTATGTAATACGGTTGGAAACGTTTACCACAAAATATGTTCGCGCAATGTTCGAAATCGTGAAAATCGCATGAAAAGTTGTAACGAATCGTTCGTTTCCTCCGTTATTTTTCTCCCCTCGAGTTCCTCGTCCGGTGATAAGATTCCGGTGAAATTTATTTCAAATATCCCTGCAGTTTGATATAAAGTTGTCATCAAATTAGAAAACAATAAAATCTGTATAACACCATACGATTCGAGATTGCAAAGCCCGTGACGGCATCCTCTGGAAAGAGGGTAATAAACACTTATCAATACCCGGCAGAATTTCATTTCTGATATCGTATAAGACGGCATAAACTCGAGAGGGCGAAAAAGCTCACGGCCATGACGACGACGACGATATAAAACGGGAGAATAGTGCGATAGCCACACACACACACACACACATACACACACGCGCGCACATGTCATTCCTACAGCTGTGTATGTATATTCGTATGCAGCTTCGTCGTGGGGGGTTAAGCTCGGGTATATGGTGGCAGCTAGTGAAACGGGTGTAAATATCAGTCAAATGAAAGTAGCCGTGGCAGAAACAAAATGGTCGGGATCTGGTTGAGCGGTCAATTTTGTCGTTCGGTTAGCTCTAGCACGTTCGCCGGACAATCCATCACCCGGAATTCAGACCCCCACCACCCGGAGCTCCTGTGACCGTAGCATCGGCGTCCACGGCGTCCACGGCATGCCAGTAGCGTAGGGCCAACACGAAGCGATAATATCCCCGCGGGGTTCCACGGATCACTTCCGGTCCCGGACAAAGTGCTTACAAATTCGTATACCCGACGCCCGGAAGCCCGCAGGAAGCGCGGTGCTTCGAAGTAGTTTTTTTTTTCTCTCTCGCACTCTCCCTCTGTCTCTCTCTTTTCATCCCCCGCGCTACATTTACCCCTGCCGCGCGCGGTGGCCATCGATTAGAATGGAATACACAATTTTTAGGTGTATTTTATACCGGTGGTTTCATTTCTAGAAAGATTTCACCCCATTCCCCAGCTATATCTACTTCCTGTTTCCTCTTTCGTACGTGAAAAACCCCGTCGAATGGTTTTTCCGATGAAGGAGTGAGTGAGAGAGAGAGAGAGAGGGAGAGAGAAAGGAGCGAAGAGGGGTTTTGGGTTTTAGACGGATATTTCAGGGCGTCATTTGATCGTACGACAAAAAAGTGGGACGGAGACGCGTTTATGGGGACGCCTGTCGCAGTAAACGTTGGATTTGATGGGAACCAATACATTTGAGCTTATCACCTTATCGCCGTTACTATATATACCCGGCTACATCAGAGAGAGAGAAAATGATGAAAAGATGAAAAAGAGGAGGAGAGGAAAAGAGAAAGAGAGAGGGCAGCGGGTGACCCGCCCTTGCGAACCCCCCATAAAATACAGAATAAACTCCCACCGTATAGCCAGCCCAGGCATCCAGCGATCCAGCGATCCAGCGATCCAACTACCAACCCCCCAACATTTCAACCCTCAATACTAGCTCGCGCACCCGGCACCACACATCCACCTGAGCTCCAATCGTGTATCAATCGATCTAACGTCCATAGACACATTTAACACGCACTCTCCCCCTCCCCCCCCTCACGCCCCTCGCGCCATTTACAAGTGCGACCACCCTCCCCGCCTATTGGGGTCTGTGTGAAAGGTAGGTATAAATATTTAACGCGGTTATCAAAATGCAAATAAAATTTAGTCATTTATTAGTTATCGATTTTCGATATCGCGCAACATGGAATATTACTCGATGTGCAACGGAAGCTCGTACCTATATACTTTATTCCTAATATCGGAGGAGATAGCTGTATTCGAGCATTTTAAATTATATGGGGATCGATTTTTCACTCTTTTCTTGTCTTTTTCAGTAAACTGCATTATCTAGGGGCTGAAAGTCACGAGAGTACAATCATTCCCTGGGGGCCTCAATTATTGTAGATACCTTCATACCCTTTTGGAGCAAGAATTTCTGTCTTCGAATTATAAAATATCCAGGTTTTTAGTACATATCGTGAATAGAAGAGCCTGAAAAAGGAGGATATTTGAAGAGGGATAGGGAAAAAAGTAGCGGATACTAGCTCTTCGATAATGTTTTGGTTGACTTTTCATCATGATGATGTTCGGGGAGAGATAGAAAGCTGTTACATTGTACAGCAAGCTGTTGGAATATCGATGTATAGATATACCAGATAGAGCGAGCGTCGAGAGAATTGCCGGGTGATGTATCTGCAGCAGTGATTTCGACGGGAATAAAATTCGGCTCGTACTATATAACTTGTTTGACGTGTGCAGAGAGTCACGTCACGTGCCGTGATGTTTCCCGAAACGAGATATGTATGTCGGGCGAAGTTTCGCCACGATTTCGCACGGCGATTGTGGGAATTGTGAGAAAACAGAAAATGAAGAATGAACGGAGAAACGAAGTACAGGAGGAAAGAGGAATGGCGAGTATGCAGAAAGTCGTAATCTTGGATTGGCGGCTTCGGGGTTTTTCGGCCTCTACCTTCACAGGCTATGCCGGTAGGATGAAGGGACTCGAGTGTTTACACGTCCTCCGGGACCGAGGCGAGCTATCGTAGCCTGAAAGCCACTCAGCTACCATACACAGCGAACCCGGGCGTCGTAGTTTTCCTACATATTGGAAAAATAACGCCTCCCCCGACCACGTACACCGAGATATTGTTTTAAAGTGGGAACCTGTCCCTCGCGAGCGATAGAAAAAAACTTTACTCTCCAGAATCGAGATTCGAGGTTCGAGGAAATTGAGCGCAGACTATAAAATCAAAAGCCACGCATCCCCGTCCTGCGTATACAGCATCCCCCTTCTAAAAATCGGGCGTAACAAGGGTGGATCATCCGATTGATTCCAATCTGAACAAATTAATCGATATTTATCAGGATTTCGAAGAAACGATTCCTTTCTCATTTTCCGCACGCTTTTTCGGAACATCTCGTCACCCCTTCATAACAGAAAGAAATCAACTCCAACGATTTATAGGCACATCATTCAGGGAGACGAAAAAAGTGTGTTATCGACATAAACGTGAAGCGAATAGGTTTCCCGATTTTAGTACTTCTAAACCAAACCCTGTGACGGAATATCTGGACGATGCGATGCCTGTAGTTTGAGCGACGAGACTGCGAGGCTTCTAAAAAGCAAATCTTCGTCGAATAGAACGTGGAATGAAACGGGCTCGAAAAAGTTTCAGGGCAAAACCCCGGGGTTGGTGATTCGGCGATGGTTGTGGCGGTTGGTGAGTTTGAATCGGAAAGTTTCGGCCCGGATCGGAGAAATCCGGTCACGTAGGCTCATTTTACTTATAAAACAACCCTCGACCAAGAAGTCTCCGCCGCTGTACGTTGTCACTCGTGCTCCATTGTCCGGCAAATACAGAAAAAAAGAGAATTTTCGCCTCTCAGTTGTTCTCACTCCGATTCTCGTGTGCTTCTATTATTTTATCTGGCAATCGGTCACTCCTCGAATTTACAATTGCACTGGAACACTTTCGAGCATGAAAAGCGAAGGAGACCGCGAGAGAATAGAGACCGCGAAGGGGATCTCGAGCAAACTATAAAATAGGCATTTAAAATTTTTTAACCGAAGATCCGCAGGTACGAAGGATACTTGAACTTGGACAGGACTAGGAGAGGATTAGAACGGACTGCACGGAGAAAGTCGGGAGTGAGGAATTAAGTGGCAGTGGAGCTGGAATAGGGAGAAGAATTCCGAGGGTGTGCGTGCTTTGATATTTAAATGCTAAACGTCGAGAGAAATTTTAGAGGTGGAAGTGGTTGAGGAAGAAGAAGAAGAAGGAGCAGAAGAGGGAGGAGGATAAGGAAATGCTCTTTGCGGAAGACAGAGACAAAGAAGACCTAGTTCATAGTTGATTCAAACAACGTGCAAGGAGGACTGTCTCAGACAATGTTTGTCGTAGATGGACAGACTTGCGGATAATAACAACGGGGCCTCTGTAGTCTGACATTTGCGAGTTTACGTGGCGGAGCACAGGCACAGCGGCAGCGTCGGGCGTCGGAAATCCTGTTCCGAATTGTGTCTAATTCTACTTTTTCAACTACCCCCGTAGGGTTATATCCACATTCACACACATCCGTATATAGTTTGAGTTCGAGTTTCTCCCTGTATAAGGACACTTGCGGATCCTCGCGATACGTCCTCGTCTCGACCATAAATTAGGGGTTTATGGGGCGAATATGCCGTGGCTGTTGCTACGTAAACCCGACTTCGCATAGCTCCTCTCCCCTATATCGTTGTGTGCCAGACTACCACTCGCTCCTTCGTTCTACTAGTCTCTCTTTTGAGAAAGAGTAGATAGTAGAAACGCGGGGCTTTCTGCGCGAGGCTTCCTACCAAGTATCGAGCGACTCTGCGGGTTCGTCTTAGTCTTGGTCTCCGTACGTCTGTGCTAAGCGAAATGGCTATTAGAATGAAATGAGCCGAAAAATGTCTGCATCGTGCCGCGAGCTTGCAACACCAACTTCTCCTTCTCCCCCCCCCCCCCCCCCCCCCCCGTTCCCTCCGCCGCTTTCTTCGTCTTTCACCTCAGCCACGGAAGGAAGCTCGCGAGCACGCTGAACCCCCATTTCCAATCTCAACGGCTATCGGAATGTATACGGAGAGTAAACGAGAGTGAGGATAACACCGGACGAAGAAAGATACTGGACTGACCTCTGCGGAATTGTGAACAGCCGGGAGACTTTTATAACTGAATTATCATACGGAAGTAAAAAATATATGGCTCGGAAAAATCGCAGGCTCGCCCTGCTCCGGATTCTACATCAGCTTTCGTATCGGAGTATTAAGTTTCGCAGTTGAAGTTAGGTTAAGCGTATATTGGTGAAATTTGTTGAAATCGGATATTCAGAACTTAGGTTAACTTTTGGCTAGAATAGCTTCAAGTTTCTTGGCAATGTTCGGCGGATGTTATCAGAGATAAGTTTCTCGGCGGTTCTCAAGAGGGTGGTATTTATTTGTCCCTTGTCGTAGCTGGTTCTTCCGTTTTGTACTTTCCACACCCTTTCGTCTTCGTTCCCGGCCTCCTCCTCGACTCTTTGAGAGGAATGAGGGCCTTGAAGGAGCCCTCGGATAAAGTCAAGGACTTCCGTTCCAAGGACCGAGTGTCCTTTCAGCGCGAATGTTTTTCGTTTTTCGTTCCATTCCGGAAAACGCACGCCGCCCGATCCCCACCTCCGCCTCAACCGCCACCGCCGTTTCCTAATTCTCTCTCTGTCTCTCGGCTGTACCTCTGTTTCTCTTAACTCCGGAGCCTTTTGTCACTTTATTAAACAACTTTAGACGGACCGAGTGTGCCCCGGCACTCGACGGTAATCAACCCCGTGTTTGAGGTTGTAAGGATTCACTCTGAAAGCGCGTGGTGGTTGTTGCTTGGAAACCCTGCTTCTTCACGCAACCCGAACCCTCACTCACATACCCGCGACTCGCACTAGCCCGACTTCGCAAATTGCTTCTCCTTTATCTAACGCGAAACCTGTCTCAAATATTATTATTACCTGCCTCGGCGCCAACCGTTGACACTTCACCTTCCCCCTCCCCTCCCCTCCTCGTCAGCTTTATTTTTCCTCTGTGCGATTCCGTGCTTCAGCATTTTCACAAGCTTCAGCTGTGCTCATCTACTTTGCGTTCATACAGTTCATACTTGCGGATGAAATTCCTTCGCAAGTTTCTATCCTCGAAATCAAGGGACCACGCTCCGACCGATGCATCCTCTCAATTCATTCGGGGTGAAACAATACCGGACACCGTTCACTCCGGTCCCTTTTTTCCCAGACTGTGGATAGATCATGGTGTGATATATAGGAATGAAACCGTAGCATGAAATAAATCTAAGGGTAAATCATGCGTGAGCCGGTATTCATGTGAGCTGACGATTATCTCTTTGAATTCGAATCGAAAACCTTGGATCGATCTGTCGAATATCGATGTGTCGGATCGCTCAGCTGTAACCAAGCATCCTTCAAACACTCGATATAAATTGGTCGCCGTTTGACACTCGCACATGAGCCGTGGAGCGAGATTCTCGTCAATTTGAAAATATTCTTCCTCCTTTCCCCAGGGATATCGCCGGCGCTTTTACACTGTCGCACAACGGTGGATCGACGGAGTTCACACTTTTTTGTGTTTTTGCCATCAGCGGAGTTATCTTTTTCCATCCATTTATTTTCTGCCTTTCTTTTTCTCATTCCGTTTCCATAAATCGATTCATTTTTCGTTCGAGCTTGTTCGAGCTTATGTACGAGCTTCGGACGAAAAGTTGGAATTTTTTTTGGTACGTTGAATCAGTTCGTTCCCATCAATATCATCGTAGCGTTAGAAGAACGGAGAAAAAAATGTTGGATCGCGTTGCCGCACCGGGAATTCTGATGCGTTCGATCTTCAGCCATTTGAAAACGGGCGGATCTCTGTTCAAAGCGAAATTCTCTACGCAGAGGATATAGGTATGATAAAAGTAATAACGCTGAATTTACGAGGTCAACGAGATTCGGCTGCAGGCATCAAGCTGCAAAGCTGGCAAGGATCAGTTAGGGGCGGTTGAGGGTGGTCTTCGAAGGTCTCGGATCAGTAGGAGACGCTCTCCTCTCCCCGGGGATCGTATGTTAAAACTAACCGGATACCGGAGTTAAGGACGCAGCGCAGCAGCAGCAGCGGATGCAAAATATGAAGAATGGAACGAGATGACGACGACGAGGGATTTTTTATCACACCAAGAGTATTCATCGAGTTCCCAAGATTTTCGCAAGCCGATAGAAATGCCAATTAATGACGTGAGAATCTTCGCAGTCTAGGAATTACGAGATTATAGCTATTCCTGACTCACATTTCTTTCGGAAAGTTTTTAGGCGCGTTCCTATGCCCCCCGCGAGTCCTCGATGAAGGATCGCGCCGACGCCGGTGAAGGGAGAAAATGGACGCGGCGAAATAAGGTGCAGGATGATAAAGAAAGACGAAGAAAAAAAACAAGAAAAAGGATGGGAGGACGATGTAAGCCTTGAGAGAAGGACGATGATGAATGATAGATGATGACGCGACGGTAAGAAACCACTGTCCGAACCATCGGCCTCGCAGACGCCGGGGCTCCTCGCATGGAGCTTACAACGAAAAGCACCAAATTTACGGAGCAGGTGGATAAAATGCCAGGATTGAGAAATTTCTCCGATACTTATCGGGGGCTCTGCTTTTTATCGCATAGAATAGAACGCGGGTGAATTTTTCAGCTACCGACAAGAGCTGGTGTAGTCTCTTACCGATTGGTACAACCTGAAAACGTGGACCTCCTGCAAAGTATGTGAAATGTGAAGAAAAAAAAAAAATAATAATAGATTGCGATTGTACGAGCGATTTGAACGATAAACGAAAATCGAGCGACGGCCGGCCAAAGGTCGTAATTTGAGTTATCAGATTTATTATCCCATCAAGCGGATAATGGGTTGTACCGTTATTGTCAGGAAGGGTAATAACTACAACGTTAATTTCAATCCTGTCTGGTTTGCGTATAAATTAGTGACCCTGCAGGTACAGTTATAGAATTCGAGAAAGAATGAATAGACAGCCGTGAGACCGTTGTACTATTAATACATGCTATGAATTATATCCAGAGTAATGCGTATGATAAATAGTAATGAAATCCTGCCAGCTGAAACACTAGATTGTGAATTAACGCCGCGCGTCGAGTGATTCGCTTCTGGTTAAATAGAATACGTGATATAGGTATAAACTTCGGTTATGGGAATGGAAAATGATCAAAGTATCGGAGTGGGGCGAGGGGTTAACGGTTTAGTTTCGTCGACAGTTTCGCTACCGTATAACGGGGGCTCTCTTTGCGTACTACATTTAACTTGGGAAACTCCGCAGATGGTAATTTCGAGCCAATCTGAAGACCGGATGTCCGCTCTCACCCGCCAACGACTCGGCTAATAACGCCGCGACGACTCTCTGTATTCCACATTTCGACGCACAGACAGCAACGAGACAATGCCCCGGGTTGGGCGCCGAAATCTGATGTGCCTTTTCCAATGGTGAATGAACCGTCATCTTCCGCCACTTTCGGCGAGTCGGAAAATTCCAGCGTTAACAGCCCCGGGACGGAAATGAATTTAAAATTCTTTTGGAAGCGTCAAATTTTGAATACCGTCACGCCAAACTTCTCGGATGAAGAAAAAGGGAATTAGTAGGTAGAACGTCTCGCTAGATCCCCGATGATTAATCGTCCGACGAATTATAACGTCGAGTTGGAGATAAGATTTGAGTTGAAAAAAAAGGGGGATAAAAGGTGGACGGATAATGCCGAATGGCGAATAGCGAATGCTAATGGAAAGACGAGCTGTGGGGGTATAATTCTTCGCGATCACCGTGTCCCCATTTACTCTGCATCCCCCAATTTCTCACCGAGTTAAATTTAACGACGTCCGCCGTTGAGCGGAGCATTCCGTCATCCAACGATAGTAGGTTCAAGGTGTAATAATGTATTTTCACTTGCCATACCTTGCCCTCTTGAGAAGTACAAATTTCCTTGAAGAGAGAAACTCAACGACGCTTTCAGAACACACACACACACACTCACGCGCGCACACACGGCTTCAGCTCGTCATGATAAATTCAATCGTTCTCTCTCCCTCCCACATCCCTTTACACTCTCTCTGGCATCGTCAGATTTTAACGAAAACCGGGAAAAGCCACTGTTTCTCTCTCTCTCTCTCTATCTCTCTCTTTCTCTTTCCTCTTTCTCTTACTTTCTCACACTGATTCGACGCCAGCTAGAATAGGGAAACGTTTTCATTTAAGCGAAGCTTTTCAATTATAACGTACTTTACCCTCAGGTCCGTTCGCCGGGACCCCCTTTTCTGCATCCCTCTACCTTCAATCTCTCTCTCTCTCTCTTTCTCGCTTTCTCTTTAACACCGGAACAACGCCGTTCCTGTATATTTGTTGCAGCAATGACTTTGTCGGGTACCGGCAATCGCCCGCGCTTCACCACTTCGCCACTTTGCCCCCACCCCTTCAACTGGCCCAACTAATTCCCTCGTTTTCTCTGATTTTCTCTTCGCCTCCATTGAATATGGAAAAAGAAAGGAGAAACCCGTTCAAACGGAGCAGAGAGAAGTACTAAAATAAGTTAACGAGTTGTGAAATCAACGTACTTAGAACTGCGAATGAAGAAATAGCGAATCTTGGAAAATCTCGAATTCTGAACAGTCAACGTCGAGAATTCATCAGACGAATGGTGTATGGACTGAAAAGGACAGGGATAAACAATTCTGGCTTTCTCCGTGGTTCATTAATCTCCTCCGTTGAATTTGAAAAACATACTCGTAACGCAACGATGGCGTGAAAATCCGCGTAATCATTAGCGACGTGTTTTCTGATTTCATGATCCGACTGATCCGAAAACAGCCGTAGAATATTCCGGCGCTTCTGGTTCATGTATATTTCTTTTTCATCCCATCCCCAACTTCCGCGCAGTTCGTATATCTCGAAACCAAATTTTGAAGTTTCTACTAAGTTTGAGGAAGCAAGGATCAAGGGACGAGCCCTGAAGAGGGAGACGACGATTGTGCACAGGGTGCGCCACCGAGCGAACGACCACCGGCACCAACGGGAATAGTTAGTAGTAACAGTTGTAGTAGTAAAACTAGCTAGTAGTAGTAGCAGTGACGGTAGGACGGTCGATCAATGCTACCCCAGTCCCGTCCCACCTTCCAAAGTCTCAGCATTCTGTCTCCTTCCATTCAGTCTGAACTCTCGGATCTCGGATCCCTACCGGCGCGGGCCTCTCTTCTTCATCTCGTACCTGCCGCGTAGAATCCTCCTATTCTCGCCCATCCACCTCTATCCACATTCTTCACTCGTCTTATACCCGCGAGCCACTTTTCCTGAGCACATCGCCACCCTGCGGGCCACTTAGCTATCCGTGTATGTACGTTATATACGTCCTCGCGTCCGCACGTCTGTATTATGGTGTCCGTGCGCGTGTAATACATTTATGTAGGTAGATGCGTGGGTACCTATGTATAGATAAACCGCGTCTACGCACGTGCGTTTAGTAGGTTACATATCACGGGTTTCAGAAGGTCTCGGAGAAGGTTTCGACACGTTAGCAGTGTTTAACAAAGTTACCTCAAGGCGTCTATTATCGGAGGCTGACTCGATTAAATGTACCTACCCAAGATCAAAGATTTGAAACTAATTTAGAAGCCCGAAGCGTGAGAGAGACACTTACTTGAAATCGAAATTACGTCAAGTGTAGTATATAGGACGAGCTATAAATTAACAAGGTGTTCATTCTCGCGGAGAGATTTCGTCCCCGACAAAATGAGCACGTGGAAGAAAAAGTGGAAGAAGAAGAAGAGGAAGAGGAAGAGGAAGAGGAGGGGAAGCGTTTGTACCGCGATTCTTTTTTCTTCCTGTTTTATCCCCTTTTCGAAAAAGGGAGTCGTCCACGCTCCCCCGCTCCCCCGCAGCCGGGGGACGATGGTTCAGTCTTACAAACTGCTGAGCTGGTGCAAGAGCATTATCATTGTCGCGAGGCAAACTGCTCCCTCGAACACTAACCGCCCACGGAGGTAGTTTTGACTTTGGAGTAAAATAATTGTAGTGCGACATGCTAGAGATCCGGTAAACCTCGAATACTTGTGACTATAAGACGAAGTGTCGCCTCATCACGACAAGTTCAAACTACGAAACGACCATGTGCATGTATTTCACTACCCGCTCAACGACATGTCAAATTTCCGTATGCAGTGTTCGTCGAGTAGCTGAACAAGGCTTCGTCCTAATTCGCAAAATCTGAATCTCGAAGCTCTCGGAGCGACTCGACGCGACGCTGCTTGGCTACGCGGGCGGGGGTATAAGGCGTCCCAGAAGGAAATCTCAAATCGTAGGAGAATCGCGATGGAAAATTTTCCAAAGTTGCGAAAAATGAAGTTCCCTCGATATTCCGGCGCAAAATATCTGGCTCGCGGTATTTCCGGAATTTAATTTGTGGTTCAAAATTCACAACTATATACGGATACCGCGATCTATGACTATGTACTCCTGACGGGTATTACCTTGTAACCTTGCAACCCGAGGGCAGCTTGCGAGTGCATTAATAAATCCTGCAAAGTCTTCGCGATGGGAAGACGAAGAAGATTGTTTCCATACTTTTTACTCCCTTATCAACGATACTGGCATCGATGCTGGTCGTCGACCTCGTCGTACCTACTCGGCTGTCGCGGTACCACTCGATAAACTCGGCTCTCCCTCAGGGCCAGAGAAAAAAGGAGAAAAAGGAGGTAAAGGAGTGGGAGAAGAAAAGGGGGTAGACGACTCAACTTATTGCTTGTTGCAGCTCGGCAGCTTTTCTCGCGGATCCGGTATAGCCCAAGTCTGGAGAATCAGTATGTAGGTAGGTGGATCTTCTTCGCGAGAATAATTCATAGTCGATGATAAATCGCGCCGCGCCCCAAACTCTCTTCGAAATTTTTTCTTCTTTTTCATTCGAATTCACTTTTTTATTCCTCCCCTTTTGTTTTTCCATTTTTCCGTTTCTTTCTCTTCGTCTTCTTCTTCTTCTTCTTCTTCTTGTTCTTCTTGTTTTGCTTTGCTTTGCTCGTTTATCGTTTTTCCGCAGACGACAGATTCGCCAAAGGGATTTATACTCCTCCGCGAAGACGAGATTATCTTATGATCAATATACGCTGCGGCATACATGCCTTCATCTTTTTCCATCGCGACTCGCTAGCTTCTTGAGAAATATAACATACGCGGACGTAGCTGTGTAGGCGGATATACCGCGCGCACGTACGTACGAAGGAAAACGTACTCGTATGCCGGTGGGAAAGAAGGAAAACATGATGAATATTTTTCACCGTATCAAATAACCAAAAATTGCGTTCCCCAACGTTACTCCAGTTTTCGAGAAATAAACCCCCCCCCCCCCCCCCCCCCCCCGCCGCCGTCCACTCTCGCAGAAAACACGCGCGGAGAGATGTATAGGGGAACGGAGGAGATATTATACTTACTCGGCGATTAAGTGGAAAAGATGCGACGAGGAAAAGGATTATTAAGTTAGCAAGTCAGCTTGAATGTAACCTTGTTAGGCGCCGCCAACAGATGATTCCTCTCCGGCAACCAAGCTACGGGAGAGCATTTATATTTAGGCGCTCAATCAATTTCATTTCATAATCTGTGAAATAAAGTGCCTGGCTCCGAGCCTCAGCGATCCACAACTACAGGAAGAGGGATCGAGGAGGGAAAAGAAAAGAGAAAGAGAAAGAGAAAGGGAAAGGGAGAAAGGAAAAGAGGAAAAGCAAAAAGTCCGGTCGTTTTTATGGCAGGAAAGCGCGTAGTAGTCGGTCGTCATCGACCATGTGGATATATAAAGTGTGTACATAAATTAAGTGTAAATATGTACACAGGGTTGGAGAACGAGGGAGTGACAGAGCCTCGGTCATGGTGGGGCGGAAGGGGCCGCTGGGGGTTCGGAAAAATTCACTGAAGGTGGCTGACGTTCTTAAAAATAATTTCTTCTTTTTTTCCCTCGTCATTTTCCATAGCTGTGAGACACACGCGCCGCATGCCCGAGGGAAATGGCCGCATTCCTTTTGCTCTGAATTCAATTTTACATCTGAGGGGTTACGTGCTCCAGATTTTCCATTTGCTTTATCCTTTTTTTTCTTTCCTGCTTTCTTCTTCATACAAGAAACAAGGGCAAGCTACCGCGGAGAGAATTTCGGCCTCCGACGATCGTCGTCTCCGTAAATCAAGGACGTCTTGGGATTGAAGAAGCGTGAAGAAAAGGAAGAAGAGTCTCAGGCTATGATTGTCCAAACGCAATTCTTGTCTTAATTATACGATATCAAGAATTGTGCGGGGACATCAGCGCTTGGGGCGAATCACAACGATGTGTGAGAAGCAAATTGAATTATGAACCAATCGATGAAATAAGATGAAAAAGAGAGCATCGATCTTCGAGAACGGAAGAAGGTGAAGTCGAATATCGGCATTCAGAATTCACCATAACTTTCATACCCGTCAAGTTGTTCAACAGATTTCACAATACATGTAACAATATTAATAAAAACCAGAGGAAACCCACTTCGAAACTTCGGTCGTTCTTTACTTTCCGAAAATTTTCACAGCCTCTTCGAATTTCAATGTATCCACACATACGTTCGCGCGAATTTTCGTCGAAGCTGGAATATTAAGAAAACAGGAAACAATAATGTCCGAAGATTTTCAGACGTGGCCTCATTGTTGTTATTGCTGCGACTCCTCGTTGGTCGGATCTTTACTCATCCAAAAATTGTCTCGCCAGAGAATATTCCGTTCAATAAATTTTCAGCTGTTGTATGTTATCCTGCGGTATAGAGTGGAACGCGGCCACGCCTTTTCTACTTAGCTACTTATCATTATATCCACTCCAGGAGGCTGACGACGTCAAAAAATTCATCCAAATTATGATGGAAATATAACCGGGAAAACCGTTAATGTTGTACGCGCTTTTTTCTGGATCCATCATACACACCCGCACGAGTAGCGAGTAGCGAGAAGCGAGTAGCGAGTAGCGAGCATAATGTCTTCGTTGCATTATGCATCCGGCATCTCTCACTCCGGCCCTCGCCCCATCCCTTCGCCGCGAGGGTTTGAGGGTCGGAGTGAGTATACTCACCCTCATTTCCCTATTCCCTGGCTCACAATCTCCTCATTATTATCCATCGTCGTCCTGGTTGTAGCTAGTTTTTTTTTCATTTCGTTTTTCTTCTTCTTCTTCTTCTTGTTGTTGCTGTTGTTGTTGTTCTTGCCATTATATCTGCCCTCATTTTCGTCTTCCCATTTCTCCTCTCTCCTCTCTCCTCTCTCCTCTCTCCTCTCTCCTCTCCTCCCTTCTCTCTTCTCTCTTCGCGTCTTCATCTTCTAGAGTAGCCGAGGTGGAATTCAACAGGAAAGTTACAGTTCAGATGTACATGTATACGACTGTGTACAGACATAAATTGGGCTTTCGTTGAAACGCTTTTCTCGAATCGTTGGACCAAGAGCCGAGCGGACGATTAGGCGCGGGGTGGGAATAGCGGATGGCAGTGGTAGGGGTGGAAAAATTGAGCAGCACGAGTCAATGAATGGGCGGCTGATTCTCGTCCGGTATTACACATAGAAAACGTGCTGACCCGGCAAAACTTACTCTGTGTTCAGAACCGAGTTGGTGTCATTTCCCTCGTCTACTCACAATCAGCTGGCCTCATGACTCCCCTGTCGACCACCTTCGTCGATTGTATATATGATCTATCTGTCCGTCTATCTATCTACCTAACTATCTCTCTTCCTTTTTCGACGGTCATCAGAGATTCCAGAAATAATCCCGATGAATTATTCGCAACGTAGAACAGTGTCGCGTGGCCCGTACGATCGTCACAACTTGGATAAACGCAAATTTTCATCAAAGTCCAAATTTGACGAACCTCAGTTTGCTCTGGGAGATCTTCGGAAAGAAACACCCTCTACGTCAAGTCCAATTATTTTGAGAATCAGTCACAAAGTTCATGGGAATGAAATTTAGAACGAAACGAACGAATTTTACCCGGAAGGCATGGTGTACGTTCTGCAAAACGTCGGGAACGTGTTCTGCACAGGGACGTAGTTTTCCCGAGAGGAACTGTATCGATGGACGATAGTTCGGACTCCGGACCAATCGAGCCGCTCTGTACACACGTCCCTCGAGCGTGAATGTAGACTCTATCCGCACGGATAGCTCCGTAAATTTTGTAAATATGTATCTATGACTCAGCGTAGTATAGTCTACGTTGTGATGTATATCCTCGACATTCGCTGGATGTGGAGTTAGAGGGATTTGACGAATCTGACAGACGTAATAAATGGAGAGGAAGAAGAGAACACTGCGATTTTCGCCAGGTCAAAATAGCGTGGACCTGAATTTCCTAAGTAACACCAAGCCGTGCCCATCACCGCGATTTAATTTGCTGAAAGGAACGCATCCGTCACGTGCCCAACACACCCGCGTTTCATGATAGAGCTGTTTCACGTTATCGGGCAAGATTCGGCCCGTTATCGAGCGAATTATGTCCGTTCTTCGACCTCTGGGAGCTTTCTCACAATTTGCAAATGGGAAGTAAATCAGAAGAATTGAGACCATCCTCGTTTTTGGTCCGCGGAGCCGGAAGGAATTTGTGTTTCTAGTTAGAACAACACGCGGTGGTGAGAAAATGAGGAAAACAAGGATGATGTGGATAATCGGTTATCGTCGGAGGGCATCCAGGTACCTTTTGAAAGGTCAAGGAAAGGTCGGACTGTGGTACGGATAGGTGAATCGCGATAAGACTGACCTAATATAGAGCAAACCGCGGTGACATAGCCCACGCAATATGCGCGATATTGTGGACACTGGCGTAACACCGTCGAGACCCGTCCGACGGTAATACTCTTCTCTGGCCTCTTTTATAAAACGTCGTATACTTCCGGCGGACAGTCGGGATGAAGCGGGCCGAGGAGGGACGCGACAAAGCGGTAGTACCTTTTCTGGAATCTTGGGTTCAAGCTGGATGGACATGTACTGCAGGTAGGTATTTTCTATATGAGAAAAGGTATGCGCACCGCGTGATGCCATGAGGGAGAATATTGGACTGTTCGTTCGGAAGTGGTACTTATATCGTACAGTCGTTGGGATTTCTGTGCTGCGGTTACGGTTTCTGGTTAAGAAAATACCCGGGGGGGGGGGGGGGGGGGGGGGGGGGCTTTCCTTTTTCGGAAGACGGGGTACGGTAAAACGGGTTAACGGGATGGATAAAAAGTCAAAGAAACTGGATGATAAGTGCTCTTTGGATGAAAGCAGCCGCCGCAGTAGAGCGGAGTAGGCAATATTGTTGAACTTTGTTACAACGCAAGAAGGTTGAGTCGAAGCCAGGGCGATTCCTTGGTAACAATGCGAAAGCCCGCAAACGGGGCGTGCGACGGCGGATGATGATAATAAAATCCCGGACGCATTATTCGCAAGTTAAGTGGAAGCTTGAAAGCACCGCAAAACCTCTACTCTGCGTTCGCTATGAACTTTTATACAGACGGCGTTACCAGCTGGCAAGAGTCTCCGCCTCTCTACCCTTTCGAGTTTTTTGCGTATCCTCGTTCGCCTAGCGGTCTATACTCGGATGTTGAACCTTCCTCTTCATCCGAATCTTCCGAAAACTCCATCCGCCCGGTATAGAATTAGCGCAGATTAGAAACCGCGGGGTTAACACGTTGATCGGAAAAATCGCAGAACGAGTTAGTCCCAGCAATGGGCCGGATCTCTCCGGAAACAGCTTTGCCGAAGTTCGGTAGAAAATTGGTGACGATGATCGCCGAAATACTTAACGATGTATAGTTTTCCTCGGCGGGATTTCATACGGAAGGTTTTTTTGCTTGGCCGCTCTCAAACGCTCCCCGTAGCCTCGTCGAATATATTGTATTTGGCAAAAACTGTATCGCCAACGAAGTTCACGTTTCACGTTTTTATTTGCGGTGGCCAGATGTGAGGACTGCACGAGATACACGGGACAAAGATTGTCAAAGTTTCGAGGGAATCTATTGGTCCCCGTCGTGATCCCGAAGACCAACTTTGTCCCGTGGTTCGAGCGGCATTCGCTGGCCACCAACCACCAGTAACCACCCGCTCCAAGTGACACTCACAGCCGGCCAGCTCCCTGCATTACGACCAAGTAATATCGCCGCTAAAGCTTCGCCCACTCCAATTCAGGTGGTCGATGATGCACTGGCTAACGCGACTTCGCCTATCCACATAGATATCTATATACATATATATATGTATACATGTTACATACATTCTCCCACGTATCCTACGTACACGCGTTCCTACAATAACCTCCAGCAATGACACTTCACAATCCACTTTGGACTTAGAGTTTCGTGATCATACCGCAAACTCCAATTCGCAACTCTAATGTACCTACATTAATTGGACATTGAAATTTGCGAATAAAAGTTTATACACCGCTGAATTCGCGTTAGTCCCTAGCTCATTCCCCCGGAGGCTTAAGGAATTTCATTTATACCCTATTCAGGTGATTCACGGAATCCGGCCTGTGGCACACATATCAGAGATATACTTATCTGTACAGCGACAAGCTGACTCGACTCCTAACGGATCTGAACGTTCATCCATCTGGACGCGGATATAGTACCTACCTATACGTAAGGATTTCATAGTTTACCGGACAATAAAATCGGCCGTAAAATTGCCGTAAAGTTATATCCCCGATAGGTTATGGGGGCTGCATGGCCCATGGATTATAGAAGTGAGCTAGTGCCCTGCTGCCCCCCCCCCCCCGCCCCCCGCTCTTCGCCCTGCATGTTTTCATTAACCATAACTTTCTCTTCTTTGTTATTCGAGCCTCTTTTACGCCTCCAGGACCAACGACGATCTCGTTTCAGATGGGATACGACGAATTTCTTTGAAAGACCGAAAAAACATCGACACGAGTCCCCTCTGCCATTCACCCCCCCCCCCCCCCCCCCCCCCAAGTTTTATATTGAGTTTCTCAACATTTTTTTCTACACCTTCGCACCGTTTTGAGGGTTGATTGAGTTTCTCGTATAAATAGACTAGATACAATACGTATGTGATGTGTAGCATGCCAGTTTATAAGTCACGATGACGAAAACTTGCCCCCTTATTTTCTTCGTTTCTTTTCCTCTTTTATATCTCGATCTACCCTCGCGGATCGCGTCAGTTTTACGCCGATACCATACTATAGACAGGCAGAAGTACCTAATACACAAAAAGCCCGGGGATAAACACCGATAACAAAACCAGCTAGGTCAGAGTGGCTGTGCTCCATCGATAGACGTAGGATGTATACGTATGTATGTATTACATACCTAGAGATACCCGGGGCATTTTATAAGCCTGAGAGTATGTATGCAAGACACGAGAAGCAGAAAGGAAAATTGAGGGGAGAGAATAACGTGAAAAAGTAAAATATATGCAAAAAAGTGATGATAACAAGAGAAAAAAAAAAAAAAAAGAGGAAAAAAAAGGAATAGGAAGAAAGCACTCCCACGTCCGCGTGTACGTGTCACAGACGTCATCCCCCTGTGATATAAAGGGCGTAAACGCGCGGCTCAATTTTGTTACGCGTAAATATATTTTCACGATAACACCGGATGCAGCCGCCGGCAAAACCCCGAGGGCTAAGGAGGCGACGTAACCTCGTGTCCAGAGGACGACGATCTCTTACTTCAACCACGACGGTATGGTGAAACCGCACGGACGGCGACTCGCTATAAGACAGCGTTGAAGTATACTTTGCTAGAGTGATATGAGGGACCGGGGGTTGGAGCAGGGGCATGGGGTTAAGGAGGGGGGGGGGGGGGGGGGGTCTATCTTTATTAGATTCCACCCAACCGCACCCCGTCGGGAATCTAGTTTGTGCATTTCTGTGTACCTATATGCGCAGCTAAGTGTGTAAATATGGTATGTCCTATACAGGGTGAGTCAATTTGACCAGCAGAGGTTGACAAATATATTCCTCGTAAGAATCCGATGCTGAATTTTCTTCACCAAACGTCCGTGGGATTATTAGTTCCCGAGTTATGGAAGATAGAAGCTAACCAATGCTTGAGCCTCGCTCTCGGACCCACGAATTTTTTTTCGGATAACTTCAGTTCGAGATTTCCGCGGGGACTTTGATAATCGGCGCTGCTGGACGCTCGAACTGAATCGCCCTGTATATAAACGGCGAGGTGTTATTCCGCAAACCAGTGACAGCGGTGGGATGTGAGATACAGAAGATAGGAAGGTTGGTGGGAGGGGGTGGGGGGTGGGGGCGGTCGTCGACCATTTCTGGCAAATGGACATCCGCGCGGGATCTAATAAAGAAACTTGGGGACATCCCGACCCCCGACCCGGGACCCCCGAATCCCAAGTCCCCGTTCCAACTCGCAGTATATACAGTACCAAGAGCTCCTTGGGATCTTTTGACGTGGGGTAGTAGGGTAGATACGAGGATGGGATATAGAAGTGCAGAGGAAGGTCTTCGCGGTAAAGGAATGCAGCAGTCGGGCGAGAGAAAAAACACGTGTGAAGAGAACGAAAAAAAAAAAACAGAAAAAAAAGAGGAACAAAGTTTCATCTGCGCGGAAACACCCAGCGCGCGATGGTTGCAGCCGCTTAAAAATTCGTTCGAACAAAGTGAGAACCCCTCCGAGTTAAGAGATGAGAAATGTAGTACATAAATCTCCACCTAAATTTGAGTTATACTATAAAACCTGCGAGCGCTACTCCGGGAATATCGTCTCGGGTTACGGAATTATCAATATTGTTATGATTATGATTATTATTTTTTTTTTGTTCCAAGTTTCACCATTGTGCGTTAAATTCGAATCGGCTCGTCTACGCAGGGCAATGAAAAAAAAAGAGCGGTAAAAACCAAATTTTTTTCAACAAAATCGTACGTCATTTAAATTCTCCTTTTTTTTTTCACCACTTCTTGCGTGTATTTTTCCCTTGCGAGAGATCTTCACACGATAACTCGAAAGATATCGATGTTAGAGACAGCAGAGATACTACGAGAGTATGAAGTAGAGTTGGATGATACCCAGGGTGCAGAGATGAAAGTATAAGGCAATACTTGAGGATATTGGTGGGTCCGGATGATTGATGGACAGAGATATTCAATATCTGAAAAAGTTTGCAAGCTCCAGCAGTCAGGGAGGGAAAGAGCGAGGAAAAGCGGGACAGAGGGTAGGTATGGGGTGGTTGAGGCTCTTCAGCGTTCCGCACACAATATATAACCGACAGCCGTACTCAACCGAGACTTTCTCTCCCGAGACAAGAAGAAGTGGATAGATGAGGAACGCCACGCACTGCGATACCGACCACGACGCGACGGTGCTAAAAGTCTGCGGCAACAAATTCTAGATTTCTAATTCTATGAAACGAAGGTATTTGAAAGAGGCTGAATTTCGCTCAAACCTCCGCATCATAGTAATTCCATATTAAATCAGCTTTTGACCATGATTCGTGATCACGGCGACTTGTAAATGGCTCGGAAATGAAACGAAAAAAAATAATCACGGACTTCGTGGCCGAAGAACGAAGCGGAGGAAAGGAAGAAGAAGAAGAAGAAGAAGAAGAAGACGAAGGAGTAGGAGGGTTTACAGGGCTCACGAGGGTTAGAAATGGCGTTAGCGCAGGGGTTAAGTGAGGGCTGTTCCTTTCTTTACCCTACCTACTACATACATATACCTTATATACACTTATATATACCTATATAAGTATACGTATATTATATACATACACATAGGCATACGCAGTTAGGCGAAAAATTCAACGTGAAAAGCTGGACGGCCTGGGGAGTGACGAGCTCTCCTTACGATGATTGCGGTAGGCTTTTCATTTCGTTTCATTTCATCTCGTTTTGTTTCATTTCATCCCGATTCCAGCACTAGCATGATCAACCCTCTGTATCTATATAACGTTGGAGTTTACCTGTAGCCTACAATCCACTAGGTATACCTTTGCTTTGAATTTCATTTTCACCTCTTCACCTGCACTCTGATCTTGGTAATCGGAAAAGCGTTTTCCGGGGAATTAGCATCCGAAAATTTTTGACCAAATTCTACCCGAGGATTTCTTCGCGGCGGAAAGAAAAGGCTGTATAGAAATTATGTTCCATTTCTGTCGACGAGTGTTTCCCCCCGTGAAAAAATTGACGGGTTCGCTTCGCGCGGCTCGTGAGAATATCTACACTTTGTTTCAGAATCAGTATTTACCAAGTCGTTGAAATTTAATCGATTTCTTTGTCTAATTTAATCGCGGCAAACTTTCGGGGTGACTCTACCTATACATAGAGTATGCTGGTAAAATACGTCAAGGGCAAGTTTTCCCGGAGTTCTGAAACAAAGCGGGGGAGGGGGTGCGGGAGGAAAGCGCGAATCGACGGGAACGGTCGTTGAGTCCACAGCTCAAAGCGTAATTGTTCGTCGAGAGCAATTGAGCAACGAAATGAATAAAGCCAAAGCTTTGCATATATACCCGACACTATTCCCCTCCGCCGCCGCCCACCGCCGTTCATCCCGCAGTGACATTCGTCGCCGCTTTAGGTGGAAATTTTCGCTGGTAGGTTGGTTGTAAAAAATATACACCGTCAACCCTCTGCACAGTAATCTGATCCTATTATACTGACGCAGACTCGCTCGTCCACAAACACCACCTACAATCCTAGTCGCCCCTCCACCCCCGAAGTTTGAAACCTCTAATTGAACTCTAACTGAAAACTCATCAATTTCACCCTCAAACAAACAAGAATTCGCGTTGCTATAAGTTTATGGTAAAAGTTGGTCAGAGGGGAGGCAAACGACGAGAGGAGAATCGAAAAAATTCATTCTCCATCAGGAAAAACTGGATTCTATAGAGTTTTTAAGGATTTTCAAAGCATCCGTTAAATCTTCTGGGGGTTCGGTGCATCCCACTTTCCTACGTACACAATACAATGGATATGTGTACGCGCGGGTGAATGCTGGATATACGTGTACGAGTACCTACATGAAACGGCCATCGCCATGCAGACAAAGTATCCTGGTACGCGGATGGACCATTCCAAGTGTTACAAACGATTTGCTCTTCCAAACGAGGGCACGTCTTTATATACCTGTATGTGATTGTATAAAACAGAGCGCACGGCTGGATGGTGGAGAAGGGTAAAGTAGAGGTAGAGGAAATACGGAAGAGTGTGAGAACGAGGATGTACAGCTACGGATATCCACCACTTCATTCTCGTTCCTATATCGCAGTGCATATAAGAACGGGAAGGAAACTGTTCCACCCGCGCGCCGTGTCTTGCACATCGGGGTGGAGAAGCGGGCTACGGAACTAGAAATTCCTTCCCACTTCGGACTTTCATCTGTTTACTGAACCGATTAAAAAAACTAATCAGCGAGCATCTGCGAAACCGTGTAGATAAATTTGATTACGAGATAAGTTTATAAAAAATTTGTATTATCCCCCTCCTCCATCGAACGCGGGACTCATCGGGTGAATTGTATTATCGGGAGAATTCACCCTGAAATTCGGATGCGTACTCTAATTGAGATGATTTTGTTCTCTCACCCCGTATATTAGCGAGGTAAGACAGCAAGCCTTCGAGAAACGGACATACGAGGTAGGGAAAAATGGAGAAAAGGGAGAAAAGGGAGAAAAGTGGCGTTCAACCGACAACCGACAACCCCGAGCCCTGAACCCCCTTCAGTCCTCTTTGCAGCTCGTACACCTCGTGCAGGATCGTCGGCTGGGTTGTGTCTCGAGAATAGAAGAGCTGGCTGAATCCGGGGAAACGAGTTGAGAAAAACGAGACTAGAAAGTAGCTGGTAAGACGTGGGCGGGTGATAAAAAGTGGAAAACATTGAACAGACCGAGGAGAGTACCATGCGAGAATCCGGAGGTATGAAAAGACGGTGAATAAATTTTGGTGAAGGATTTGAACCAGGACTATATCGTCCCATGGAGAGAGGACTAGCATAGAATTCATTAACGGTTTCCACGTATATTTGAGGTGGACATTTCATTGGCAATTAACGATGGTAATAGGGGAACTATCAATTTTTGCCTGGTTCTATAAAATACAACTTCGACAACTGATTGCGAGTTGAACAAAGTCCTCCAAGTTCACTTTGGCTTTTTGTGTACAGAAGGTGTGCACCAGAAGGCGCCCGAGGCTCTTCTTCTGTACTGCAGTCTGACGTCGGAGCGGAAAGAACGACTTTCTCGACACGTCGTCTCGTCGTTTGTTTTGTACGTCGTGAAAATACGGAAAGAGAAGGAAGAAGAGGGAGAAAAAGAGGAGAAGGAAACAATGGCTGTAACTCGTGGGCAACTCGAAAATTGTCGTCACACGATGCGCTCCTCGATTTTCTTCCGTTGACAGTGCGATGAGTAAAAATTGCAACGGAAAAGAGACGGAAGTATGGGGGACAGAACGTAGGTATGATATGGACATGTAGCGCAAGTTGGGATAATATTCGCGGTGGTGAAACGAAGGCAAATTGCTAGCCCCCTGACGGAGCTCCGACGATGTAATCAGCGAATTAATCGATGGTTCAAGAATCGAAAAGGCCAATATTGTTTCAACCCCTAAACCAAACCTCCGGAGGTTCGCGAGGGGGATAAATCTACAACCGGGACGAACACATCTCCAACTCTCTATAATTTCCATCTCGTCCCGGGTAAAACCTTCCGCTTAATATTATAATACACACAAAGATCGTTTCAGGTCTCGTTAAGAGGCGCCAGTCAGTCGACGTTGCTTGTTGGCAGAAGAAGACTAACGGGGAGATTCGGATTACTGAGCAGAATGAAGGGATGGGGGGAACGAATGGGGCGAGGAGACGGAAAGGAGGAAAAGAGGAGAACACACTCGACTTTAACTCCATTCAGCTTTTTTAGTGCGAAAGCGGAGGCGTTACACAGCTCGAGGCTACGTTTCAATTCTCTTTTTCAATTTTCTCACATTTCCGGGGATTTTCCGCTACGGATAAAATCAATACGATGATAATTGACTCTCGTAATTATCGGAGCACGTATCTCAGACGGTCAGGCCCTGCAGGAGAAAAGCTCGCCTCCTTCTGGTGCCAGTTCAATTTCATCAGCTGGCAGCTCAGGAACAGAAACACATTTTTTCGCGTTTATCGCTCCTCAAATTTTCACGCACCCTCGAATATTGTCGCACCCTTGTGCGCCGAGAGGCCAGCGCTGGATTAAGGGCGTAGCCGAGGGACCAGGACCCGGAAAATGGAGTCTATACAGTGAGCGAGGCAGCGATGGCCAACCTTTTACGGTCAAGTGTCATTCTAGTTGTTATAATTTAAAAAATACAAGAGCGTTACGCGAGGATAAACATTCCGTACGTACACCGCCAAGAAGACGGAGGCCGGTCTCCTCCGTTTTACCACTTCTTCTACCGAAATTATTATCTTCGAGTGATTTCGAGTGGAAAAAGTAGAAATTCGTTTACCGCTCGCAGAGAAACTCCGTTCGCGTCTGTTCTTTCCGTCAGCAATTGCTATTTTCAAACGTTTTATCGAAACAATGTATACATACATCCGCGTACATACTTACCGCGGGGGCGGTGAGGAGAACTTTCAATTACTTTCATGCACGAAAATGCTGGAGAATCCCGCACTTCGGCGAGTGTAGGTGTAAGGGGATTCAGGATTTTCTCGCGCGATTCGGAACGCACGCGGGCAAAGATAAAGGACGGTCCTCGCAAGCGGCTTCGGAGTTGACCGATAAGACGCGGAGCAGAAAGTAGCCAAGCGCGATGCCAGTCGACCAAGACGAGGGACGAGAGCGAGAGACGGAATAGGGAAGATAGTGGAAAAGATAGAGAAGGCAGAGAGGACTGCGAGGGTGTTGCTAGGCTACTCCTTGACTACAGACACACACTACCATCGCCATCGCCATCGCCATCAGAAAAAGCAGCAGTGGTGGCAGCAGTAGCGGGCCGGGCAGCCGCTCGCCGCGCCCGGACCCGAACTCGAGCTCGTGCCGCCGACGAACTTTTCAGTTTCCACTTTAAACTCGTAAGTTTTCAGCCCTAAATTTAAACCCTTTGTAGCGGGTAGAGGTACCGGGGCGCGACGCAATCTACGGGTATTATCAGTGGCCGCACGCAGTAGTTTTCTATTCCTCATTTTTCTTTCCAATTTTCAATGCTGCGGCATACTGTAGACGCAGTTGTACGAACTGCGTTCAAAGTTCATTCCAGTATGCATTTTATGCATTCAAACGCCTAGTTGAATTGATATATATCATTATCCGGAATCGGGTTTATCTTTACCTAAGCATTTCCCATCTCTAGCTCTGGATTTTCTCTCCCCCATACTCCAGGGCTAACGGATCGATGATTTATGCCCGATCGACCCTATCGCCTATCGGCCGCGGGAGCGTGGAACCTGGCAGGGGATGTTAACATGAATCCAGTAGAGAGAGAAAGAGAGGGGGAACGGTCTCTGAATTTAATTGATCGCCGGGGTGAGAATAACCGCGATTACCGGCTCACCTTCTTTTGCCTGGATTACTACGTATGAAAGAATTGACATGAAAAACGATTGAAAAATCTTCCCGTCGTATTTCTCCGTCAATGTTTACGCTACTATATGAAAGCCGACTCGGTCAGAAATATGACCATCGATCAGAACCAAATCATCATCCCTCTGTGTATCTATGTTTAAACTGTTTCAACATCTTTTTCTCCTCGAATTAAATTAGGTATAACCATTTTTGGAGTAGATTTAGGTGAATACCTCACGGTCGTCGATATTTGTCCGGCAATAATGTATCGCGGTATGCCCCGCACGATTTAACCAACAGGTCAGAAAGCGTTAGAATTTTTATACCAGCACGCGCGCGTATATAAGCTGCAGGCTGATAAATCCGGAGGCGAGGTTACACCGGATGGAGATCGCGTTCGATAGGATGTGCAAACACACTGTAATCTTTTCACAAACTAAGATAGAGCTGGATGTTGTAGTTAGGAACAAAAGGTACGTAACAGACTGGTTTTCGTTTACGTGAACTTCCATGTGAAGTTCAAGCCACGAAAGATATAGAATGACAGACAGGCGGATGATTCGAATTACGAACACACAAATTTTCGTTAGCGATTTTTTCGGCAACGAATTTCGTCCGCTGAAGTTTTTTTACCCGAATTCAGACCCTACAAGATTTTGCACGGAAGCTCTTCTCAGCTTCTGGCAATCTTAACGTTCTTCGGCCATTCTGTGCAGCTTGGACCACGCCGGGATTTATGAACTGTAAATATCAACGAGGCTCGGTACCCTTCGGGGGTGGGGGAGAAAGAAACAGGAAGAAAAAAGGCGGAGCGAAACCGAGGAAAAATAAGAAAGAGGACATTTACGGCGGACGGAAAGCGAGAGGGTGACGAAAAGAGACGGAGGAGTAAGGAAGCGCCGTTTATTTTACTCAGTCCCGCGCGCGGGTATCCCTCTGCGGAGAAACAATGTTCAACAGTTTTACACAAAGTTAGAATAAGAAGAAATGAAATGAAATTCTCGTGTCTGGAGGAAGAAAGTAAATAAAACAAAAATATGGTGGCTCGAAAGCCCGGTTCTTCTTCATTTGGCACGAAGGAAAACACGAGTGAAAGAAGAAGACAGAACCGAAGAGAAAGAAAAAAGAAAACCAACCGGGTCTAGGATTTGAAGTTTTTCTTTCTTTCTCTCTCCTTTCAATTTACGTTCCTAATTCCGGGTCCCGTCATCCCTCGTGACTTGAGCGGCTGAAGGCCAGCTCAAACCTCTTTGGCGGCAGTTTATAATTCAAATTATATTACAGGTATAATAACTAATGTAAGTATAATATATTCTGACTGCTCTCTCTATCTAGCCAACTGCCATAACCAGTCTAGGACTCTGAGAAGGCGGGAGAAAGTAGGGTAGAGGAGCTTCGTTGTTGGCTGTTGGCTTTATAATAAAGTCTAAATATTGTCCCAGCTATAAGGGTTGGGCAAGTCCGGGCATTGTCAAGCCTCCGGAGTTAATATCCCAGATTAGATGTTATTTATTGCTTTCTTCCCGGTTACTTTTCATCCCGCGTAATCCCGCCTGCGATTAGGCACCGAGTTTTGGTCCGGGAGGTGAGGGATGGACAAGATTTCCTAGATGGATCAATATCGTTTGTTTTCACCCCCAGCGGTTTCAGTTTAGGAACGGTGATCGGTGTCTGGACATTTTTGCAAATACCACGATCTTCGATTCGAGCGATCCCTGCGAATGCCTCTGTCGAATTCCGCCGAAAACTGTTCAATTTCCTCCGCGAGAGTATAACTTCGCAAGAAGAATTTCTAAGTCGAAAGAATCGACGAAATTTTCAACTCATTTCGTCTCCGTCGTAGAATCCGGGAATAAAGGCTCCGTGTTTTTGGCAAATAAAATCTAAAATATGCTCGGGAATCTCCCGAATTACGGCCATGAATCCATAGCAACCCCGGAATATCGCGGTGATATAGCGAGCGCCTCCCCGCGGTTACGGGAGAAATGATCGTGAGAGGCTGCGATGTTCGAGAAACGGTGGCAATGGCTCAAATTTGCGATAATGTTCCATATGCATTGACGACACGTTGTCCCCGTTGATCCGTTGAGCCTAGCCGCGAAGCTGTCGAACGTTATTACCTAATCCGCGGCACGTCGTAGGTCGTATAATACGATACGTAATGTGCTTATATGCGATCCACATAAGTAGACATTGGCGCAGGCTCGCGGGTAGTATTCCATACATAACAACCGCGCCAGGTATCATAGGTTGCCGAAGTCGTAACATTCGAGGGACCGAAATCTCTCCAGTCTCGGGTAAGCCATCAGCTTTCGCGAGCGGCTAGCCAGGTACATGGAGCGAAATTATCGGAAGATTGTTCCGATTAGGAGGATGAATTGTATTCTGAATAGACGATTTCTAATAACGCTAGAAAAAGTAAGTAAAATTGTGAAACTTGAGGGAATGCTGAGTGAGGATTGTTCGAGTATCGACGATGAGTGATTTTCCGAGATCGAAATTCAATCGAAAGTGTCTGGAAAATAGTTTTTCGAGTACGTATGTATACGGATCACCTCGAATCAACTGGATCAAAAAGTAGAGATCCGTGGACCGCCTGTATCCATCCGAACTTGACACTTCACGAAATCTAATACGAGACGGACTTCGGTGAGCAAGACATGCGAGATTTCTGTGAATTTATTTCTGTACGAGATTACAAGATTTAGCGAGATTCCAAGTGCGATTCGACACGGACGGTGAACGGATTTCCGTTCCAGTTCTACGTTTTACCAACGGGAATAATTATCCGTCCGACGATTTCACGGGGCCGAATGAATACCGCTTGCCTCGTGTAGGTGTTCAAATAATTGATCACAGTCCGAAATCGTGATCGGCGGAGAGACAAAAGAGGCGGGGATCGTTTGAATGAGAAGGTTTGACCGCAGCTTCCACGGAAAGCGCCGAAAGGGAAAGGGCGGTGTGGTATATCTTGGTACGATAGTATTGAATGTGAACAACAGGTATAGCATAATGAAAGTAGTTGCGGTATAACGCTCGAGATATAGAAGTGTAGGAGTACAGGCCCGGTGCCAAGGCTCCGTGTTAAGCTACCCCGTGTGGTATAGTTGTAATAAACCGCGGACCGATATAACTTAGGTTTCTATAGACTGTCCGGAGCATTAGACAACGATTAGGGCGATTTTTCCATCCCGGTACACAGAACGACCACCGCGTTCCAGACTGCGGCACGATAATTCGGGTGTATGAGTAGGTAGTCGCGGTCACGGCGAGCGCAGGATGAGAAAAGAAACCGGGAGTACTGAAACGCGGACAAGACCTGAGCGTGTAGTTCGCACGAGCCCCGGGCCATTTTTGTTTGTCCACGAGGATCGATAAAATTAGAAACTGCATGCCTCGAGACCTCAGTCCTCCGAGCATGAGGATAGAGATGAAAGTGCGAGCGTATGTGCAATAGCCCGCGATAGAGAGTACAAGCGAGGGAAGAGGAGAGTGAAAAAATAATGGACCGCGATTATATATGTATACCAGGAGAAGCTGAGGAGGCGGTACGATATCATGAGGTAGCTACGGGAGGTACATAAATATGCTTGTACCTAATACGAAGCGCATGGATTACGCCGAGTGAACACTTGAGTTATAAGATTGGCATGGACACTTGCCAGGGTAATATCAAAGTTTAGAGCCTCCGCTTCCCGGCGTTGACGCGGGCCAACGATCCGATCCACCTTCTTTCTCCTGCGCTAGATTTGCCGCTCCGCGTGCGGACCGTACGTCTTTACCAATATTTTCAATCTCTTTTCAAAGTTCCATCACCGACCAGAACGGAAACGTGGTGGCCACTGAATTCTGCTCGAAAAATTCCCTGACATTTCCCGGCTTTCCCTGACTCGTATCAACATTTTTTCCCTGATGTACGATATATGTGCGGTAAACCATTGAACCCCGCTTCTTCCACCGCGGTACGGACTCGGATCTCAGTTCAAACTCAGGCATAGCCAATTTTAATCTTTGAGTAATCGTAAACACACATATGAGCAACGCGCATACACGCTCACGACGAGATGTATGGTAGACCGTACCTCCTCGCGGTAGATCCTGGATAATGCCAAACCAGTCTACGCCTATACTTATCGTTCCTTCCCTCAATGACCAGGCTTGTCTAAGAGTTGAATAACTCGGTGTCAAAAAATTGTACGACAAACTTTTTCGGTTCGTGTCGAAGAGGAGATTTCAGGCTACGAAATGGCTGTGTGAAAAATTCACTGCGATTTTTTCCAAGCGTCGTATAGAACTTTGAAAAAAAATTGTTTTGTCTCGGGCGTTTCGCAGCTCGGCACTCAAACCGAGGCCACGGATTCAAAAACGTCTTTAGGACGAACTTTCGGAAACCATCTCCAAGGTGAAGTTACGACCTTCAAAATGCTTCCCGGAATGATTTTTTTCTACATCTTTTTTTCACCGAGTTACAGCATTTTGAAAATCGGTATTATGTAGCCGAGTTCCTGGTGCGCCGTTAATTTTGTCGTTAATTGGAAATTCTTAGGACGCGTCGAAATTCCCTGACCGATGCGAAAATTTCCCGGTGTATGTATACGTATGTACGTATACATTACCCGCGTATAATTGCTATTATCGGTTTCCTCATTTTTGTACCGCGGCTGTGACGAATCAAAGCGGGCCAAATTATGGCTGGATATATATCTGGGAAATTGCTTACATATTCTGTGCGCAACCTAAGTCACTGGGTTCCGCGGGAGAGCGGTCCCGGTAATCTTGGGGTAATCTCGGTGTAAGCTCGCGGTACGTGATGCATATTTAACGTTGCTAAAGCGGAATTGTGTCGCTTCGGGAAACGGTGGGTGGTAGTTTTTCGGACCCCCGAGCCCCAGGAGCGCATCTATATATATATATTATATATATATCTTGGTAGAGAAAGGTTCGCGGTGAGTAACAGCCCTTGTCCGCGAAGGAGAGGGAGCGACGCGGTGGCGCGCGAGCGGGCCAAGGTATGATATCGCGCGCGAGATCCAAATCGGTATGAGCACTGATTAGCCCCGCGTAATTGTGGTTTCGGTATAGCTCTTTCCTTTGCGATGTAAAAATATACTTGAAGGATCGTATTTGTCGATCATCTAATCGTTGCCTGCTTCGCCTTCGTTTTCTATTTCTGCATTTCGTTTGGATTCTTCGCCTGTGAGTAGCTACACGTATCTATACACGTGAAAAAGAAAAAGGGGGGAACAAAATTGTAGATTCGAAGCGAGCGCGGACCGCGACGCGTTTCGTACTTTTGGCACGCGTCAGACAAGCCTAGCGGCGATATTCGACGTTGCGCGAACATTTCCCAAGTCTTTATTACTCGCTTTATTTATTTTCACCGATATTTATGGCCGGAGGCTGAAGCCCGCCGACTATAAACTGGATATGAAATAACAGAAAATTGCCTAGAAATGCTCGTAAGATGAGCCAAAAATTCCAATCTCTGACACATTCCAACGTCAGTATCCATTTATTTATTTATTCGTTTGTTTGTTTGTTTGTTTGCTTGTTTGTTTGTTTCTTTACTCACTATTTGTTTATCCGTTCAATTGCTCGATCGCTGAGAGAGAAAACTGTCCCTAGCTTCGCGATTTTTCCAGTTTTCAACTATTCTTCCTTGCAAATCACGTTACGTATATAGATATGAACACTTTTGGTGCAATGCTCATCCGCCAGAGGTTGAAATAATTCTCATCGCGTGTATAAAACTACCCTCAACTTCTTTCCTCTTTCGCCCCGGTGCGAAGCTGGGAAAGCGATCTAATTTGTTAACCCGTTTCTAGTCTTCTCATGCCGTGTATACTCGACTAGAAAAGTGAGTTTTGGTGGCGTCGAATTTTGGAAGACCATTTTTCTCTTTCTCTCTCTATCTCTCTCTCTCTCTCTCTCTCTCTCTCTCTCTCTACATTTGAACTGACTTTCTTCGTATCCGGCGAAGGGGGATCACGAGTTTTGTTAACGGGCCACTTCCGGCGACTACTTCCGCTTCGCTTAAGAGGTCGCCTCGCGTGATCCTCGAACGTTACACCATCGTCGCACAAGCGCCTAAACTCGCTGGGGACGGGGGAGGTCGTAGACCCTTATAACTAACGCGGCTGTGAAGCGAAACAGTTTCGATTATAACCGAAGAAGTTTATTTTACCGTGTCTTCGAAATTTGAAGGCACTGGATTGTATATTTCATTCACGCGTGAAAATGAGTAGCAGTTAATCAAAAGAAACAGAAACGTATAGGTATATGACTGCAGATGAACGAAGAAAATCTTCAAGTCCGGAATATTGTGAATTTCCATTTCATTCTTCGGTTTATCGAGTCAAATTTAAGGTAGCTAACCTCGTCGCTCAATAATCATTTCAACGTCGTTTTGCTATATAAATCGCTGATTTCCTAGTCCATAATTCGAGCGAAGCTAATTCACAATTTTCAGCATTTTATTGTACGACGAAACAACCGTTCTCGCTCTGCGCGAGAATCTGCAGTATAAGGAGCGAGAAGAAAAGAAGATAGAAGAAAAATAACCGGGATCGAATTGCATTTACTGCAAAGGATTTCTGTATTATACCGAAACTCCGAGCCCGGAGAAATAGAGGAATACAGGCTCTCGGAGGATTGCGATAATCTGAGAGGATCGAAACTAGGGGGGAGTGCCCTGTACTGGAGAAGAAGGACCGCGTTTCGCGAGGAGTCCGGGTATGCAGGATTTAGAATGAGCAATAGAAGAAGATCTAGGAATTTAGCAGCGGTATAAGCCGCTGCAGCAGCGAGAAGAACAATCCCTGCTCCGGAGCAGGATCATTCCGAAGGCAGTCACTCACAATCAGTCAGTCAGTCAGTCAACGAACCAGCAGAGCCAACGAACCAACGAGCCGACCCTGTCTACCTAGTTTAGGATTCGGGTCAGCAAGGGTTTGTCCTGGCCCGGAGGGGTTGCTGGACAAATTATCTCCCTCCCTAGCTCATCGCCCCTCGAAAGTCGGACGGGCTAATAGCGGGCACGACGCGACGGGACTTTCAACCTGAGCGCAAGAAGGTTTATCATATCTACAGATATAATATTATGCAGGCTTCCGGCAGGTGGATGTGTAATAGAAAGTTCAAACACGTTTTTCAAACAATTACGACGTCCGATAAAGCAGAAACCATTTCTCTCTCTGCTCCTTCTATACGTTTTCATTGATTAGAACTTGGGAGTCGGATAGACCGAGTTGTGTATAGGTATGGAAACGGGAACAAAAATATCCTAGATCAGAAGCTTTCGTTACGCGTATGCACAGCTGAGTTTCGGCTGGAAAATTTAATACCTCGCCCTGCGGTTTTCTCCAACGAGGAAAGCTCAGGGCTCAGTGAGTCGGACGAAGCTTGATTATTGCCGCTATCGCTGCACTATTACAGTAAGTATAACGTTGTTTTTATTAAATGTGAAAACGATCGTGGATTCATGACGGGGAGGGTGTTCCTTGTAATGAGTAAAGTTTCAGCAATATACAACGAAGTTGTAGTTAATGTCTACTTTAGTCCAGTCTAGTCTAGTCTAGTCTGGAGCCTTATTCAATCCCCAGGTGTAATGGCTACTCAATTTTTTCGCACCACCTTTTGCGAATTATCGCTGAAATTTTCTCGTCAAATTATTCATCTTGAGGATGAATAATTTATATTCCAAATTCTCGACATCTCGCCTGCAAAAATAGATGAATTGGAATACATACCTGTGTATCGTTGTATCGATGTCCAGCGGTTCGAGTTCAATGCAATATTCAATCCGGGGAAGGGCAACGCTAAGGGAAAGGGGGTCTTCGGGGTCTCTTTTGCGCTTTTAAATCACGGGGGAGAAAGGATCTGCAGAAATAGAGTCGAAAGTTGAATGAAATTCGTTATTCGTGAATACGTGATTCGTTCGAACGCCACCTGCGCCTTGATAGGTAGGTGTACGTTACTCTACTCTGGCTCCGATGCCAAAATCATTTCGAAAACGACACCCATCAGCGCTGCAGCCACTTTGAAACCTGCAACCTGCAACGTCCTGCATGAGTTGCGTTGAATTCGAAATTTCAACGAACCTCCTCCGGCTTCTACTTATTTTTGTTATAAATTGTACGTGGGATATAGGTACGATTGAGTGTAGTTTTTCCTTTCGTTTTCAGGGCGCGCGTGAAAATATATTTTTTCCAGCTGCAGGGAATCGAAGTTGGAATTTCTGTTTTTCTTCCATTTCAATCGAAACTACAACGAAGCTGATCTTTATATCACGCGATGTTAGAGGGAATCTATGAATTTCAATCGCTGCATAGGATATTTTCCGGAGAATTTGCTGCTTCCCCGCGGGTAAGAGAAAAAAATCTGGATATTCAAATGAAAACAAAATTTTGGAGAAAAACGGGGGGGAGAGAAAAAAAAGAAAAAAAAAAAAAAATTAAAAATATAGGCTGTTAAAAGTTGGTAGAACGTTAACCCGCGCGAAACTACGTTTCGTACGGTAATAGCCAAAGTTCCTCGGTACTTTCCGGCTTTTATTATTTTATATTATATTTCGGGTCTTGTGCAAGTTCTGTTGAGATAACAGAAAATTGTATCTATCTATATACATAGCCCACCTCGACGTAGGTTTAAACTTAAACAACCGCAGTTAGACTGGCGAAGAAAGTTTCATTCTGCTATAGGTGTATACCAACCCTACTGCAATTACGAATTTACTACAACGTATATAGGTAGCACCTACATGTTGAGAGAAGTATCTTCGATCGTATCTTCGAAAAAAAAAAAAGTCGTCGAAAATTATGAGCCGTGTAATGTATACGTAGAAATGTTATTGATGAAAATTCTGGCCCAGAATTTCCACGAATGATTATTACATTTTGTTTGACAAACTGAAAACGGAAATGATCCTTTTTTTTTTGGTTTTTTGCTCACTTTACGGAATTCCACCTTTGAGGTAAAATTTTTAATCAATACACGAATTCCAAATTTCTATGGTATACGGCGTGGAATTAATCCCGAATCACATTGAATGATTCTGCAAATTGTAATGAAAAACTTTTTGCAAAATAACACGCGATCGTACAGCGGATATCAATATTACTATGATTATGGTACAGAACGGCCGTGTTGAAAATTGGCTGAGATCCAACCCTTGGCAGCTTTTTCCTACTCTCGATACGCTGCATAACAAAATTTACTTAAAATTCACGGCGGGCGGGCAAATACGTAACATAGAAGAGCTGTTTACATCGCATTGCATTGTAGCTAGTTATGTGTGTGTATGTATGTATGTATGTATGTATATATGTATGTGCTACATGTTGGCGGGAGAGTGAGAACTGAGAAGTTTGAGTTTTTCGATATGCTATAGAAACTTTACTCATTAACCGCGAGAAGACACAGAAACGAAACGAAATAATAAAAAAAACAGCAGATAACAAAACGAACAAGAAATTCATTAGCTTTGAAATTGTAATTGAATATAGTAGAATAGCCGATTCGTCGACTGCGGCACATTATTAACTACGAATTGTTTTCTCTCTCTCTCTCTACATCTCTCACTCCCGTTTTCACGATGATGAAATACGAGTCGACAAATTGCAGGGAATATTGAAATTCGGAGAAAGAAAACTTTACTTTCTTCCAAATTTCAACATTTGATGGTAAAATATGTATTTCGATTAGATTTCCGGGGTTCTGGAAAAAAATTTGATGATATTTCATCGCAATTGATGAATATATTGCAGGGAGAAAAAACAAACGAAAAACAGCTTCGAGGCGAGGATTTGGATCGAGTGATTAAAACAGCTGTACGAAAAAGACGTGAATTATACAATTATACATTTTGCATTAAAATTGAATATATACAACAAAGTTCGATTTTTCTTCGTTTTCAATATTAGAAATACAGTAGATTATAATATATAATATTATTTCCGTAAGTTATTTGCATTAATCGATGTGATCAACCACCGTGTAAAGTAGAGATGAAAAGAACAGTATCTTTAGGCTGTAATTTATATTCCCCTTGTCCCTAAATGAAATGCAAATAAAAGAAAAAAAAAAAAAAAAAAGAAAGAAAAGGAAAAGATCAAGTTAAATGAATATCACGTTTTCAAACGGAACGCAGTTTTCCAAGGATATTCTCATTGAAATTTTCTCCTTCTCACCATTTCTATTTCCATATTTATCGTTAGTCATAGACCAAAGAATTATTTGATGCAAGAGAGCGGATGGAGTAAAAATCATTCTTTTTGTCGAAGGAATTTCGGCGAAAAATCACTCAAAACCAACTCATTAAATTCGGTGAATTTCGGAGATTTCTAATATTCCCGGATTATCAAAAATTCGAATTTTTGTCCAGAAAAGTTTACACGTCGTCACAGCGAATATTATTTTCCGTGATTCCGATGCACAATTAAAGTTTTGAACGCATTCGTACTATTTCCCGAAATCACGTATTTAAAAAAAAATGTTTTAGAGGTAAACGCAACAAAATCAGGAAAAATAATATCGGCTGAAATTTTACGATAATCGATAAATTATCTTACCAATAATTCCCAATCCTCGTCATTAACAAGAACAAGAATTCCAGGTCGGCTGTGAAGAATTACAGTTTATACGTAAATAACATGAACAAAAAACGTACAAACAAACAAAATACAACAGAAAAAGAAAACAAAATAATATGAGTTGTGATAACAATCGCGAGAGTAATAATAACGGTAACTTTTATAAATCGGCATGAAACTCGACGAAAAAGGAAAAACTTACACAGTATCTCTGAGCATGAATAATTCTGGTCTCTCGTTCAGAAGGTTGTCTTTCAGCCAAAATAGCAGATTTTTCAGTGTCCCTGAATGCGGAAATGATAATTGGGAGAAGATTAATTCAAATACTCCGAACAAAATTAGTAAATAACAAACAAACAATTGAACTCACATTCCTGCTCGCCGGGTAAGTTGAGCTCGTGTTTTTTTTTGTTGTCGAACAATAACTCGGCGCCTCCGCTAAAATAAATTCGAACGAGCTATATATTAGTGACATTTGCAGCTTACACTCATCGATTCCAAAATAATATTATAATATTTGGCAGCACATAGTGGACATTGAAATTTTAAATCGCATTGATAACGAGACACTAGTCTAACATAACCTACAAAATGAGTTGTTTATCCTGTGTTTTTACCTAAATTCAACCGTTATCGATAAATCACTGGGTTTCGCACTCGATGTCATTACTATTCGATTATATTTTTACGTGCTTTTAATATTTTTATATATCGTGATACGAACTTTTTGCATTAAAACTCATGAAACTATTTGAAACATGAATCGATCTTACAAACAGCGTCAAAAACCACGCTGCGACAGTGCAGCCCGTGTCCAGAAATACTCACGTGTAGAACGAGTTGCCTACAATAAGGCGCTTCGCCGTTATCTATACCCTATGTTGGATGTTTTCTATTTTACAAATTCTCGAGAAGGCATATCGTTCTTTCAGAATTATGGTATTCATATTATGCAAAGAGAACGTTGATGAGGGTTTAAAGTCGATTCGGAATTAAGTGAGATAAAATAAAAACGAAGAAAACTCCAAGTAATGAAAATCAATGGCGTAGGGATATCGGTGAAGAAATATTAATTCTATATTTACAAATATTTTGTTGACAATAAAAATTATACAGAGACAAATTATCATTTTGATATAACGAAGTATTATATAATATAGAATCAATCAAGCTACTGACGATAATAATCACGTTAAACAGAAATTGGAGAATAGAGAGAAAATTTCAAAGAAGAAGAAGTGATAAAATAGATGAACGAGAAATAGAAATCGAAAATTATACTCAGGATGCTATAAAGTCAAATAAATCTCAAATCTTACGATTTCTATCTTCTGGCAACGAAAATTAGATTCTCGTTTTAATTATCATAATAAGAAGTGTCACTGTATACAAATTTTTAAGACTTAAACGGATGAAAACTGATCTTTAGGTTTCAAGCACAGGCAAGTATGGAGGATTATTGTATTTTCCTGTAAAAATTACGATTTTTTTTCATAACCGAAAGGTAATAAGAGAACTCGAGAAGTCCACGATGAAGTATTTCAAGATAACAGATAAGATGGATAAATAAACGGTATTTACATCTTTTATAAAGTCTGCTAACTTTCGCTGTTTGTGTAATTTGAGCCGTCTTCGATGTTCAGTGCACAAGGTACATAGTCTGGAGCAGAATCCTGTGAAAAAAACATCGAGTAGAATAAAAGAATCAATAATCAGGAGACAAAGCTTCAAAACATTCCTCATCTTTTCCTCCAGAACTTACAATTATTTGCGTGCCTTCTTCCAAATTGATACCATCTACATCATCAGTTGTTAAAATTATCACAGAATCTTCTGGAATACCATTTTCGTCTATGTAAGTTATCGGTATCTCCGAAGTGACCTTGAAAATAGGAGAAAATAAAAAGAATATAAACAAAACGTTCTTGCAATTGTATGAGTTCAAAATATGAGGGTTTTTGCTATTATTTACCTCGCAGTACGTGAATTCATTCACTTGTTCCTTTTGATCATCGATATCATCTAATTCTTCGGATTTTCGTTGATTCGATTCATCCAATGACCGATTTGATTTCTTTCCATCCTGTTGTAGTTTTCTCCATATCGTAGTTTTTGGGATACGATAAGCCATCGACGCTGCCGCTTGAGACATTCTTCCGCACTTACAAGCAGCCACTGCTTCTTCGAGACGAGATTTTTTCAGATCCTCATTTTCCGTTTTGCGCTTTTTCCAGAATGATAATGGAAGCTTTCCTTCATCTACCAGTCTCGCTTTGTCTCTAAATAACGTAGTTTTTGGTATCTGAAAATGAAGTTTATTGTTGCAAATTATCTTTCACAGTTCTAATTACTTATTGGACTACCAGAGATACTTCTAGGCATTTTTTTCGATTGTGAATGGTAAATTAACAGTCCAGAGGTATGTGAAGATGTAAATTCCTCTAAATATCTGCAAAGGGGGAATTAAAACATACTTGAAACTGTAATGAAACCTTGGTGAGATTTTCTCCTCTCTCCAAAGCTTTAACCGCAGCTTCCCTCTTGTCCGCGTCGTACGATTTTTTCATTTCAGTACGTTGGCCAAGAATCTGATATCCTTCTTTTTGAATTCTTCGCCAAAGCACAGTCTTAGGTATGGTAAACATTTCCGAAGCTTGTTGTAGACTCGAGCCTTCTGGAAATCCAAATTTCAAATTTCATCAAAGATCGGAGTGTTACTGTATTTTTTTTACGAAATGAAATACACATGACTATTCCCAAGCGTTACTCACTCCGTTATAATCATTTTTATGCTAAATAATAAATGGAACTTGAATATCAATTTCAAGCCTCAAACAAATTTAAACAGACCAAGTGAAAATCTACCTAGAACTAAGAGAAAAGAACAACCGTAACGGCATACAGTATAGGAAATGTTTCCGAACCTAGGACAGCATTTATCGCTGCTTTCATACATTCTGCAGAATATTCATTTCTAGAAGCATTAAGATGTAGTCCCAGAGCTTTGGCTCTCATGTACAAAGTGGAACGAGGTATCCCATGATTAGTAGCAGCCTCGATCAATGTATGTCCTGCTCTTAAATCGTTAATAGCAGCCGTGAGCATATCTTCGCTGTATTCTTTCTTCACGGTATCACGTCTCCGTTTCTTTTTTTGACTTGTAGTTGAACCATTGTTTCCATCGAAGGAATTATTAGTTACATTCTCAAACTCGTGTTCTAAAGCGTTTAAATCATGATCTTCGGTCTCGTTCAACTCGCTCATAGATTCTTCTACAGTTTCTTCATTAAAATCTTCACATGTTGTGTCGCTCTCATCCAAACCATCGATCTAGAGTAGCATTTAAGAGATCAGAAATAAGAACATTTTGATTATGGGCTGCGACGTTCGTATTTTTTTGAAAATTTGTGATTTCAAGAAACTTAGTTGTTCAATAATGAATATAAGGTATAAAAAATAAAATAATTTCCTGTTTTCAAATGAATTACGGATTTCTAGCGACTAATTTATCGCAATAATTTGCGATTTTGTTACTTTTTTCTTTCATTTTTCAATTTGACAATGATAAGTATAATATTGAAATGAATATGAAGCAATGAAGAAGATCCAGATTTGATTTGTTATAACATAGATTAAATTTCTACCTCCATAAGGCCATGAATCTTCAAGAAATGTGCAGCGTCTAATAGACTGCTGATATTTTCCACTGGTATACTGACTTCGCCATTATACATAAAATCTATAATGCAACGGAGATCCTGCACGGATATACCGCTGAGTATTATGGTTGGCGAGTCTTCGTTTACTAGGTTTAATACTTCCTGAAAACATTGTGATAAAATTCTTTCATAATCCCGAAATGAATCAATCTCAAAAAACCAGAAAAATGAAAATAAAAATGAGGATCTGTTTCCACACCCGACGCTTTCACGAAAAAAATCATTCGGGAACTTTTATAATTACGGAAATTATCTGAATTTGAGAATCGCTGAATGAAATGAATCTCGAAGTGATTTCTAGCTAAAATTCATTCACTAATGAAAAAATGCAAATCTTCAAACGATTGAGGAATTCTCGAGTCGTCGAAACATGGCAATTATTATCGTTAAGTCAGGTGGCGAAACAGCTGATTTCATTTTTCGTCGTGTTATTTACAAATTTGATGCATGTGCGTATGCTAGGTATCTGGTATGTATGTATGTATCTACTATCTATGTACTTGAAAAAAGGTGCTACAGGCAGAAAGAACAATTCGATGGGCATGAATCTTGTGTCCATCGGCAGCAACTGTAACATCAACCATTGAATTTTCTTCTAATAATTGTCGAAGTACGCATGGTACGTGATTCTCGTAATCGCTCCATTTAAAACAGTAGCTTTGTGATATTTCGGTGGTTTGTTGGTTATCGCTCGGTGTTGACGGAGACGGACTATCGCTCTCCGACATCCCGTCGTTTCAAAATCCAATTTCAGTTCACTTTCGGTTCGTTTCCTTTCTCCACCAACTTATTTATTTTCTAACACTCGCGAATACGCGTTTTGGGATTTCAGATGTGGGATTTTTAGCGACCAGATTTACAATCGAGCACCACCGGAACTTGGAACGGAACTACAAGCGATTCACCAGCCCGCAGCTCTGAAACAAAAACAGAATTCGACATTGGACATAACCTAAACACCAAACGGCTAAATTTAAAATCGGTTTACAATGGACGCGGACGTTCACGCTCACGCAAGGAATTGGTCGAGTTTCCTTCAGTATGGTAGCGTTCACAATGATTTTCGTGAACGCTCTAAGTTATGTCGGCCTCGTGACTATTGACTGTCGCTACGTGTGAATGTGAAGTGAAGCTTATTGTTGATAGATTTTCGCCGTCTGGTTTTCCATTCCCATTTTTGAAGAGTTCATTTGAATTTGACGAAAATTGAAATATCGATTATATGGAGTGATTATTTATAGGTTAAGAAAAGAAACAAGCTTCATTAAGTCTTGGTAAAATTCTATGAAGAGCGAAAATGAGTGAAAGACGTGTACGACCAGTAGATCGTTACGGAGGAGTAGAAGCTGATAAATGGACAGAAAGTGAAAAGAGAGTATTATTAACATGTATAAAAAAATACGGGCACACGGATGTAATCAGCATATCAAAAACATTATCGACTAGATCAGTACCAGCGATAAAATTGATGATAAATAGTTTACTGATGTCTGCATATCGGTCAAATAAATATTCTAGAAAACCTCCGATAGATATGTGGCTCGAACAATGTTGTTCGGATGATACAACGGCCCTCATTCCTCTCGCTTTGTATTACATTTCGATGTACGAAAAACATCCGGAACCTGAAGAATGCGGTGGTTGTGATATGGGGTAAATATTTCTACACATTTAATTATTAGAATATTCTATGCATTCAAGTTTTCGTCGATGTCTTTCATTTCGTTTATTCCATTCAGCGCAGCGTATGATTATATTTATCGCATGATGCGTGGTCATCCTGCTATCGAACTTCCAACAAAAACTAAGAAAACAGTCTTGAAAATTATTTCTAAAACCGTGAGCAGAATGAGACTGAGAAACAATGAAAATCTTGTTCAGTTTACAAATAATTTGTATAAATCTGCGCCTGGGAAAGATTATACAAGGAAAACTGTAAGTCGGTATTAGTTTATAAATTTTTCTTCATCATTGATCGGAACTAGAAATCACGGAAAAAAACTTACTACAATTGTTTTCAATTTTCCAGACGGTGCGCCCGAAAATCGGTCCGTATACAGTTCTTCAGGAGTTGAATACTTTTTCCGTACCTAGCGATCAGCTCCGAATATCCCCATACAATTAGATTTCAAATGAAATTCCATCTTCCATCTGCGGTAATTCTTTTTGGTACAAACACTGAATGCGAAGCTGTAAGTCAGCAAATTTTGATGAATTTCTATAGTTCGAATTATAACGAAAGTTTGATTACAATGAGTTGTTAAACTTATTTTAATTTCATACAAAAATCGGTGAAAATGATGAACAGAAGAAAATTGTGTGATTCATAGGGATTAAAATGATGAAATTTCGTCAAAGATTGATCTCAAAGTTGATAAATTAGATACCAAATACTAATAAATTATAAATGTTTTATGTGGGCGAGCAGAAAGATTAAAAAGGTGATATTTGGATTTATAAATAAAATAAATTCCATTCATAGTAGTCACGGATATTTCCTCTGTTACATCATAATAGTAATGAATTTCAATATATACTCATATTTATTTTATGTGTTAGTTGAACAATTGTATAATAGTTGATGATAATAATAATAGTAGTTTGAGATATTTAACATACAATACGCATATGAGATGCAAGATGATTAATGAACATCATAATATGTATGATATGAATGATCTTTAATTTTTTTCTTCTTTCGTTAGATGAAATTTCAAGATTTTCTATAGGATTAACAATGATGATTGTGTAAAATTAACATAGACATACATCGTACATTATACAAGTTAGATTCCATATTCAATGATGCATATGGATAATAATAATAATCTGAAAACCACAGATTCATTGAGAATGCGTTTATGATGATGACTTGTAGCGTAGAATTGTTTAAAAATACGAAACCCACACGCGGAATAATAAAGTTCTGTCTTACGTACGTAACGAAAAAGAAACAAAGACAAATTAAAAAACATGATTGCCTTCATTATTTTTTCTCGCAATAGAAAAATTCTAAAAAAAATGAAGTAGATCTGTTCCATGAATGAATTGGAGTGAACAGAGATAACAAAGTTTAACCAAACTTTAACAGCGATGGGAATGTAATTTTTTTATCTCCATAGCCTACCGATTACACATTTAAGTAATAAGATACATTGGTTTACCTAACACGTCGATGAATTATACATTTTTTACTAGTTACGCAAATTTCTAAACATCATATTTCACTTAAATTCTTATAATTCGATGAGTTACACGTTGCGTAAGGGCAGAAAAGTTTCTGGTATTGTGTCTCCAAGTATTGTTGGATGTATTTTTTTTGTCCACTTTGGCAATAATCTATTTTCATATTATACACATTTAATAAAAGAAATATTTTTTAGCTCGGGGTTTTTTAATGTCAGCTGAAGATAGAAATGGAAAAATGAATGTGATGCCTAGATGATAAAATCTCTAAGTGATAATTAATCTTTCAGTATATTCCATGCATCTTCTTCTAGTTTTGAATTCCAATCTGTTGTCGGCTTATTGTCTTCTTCAAAATCGATTAATGATTTTTCCTTATTTCGTATTCTTTTCGAGGTTTTTGGGACTCCACCTCCTCCACCACTTGAATTGTGATCATCTCCACTGGACTCTATTAATGATTTTGGATTAGAATTACTTTCCCAGGATTCCCAGTCGCGGCTAGAAACTTTACTTCCCGATGAACTGCTCCTAAAAATATAATTCGTCGATGATGTTCATAATACAAACCTAAATCTCGGTTAAATCTCAAGAAAAAAAAAACAATAATAATAATTGCGAAGAGAAGGCTTTAAATGTTATGAAATATGCAGAACTTTTGTTTGTCGTAAAGAAAAATATAGATATTCATTATTTGTTGTTATAAATTAATCCACATGAAAGTAAAGCAGATGCCTAGGACTCACTTCATCGAATTTCCAGACACTAATGACGATTTTTCATTCGAATATAAGCTGCTAGAATAATTATTTTGCTGAGCATTTGAAGTCTGGTAATGATCGCTTGTTCCAAATTGTTGTTGCTGCGTGGAAGAGTTGGTTCCACCGATATCTCCCCATCCACGGCGGCCCAAGTCCCCCACCTTCATGAGAAAAAACAGATTGGAGAATGAATAGGAATTCAAGATAGTGTCACGAAGTCGAATAACGAAAAAGAGAAGCTGAATGAGTAAGGCAGAACCAAAAGAAACTCATATTTTTGGATGAAAATATTGAAAATTTGAAAAATAATGTTCAGATATTGAGAAATGAGATATTTCTCTACCTTCGCAGCGAGATTATTAACTTGGGCTCCGACATCGTCCAAAAGGGTACCATCACGGACCTGTATTAATGCAAAAAAAAACAAGCAAAACGGAAACTAAAACGAAAAATCATAAATAACTCAATATTTTGCAGATGAATGAAATAAATATGATCTTTGAAATAAATATAATCGAAATTCTGTTCGGATGAAGTACAAAAATTTAGAGGAGTATAATTCTCTCTAATTATAAAACACGTTTGATACCTTTTGACTAGCCATTCCACCAATTTTTATAGCATTTTCTGTTGCTTTGCTAGCTATTTTCGCTGCTGATGAAGACATTATCGACCAACCCTGGAAAGGACAACCAGTGTTATATCACCGAAAGAAAAAATGAACAAATGAATAATTTTTGTAGAACATTGCATTAGAAATCATTTGAATTTTCTCACACTGGCAAGAGACGAAACTGCGGTATCGAAGAATTCCTGAGAAGAACTCCTCGGCGGTGCATCCATTTGATAACCAAATCCTCCATACTTTCCACCTTGGTTTGGCGGCAAGTTTCTGAAATCATTTAATACATAATACGTTCAACTTTTTGTGCCCTTGTCTGATTTTCAATTATTTTTTGAGGACTGAAACACGAATATTTGTAAATACTCAATCACAACGGGTAAATAAATTGTGATATAATAATAATAGATTGACGTAGAGATAGATCCTTACTCAGGTCTAGATGCATTTTCGTCTTGTTTTCTGGTAAAAAACGATTCCGTTTGGTTCTTGAAACTAGCTGTGTTAATATTTTGATAAGAACTAGATTCTTCGCTATGATAGGAGCTTTGTTCATATCTATTATTCTCTCGGTGAGAAGAATTCCTCGAACTTCTAGCACTGGAAGAACTAGGCGTCCAACTTTCTCCGCGAGCCAAAGTTGCTATCTGAATAAAGAGAATGAGATGTAACAAAGGAATGAGTTGATAAACAATGAAATACTTGTATTATTGATTCAAGCTTCACCTTATCCCTATATAAAGCAGCCGCAGAAGTGTTATAACGTTGTTGGATAGACATTGAATCGTCCCAGTCAGGTTGAGCCTCAAAAAAGTCACGAGCCTTTCGGTTTCCTCCTACTTTCATCTTCTCTAATTCCGCGTCTTTCCATTTATCCATAGAAACTGAACGGACAAATGATAAATGAACACCGAGGCCTCGGTGTTTCCCTGAACATTCCAGGCAGATCCATATTCCGTACGTTACGGATACCCACTGGGGATTGTGCGCTCCGCATTCGAAGCATTTCTGCGCTTGTATAAAGAATTGAATGAATCGACGAATGAGAAAATTGATAAGAAAAAAATCATTCGGATGATTGACAGCGTTAATTTATATTTCTCTATTCGGTGGATTAATGAATATCAACCGGAACGAAGCTAAAGTAAAATCAAATTCGCATTATAGGTTAAAGAAAAGTTGAATTATCTTACGCTATTTTCATCGCGAGGTTTCAACTCGCCCAATAATCGTCGCGTTCGAGGACTTGCCATCTTTTAAATCACTAATTAACTACGAAGAATGTAATATTCTGTCAAATGAAGTAACAATTTGTTAATAATAACGCTTATTTATTAGATCTCCAGATTTCAGTCGAGAGCCTATGACACTCTGACAGATGCCATTACCCAACTTCCGATGTTAACAGCTCGAAGAGGCATGAAGTCAGCTGGCCATACAGCTTCCAATAGATTAACGACTCGAACAGTCGCCGCGACTCGTTCGTGACATATTAAGCTCGGTTTACAGGTCTGACGGTTATGTCGACCAATGATATTCCGAGTTTTCTGTGATTTCGGAGTCGCGATACGAACCGCTATGAACGGAACCTCAATGTTTAAACTCTGCTACGTGGTGTGACGTGGCGAGAATGTATACAATAAACTTATGAACTGTGTATAAATTTGTAGATCACAGATGTCACATGGAATTTGATTCGCTTTGATTTAGATCGAGGCCCGTGGCGCAATGAAATCAGTAAACTGCGGGGGACAACTGACCTTCAGTTTACAAGTAACTATGTTAGTGTACTTTGATTTTTCAACAGGAAATTCGTATCATACGTTGCTGGATTTATTTTCCATTGCTAGATCACTGGCTTCGGTGCAGCCTCGAAGGTCGTTGATCTGTACGAAGTACTATTTTCTCGATTGTAAATTCGTTTATACAATATACTGATTGTTAACTATTATTATATTCAAGTTTTTGCCAGCTCCGTATCCGATCTACATTGATATGTTGCCTCGTTGTTTTTCAGCGCTCATTATACGAATGACTATATCTTACACAATATTTCATACAAATTTCTACATCGTAGCTGGTACTTTATATTTTATATTATACAAACTATGAAATGCTCAGAATTTCGGAATCCGTAGCTATTTTTAATAGTCGGAATTTTTCTCAATGGTTTCGATTATATTTGTTTTTGTACATTGATGTTCAGTCGAGTTAACTCCGGGTTATAATGACGACATATTACACGGTAGGGCTGTAAACGACGAACAATATATCCCAGTGATTATTTCGAATAATTTATTATACTCTTTCCTTTTTACAATATTTCTTTACATCGTGTACTTAATATAATCATGGGCATGCGACTTGAGATTGGTGAATGCTTTGATGTTGAAGCACCTATATTTACGTCTCAGTTACCAACCTCAAGTGGCATATCACCATTTCAAATGAAATATACTCGTTTTGTTTGTTCAAAAATAATTCATGTGTGCATGCAATGTATTTAGGTAGTTAGCTTGTAGAATATTGCGTATTATAGTACGTCGTGCACATCTATATATAGTTTGTATAATATAATAATAAATAATAAATACTAAAAATAATCCTGACAAACTTATGGGCAAATTAGGAAAATCATTAAAGTAAATCATTACAGTATGGTAATAAATTATGGATACAAGCAATATATAAATAAATTATTAATGGATCACCATTAATCGTTATACAATATCGTATTATATATAGTATATATACATGTGATTCGTAGAATCGCGGATATCACATGCGTTCGAATTCAGAATCCAATATTTAATGAAAATTACGTCATTTCTGAATCCATTTATCTATTTATAAGGCTCCAATTTTCGTTTACCGATTTTCACATCTTACCTTCTTCATACATGCAATAATATCATAATGACACGCCACAATTGTATTGTGCATACGTGCGTTATATATTGCCATTTGTAAAGCTATAGTTTACCGTTATCACTCTCGCACTAGTTACATTATTTTTTAAGTCTCGGGGATGATTTTTGAATTCGTAGTATAATATAATTCGTCGCTCGAATAATAACATTCGTTAATTATTTTTGTTCCTCTAGCATATTTCTATCTTTATTCTTGTTTCGTTTTCATTTTGATTCGATTTCCAAATTCTTTGCTTCTTTCGGGTGATTATATGAAATCGAGTTTTATCTTCTTCGAGATAACTAAAGAGTCATCTTTTTCCTCTGTCGGAGACTTTTGAGTTTGGTCCGTTAAAAAATATTTACATTCTTCATACGTCGGCTATTTTCGACGTTTACTTAGGTATATATAGGTATAAGTCAATATCGATAATCGTGTTTTATTGCGACAGTTTTCAACATTCAACTCCCAGCAATTTTTGTTCGTTTTTTACATCGACATACGTTTTTCGTTTTGGTTATGACTTTTTTTTTTCTCGCGTCATAATGCTGTCCAAATAATCAGTTCATAATTTTCTATACATTTTTTTTCTTCTATCGTTGAATACTGTTGCCATAAAACAGCCACGATCGATTTTCAGGAATAAAGGGAAATGCTTATTTAAAAAGTTGATTAGCGTAGTGCCATATGCGGAAGAAATATTCATCTTTTCGGAGCAGTCGTCCTCTCGCGTAAGAATGAATATCAGCATCCATATTGTTCTCTCTAAGCCAGGAACTTGTATTCTCTGTGCTGTAGCTGAGAGACGGAGTATCTGCTCTGTCCGTAGCCTCAGCGATCGGTTCAATGATGGCTAATTCTGTGGAGAAGGTCAATAATGATCCTATGAAGTTCACAAATCTTTCCAAACGATCGAATGATCAACGGAATTCCATTCGGAAATATAAGAAAACACGTACCAGATGAAGGCAGGACTTTGCATGGTTCTTCAGACTCCAAAGGCTCGCTCAGGCCAACTTCGTTTCTCGCGAAGATCCTGATTAGATATTCGTGATTCTCTTGAAGATCTTTGATCGTTAATTTCTGGATATCTGCGTTCACTCGTCCGACCTCCATCCACATAGTCTTCTTTATATCTCGGATAGCAATTTTGTATCCTTCCAATGGCGCACCACCGTCAGACTCTGGTCTACCCCATTCGATAACTATCGTGTTTCCAGCAATCTGCCTAATTTCTAGCGGTGCGGTCGGCGGGGATGGAACAGCTGGAATAAACGATCAAGCGTTAGAATATTATATCGGATAGTTGTTTCATCAGATCACAAACGATGATTTGTACATTTTTGAAACTCACTTGCGTGTGTTTTGAGCGTTACAACTTCTGAAGTAGCTGGTGTACTCAGGCCTATACTATTTTCGGCAACAACTCTGAACATGAATTCGCTTTCCTTGAGATTTTCGATGCAATGTTGATGCGTCGTTGCGTCTAATGTGACGATTTTACTCCATTTCACACCCTTGCCAGTCATTGCTCTCTTCTCTACAATATACCCTGAAGAAAACAAAGAATTCAGTCAATATCGATCGATTTTTGAACAGAATTACAGCGGGCTCCCATGATCTCCTTCGACTTCTCAATCAATAGTAACAGAAATGAGCATATAAGTTTTACCTGTAAGTTCCGTTCCTCCTGTGCTCGCCGGAGGCGACCATGTCAACGTCGCGCTTCGACTAGTTATACCCGTCACTTGTAAATTGAGTGGGCACGACGGCGGTGCTACAAATTCGGAAATTCAATTGATTTACAGATGTAGGAACAGTTTTTTCGAAAATCATTTACTAACCATTCGACTAAATTCGACAATCAGTTCACCGATCTAGCATTTATCATAAAATTACACGCATGCTGAAATTGAGATGATCAATTTGCCGTACAAAAAGCACACGAATCGAGTTTGAACAGTAAACTCACGTTTAGTCTTGACGACTGTAGTTGTTGGAAATACGCCAAGCAAAGCATACATTGTACTTTCGTCAAACCTAGTAATTTCTATGCATAGAGAAAGGGGCGAAGCATTTATTAGTTAGAAATCGAAGCATTAATCAGCAACAAACAAGTATTCGAGCGATACCTTGCAGCAATCATAAAGAATTTCGAAATTGCGATCAAAGCACTTACTGATTCGTTTACCAGCTGTGACAGGCTCTTCTGGCAAGTATGGCGGTCCAGTTCCCATGCTATTTCGTGCTGTTATTCTGAAGTTGTACGAAGTATCTGTCTTCAGGTCTGATACGATGATATTCGTCGTCTCACCCTTCGTGCTGCCGATCTGTTCAAAGAACATAAAGCATTTTCGATGTGTAGTTTATTTGAACTTATTTTATTTATTTCATAAATTATGGATCAGCAATTCGATGAATTCTGAATAAAACTCTCGTATCTCACCTTCTGCCATGCCTTTTTCGATACTTCCTTCATCTCAACGATGTATTCTATGATTGGCGAACCTCCGTCAGTTTCTGGTGGCTGCCACTTTATCGTGAATGAAGTCTTTGTCATTCCAGTAATATCGAGAGGGCCTCGCGGTGGTCCTGGTTTTTCTGTCAAACCAGTTGCATTGAATATTTCACGAATCATCAACACCGGCGCATAAATCTTGTCGCTATAGTCAAAAGCTGATATTTTATGCTTACCGAACGAAGGTTTGATCGCGATCGGTTCCGATTCAAGCGGTTCTGACGATCCGACGGGATTCTTGGCAACGACTCTGAACATGTATTGCGAATCTTGTTGCAATTTCTGTATGCAATAGCTCTCAGCATCCTTATCAACGTCCGCTACCTTCATCCACACCATTTTTTCTGGCTCACACTTTTCTATCGTGTATTTGCTGAGTTCCAGACCACCGTCATCTGCTGGCGGCTTCCATTCTATCGTGATTTGGTCTTGTCTGATGTCTCGCATTACGATAGGTCCTCTCGGTTTGCTTGGTTTATCTATCATACGGAACAGAATTGGATAATAACGAATTCGAGCTCGAGTTCGAAGATACAAAAATTCAAATTCACCTGATTTAGGATACAAATTTTACAAATAAATACCTATAACTCTGAGGTACATTTCAACGGACGAACTGCCAGCTTCATTAGCTGCAGTTACAGTGTAAGTTCCAGTATCTTCTCTTACGACGGAATAAATTGTAATTGAAGAAGTTTTCTCCTCGTCATAGATGGAGACCTGTTTTTCTGTGATGGGCTTTCCATTTTTAGTCCAAACGATTTGGGGTTGAGGGAATCCGGAAGCTTCGACAATAATTTTCCATTGGTTCGTTACTCTAAGTTGTTGCGTAGCTAATGTTTCATCGTAAATGATTTTAGGGGGCTCCTGGATTTTCAGTTCACATGTTGTTTCCGCTATTCCAGCGTCGTTCTTAGCTTTAACAGTGAATGTAGCTGCAGAAGTTTCCGTCGTTTCCTCTATCGTATATTTTGCCACGCGATTTTCATACGTAATGTTACTGTTCTTGAATGGATTTCCATTCTTCAACCTGCGTGTGAAAAATGTTCACCAATAATCATCCTCATCTGAGTAAGCGCTAATTTCACATTATATTCCTTAAACGAGAGGACAGTAGCAATTTCTTACCACTTGATATCAGGCGTTGGAATTCCTCCGATAACACAAGACAAGGATACAGTCTGCTTAAGTCCAGTTACTACACTGTTGAGTGGTTCTAGAATGACTGGAGGTTCAGCAGCAACAGGTTTTGCAATCTTGAGGTATCTCGTGTTGTGAGAAGGCTGGCTAGGACCGACGGCATTCACTGCCGTTACACGGAACATGTATTCCTTATTCGTCGTCAACTGTGTTATTTTATGTGTAGTTTCAGTTATCTTTTCTGTGTTTCGTATCCAGCTGTGAAAAACGTATCGGAAGTGTTGATATTCCATAGTCTATTCAAAAAGTTTACCATTTTTAGGAACAACATTCAATATAGGTACAATAACTTACGAGAAGTCATCGCGATCATGGTACTCGATGATGTACTCGGTAATCGGAGTGTTCCCATCGAAGTCTGGGGCCTTCCAGTGAAGAGTAATGCTGTCATCGGTGACTTCCAAAAGTTCTGGAATTCCCGGAGTACTTGGTACCTCTGAAGGAACGAAGTTCGAATGAATTATCAAGTTCGATCGAGGTAGTTGGAACTGTATTCGGTACAGTTCGGAAAAGGAATGAAGATTTTTGGAACATCATATACTTACGCATGATGATGAGGCGGATTTCAGTGCTTGCCTCTCCGCAGCTATTCGTTAATTTCAGAGTATAGTCACCGATATCTTCCTCTTGTACTTTCTTGATTGTTAATGTAGCAGACTCCTCTTCGATAGTTGGAATGATTCGTTTGGATTTAGGAACTACCTTGCCATTGACTGACCATTCTGGAACAGGCTTAGGCGTGGCCGTAAATTTGACGGTGATATCAACGTCGTCTTCTTTCTTCACGCGATACTCCTTCGGCGAGTCCATGCTTATCTTCGGTGGCGTTTCAACAACTGGAACGGAAATTAACGTTCAATTGTTAATTGTCGCGTCTACGGCTCGTCACTACACGCGTACAGTTCTTGAACCTTACGATCTGTGTAAAAAGAGATTTACCTTCGACTTTCAATTTCGTCGTCGTTTTCATGTTTATAGCGACTGCACTGTATTCCATGGTATCTTCCACGGTGCATTTCTTGACGATCAATTTTTTCACCGTACCCTCGTCAATGATGGTGTATTTCGGCGATTCCTTGATCTCTTTTCCTTTCCTGTCGATCATAACATTACGTGAATACAATTTCCGTGGAATTTTGAAACGCGATAACACAGAATTTGGAGAGGAGGCATGTGATAATCAGTATAGATAACATACTTGAACCATTTGACTGGCACATTCGGTCTGGATAGTTCAATGATGAATGACGCATCGGTGTTGAGTGGTACCAGGGTAACATCTGGTAATCTGGTTATGAAATCCACGCCAGGTTCTTCGACGGTTAGTCTGGCTGTTGATGTTTGTTCACCAACTTGGCATGAGTATTCCCCTGCGTCGGTCAGTTCGGATTTGTAAATCTTTAGTTTTTGCCTCTTGCCATCGATGGACAGTTGAACATGTTCGGAAAACTGTAATTCCTGACCGTCCTTGAACCAGCGTACCAGAGCGTCTCCTTTGGTCAGTTCTATCTCAAACATAGCCTTTTCTCCCTTAGCTATCGTCACGTCTTGCATCTTGGTAATAATTTCCGGCGGTAGTTCTGAAATTGAAAGTTACGATCAATGGTTTTCCGATCACGTTTAATGAGGATGATCTTATTGTTAGAGCATTGCGTTGACTAGACGAGAGCTTACCGACGACGGTTACTTCTGCCGTGCACTCCTGGTCCAAAAGCGAGCATGTATATTCTCCCTCGTCGTGGACCGAAGTGCTTCGAATCAGGAGTTTCCTGACTGTGCCATCCTTAACAAATTCTAATTTTGCTTTCGTAGGTTTCAGTGGTTCGCCGTCCTTGTGCCAGGCAACGTCAGCCGTTTGCGATGTTATTTCAACCTCAAGGATCGCTACGTCACGTTCCTTGACTTCGAAGTCTTGTAGTTTCCTCACGAATTCTGGTTTCGTTGCTGTTATAGGATGATCAAACATTGTATCATTGCTTTAAAATTTGAGACACACACGTTGAAATGTGAAATGAAGCGTCCGGAAAGAATGAATACTGATATCACCTGTACTTTTCATTCTTACCTCTGATCTCTACTTTGCTAGATGTGCGCTCCTTCTTCACAGTACATTTGTAAACGCCTTCGTCCGTGGTACTGGTTTTTTTGATAACTAATCTATGAGTCCGTCCTTCCTGAATAACTTCCCTGTGATCCATACCGCTGATTTCTTTGTCATTGTGCCACCAAGTTGTTGAAACTGTATGGGAAGTCTCGCAGGTTAGCTCGAGCGGTTTATACTCATCGACTTGAACGTTTTCTTCAAGATTCTTAGTGAATACAGGCTTGTCGACATCCACGGTGACCTTAGCGCCGTGCGATGCCTTTCCAACCGGATTACTAGCAACACACTTGTAATCGCCAGCGTCAACTTCGGAATCGGCATTCTGGATTTCAAGAGTGATGTTCTCCCCATCGTAAGATTCTTGCACGTTCGAAGTCGGTTGCAGAGGCTTGTTATTTCTGAATAATACATAATACATAAGATTTACATGATACATAATTGCATAACATAATCTGTAACATTAGATTTGTTAAATTTGTATTCGCAATAAAATGGCTGGGAAAAAATGTCGCTGTGGATAAGTTCTATCATTTACCTGAACCATGTGATTTCTGGAACTGGATTTCCGGTAACTTTAGCTCTTAACTTGACGGAGCCTTTTTCAGGTACGGTTTGTTCTTGGAACCGTTCCGTAAATAATGGTGGTTCGGGAGCACCACTCGGAGTTTCTGTAGATATAGGTAGAAGTCGTCACTTTAGATTATTGATATTACACGCTACATGAGGTAGATGTATGTACCAGTCAATGACACTGTCCCAGTTAAAGACAGTTTGTAATCGATTGGAGTAAAAAGCATAACAAACTGTTCTCGTTCTGGTAACGGCATTCTTCAAGAATCAAAAACTGACACTTTTATCAGAGTCATACTTGTTCCAATGAATACGTAAGCGTGTTTTTATCAATAGAATGTTCTAAGCTTTCACCAATTGGGTCCACAATGCCGCGCTGTTGATGACGGATACATTTGCGCATGTTCAAATTTATGGCGTTTTCAAATAACAACAGATTGACCGTAACGTCTCTGATGACTGTGTCAAGTTGGAGATTGCAGGTAAACATTTGAAAAATTAACAAGAAATTCATGATTTCCGCTCCGATATGATATTGGCGCAAGTTTGAATTTCAGTTTAAGCTTGGCGTGTCGGTGACTGATACACTTCCACCTTGCGACTGGCAATATCGTTATCGTATTGAAGTTAGGTTGAAATAAAAACACTATAAGCATAATGTAAAGCGTACCCTGGTGCGACACATCTTGAGATTTTCCATTCGCCGATTGAATCGTGTCTAGAGCAGATGAGCAGGGTTTGGGATCTGCAGAGCTTAGAGTAGCTGCAATGTTAGCTAAGCATTTTATGCGCAGATAGATTAATTTTACTCATAATTGTATGATATCTCATTACATTAGGTCGTTAATAAAACTGCAGGTTACAGCTGATAAAATAGTGAGATTCGCAGGCTATTGAAGAGGCGGCAGAAAATTCTATCAAGCTGCATGCAACAACTTATAATTATTATTTCTCGTAACAAGATAAAGTTGTACAGCTTTGGGAAATAGATTATCACTTTGTATCTTACCTTCGACTGTAAGTGTTGCGCGTGTTTCAGCCGTTCCTTTTTCGTTTGTGGCAACCACGGAATATTCACCGGTATCGGTCAATTCTGGTTGGATTAGAGTCAAGGTGGTGGTATCACCGTCTCGTTTGGTGGAAGCTCCCTTCAGTGGTTTTCCATTCTTGTACCAAGCGACTTGCGGGGTTGGATTACCTATCACTTGCGTGGAGAGTACCACCGTCTCTCCTTCCCGAATGGTGTATGGTTTCAAAGGTTCAAGAATTTCGGGTGGTTCTTTCTCCCCAGTTCGCACCTGGATAATTCATTTGTATGGATAATAGAGTTAGGTATTTTCTAATTGCTTCATGACTGTGGAGTGATAATGAGTTAGTTGGTATTGCACTACCTTCAGAGGAATTTCAATGGTTGCTTCACCCTCTCTGTTTTTAGCGACTATCTTGTAACGTCCCTCTTGAGTTTTCTTCACTTTTGTGATCTTCACTACGCTGCAGTACATGTGCATGTCACTCTCAGTGACAACAACTACATTTTCCTTGTTGGTTATTCGAGTTTCCTCATAGTACCAGGTGATTTCTGGTTCTGGAACAGCGACGAGACGACATTCCAGAATAACATCGTCCCCTTCATCCACACACTTTGCCTTTGGTCTGCGCGAGAAGGTTGGTGGGATACCTTCCAAGATATCAGCAAGCGAGGATTCCCTGCAAATTTAGATTTGTTTGTTAACGAATGTTTTCCCTCTGCTTAATTATTCGAGGATGATCATCTTCCTTCTTCAATGCAATAATATCAATTCTTGACCCACCTTGAGAGGCTTTTCCTCGATAATCCAGTCATATCTGATCCATGATCAGATAATGGTGCCTCAACAACTAATTCGGTAGTACTGGAAGCGAATCCTGCGGCATTCTTAGCTACACAAGTGAATGTGCCTGCATCTTCAGGGAATACTTCACGAATGATGAGAGTTGCGACGTTATCATCGTCGTAATAAATTTGGAAGTCTGGTGACGGTTTTATGATTGCTGTCTGACGGAACCACGTGATCTGCGGACGGGGTGTACCCTCTACTTGACATTCGAATTGAACCGTATAACCATCGGGTGTATGCTTCGGTTGTAATTTTTCAATGAATCGTGGTGCAGATGCCTTCTCTCCAGGACCAGGTTCTACAAGCATCAATCCAATTTAAGTATGAGTTGAGTTACGATCAAGTGAGGGAGTGCGCGTCATGTTGGACATCGATCAGGAGGGTTCGCGGCTCAATGTATGATATTATCATTACTTGACTATAATTTTGACGTGGAAAGAAAAGGGGACAAATTTATTGCGCTTCAACGACTCACTTTCAAAGACAGGTAGTTTGTCGATCTTCTCATGCAGTTTACGTTGAAGATAAATGGTATAGTGTTTTTCATTGAGAAGATATTGAGCTGGTACCCAGCCTTTCTCTTCAGTCAAGTGCTTCTTGACGAACCACCAATCCGAATTTGTATGTTCTGTAAGAATAGTTCGTTGCTTGTGAATGCTACTTAGTTATCAGAAAAGGTGAATGGCAAATAAAACTTAAAAATCCGTAGACATTCTTTGAACTGATTGATCTATTTCGAAACCTACCAATAATGTAGACTTTCTCTCCTTCAACCAAGTTGATCGCTTCATCGGTTTCAGCAACGTATGAGCATATTGAGAACATCATGTCACCATCACGGACAACGAATTCTGTTTCGTCTAGAAATTTAAATTTGAATTCAACTGAAATTTCAAAAGAAGAATCCTATTCGAACAGTACATATTAATAATCATAACTCTGCTCACCCTCTTCTGATATATCTCCCTCTTTCGTGATACTGAGCGTTGCTTCTTCTGTGAACAAGTGAAAGAGGTATATTTTGTTAAAGAAGTACATCATCGATACGATACTTCAAATATCATGCAGCGCAGTGAAATCATATTGTTATAACCATATTACTCATACCGTTATGCTTTTCCATCAAGATATTATAAATGAATGGATTAACTTACTACAGTGTTGCATCAATAAATTGTTTGTTACATGTACTCACGCGTTGATGTAATGTCAGCTATGTGTTAATAGCAATCTAAATGACCCAGAAGCATGTTATTCTTTTTCTCTACAGCTGTAAGCGTTTGTATAAACAGACGTTCCAGAATATTTGATATTGAATTTTTCAAACCTTCGTCATAAGTGGATACACGCCTCTTCGGCTTTATTTTCCAGGCCAATGTTTCATCTGTTTCCTCATACGAGTACTTTCGATCTTGTTTTAATTTCAGATTCACATCGTCTTCTTCGATTTCTTCAACGGAGTAAGGACGCGGCTTTCTTTTGACCTTCCGCCTTAGAGGTAAGTTGAACTCATCTACCTCCAGTTCATCTATACTGTATTCATCCTTAACATCTTCCTCACTGTCATCGATAATCTCTTCGATGATCGGCTCACCGTCATCGTCGATTTCTTGAATGATTTGAATCGTCTCTTCTCCAGTTTCTTCAGAATATGTGAGCGGCCGTTGTTTTCGCTTGAGGCGTACCTTTCCAGACATTGTGATATCTTCTTCTTCGTAGGTATTCAAGGAGATTTTGAATTCTTGCTCAACGTCTTCCTTGGTCTTTGTAGTGCGAGGTCTAAAAGTGACATTTTCAACTTCGGTTACTTCCTTGACATCTGGTCTGGGCTTTCGTTTTGGTCGGAGCTTACGGAGTGTGACATCTTCATATATTTCTTCAATTGGCTTGGGCATCTTTTTAGGTGGTCTTCGTTTGATGGTGAACTCTTCAATAATGTCTTCTTTATCTTCGTCATCCCGAACTTCTTCGATCTTTTGTATAGTTAATTCCTCAGCAGCTTCTTCCGATGTCTTTTTGACGGACTTTCTCTTTATGACAACATCAGTAGAAGTCTCCTCCTCTTCTGGCGTGTCCGCGACTGGTGATTTCTTTATCGTCACTTGAGAATCTTCTATTTGTTCGATAATTGGGGTCTTCTTTTGAACCTTCTTTTTAATGGTGAACTCTTCTGTCACCTCTTCTTCTGGTTCTGCAGACACAACCTTTTTGACAGTTACTTCGTCAGCAGCTTCCTCAACATCTGGTTTCTTTCTTGGCTTTTTCTTGAGTACTACCTCCTGCGTAACTTGTTCAGGTTCATCTTTTTTGACATCCTCGGGGACAGGCTTTTTGATGGTCACCTCGTCACTCGCCTCTTCCTCGACAGGCTTCTTCTTCGGCTTCTTTTTCAGTGTTACTTCCTGCGTAACTTGTTCAGGTTCATCTTTTTTGACATCCTCGGGGACAGGTTTTTTAATAGTCACCTCGTCACTCGCCTCTTCCTCGACAGGCTTCTTCTTCGGCTTCTTTTTCAGTACTACCTCCTGCGTAACTTGTTCAGGTTCATCTTTTTTGACATCCTCGGGGACAGGCTTTTTGATGGTCACCTCGTCACTCGCCTCTTCCTCGACAGGCTTCTTCTTCGGCTTCTTTTTCAGTATTACTTCCTGCGTAACTTGTTCAGGTTCATCTTTTTTGACATCCTCGGGGACAGGCTTTTTGATAGTCACCTCGTCACTCGCCTCTTCCTCGACAGGCTTCTTCTTCGGCTTCTTTTTCAGTACTACCTCCTGCGTAACTTGTTCAGGTTCATCTTTTTTGACATCCTCGGGGACAGGCTTTTTGATGGTCACCTCGTCACTCGCTTCTTCCTCGACAGGCTTCTTCTTCGGCTTCTTTTTCAGTACTACCTCCTGCGTAACTTGTTCAGGTTCATCTTTTTTGACATCCTCGGGGACAGGCTTTTTGATGGTCACCTCGTCACTCGCCTCTTCCTCGACAGGCTTCTTCTTCGGCTTCTTTTTCAGTATTACTTCCTGCGTAACTTGTTCAGGTTCATCTTTTTTGACATCCTCGGGGACAGGCTTTTTGATAGTCACCTCGTCACTCGCCTCTTCCTCGACAGGCTTCTTCTTCGGCTTCTTTTTCAGTACTACCTCCTGCGTAACTTGTTCAGGTTCATCTTTTTTGACATCCTCGGGGACAGGCTTTTTGATGGTCACCTCGTCACTCGCCTCTTCCTCGACAGGCTTCTTCTTCGGCTTCTTTTTCAGTATTACTTCCTGCGTAACTTGTTCAGGTTCATCTTTTTTGACATCCTCGGGGACAGGCTTTTTGATGGTCACTTCGTCACTCGCCTCTTCCTCGACAGGCTTCTTCTTCGGCTTCTTTTTCAGTATTACTTCCTGCGTAACTTGTTCAGGTTCATCTTTTTTGACATCCTCGGGGACAGGCTTTTTGATGGTCACCTCGTCACTCGCCTCTTCCTCGACAGGCTTCTTCTTCGGCTTCTTTTTCAGTATTACTTCCTGCGTAACTTGTTCAGGTTCATCTTTTTTGACATCCTCGGGGACAGGCTTTTTGATGGTAACCTCGTCACTCGCCTCTTCCTCGACAGGCTTCTTCTTCGGCTTCTTTTTCAGTATTACTTCCTGCGTAACTTGTTCAGGTTCATCTTTTTTGACATCCTCGGGGACAGGCTTTTTGATGGTCACCTCGTCACTCGCCTCTTCCTCGACAGGCTTCTTCTTCGGCTTCTTTTTCAGTATTACTTCCTGCGTAACTTGTTCAGGTTCATCTTTTTTGACATCCTCGGGGACAGGCTTTTTGATGGTCACCTCGTCACTCGCCTCTTCCTCGACAGGCTTCTTCTTCGGCTTCTTTTTCAGTATTACTTCCTGCGTAACTTGTTCAGGTTCATCTTTTTTGACATCCTCGGGGACAGGCTTTCTGATGGTAACCTCGTCACTCGCCTCTTCCTCGACAGGCTTCTTCTTCGGCTTCTTTTTCAGTATTACTTCCTGCGTAACTTGTTCAGGTTCATCTTTTTTGACATCCTCGGGGACAGGCTTTCTGATGGTAACCTCGTCACTCGCCTCTTCCTCGACAGGCTTCTTCTTCGGCTTCTTTTTCAGTATTACTTCCTGCGTAACTTGTTCAGGTTCATCTTCTTTGACATCCTCGGGCACGGGCTTTTTGATGGTCACCTCGTCACTCGCCTCTTCCTCGACAGGCTTCTTCTTCGGCTTCTTTTTCAGTACAACCTCCTGCGTAACTTCTTCGGGTTCCTTTCCTTTGTCTTCCTCAGGCACAGGCTTTTTGATCGTCACTTCGTTACTCGCCTCTCCATCGACAGGTTTTTCCTTTGGCTTTTTCTTCAGTACAACCTCCTGTGTAACTTGTTCGGGCTCTTCGTTCTTTATATCCTCGGGGACAGGCATTTGAATAGTCACTTCAGTGCTTGTCTCTTCCTCGACGGGTTTCTCCTTAGGTATCTTCTTCAAAGACACTACTTGCTCTGGTTCTTCAGGTTCTTTCACTACAGTAGTGTCTTGCGGTTTTGACTTCTTGCTCTTCTCTTTCTTTATCGTCACTTCTTCAGGCTGATCAGAAGGAGGTTTACTTACTAGTTCCTTCTGTTCGGATTGATGTTCTTTAACACCTTCATCTTCAGGTTTATCCTTGTGCCAGCCTTTCAGAGTAATTACCTCCGGTTCTTCCTCAGGCTTTTCGGACTTTGGTATTCTGAATTTGACATCTGGTTGTTCCTTCGGTGTATCAGGCTCTGGTTTCCCCTTTATAAGTGGAATCTGTTCAATTTCCTGATCTGGTTTTGTTTTCTTTCGCTTCGGTAGTTGTTTCTGTTCAGGTTGCGGTTTCGGCTTTTCGGGATGTTCAGTTTCTTCAGGAATATATTTTTCAATATCTGGCTGTTCAAAATCAAGCGGTGTTAAGTCATCATACCTCAACTCAGATTGTGGCTCAGTTTTCTTTTCTTCAGGAACATTTTCGGTGGATTCTTCTATGACAGGCTGTTTTTTCACTTTTGCGTCATCTTGAATTTCTTTTTGTGGTATCTTTTTCAACTTGAAGACATCCTTTTCTGGTTCTTCTTGTGCCAATACTTTACCTTTGCCAACAGTGAGCGGTAGAGGTTCTTCTGATTTTTCCTTTGGCTTCCTCGGTTGACGCTCATAAATTGATTTATCCTCAATTTCCTCCAAAGGCACCTTTTTCAATTCTTCAAATTCTTGATCTAGCTTTTCCAAATCTATCTGGTCTTTTTCGGTAAACTTCACCTTCTTTTGTTTCGTTTTCAGCAGCTTCAGTGCTTCTTTCGTGTTTCTAGATAAAATGCCGCATTGAATCGGATTCTCTTGTAAGAAATCGATCTTTGGATTTTTCAATTCCGGAGGATAATCATCAATGAGGACAATACGACTGCGCAGGAGTATCTTCGGAATCTCGACACCCTTTGCTTCTGGTTTTTTGCTCGCTGGTGCCTTTTTCAATTTGATTGTGGCAAACTGTGGTTCTTCGTCTTTGGGTTGCGAGTACTTGAGTTTTGTGGGCTGTTTCACGTCTTGTCGTTCAATTTTTTGTGGAATGAGTTTTTGCAATTTCGAAGGTAGCGGTTTCTTTTCTTTCTTCGGTTTGGGTTCCCATTGAATCTTTTCTGGCATAGGTTCAAGAACTGGTCTCACGTATTCTGGTTCAACCCATTCATCTTCTTTCTGAATAATCGTCTTCTTCTTCTTTTTCTTCAAGATCTTTTTTCCAGGTAATTTTTCATGCGGTTCAATAGGTTCATCGTGTTGTTGTTCAATTGGTGCCTCAATGACCTCCTCTTCAGGTGTCTCGGAAGGTATATTCTCGAGAACTTGGACAGGCTCCTTCTGTATCCTGGGTGCTTTTTTGAGAGCCACTTTGGCGACATGGAAATTATCGGGCTCGGATTCCACTGGAACAGCTGCTCCCTCTTCAGGTTTCTGCTTCTGGAGCAGTTCGATTGCGGATGTTCCAAGTATGACCTGCGTCGTTTCTATACTTTCGTTCGGACGAATATCTTCGGTAGCCCTCTCCTCTACTGGTTTTTCGGGTGTTATATCTTCGACAACTTCTTCAGGTTGCACGACCTCTGAAGTAGCGGGCTTCTTCTTCTTATGTGCTTTTTTGACTGATACTTCGGTGACGTCGACCTTCTCCGGCTTGTCCTCCACTGGAACAGCTGCTTCCTCTTCGGGTTTTTTATCCTCAGGCAATTCCAGTGCAGATGTACCGAGTATGACCTCAGTTGTTTCGATACTTTCTTTCGGACGGATATCTTTGGTAGCCCTCTCTTCTTTCGGTTTCTCAGGCTCTATATCTTCGACAACTTCTTCAGGCTGCACGACCTCTGAGCTAGTGGGCTTCTTCTTCTTCTTAGGTGCTTTTTTGACTGATACTTCGGTGACGTCGACCTTCTCCGGCTTGTCCTCCACTGGAACAGCTGCTTCCTCTTCGGGTTTTTTATCCTCAGGCAATTCCAGCGCAGATGTTCCGAGTATGACCTCAGTTGTTTCGATACTTTCTTTCGGACGGATATCTTCGGTAGCCCTCTCTTCTTTCGGTTTCTCAGGCTCTATATCTTCGACAACTTCTTCAGGCTGCACGACTTCTGAGCTAGTGGGCTTCTTCTTCTTCTTGGGTGCTTTTTTAACTGATACTTCGGTGACGTCGACCTTCTCCGGCTTGTCCTCCACTGGAACAGCTGCTTCCTCTTCGGGTTTTTTATCCTCAGGCAATTCCAGTGCAGATGTTCCAAGTATGACCTCAGTTGTTTCGATACTTTCTTTCGGACGGATATCTTCGGTAGCCCTCTCTTCTTTCGGTTTCTCAGCCTCTATATCTTCGACAACTTCTTCAGGCTGCACGACTTCTGAGGTAGTAGGCTTCTTCTTCTTCTTGGGTGCTTTTTTGACTGATACTTCGGTGACGTCGACCTTCTCCGGCTTGTCCTCCACTGGAACAGCTGCTTCTTCTTCGGGTTTTTTATCCTCAAGCAATTCCAGTGCAGATGTTCCGAGTATGACCTCAGTTGTTTCGATACTTTCTTTCGGACGGATATCTTCGGTAGCCCTCTCTTCTTTCGGTTTCTCAGGCTCTATATCTTCGACAACTTCTTCAGGCTGCACGACCTCTGAGGTAGTGGGCTTCTTCTTCTTCTTGGGTGCTTTTTTAACTGATACTTCGGTGACGTCGACCTTCTCCGGCTTGTCCTCCACTGGAACAGCTGCTTCCTCTTCGGGTTTTTTATCCTCAGGCAATTCCAGTGCAGATGTTCCAAGTATGACCTCAGTTGTTTCGATACTTTCTTTCGGACGGATATCTTCGGTAGCCCTCTCTTCTTTCGGTTTCTCAGCCTCTATATCTTCGACAACTTCTTCAGGCTGCACGACTTCTGAGGTAGTAGGCTTCTTCTTCTTCTTGGGTGCTTTTTTGACTGATACTTCGGTGACGTCGACCTTCTCCGGCTTGTCCTCCACTGGAACAGCTGCTTCTTCTTCGGGTTTTTTATCCTCAAGCAATTCCAGTGCAGATGTTCCGAGTATGACCTCAGTTGTTTCGATACTTTCTTTCGGACGGATATCTTCGGTAGCCCTCTCTTCTTTCGGTTTCTCAGCCTCTATATCTTCGACAACTTCTTCAGGCTGCACGACTTCTGAGGTAGTAGGCTTCTTCTTCTTCTTGGGTACTTTTTTGACTGATACTTCGGTGACGTCGACCTTCTCCGGCTTGTCCTCCACTGGAACAGCTGCTTCCTCTTCGGGTTTTTTATCCTCAGGCAATTCCAGTGCAGATGTTCCGAGTATGACCTCAGTTGTTTCGATACTTTCTTTCGGACGGATATCTTCGGTAGCCCTCTCTTCTTTTGGTTTCTCAGGCTCTATATCTTCGACAACTTCTTCAGGCTGCATGACCTCTGAGGTAGTGGGCTTCTTCTTCTTCTTGGGTGCTTTTTTAACTGATACTTCGGTGACGTCGACCTTCTCCGGCTTGTCCTCCACTGGAACAGCTGCTTCCTCTTCGGGTTTTTTATCCTCAGGCAATTCCAGTGCAGATGTTCCGAGTATGACCTCAGTTGTTTCGATACTTTCTTTCGGACGGATATCTTCGGTAGCCCTCTCTTCTTTCGGTTTCTCAGCCTCTATATCTTCGACAACTTCTTCAGGCTGCACGACTTCTGAGGTAGTAGGCTTCTTCTTCTTCTTGGGTGCTTTTTTGACTGATACTTCGGTGACGTCGACCTTCTCCGGCTTGTCCTCCACTGGAACAGCTGCTTCTTCTTCGGGTTTTTTATCCTCAAGCAATTCCAGTGCAGATGTTCCGAGTATGACCTCAGTTGTTTCGATACTTTCTTTCGGACGGATATCTTCGGTAGCCCTCTCTTCTTTCGGTTTCTCAGCCTCTATATCTTCGACAACTTCTTCAGGCTGCACGACTTCTGAGGTAGTAGGCTTCTTCTTCTTCTTGGGTACTTTTTTGACTGATACTTCGGTGACGTCGACCTTCTCCGGCTTGTCCTCCACTGGAACAGCTGCTTCCTCTTCGGGTTTTTTATCCTCAGGCAATTCCAGTGCAGATGTTCCGAGTATGACCTCAGTTGTTTCGATACTTTCTTTCGGACGGATATCTTCGGTAGCCCTCTCTTCTTTTGGTTTCTCAGGCTCTATATCTTCGACAACTTCTTCAGGCTGCATGACCTCTGAGGTAGTGGGCTTCTTCTTCTTCTTGGGTGCTTTTTTAACTGATACTTCGGTGACGTCGACCTTCTCCGGCTTGTCCTCCACTGGAACAGCTGCTTCCTCTTCGGGTTTTTTATCTTCAGGCAATTCCAGTGCAGATGTTCCGAGTATGACCTCAGTTGTTTCGATACTTTCTTTCGGGTGGATATCTTCGGTAGCCCTCTCTTCTTTCGGTTTCTCAGGCTCTATATCTTCAACAACTTCTTCAGGTTGGACTGTTTGTGAGGTGGTGGGCTTCTTTTTTTTCTGTGGCGCCTTTTTCACGTCTACTTCCGCGATTTGAATGCTTTCTTTTTCGTCCACAGTCGGCTTTGCTTTGTCTTTGACAGGTTTCTCGATGACGATTTCTTCAACGACTTCTTCGGGCACACCATCGTCCCTGACGATGGCCTTCTTTTTCTTGATAATTTTCTTCGTTGGAGTCTCCACGATCTCTACGATCTGCTGTTCCTCCATCACAGTAGTTTCTTCCACTGGTTTCTCAATTATTTCCTCGATAACCTCTTCAGGAGCACCTTTTTTGATTGGCTTCTTTTTCTTCTTGACTATTTTCTGTGTTGGAGTTTCAATTGTTTCAATAACTTCCTCTTCCTCGACAACAGTGTCCTCGACTGGTTTTTTCTTGGGCGCCTTTTTCACGTCTACTTCCGTTATTTGAATGGTTTCTTCTTCGTCCACAATCGGCTTTGCTTTGTCTTTGACAGGTTTTTCGATGACGATTTCTTCAACGATTTCTTCGGGCACACCATCGTCCCTGACGATGGCCTTCTTCTTCTTGATAATTTTCTTCGTTGGAGTCTCCACGATCTCTACGATCTGCTGTTCCTCCATCACAGTAGTTTCTTCCACTGGTTTCTCAATTATTTCCTCGATAACCTCTTCAGGAGCACCTTTTTTGGTTGGCTTCTTCTTCTTTTTGATTATTTTCTGTGTTGGAGTTTCAATTGTTTCAATAACTTCCTCTTCCTCGACAACAGTTTCCTCGACTGGTTTTTTCTTGGGCGCCTTTTTCACGTCTACTTCCGTTATTTGAATGGTTTCTTCTTCGTCCGCAATCGGCTTTGCTTTGTCTTTGACAGGTTTCTCGATAACGATTTCTTCAACGATTTCCTCGGGCACACCATCGTCCCTGACGATGGCCTTCTTTTTCTTGATAATTTTCTTCGTTGGAGTCTCCACGATCTCTACGATCTGCTGTTCCTCCATCACAGTAGTTTCTTCCACTGGTTTCTCAATTATTTCCTCGATAACCTCTTCAGGAGCACCTTTTTTGGTTGGCTTCTTCTTCTTTTCGATTATTTTCTGTGTTGGAGTTTCAATTGTTTCAATAACTTCCTCTTCCTCGACAACAGTGTCCTTGACTGGTTTTTTCTTGGGCGCCTTTTTCACGTCCACTTCCGTTATTTGAATGGTTTCTTCTTCGTCCACAATCGGCTTTGCTTTGTCTTTGACAGGTTTCTCGATAACGATTTCTTCAACGATTTCTTCGGGCACACCATCGTCCCTGACGATGGCCTTCTTTTTCTTGATAATTTTCTTCGTTGGAGTCTCCACGATCTCTACGATCTGCTGTTCCTCCATCACAGTAGTTTCTTCCACTGGTTTCTCAATTATTTCCTCGATAACCTCTTCAGGAGCACCTTTTTTGGTTGGCTTCTTCTTCTTTTTGATTATTTTCTGTGTTGGAGTTTCAATTGTTTCAATAACTTCCTCTTCCTCGACAACAGTGTCCTTGACTGGTTTTTTCTTGGGCGCCTTTTTCACGTCCACTTCCGTCAATTGAATGGTTTCTTCTTCGTCCACAATCGGCTTTGCTTTTTCTTTGACAGGTTTCTCGATAACGATTTCTTCAACGATTTCTTCGGGCACACCATCGTCCCTGACGATGGCCTTCTTTTTCTTGATAATTTTCTTCGTTGGAGTCTCCACGATCTCTACGATCTGCTGTTCCTCCATCACAGTAGTTTCTTCCACTGGTTTCTCAATTATTTCCTCGATAACCTCTTCAGGAGCACCTTTTTTGGTTGGCTTCTTCTTCTTTTTGATTATTTTCTGTGTTGGAGTTTCAATTGTTTCAATAACTTCCTCTTCCTCGACAACAGTTTCCTTGACTGGCTTTTTCTTTCGTGGCTCCTTGAAGTCTCCTTCGGTCATCAAGATTGTTTCTTTTTCTTCCACAACCGCCTATTGAATAAAAATTGAAATAGTAATCGAGATTGTACATGTTCATGAAATTGCTTAATTGCAATACTCACCTCACGAATAATTTTTCCAGTTTTACCTGTAGAATTAAAAATAATATTAGTATATGATACGAATTGGTCGTGGCATATATTAGAATATCGACGTCAAAGTGATAAATATATTGTTGCCGAATACAATGCTGTAGTTATAGTTTTCAAATCTGTGCTGTTGTCACTGATTTTTATAGTCACAGGATAGCTGCTTTCATGGGAATTAGTGCAGAGAATCGCAGGCTTCAGCAGCGGCCCGGACAAGTGGTACAGAATACTAATCAAACTGATTGTGTGCCTCCACCCACGACACATGGTCATATATCTTTTACGAACTTGTAATATAGTCTCGTACCACTGGTAGGTGACGCTGATTGTCCTTACGTGCCTGTTTCATGGGGGAGGGAGGGGTTGAAATGCTCTATCCAGGTGAAATAGAAATCAGTGAACCGGATATCATTTCGGATTTGGTATCATCACACATGAAAAAAGATCACTATTGTTGCGAGAGTATAGTTTCCGGTTCCTTTATGACGGTAAAAATTTGTTCCATTATCTTGAACGCAACACTGAAAGTACCGATAATTTTCAACAGCGTTGTTTCGTACGCGCAATGTAAAATTCATATTCAAGTGTCGGAAGTACAACAAATGTTTGATGAAATAACATGCATATCACAGGGGTGATGTTCATACATATGTATAGAGGCAGTGAAGTGTGATCTTCAATTCTCATTCAGCCTTGCCTTTAGCTTGACTCACATTGGGGAGTTATATTGTCATGCTTGCATTGCTAGGTACGTATATTTGAGAAATGAAAATTATACGGTTGGAACTGGTATATCATAATTTTATGTTGTCATGTCAGGAAGTTTCTTGTACTCGATGTGTGTTAAGTATGTAATTGGTATATCAGCTGTACTACTAATGTATGTAATGTAATCAATGTACGCTGAACGGAATACGAGTATATCTTGTATCAGTAGATTGCAAAAGTATTTGATAGTAAAGCTTACCTTCCGGCTGCTGTTCAACATCTTTGATTTGTTTTGGTTGTGTATGTTTCGGTTTTTTGTGTGTGAGTGGTAATGTGTCTTCTGGTAGTTCGGTTATCGTGGTAACAGACTCTTTACCTTCTGCTTCAACAGTTACTTCTTCTGTAATCTGTTTCTTACCGTCCTGTATTTTCTCACTACGTTTTCTGATTATCTTTTTCGGGCGTCCTTGTTCAGTAATTGTTTCAGTTATTCTAACTTCCTCGTGGATTTCTTCGATTATTGATGGTGTTTGTTGTTTAGGAGTCTCTTGTAATAGAGATTCTGTTATTTCGTCAACCAGAACTTCATCAACACTTACTGTAGTGATTGGTTCTTTACCTTCTTCTTCAATAGTAACTTCTTCTGTGACTTGTGGCTTTTCTTTTCCTCGTTTTTTAACGATCCTTTTCTTTATTATTTTCTTTGGTTTTTTGTCTGGTGTTTCGTCAATGAACTCTGTTGTGATAGTATCAACAGATTCTGTAATATCATCATCTCGTGGGATAAATTGAATGGGTTTGTCGGTGGGTCTTTCTTCTTCCTTGGGTTTGTCAGGTTTTTCCCAAGGCTTGAGTTTGATTACCTCAGGTTCTTTTTCAGGCTTGTCACGTTGCGGAATCTTGAATTTTACATCAGGCGATTCTTCAGGCGCTTTTTCTTTTGGAATACCCGGTATAATGGGCACCGATTCATCATCTTGCTCTGGCTTTTTGGGTACGCGTTTCAATTTCTTCTTTTTCGGTGAGTCAGGTATTGATTTATCTTTTTCAGGGAATTCAAGGGGCTCTCTCTCTTCCAATTCGGGTTCACTGAATTCGATGTCATAGGGTTTGAACGGAGTCAGTTCTGGATATTCACCCTGCTTCTTTTCGCCGGTTTCTTTGTCGGGTTTTTCTTTACTTTTGGGTATAGGTTTCAGTTCTTCGGGTTGTGATGGTTCCTTTTTATCGACTTTCTTCAAAGATACCTTTTCGTCATCCAAATCTGGCTTATGTGAAACTTTACCTCTACCAATTTTGAGCTTCTCAGGCTTTTCGTCTTCTGGTTTTTTTGGCTTGGGCTGGCGATCGTACACAGATTTATCTTCGATTTTTTCAAGCGGTACTTTCTTCAGCTCATCAAATTCCAAGTCTAATTTCTCCAGCTCGGTTATTTCTTTATCCCTTGGCTTTCTCTTCTTGTATTTAATTGGCTTCAGCTTCAAAGCGTCTTCAACATTACGTGAAAGAATACCATTTTGAATGTAGTTTGGTTCAATGTCTGTAATCACAGGATAGCGTACACCAGGAGGCCACTCATGTTCTAAAATGCGACTGCGTAATAACACCTTCCGGACTTTGACCTTTTCTGTTTTGTCTTTCGGCTTCCTAGTGGGAGCCTTCTTCAGTTTTATCTGTGCAAAGAGTGGTCTTTCTGGTGCAGCTACCTTCGGCTTCACAGGCTTCTGCTCCGTAATTTCGATTTTCATTAATTGTGGCTTCAGCTTTGATCTCAAAGCCTGTATATCCGTAATTTTATCTTGTGGAAAGTCAGTCGGCTTTTTCGATTTCTTTCTTGGAACTTTCTTCGATTTTTCTTCGGGCTCAGGGATTGCAAGCGGCTTGTCTGTCTCATCAATGGGTTCTTCGCAAACTGTGACGACTGGTTCTTTGCCGTCTTCGAGAACAGTAGTTTCTTCGACAACTTTGGTATCACTGCCACGTTTTTTAGTGATGCGCTTTCTGACAATTTTTTTAGGTTTGCCATCTGGTGTAACTTGTTCACTTATCTTCACTTCTTCACGAGTTTCTTCGACGATTGTAGGCACCCCTTCTTCAGGTAATAAACTACTGGGTGCTATGGATTCACTATTGACAACCTCATCTCTTGGCGTATCCTTAGTTACAGTAGTTATCGGCTCTTTACCTTCTTCTTCGACAGTAACTTCTTCTGTGACTCGTGGCTTTTCGTTTCCTCGTCTTTTAACGATTCTTTTCTTTATTATTTTCTTTGGTTTTTTATCTGGTGTTTCGTCGATTAACTCTGTTGTGATGGTATCAACTGATTCTGTAATATCATCATCCCGTGGTATAAATGCAATGGGTTTGTCGTCGGGTCTTTCTTCTTCCTTGGGTTTATCAGGTTTCTTCCAAGGCTTGAGTTTGATTACCTCAGGTTCTTCTTCAGGCTTGTCACGTTGCGGTATCTTGAATTTTACATCAGGCGATTCTTCAGGTTCTTTTTCTTCCGGAATACCTGGTACAATAGGTACCGATTCATTATCTTGCTCAGGCTTTTTGGATACACGTTTCAATTTCTTCTTTTTCGGTGAGTCAGGTATTGCTTTATCTTTTTCAAGTAATTCAAGGGGTTCTCTTTGTTCCAATTCGGGTTCACTGGATTCAATGTCATAGGGATTGAACGGAGTCAGTTCTGGATATTCACCCTGCTTCTTATCGTCGCTTTTTTTAACGGGTTTTTCTTTCTTTTTGGGTACAGGTACCAGTTCTTCAGGCTGTGATGGTTCCTTCGTATCGACTTTCTTCAAAGATACCTTTTCGTCATCCAAATCTGGCTTATGCGGAACCTTACCTTTACCGATTTTTAGTTTTTCAGGCTTTCTTTCTTCTGGTTTTCCTGGCTTGGGCTGGCGGTCGTACACAGATTTATCTTCGATTATTTCGAGCGGTACTTTCTTCAGCTCATCAAATTCCAAGTCTAATTTCTCCAGCTCGGTTATTTCTTTATCTCTTGGCCTTCTCTTCTTGTATTTAATTGGCTTCAGCTTCAAAGCGTCTTCAACATTACGTGAAAGAATACCATTTTGAATGTAGTTTGGTTCAATGTCTGTAATCACAGGATAGCGTACACCAGGAGGCCACTCATGTTCTAAAATGCGACTGCGTAATAACACCTTCGGGACTTTGACCTTTTGTGTTTTGTCTTTCGGCTTCCTAGTGGGAGCCTTCTTCAGTTTTATCTGGGCAAAGAGTGGTCCTTCTGGTGTAGCTACCTTGGGCTTCACAGGTCTTTGCTCCGTAATTTCGATTTTCATTAATTGTGGTTTCAACTTTGATCTCAAAGCCTGTATATCCGTAATTTTATCTTGTGGAAGGTCAGCCGGTTTTTTCGGTTGCTTTTTCGGAACTTTCTTCGATTTTTCTTCGGGTTCAGGGATTACAAGCGGCTTGTCTGTCTCATCAATGGGTTCTTCGCAAACTGTGACGACTGGTTCTTTGCCGTCTTCGAGAACAGTAGTTTCTTCGACAACTTTGGTATCACTGCCACGTTTTTTAGTGATGCGCTTTCTGACAATTTTTTTAGGTTTGCCATCTGGTGTAACTTGTTCACTTATCTTCACTTCTTCACGAGTTTCTTCGACGATTGTAGGCACCCCTTCTTCAGGTAATAAACTACTGGGTGCTATGGATTCACTATTGACAACCTCATCTCTTGGCATACCCTTAGTTACAGTAGTTATCGGCTCTTTACCTTCTTCCTGAACAGTAACTTCTTCAGAAATTTCCGGTTCATCCTTTCTTCTTTTTTTTATTATTTTCTTCCTTATAATTCTAGTTTTCTTTTGATCAGGTGATCCTGTGATTTGTTCTGTTGTTATAATATCGGTAACGTCGTCGAAATCGGTATCCTTTGGAATAAATTTGAACGTATCATCATCAATCTTTTCTTTCTCTAGTTGAGTCTTAGATTTTGTCCAGGGTTTGAGTTTTATTTCTTCCGCCTCATTGACAGGCTCATTGGATGTAGAAATCTTGAACTTAATTGGCATCTCTGGATTGAGTTCTTGATCTTTAGGAATTCCGGGCACAATAGATATAGATTCAACATCCTGGACTGGTTTTTTGGACTTCCGCTCAGACCTTTTGGTTTCAGAAATGTCTGTAACTGGTTCCTGCTCTGTGGGGAGTTCTGTCGGTACTCTACTTTCCATTTCAAATTCAGACAATTGTGAATCGGAAGGTTCGAACGGACTTGGCTCCGAGAGATCAATGTGTCCTTTGGGCTTCGATCTCAGCGACTTATCTCGTCTTGTTCCAGAAGTCGGCCTCAGCTCTTCAAATTGCTCGGGTGATGGTTTCAGAACTTCTTTCAGAGTCACCGTTTCGTGATCGGGTTCATCCTGCGCCAGGGCTTGACCCTTGCCGATTTTCAGCTGTTCTGGTTCCTTCTGTTCTGATTTTTGAGGTTTGGGTTGACGCTTGTACATAGACATATCATCGATCGTCTCATTTGGTTGTTTCTTTAGATCTTCAATTTCTCGGTCTATCTTCTCTAGGTCTGATTCTTCTTTTCCAATAACCTTCGGTTTTCGTGACTTTGGTTTCTTCAATTTGCTGGCGGCTTCCATATTGCGCGATAGAATTCCGTTTTGAATTGCATTAGGAGACATAAGCGTTAGTTGAGGTTTCCGTTCCAGCGGTGGCCAATTGTCAAAGAACTTAATTCGACTACGTAGCAAAATATTGGGGAACGCACCCTTCTTGCCGTCAGTACGTTTCAGAATGGGAGCCTTTCTCAGCTTTATCTGAGCGAATTGTGGTTTCTCGTTACTTGGCCTTGTAGTAACGGTCAATTTACAGAGCGTGGAGGCTCCGACTTCAATTTTTACACGGTGGGGTTTCAATTTGTGCTTTAGCAAAACAAGATTTTCAGAGTCTTTCGGTGAATCATCAGGCAACTTATTGATTCGTGGTTTGTATTTTTCGTTGCCATGCTGTAGAGCTTCTGTTGTCTCATCGGATACTATTTCTTCGAGTGGCTTCTCTGTGATCGTCGTCACAGGCTCCTTGCCCTCTTCTTCGACAGTCTCCTCCTCCGTGACTTGCTGTTTCTTTCCCTTGCGCCTGACGATGCGTTTCTTGACGATCCTCTTCGGTTTACCTTCATGAGTCGTCTCTTCGGTAACAGTGACCTGTTCACGAACTTCTTCAACCGTCTTGGGTTCGACCTTTTCGATATCGGGCAGCGCCTCTGTCGTTTCATCGAATGTTATTTCCTCGACTGGCTTCTCTGTGATCGTCGTCACAGGCTCCTTGCCCTCTTCTTCGACAGTCTCCTCCTCCGTAACTTGCTGTTTCTTTCCCTTGCACTTGACGATGCGTTTCTTGACGATCCTCTTCGGTTTACCTTCATGAGTCGTTTCTTCGGTAACAGTGACCTGTTCACGAACTTCTTCAACCGTCTTGGGTTCGACCTTTTCGATATCGGGCAAAGGTTCTGTAGTTTCATCGAATGTTATTTCCTCGACTGGCTTCTCTGTGATCGTCGTCACAGGCTCCTTGCCCTCTTCTTCGACAGTCTCCTCCTCCGTAACTTGCTGTTTCTTTCCCTTGCGTCTGACGATGCGTTTCTTGATGATCTTTTTCGGCTTACCTTCATGAGTCGTCTCTTCGGTAACAGTGACCTGTTCGCGAACTTCTTCAACCGATTCAGGTTCGACCTTTTCGATATCGGGCAAAGGTTCTGTAGTTTCATCGAATGTTATTTCCTCGACTGGCTTCTCTGTGATCGTCGTCACAGGCTCCTTGCCCTCTTCTTCGACAGTCTCCTCCTCCCTGACTTGCTGTTTCTTTCCCTTGCGCCTGACGATGCGTTTCTTGACGATCCTCTTCGGTTTACCTTCATGAGTCGTCTCTTCGGTAACAGTGACCTGTTCACGAACTTCTTCAACCGTCTTGGGTTCGACCTTTTCGATATCGGGCAGCGCCTCTGTCATGTCATCGAATGTTATTTCCTCGACTGGCTTCTCTGTGATCGTCGTCACAGGCTCCTTGCCCTCTTCTTCGACAGTCTCCTCCTCCGTGACTTGCTGTTTCTTTCCCTTGCGCCTGACGATGCGTTTCTTAACGATCCTCTTCGGTTTACCTTCATGAGTCGTCTCTTCGGTAACAGTGACCTGTTCACGAACTTCTTCAACCGATTCAGGTTCGACCTTTTCGATATCGGGCAAAGGTTCTGTAGTTTCATCGAATGTTATTTCTTCAACTGGTTTCTCTGTGATCGTCGTCACAGGCTCCTTGCCCTCTTCTTCGACAGTCTCCTCCTCCGTGACTTGCTGTTTCTTTCCCTTGCGCCTGACGATGCGTTTCTTGACGATCCTCTTCGGTTTACCTTCATGAGTCGTCTCTTCGGTAACAGTGACCTGTTCACGAACTTCTTCAACCGTCTCAGGTTCGACCTTTTCGATATCGGGCAGCGCCTCTGTCGTTTCATCAAATGTTATTTCCTCGACTGGCTTCTCTGTGATCGTCGTCACAGGCTCCTTGCCCTCTTCTTCGACAGTCTCCTCCTCCGTGACTTGCTGTTTCTTTCCCTTGCGTCTGACGATGCGTTTCTTGACGATCTTCTTCGGTTTACCTTCATGAGTCGTCTCTTCGGTAACAGTGACCTGTTCACGAACTTCTTCAACCGATTCGGGTTCGACCTTTTCGATATCGGGCAAAGGTTCAGTAGTTTCATCGAATGTTATTTCCTCGACTGGCTTCTCTGTGATCGTCGTCACAGGCTCCTTGCCGTCTTCTTCGACAGTCTCCTCCTCCGTGACTTGCTGTTTCTTTCCCTTGCGCCTGACGATGCGTTTCTTGACGATCTTCTTCGGTTTACCTTCATGAGTCGTCTCTTCGGTAACAGTGACCTGTTCGCGAACTTCTTCAACCGATTCGGGTTCGACCTTTTCGATATCAGGCAAAGGTTCAGTAGTTTCATCGAATGTTATTTCCTGGACTGGCTTCTCTGTGATCGTCGTCACAGGCTCCTTGCCCTCTTCTTCGACAGTCTCCTCCTCCGTGACTTGCTGTTTCTTTCCCTTGCGCCTGACGATGCGTTTCTTGACGATCTTCTTCGGCTTACCTTCATGAGTCGTCTCTTCGGTAACAGTGACCTGTTCGCGAACTTCTTCAACCGATTCAGGTTCGACCTTTTCGATATCGGGCAAAGGTTCTGTAGTTTCATCGAATGTTATTTCTTCAACTGGTTTCTCTGTGATCGTCGTCACAGGCTCCTTGCCCTCTTCTTCGACAGTCTCCTCCTCCGTGACTTGCTGTTTCTTTCCCTTGCGCCTGACGATGCGTTTCTTAACGATCCTCTTCTGTTTACCTTCATGAGTCGTCTCTTCGGTAACAGTGACCTGTTCACGAACTCCTTCAACCGTCTTGGGTTCGACCTTTTCGATATCGGGCAGCGCCTCTGTCGTTTCATCAAATGTTATTTCCTCGACTGGCTTCTCTGTGATCGTCGTCACAGGCTCCTTGCCCTCTTCTTCGACAGTCTCCTCCTCCGTGACTTGCTGTTTCTTTCCCTTGCGTCTGACGATGCGTTTCTTGACGATCTTCTTCGGTTTACCTTCATGAGTCGTCTCTTCGGTAACAGTGACCTGTTCGCGAACTTCTTCAACCGATTCGGGTTCGACCTTTTCGATATCGGGCAAAGGTTCAGTAGTTTCATCGAATGTTATTTCCTCGACTGGCTTCTCTGTGATCGTCGTCACAGGCTCCTTGCCGTCTTCTTCGACAGTCTCCTCCTCCGTGACTTGCTGTTTCTTTCCCTTGCGCCTGACGATGCGTTTCTTGACGATCTTCTTCGGTTTACCTTCATGAGTCGTCTCTTCGGTAACAGTGACCTGTTCGCGAACTTCTTCAACCGATTCGGGTTCGACCTTTTCGATATCAGGCAAAGGTTCAGTAGTTTCATCGAATGTTATTTCCTGGACTGGCTTCTCTGTGATCGTCGTCACAGGCTCCTTGCCCTCTTCTTCGACAGTCTCCTCCTCCGTGACTTGCTGTTTCTTTCCCTTGCGCCTGACGATGCGTTTCTTGACGATCTTCTTCGGCTTACCTTCATGAGTCGTCTCTTCGGTAACAGTGACCTGTTCGCGAACTTCTTCAACCGATTCAGGTTCGACCTTTTCGATATCGGGCAAAGGTTCTGTAGTTTCATCGAATGTTATTTCTTCAACTGGTTTCTCTGTGATCGTCGTCACAGGCTCCTTGCCCTCTTCTTCGACAGTCTCCTCCTCCGTGACTTGCTGTTTCTTTCCCTTGCGCCTGACGATGCGTTTCTTAACGATCCTCTTCTGTTTACCTTCATGAGTCGTCTCTTCGGTAACAGTGACCTGTTCACGAACTCCTTCAACCGTCTTGGGTTCGACCTTTTCGATATCGGGCAGCGCCTCTGTCGTTTCATCAAATGTTATTTCCTCGACTGGCTTCTCTGTGATCGTCGTCACAGGCTCCTTGCCCTCTTCCTCGACAGTCTCCTCCTCCGTGACTTGCTGTTTCTTTCCCTTGCGTCTGACGATGCGTTTCTTGACGATCTTCTTCGGTTTACCTTCATGAGTCGTCTCTTCGGTAACAGTGACCTGTTCGCGAACTTCTTCAACCGATTCGGGTTCGACCTTTTCGATATCGGGCAAAGGTTCAGTAGTTTCATCGAATGTTATTTCCTCGACTGGCTTCTCTGTGATCGTCGTCACAGGCTCCTTGCCGTCTTCTTCGACAGTCTCCTCCTCCGTGACTTGCTGTTTCTTTCCCTTGCGCCTGACGATGCGTTTCTTGACGATCTTCTTCGGTTTACCTTCATGAGTCGTCTCTTCGGTAACAGTGACCTGTTCGCGAACTTCTTCAACCGATTCGGGTTCGACCTTTTCGATATCGGGCAAAGGTTCAGTAGTTTCATCGAATGTTATTTCCTCGACTGGCTTCTCTGTGATCGTCGTCACAGGCTCCTTGCCGTCTTCTTCGACAGTCTCCTCCTCCGTGACTTGCTGTTTCTTTCCCTTGCGCCTGACGATGCGTTTCTTGACGATCTTCTTCGGTTTACCTTCATGAGTCGTCTCTTCGGTAACAGTGACCTGTTCGCGAACTTCTTCAACCGATTCGGGTTCGACCTTTTCGATATCGGGCAAAGGTTCAGTAGTTTCATCGAATGTTATTTCTTCAACTGGTTTCTCTGTGATCGTCGTCACAGGCTCCTTGCCCTCTTCTTCGACAGTCTCCTCCTCCGTGACTTGCTGTTTCTTTCCCTTGCGCCTGACGATGCGTTTCTTGACGATCCTCTTCTGTTTACCTTCATGAGTCGTCTCTTCGGTAACAGTGACCTGTTCACGAACTCCTTCAACCGTCTTGGGTTCGACCTTTTCGATATCGGGCAGCGCCTCTGTCGTTTCATCAAATGTTATTTCCTCGACTGGCTTCTCTGTGATCGTCGTCACAGGCTCCTTGCCCTCTTCTTCGACAGTCTCCTCCTCCGTGACTTGCTGTTTCTTTCCCTTGCGTCTGACGATGCGTTTCTTGACGATCTTCTTCGGTTTACCTTCATGAGTCGTCTCTTCGGTAACAGTGACCTGTTCGCGAACTTCTTCAACCGATTCGGGTTCGACCTTTTCGATATCGGGCAAAGGTTCAGTAGTTTCATCGAATGTTATTTCCTCGACTGGCTTCTCTGTGATCGTCGTCACAGGCTCCTTGCCGTCTTCTTCGACAGTCTCCTCCTCCGTGACTTGCTGTTTCTTTCCCTTGCGCCTGACGATGCGTTTCTTGACGATCTTCTTCGGTTTACCTTCATGAGTCGTCTCTTCGGTAACAGTGACCTGTTCGCGAACTTCTTCAACCGATTCGGGTTCGACCTTTTCGATATCGGGCAAAGGTTCAGTAGTTTCATCGAATGTTATTTCCTCGACTGGCTTCTCTGTGATCGTCGTCACAGGCTCCTTGCCGTCTTCTTCGACAGTCTCCTCCTCCGTGACTTGCTGTTTCTTTCCCTTGCGCCTGACGATGCGTTTCTTGACGATCTTCTTCGGTTTACCTTCATGAGTCGTCTCTTCGGTAACAGTGACCTGTTCGCGAACTTCTTCAACCGATTCGGGTTCGACCTTTTCGATATCGGGCAAAGGTTCAGTAGTTTCATCGAATGTTATTTCTTCAACTGGTTTCTCTGTGATCGTCGTCACAGGCTCCTTGCCCTCTTCTTCGACAGTCTCCTCCTCCGTGACTTGCTGTTTCTTTCCCTTGCGCCTGACGATGCGTTTCTTGACGATCTTCTTCGGCTTACCTTCATGAGTCGTCTCTTCGGTAACAGTGACCTGTTCGCGAACTTCTTCAACCGATTCAGGTTCGACCTTTTCGATATCGGGCAAAGGTTCTGTAGTTTCATCGAATGTTATTTCTTCAACTGGTTTCTCTGTGATCGTCGTCACAGGCTCCTTGCCCTCTTCTTCGACAGTCTCCTCCTCCGTGACTTGCTGTTTCTTTCCCTTGCGCCTGACGATGCGTTTCTTGACGATCTTCTTCGGTTTACCTTCATCAGTCGTCTCTTCGGTAACAGTGACCTGTTCGCGAACTTCTTCAACCGATTCGGGTTCGACCTTTTCGATATCGGGCATAGGTTCTGTAGTGTCATCGAATGTTATTTCCTCGACTGGCTTCTCTGTGATCGTCGTCACAGGCTCCTTGCCCTCTTCTTCGACAGTCTCCTCCTCCGTGACTTGCTGTTTCTTTCCCTTGCGCCTGACGATGCGTTTCTTAACGATCCTCTTCGGTTTACCTTCATGAGTCGTCTCTTCGGTAACAGTGACCTGTTCACGAACTTCTTCAACCGTCTTGGGTTCGACCTTTTCGATATCGGGCAAAGGTTCTGTAGTGTCATCGAATGTTACTTCCTCGACTGGCTCCTCTGTGATCGTCGTCACAGGCTCCTTGCCCTCTTCTTCGACAGTCTCCTCCTCCGTGACTTGCTGTTTCTTTCCCTTGCGTCTGACGATGCGTTTCTTGACGATCTTCTTCGGTTTACCGTCATGAGTCGTCTCTTCGGTAACAGTGACCTGTTCGCGAACTTCTTTAACCGATTCGGGTTCGACCTTTTCGATATCGGGCAAAGGTTCAGTAGTTTCATCGAATGTTATTTCCTCGACTGGCTTCTCTGTGATCGTCGTCACAGGCTCCTTGCCGTCTTCTTCGACAGTCTCCTCCTCCGTGACTTGCTGTTTCTTTCCCTTGCGCCTGACGATGCGTTTCTTGACGATCTTCTTCGGTTTACCTTCATGAGTCGTCTCTTCGGTAACAGTGACCTGTTCGCGAACTTCTTCAACCGATTCGGGTTCGACCTTTTCGATATCGGGCAAAGGTTCGGTAGTTTCATCGAATGTTATTTCTTCAACTGGTTTCTCTGTGATCGTCGTCACAGGCTCCTTGCCCTCTTCTTCGACAGTCTCCTCCTCCGTGACTTGCTGTTTCTTTCCCTTGCGCCTGACGATGCGTTTCTTAACGATCCTCTTCGGTTTACCTTCATGAGTCGTCTCTTCGGTAACAGTGACCTGTTCGCGAACTTCTTCAACCGATTCGGGTTCGACCTTCTCGATATCGGGCAAAGGTTCTGTAGTTTCATCGAATGTTATTTCTTCAACTGGTTTCTCTGTGATCGTCGTCACAGGCTCCTTGCCCTCTTCTTCGACAGTCTCCTCCTCCGTGACTTGCTGTTTCTTTCCCTTGCGCCTGACGATGCGTTTCTTAATGATCCTCTTCGGTTTACCTCCATGAGTCGTCTCTTCGGTAACAGTGACCTGTTCGCGAACTTCTCCAACCGATTCGGGTTCGACCTTCTCGATATCGGGCAAAGGTTCTGTAGTTTCATCGAATGTTATTTCCTCGACTGGCTTCTCTGTGATCGTCGTCACAGGCTCCTTGCCCTCTTCTTCGACAGTCTCCTCCTCCGTGACTTGCTGTTTCTTTCCCTTGCGCCTGACGATGCGTTTCTTAACGATCCTCTTCGGTTTACCTTCATGAGTCGTCTCTTCGGTAACAGTGACCTGTTCACGAACTTCTTCAACCGATTCGGGTTCGACCTTTTCGATATCGGGCAAAGGTTCAGTAGTTTCATCGAATGTTATTTCCTCGACTGGCTTCTCTGTGATCGTCGTCACAGGCTCTTTGCCATCTTCTTCGACAGTCTCCTCCTCCGTGACTTGCTGTTTCTTTCCCTTGCGCCTGACGATGCGTTTCTTGACGATCTTCTTCGGTCTACCTTCATCAGTCGTCTCTTCGGTAACAGTGACCTGTTCGCGAACTTCTTCAACCGATTCGGGTTCGACCTTTTCGATATCGGGCAAAGGTTCAGTAGTTTCATCGAATGTTATTTCCTGGACTGGCTTCTCTGTGATCGTCGTCACAGGCTCCTTGCCCTCTTCTTCGACAGTCTCCTCCTCCGTGACTTGCTGTTTCTTTCCATTGCGCCTGACGATGCGTTTCTTAACGATCCTCTTCGGTTTACCTTCATGAGTCGTCTCTTCGGTAACAGTGACCTGTTCGCGAACTTCTTCAACCGATTCGGGTTCGACCTTTTCGATATCGGGCAAAGGTTCTGTAGTTTCATCGAATGTTATTTCCTCGACTGGCTTCTCTGTGATCGTCGTCACAGGCTCCTTGCCCTCTTCTTCGACAGTCTCCTCCTCCGTGACTTGCTGTTTCTTTCCCTTGCGCCTGACGATGCGTTTCTTGACGATCTTCTTCGGTTTACCTTCATGAGTCGTCTCTTCGGTAACAGTGACCTGTTCACGAACTTCTTTAACCGTCTTGGGTTCGACCTTTTCGATATCGGGCAGCGCCTCTGTCGTTTCATCAAATGTTATTTCCTCGACTGGCTTCTCTGTGATCGTCGTCACAGGCTCCTTGCCCTCTTCTTCGACAGTCTCCTCCTCCGTGACTTGCTGTTTCTTTCCCTTGCGCCTGACGATGCGTTTCTTGACGATCTTCTTCGGTTTACCTTCATGAGTCGTCTCTTCGGTAACAGTGACCTGTTCACGAACTTCTTCAACCGTCTTGGGTTCGACCTTTTCGATATCGGGCAGCGCCTTTGTCGTTTCATCAAATGTTATTTCCTCGACCGGCTTCTCTGTGATCGTCGTCACAGGCTCCTCGCCCTCTTCTTCGACAGTCTCCTCCTCCGTGACTTGCTGTTTCTTTCCCTTGCGCCTGACGATGCGTTTCTTGACGATCTTCTTCGGCTTACCTTCATGAGTCGTCTCTTCGGTAACAGTGACCTGTTCGCGAACTTCTTCAACCGATTCAGGTTCGACCTTTTCGATATCGGGCAAATGTTCTGTAGTTTCATCGAATGTTATTTCTTCAACTGGTTTCTCTGTGATCGTCGTCACAGGCTCCTTGCCCTCTTCTTCGACAGTCTCCTCCTCCGTGACTTGCTGTTTCTTTCCCTTGCGCCTGACGATGCGTTTCTTGACGATCTTCTTCGGTTTACCTTCATGAGTCGTCTCTTCGGTAACAGTGACCTGTTCGCGAACTTCTTCAACCGATTCAGGTTCGACCTTTTCGATATCGGGCAAAGGTTCTGTAGTTTCATCGAATGTTATTTCTTCAACTGGTTTTTCTGTGATCGTCGTCACAGGCTCCTTGCCCTCTTCTTCGACAGTCTCCTCCTCCGTGACTTGCTGTCTCTTTCCCTTGCGCCTGACGATGCGTTTCTTAACGATCCTCTTCTGTTTACCTTCATGAGTCGTCTCTTCGGTAACAGTGACCTGTTCACGAACTTCTCCAACCGTCTTGGGTTGGACCTTTTCGATATCGGGCAGCGCCTCTGTCGTTTCATCAAATGTTATTTCCTCGACTGGCTTCTCTGTGATCGTCGTCACAGGCTCCTTGCCCTCTTCTTCGACAGTCTCCTCCTCCGTGACTTGCTGTTTCTTTCCCTTGCGCCTGACGATGCGTTTCTTGACGATCTTCTTCGGCTTACCTTCATGAGTCGTCTCTTCGGTAACAGTGACCTGTTCGCGAACTTCTTCAACCGATTCAGGTTCGACCTTTTCGATATCGGGCAAAGGTTCTGTAGTTTCATCGAATGTTATTTCTTCAACTGGTTTCTCTGTGATCGTCGTCACAGGCTCCTTGCCCTCTTCTTCGACAGTCTCCTCCTCCGTGACTTGCTGTTTCTTTCCCTTGCGCCTGACGATGCGTTTCTTAACGATCCTCTTCTGTTTACCTTCATGAGTCGTCTCTTCGGTAACAGTGACCTGTTCACGAACTTCTTCAACCGTCTTGGGTTGGACCTTTTCGATATCGGGCAGCGCCTCTGTCGTTTCATCAAATGTTATTTCCTCGAGTGGCTTCTCTGTGATCGTCGTCACAGGCTCCTTTCCCTCTTCTTCGACAGTCTCCTCCTCCGTGACTTGCTGTTTCTTTCCCTTGCGCCTGACGATGCGTTTCTTGACGATCTTCTTCGGCTTACCTTCATGAGTCGTCTCTTCGGTAACAGTGACCTGTTCACGAACTTCTTCAACCGTCTTGGGTTTGACCTTTTCGATATCGGGCAGCGCCTCTGTCGTTTCATCAAATGTTATTTCCTCGACTGGCTTCTCTGTGATCGTCGTCACAGGCTCCTTGCCCTCTTCTTCGACAGTCTCCTCCTCCGTGACTTGCTGTTTCTTTCCCTCGTGCCTGACGATGCGTTTCTTGACGATCCTCTTCGGTTTACCTCCATTAGTCGTCTCTTCGGTAACAGTGACCTGTTCACGAACTTCTTCAACCGTCTTGGGTTCGACCTTTTCGATATCGGGTAAAGGTTCTGTAGTTTCAGCGAATGTTATTTCCTCGACTGGTTTCTCTGTGATCGTCGTCACAGGCTCCTTGCCCTCTTCTTCGACAGTCTCCTCCTCCGTGACTTGCTGTTTCTTTCCCTTGCGCCTGACGATGCGTTTCTTGACGATCTTCTTCGGCTTACCTTCATGAGTCGTCTCTTCGGTAACAGTGACCTGTTCGCGAACTTCTTCAACCGACTCAGGTTCGACCTTTTCGATATCGGGCAAAGGTTCTGTAGTTTCATCGAATGTTATTTCTTCAACTGGTTTCTCTGTGATCGTCGTCACAGGCTCCTTGCCCTCTTCTTCGACAGTCTCCTCCTCCGTGACTTGCTGTTTCTTTCCCTTGCGCCTGACGATGCGTTTCTTAACGATCCTCTTCTGTTTACCTTCATGAGTCGTCTCTTCGGTAACAGTGACCTGTTCACGAACTTCTTCAACCGTCTTGGGTTGGACCTTTCCGATATCGGGCAGCGCCTCTGTCGTTTCATCAAATGTTATTTCCTCGACTGGCTTCTCTGTGATCGTCGTCACAGGCTCCTTTCCCTCTTCTTCGACAGTCTCCTCCTCCGTGACTTGCTGTTTCTTTCCCTTGCGCCTGACGATGCGTTTCTTGACGATCTTCTTCGGCTTACCTTCATGAGTCGTCTCTTCGGTAACAGTGACCTGTTCGCGAACTTCTTCAACCGATTCAGGTTCGACCTTTTCGATATCGGGTAAAGGTTTTGTAGTTTCATCGAATGTTATTTCTTCAACTGGTTTCTCTGTGATCGTCGTCACAGGCTCCTTGCCCTCTTCTTCGACAGTCTCCTCCTCCGTGACTTGCTGTTTCTTTCCCTTGCGCCTGACGATGCGTTTCTTGACGATCCTTTTCGGTTTACCTTCATGAGTCGTCTCTTCGGTAACAGTGACCTGTTCACGAACTTCTTCAACCGTCTTGGGTTCGACCTTTTCGATATCGGGCAGCGCCTCCATCGTTTCATCAAATGTTATTTCCTCGACTGGCTTCTCTGTGATCGTCGTCACAGGCTCCTTGCCCTCTTCTTCGACAGTCTCCTCCTCCGTGACTTGCTGTTTCTTTCCCTTGCGCCTGACGATGCGTTTCTTAACGATCCTCTTTTGTTTACCTTCATGAGTCGTCTCTTCGGTCACAGTGACCTGTTCGCGAACTTCTTCAACCGATTCAGGTTCGACCTTTTCGATATCGGGCAAAGGTTCTGTAGTTTCATCGAATGTTATTTCTTCAACTGGTTTCTCTGTGATCGTCGTCACAGGCTCCTTGCCCTCTTCTTCGACAGTCTCCTCCTCCGTGACTTGCTGTTTCTTTCCCTTGCGCCTGACGATGCGTTTCTTGACGATCCTCTTCGGTTTACCTTCATGAGTCGTCTCTTCGGTAACAGTGACCTGTTCACGAACTTCTTCAACCGTCTTGGGTTCGACCTTTTCGATATCGGGCAGCGCCTCTGTCGTTTCATCAAATGTTATTTCCTCGACTGGCTTCTCTGTGATCGTCGTCACAGGCTCCTTACCCTCTTCTTCGACAGTCTCCTCCTCCGTGACTTGCTGTTTCTTTCCCTTGCGCCTGACGATGCGTTTCTTGACAATCTTCTTCGGCTTACCTTCTTGAGTCGTCTCGTCGGTAACAGTGACCTGTTCGCGAACTTCTTCAACCGATTCAGGTTCGACCTTTTCGATATCGGGCAAAGGTTCAGTAGTTTCATCGAATGTTATTTCCTCGACTGGTTTCTCTGTGATCGTCGTCACAGACTGCTTGCCGTCTTCTTCGACAGTCTCCTTCTTCGTGACTTGCTGTTTCTCTCCTTTACGCGCGACAATGCGTTTTTTGATGATTTCTTCCTGCTCACCCACACATGTTTTTTCTTTGTTAACAGTTACGCGTTCGTGTATTTCTTCAGATATCCGGCTGGGTTTGCAGTTATCAATTACTAAATTATTTCTATCATCTTCTACTTCTTCGACGCTTGTTGGTTTTATTTCTTCAATATCCTGCGTGTCTGTTACTTCTTGTATGGACATGAATTGTTTCTTTGGTATACTCGGCAATGCTGACTCTATATTCTCCAGTTCTTCTTCAATTACGATGATATTGTCTTCCTCATTCGCCGATGGTTTCTTTTTGCGTATGGTCGTTGTCTTAGTTTTCACTGCAGCTGTTTCTTCTCCCTTCTCTCCGCGCTTGAATTTCGTTGTGTATTCTTCTGTTACTTCTGTATCTGATTCGATCGACAATTTCTGTGATTTCTCGAGGTGTTCGTGTTTAAGAGTGTTTTGTGTTAATGTTGTTTCGTGTTGGTGCGCTCGTACTTCTGTTCTTTCTGAAATGTTACAGAATTTGTGTACCTTGAGTAACGTGTGTTGTGTTTCATCATTAGTGGTTACTTTGGTTTGACTTCTATCGTTAGTGCTAGACGTGGAGCACAGGTTGAATCACTTTCTACCGCTATGTTCACGTTTTCTAGTTTATCTCTGCATTCTGGTCCGACGTTCAAATTTGTATATTTTTCATATACATTGTTATATGACTACGGTCGGATCAAACAGGTCAGTCGGTTCAGTTTGAGTGATCGTCACTTCGACGAAATAAATGTTAGAGCATAAACTCGGAATCGGTCATAAAGTGCCGAGTTTTCTGCGTCTAACGATTAGGCCGGAATTCCCATTAAAAAATCGTGTAAACCGCTGTGATCTCCGTAGGGTTGAAGAGCGTAGTTTTCCATGAGGCCATCGCCGTACGTGACCTTCAACTCATCACGGTTCGTCTAAAACAAGTCTGTAAAATCTGAAAAAAATTAGTGATATTCCCTGAATATTAACGAACATAATGGATTTTTGAAATTTCGTGAATGTTCAAAAATTTGGACGCCAGGTGCAAGAAAGGCCAATGATGCAATTTTGGTATCGGCTTTGTACAAGTGAAGCCTGGTCGCATCCGCGCTATTCATCACTTCATATTTCCATCTTCACCTCCGCCGCCGCAATTGTTGATCACAGTCGTCGACAATGACAATTGAAAAACAAATCGAATTTGTCCGTGATTGCAGTGATGAATAGTACCCGATGGGACACACGATGCCCGCAGCAATTTTGAAAAATTATCGACGTCTGTTACTGCAAGCTCAGTATAGCGAACCAAAAACTGCTTACGGAATCACATAGTGTATACTTCAACGAAAATTTTGAGCTAGCTCGGCTTCATCTGTGCCAAGCCGTTACCAAACGCGCATCAATGGCCTCCCTTGCCCATGGCGTCTAGATTTTTGAACAATTTCGAAATTTCACAAATCCATTATGTTTGTTAATATTCAGGAAATGTCTCTGAATTTTTTCAGATTTTTGAGACTTATTCTAGACGAACAGTGACGAGTTGAACTTGACGTACGGCGATGAACTCCGTAAAAACTACGTTTTTCTACCCTTCGAGGATCATAGTGGTTTTCATGATTTTTGAATGGAAATTCTGGAATAATCGTTAGCCGCAGATAGCTCGACGCTGCTCGAACATTTCCAAGTTTATGCTTTAACATTTTTTTTGTAGAAGATATGATCACTCAAACTGAGCCGACTATTCTTTCTGACCCGACAGTAGTACATCTCTCATATCTCTGAAATATATTTTCTATCCCCTTTGTGAGTCGACTTGTGCTCATGACTACATATTTGTTTTGTTTGTGTTGTGTTGTGTTGTGTATTGTGTGTTTCGTATATTTTGTTCGCCTCGTTCGCTGCAGCCCTCACTTTTTTCACGTGTGTTTACTGTACCTGTTGTTTCACTTACCTGGTGTACCTGCTTTATCCGTGACTTTCCGAAGCTAATATTAAGACAGAATTCAATGATCTTATTGTGCGATCTGTGATTTCCAATCTTAGCTTCATACGATAATTAAAACCCGATGATGGAAGACTCTAATCTCATGTTCCGTTCACAGTCAATGCGTCGTTAAACCCTCATAAATCGTCACGTAACGTCACTATGATAAGGATGCCATGTATCGCTACCTATGAACTCACCTATCGCTTTCACCAGATGATCAACTTCAAATGAGACAACTACGTTTTTCGCAAATGGTTCGATAGATTCGGGCAGTTCTGATTCGAGTTCACCTGTTGCCTGATGCTCCGTGATCACTATTCCGTACTGTGTATCCTCTATTTGTTTGGCAACTTTAAGTGAAGGTGTGTCTGAGCTCAACTCTGAGATCACACCTTCGGGCAAGATCTCAGTTTTCACTGCAATATCACGCTTGACAATGTCAGGTAAAGCGTTCACTTCCTTAGCAATACCTGTAATCACTTCTCTTGACTCAGTCTCATCCGCCGTTATCTGAGTAACTATGAGACTCTGAGTAACTTCGAAGCTCACGTTTGCTTGCGTGGATGATCTCGGCTTATCTATGATTAAAGTTTCCTCGCTGTCTCGCAAAATTGGTTGAATTTGTTCCAAACTCTCGAAAGGAATCTGCTGTGGAACAATATTTTTCCTTTCAGGTTGTTCCGGCTCGATTAAGTTTTCGGTTATTGTAGATGTCAAAGTTTCCGTTGTTTCTGCCGCTTCTCTACTTGGCAGAAGTGGTATAGCCTTCTGCTCTTTTGGTACATCATCGCGGTTCAGAAGGGTCTCGCTTTCAGTGTGAATAATTTCGGAGATTGACACGGATGTTAGCTCTTCCAAGTTTGGCATTCCCTTTTGGTGTTCGGGTGCCGTTCGTTCCACCAGATCTTCAGTATTGGCCACTGTAAGAATTTGGCTTGTTTCAGCCACTTCACGACCAGATAAACGAGGTAATGCCTTTTGACCACTAGGCGCTTCGGACGATGATAAGATGTGTTCAAGTTCGTTGGAAACAACTTCGGAAATAGTAATGGCAACTAGCTCATCCACTTGTGCTGTTCCCTTTTGTTCGTTTACCTTATGCGGTGTTACGAATTCGTCCGTGCTATCAATAGTCTCAATTTCTGTGATCTGAGCTATGTCGCTACCCGACATGTTAGGTGAAGCTTTTTGTTCTTTGAGTACTTCAGCATTGGGTAGTACACCTCCCGTTTCATTTGCTAGCACTTGAGAAATGTATAATGGAGTGAATTCTTCTACTTGTGGTATACCTGTTTCTGTTTTAGATGTTTTAGTCTTAAGCAGGTCTACGGTGTTTGTCGACGTTATGACTTCAGTTGTCTCAGCAACTTCCCTGCCCGTTAGATTCGGCGTGGCTGTTTGGTTCTTAGTAATCGTGGAAGTTTCTAGTACGTCTTCAGTTTCATTCGAGAAAACCTCGCTCACAGTTACAGATGTTAATTCCTGAACCATAGGGTGACTCTTTTGTTCTTCTACCTTGATTGGTTGCAACAATTCTTGTGTATTCGTTGAAGTCAGCACCAGTGAAGTTTCAGCCACTTCCCTACTTGATAAATTGGCCTGAGCTTTCTGTTCTTTAGGTCCTTCAGGTTGTGATAGAACATCGTCCATTTCATTTGCTACCACTTGAGAAATGGTTAATGGAGAGAATTCTTCTACTTGTGGTGTACCTGTTTCTGTTTTAGATGTTTCAGGCTTGAGAAGCTCTACGGTGTTTGTTGACGTTATTACTTCAGTTGTCTCAGCAGCTTCCCTGCCCGTTAGATTCGGCGTGGCTGTTTGGTTTTTAGTAATCGTGGAAGTTTCTAGTACGTCTTCAGTTTCGTTCGAGAAAACCTCACTCACAGTGACGGATGTTAATTCTTGGACTAGAGGGTGGCCCTTTTGCTCTTCTACCTTGATTGGTTGCAACAATTCTTGTGTATTCGTTGAAGTCAGCACCAGTGAAGTTTCGGCGACTTCCCTACCTGATAAATTGGGCTGAGCTTTCTGTTCTTTAGGTCCTTCAGGTTGTGATAGAACATCGTCCATTTCATTCGCTACCACTTGAGAAATGGTTAATGGAGAGAATTCTTCTACCTGTGGTGTACCTGTTTCTGTTTTAGATGTTTTAGGCTTGAGAAGCTCTACGGTGTTTGTTGACGTTATGACTTCGGTTGTCTCAGCAACTTCCCTGCCCGTCAGATTCGGCGTGGCTGTTTGGTTTTTAGTAATCGTGGAAGTTTCTAGTACGTCTTCAGTTTCATTCGAGAAAACCTCGCTCACAGTTACAGATGTTAATTCCTGAACCATAGGGTGACCCTTCTGTTCTTCTACCTTGATTGGTTGCAAAAATTCTTGTGTATTCGTTGAAGTCAGCACCAGTGAAGTTTCAGCTACTTCCCTACTTGATAAATTGGGCTGAGCTTTCTGTTCTCTCGGTCCTTCAGGTTGTGATAAAACATCGTCCATTTCATTCGCTACCACTTGAGAAATGGTTAATGGAGAGAATTCTTCTACTTGTGGTGTACCTGTTTCTGTTTTAGATGTTTCAGGCTTGAGAAGCTCTACGGTGTTTGTTGACGTTATTACTTCAGTTGTCTCAGCAACTTCCCTGCCCGTCAGATTCGGCGTGGCTGTTTGGTTCTTAGTGATCCCGGAAGTTTCTAGTACGTTTTCAGTTTCGTTCGAGAAGACCTCACTCACAGTGACGGATGTTAATTCTTGGACTAGAGGGTGACCCTTTTGCTCTTCTACCTTGATTGGTTGCAACAATTCTTGTGTATTCGTTGAAGTCAGTACCAGTGAAGTTTCGGCCACTTCCCTACTCGATAAATTGGGCTGAGCCTTTTGTTCTTTAGGTCCTTCAGGTTGTGATAATTCAAGCTCCGTTTCGTTGGTGACAATTTCAGTAACGTTTACCGAACTCAAACTTTCTAACTCAGGTTTTCCCTTATGCTCTTCGGGTTTAGGTTTGCCATCGAACACCTCTTCACTTTCTCCTATAGTTGTTTCCATATGAATTACAGAGTCCAAGGTGCTTTGAGTTAGAGTAGCCTGGGATGATCTACGTTTTGTCTCGAGTACTTCTCCAAAATTTTGGATCGTTTCAATTTCAGAACTTTGAATACTTTCGAACGTACTAAATTCATGGCGTGCTCTGCCTTCTGTGTAATTTGTGACGACATTGAATGCATTTTCTTTGTCTTGGGTCACTATTTCCGAAACTTGCAACGGCTTAACATCTTGTACATCAACGGTGGCTTTTTGAGTAGTTGGTATGAACATTCCGTCGAATGGTTCTTCAATTTCTCCAGCTAAACTTTCAGTTACGGCTATACTATCGAATGGTTCGTGTCCAAAGGAAGCCGTTTGTGGTCTGACTTCGAACTCAGACGCCTGTTTTTCAACCTCGAGCTGAGACTCGACTATTGTTGTTTCCACCGAACCATGCTCTGTTATAACAGTAGTTGTTGCTTTTTTAGAATCTAATATTTTCTTATCTTCAAGCTGAGTTTCGCGTTCATTGGAAGTAGTTTCTGTCACTGTGACACCATGTCCTTCCTCAAATGTAGGCATGACTGATGTGGCGTTAGCCTTTGTAGTACCATCAAATAATTTCTCACTCTCGCCAACCGGAGTCTCTTCAATGACAAGAGGTTCAAATGTATCCTGTTTGAATTTGGCAACAAGTTTATCTGTGCAGAACGGTTTCATAGATTCCACATTTTGTTCGATAAATATTTCTGTTTTTTGTGCAACATCCTTGCCTAGCTGATTTGTATTGACACCAGCAACGTTATGTTCGTATACGTTGGTTGGAACCTGTCCTTCCTTATCGTCAGTAATGATTTGAGTTACTGAAATGCTTTGGCCTTCTACGAAAGAGATGCTTACGCGTCGAGTATCAGGAATGATCTTATCATGAAAATCTTTGCTCATTTCTTCGGGCACAGCTTCTGTCACGCTGACACTGTCAAGCGTAGTTTGTATTTCATTCGCCTCGAACTTGACCGTTTTTGAAGGTACAATTTCTTCAATACCTTCACGAGGAATCACCTCAGATTGTTCAGCAACTTCTTTACCATCAAACGAATATTTTGCTACGCCCTCGCGAGGTTTAGTTGGAGTTAGGAGATCAGATTCAACATCTTGAGTCGTAGTCTCGGTAATGATGACAGATTTCTCTTCATCTAATGCAACATGAGCCTTGCTAGTTTGTGGCTTGATCTCAATTCTCTCAACTTCTTTTTCTCCAAGAATTTCCTCCGTCAATTCTACTGTCTCGAATGGCTTTTGTCCGATTTGAGCGATACAGGATGTTGGTTTAATGGTTTGAATTTCAACCACACCAATATTGGTTATAACTTCTGAATTTTCGGCAACTTCATGCCCTGAAACTATATCAGGTCTAGCTGTTTGGTCTTTAGGTTTCCGCAGATCTTCCAAGCGAGACTCTTTGTCTTCTACTAAGACTTCAGTGACACTTGAAACACGTTTTCCTTCTTCGACAGTCACATTGATGTCTTGAGAAGCTGGTTTGAATTTACCTTCGAACGGTTGTTCCTGGTCATCTAACATTCCTTCAGTCACTATTAAACTTTCATAAACTTCTTGTGTAGAGGACGCAATTCTCGATTCAGGTTTCTGGTATTCAACATCTGTAACTGAATGCTCAACAAGGACAGCTGTCGTTTCTGCAATTTCGTGCGTTTGGTTGATATTAAACGAAGCTACATGTTCAGACGGCCGGGGCTCAGGCACATAATTGAATTCCTTATCGCCTAATGTGACTTGAGATATAGCCACAGTTTTCTCCAGCTCGTAGTCAACATTTGCGATTCTATTTTCAGGGTTCGAGACGAGAAGCAGCTGGTCTTCTTTATCCTGCACGATTGGCTGTGTCTGAAGAACAGATATAAATGGAACCTGATTTGGTATAGCTGTTGAGGTTCGCAATATTTCATCAGTTATTTGCTGTGTACTAGAGTCAACGACGTATTCCATTGTTTGCGCTACTACGTGAGAATCCGCCAGAGTTTTGTCAGCTATTCTAGTTTCAGGTAGATCCTTAGGCTTATACTGACCCTCTTTATCATCTGATATCACAGACGATACCGTTATACTTTGTTCTTCTACGATGGTGAGGTCTGCTGTAGCCTGGGACGGTTTCTTATCTTTATCTAATGGCATTTCGGATTCAGTTGGCTGAGTTTCTGATTGAACGATACTTTCAAGTGGTATTTGAGTGGAGACAGCTGACGCCGTGATTGTTTGCGGTTGCACTAGTTCTCCGGTATTGAGATCAGTGATGACTTCAGATTTTTCGGCAATCACGTGGCCGGAAATATCAACAGAGGCAATTTTTTCGTCAGGTTTTTCTAGAGACTTTAATTTAGATTCTTTGTCTTCTGAAACTACTTCGGTAACTGTGATATTGATACTTTCGTTGAAAGTAACGTTAGCCGAACTTGTAGCTGTCACAGGTTTTTCACTGAAATCTTTTTCTGTTTCAGATACCACAGCTACAGTTTGAACGACACTCTCGAAAGGCAAATGCTCTTCGCTAGCTGATGCTACGTCAGGCTTCTTTATCACCAAATCTCCGTGGTAAGTATCCGGTGTGATTTCAGTTGCCTCAGCAACTCTGTGTGCATCATAAAGTGGCTTTGCTTGTTGCCCCTCAATTTTAGGCTTACCAATATACTCCTGTTCCCTGTCTTCGGCAACTGTTTGCATCACTGTCACACTAATACCTTCTTCGAATTCAATGCTAGGTATTTTTTCATCAGGCTTGATGAAATCGGCGAGTGATTGTTCCAACTCACCCGTTGATGTTTCAGAGGTGATCACACTGTGCAATGTTACATGTTCTGGATTAGCAGTAGCAGTTTCTGCTACTTCGCTTGTCAGCTTATCGGTATTATCTTCTGTAACTGTTTCTACTACTTGAGCGACAGTGTGTCCCAAGATATCGAAAGTCGCAGATTGGTTTTTCGGTTTTTCAGGATGTTGTAAAAGATCCGTACTATCGTCACTAATTACTGAAGTTACGATCAAGCTCTCGCCTATTTCAAATTCAAGATTAGCCTTTCTATCAGCTGGCTGTATTTTAGTGAACTTCTCTTCCGTTTCTCGGGTGAGAACTTCCTCTGAAATTATAGTTTCGAATGGCAAGACTGTTCTGCTCGCACTTGCATCGGTCACCTGTTCGATGGAGAGATCAGTCAATCCAGAATCAGTCACAACTTCCATTTTAGAAGCAACTCTTCGGACTTCAAAATCAACAGTAGCCTCCACTGACCGAGGTTTAGCTTTTTCGTCGAGCGTTTCTTCTCGATCCTCAGGATGTGTCGTTGTAACGCTGACACTCTCACCTTCCGTGATAGTGATATCCGCTTGTCTCGAATATGGTTTAATATCTTCGGACAAAGGTGCTTCTTTTTCAGAAAGCGCCACTTCACTGTGCTGCACAATTTCCAGTCCTTCTTGTTTTTGCGTGGCACTTTCGAGCTGAGGTTTGGTTTCTTCGAATTCGTCAATACTGCTAGAAATGATTGTTTCTTCAGTTTGGGCGACTTCATGACCTGAAATTAGGTTCACATTAATCGTACGCCGAGCGGGCTGCTCATCAGTTTGTAATACGGTTTCTCTCAGCTCAGAGACTACTTCGGTAACCGTGACATTTTCTCTGGTTGCGATGTTGACATCGGCAGTTTGAGTGATCGGTTTGACATCTTCATCTCTAAGGTTTTCGCCTTCGCCAACATTAGTTTCGGTAATGATTAATTCATCAAACGCCTCTCGATTTTCACTGGCTTTTTTAGCAACCGGTTGTTCAATGACAATCTCTCTGGTACTTTGTTCAACCAAAGTTTCCAATTTCGTGGCGACGTTGTGTCCGAGAATAGAGGATTGGGCAGTGAAATCTTGTGGTTTGGAATCTGGTGTATAGAAATTTTCAGCATCGTGAGGTATCACTTCCGTCACACTGACACCAGACCTCCCTTCAGAAACGTCCACATTTGCAGTTTTCTGCTCAGGTTTTACATCCTCGTTATAGACGCCCTCTTTTTCGGCAACTTCTTGTATTGTCACCGTTGCGCCTTCCCACGGGAGTTGTGATAAAGTAGCTATTCCTTGCGTCGGAGTTTCCTCCGGAATATCGCCAGTAGGTGACTCAGTTCGAACTTCTTCCTGTGTGACAGCCACTTGCGTAGTATACTCTGGGCTAGCAAATACCTGCCTGGATTCTACAGCTTTAGAACCTTCTTCTTCTCTTTCTGTAACGATAACCTCCGTCGTATGAATACTCTCAATTTCGTCGATGCTAATCTCGGCTGTTCTGGCGTCTGGTAATTTCTGTTTCTCAACAGGCGCCAGTCCCTCGTCAGCTATGGTTTCATCTGTGATGGTTTCTTGCAGATTCATTTGATTGACTTTAGCTGTTGCCGAAACGGGTGTTTCTTTGCTAATTTCACCGACATTATCTTCAGGTTGAGTTTCTTCAACGAGAAGAGATTGCACAGTGCTATCCCTCGTCGGTTTCCCTTTATGAGATTCAGGTAATTCATAAACTTGTAAGTTGCCCTCCTTTTCTACAGACGTTGTCTCAAATATCTCAACGCTCTTAACAGCATTGTACGAAGGTTCTACGGTAAATCCTTCAGGCTTGACAGTCTCTTGCATTCTATCTTCACGCTCGTGGATCATGGTCTCTTGATCCATCCTGGCTTCAGATAGCTGAACTGATGCGACGGTATTCTCAGTGACATATTTCAGAGTATCAGTAAAATCTGACGGGTAATCAGCCGTCTGTATTTCGGATATTTGAACATAGTCTTTCTCGCGTACTGAAGTCTCAGCTAAAGCAGCTGTTGGTTTTTTATCGGGACTGTACTCTCCTTCAGATTCCTGAATAATCAGTGTTGATACTGAGCTAGTTTCTAAAGGAAGAATGGTAGTTTCAGCCAATTTTGTGATAGGCTTCTCGTCAGATTCCAATTCTTTTGGTCTTTCAGAAGTAACTGTTTCTGAAGTGATAACAGATGTCTGTTCGATAAGATTATAATCAGCAGTCACTGTCTTCTCTTCTCCAATGGTCAGAGTGGACTCTTGATGTTGGGAATCCACTGTTGATATAGTTATACTTTCATGGAGGCTAACATTCGGATGAGCGTTGTAAGAATCAACTACCCGTTCTGGTGAATATACACCTTCACTTTCCTGCACAGGTTGTTCTTCAACAACGGCTGCTTCCCCAGTAGACACATTGATTTGTGCCTGTTGGCTTGGAGGCAACCGTCCTGGTGTGTACACGCCTTCTCTCTCGGGGGCATGCATCTCTTCCGTGACTCTCTGTTGTTGAGAAATAACGGATTCCGTCGCAACTTCTGTCGCGACGAAAAGTTCCGGGTAATACTTGCCAGGCTTGTCTTCGGCAAGAACCTCTTCGACTATCAACGGTTCTGATGAAGATATCTGGACTCTTGGTTTCGCTGGAACAGATTTCAGTGGTTCCAATTTGTCTTCTGCGAAGCCTTCGTTGACTTCATAAACAGATAATCCTTGCTGTGGAAGGACAGTGTCTTCGGCTTTGACCATTTGCGGGGTGACAAAATCTGATGTGGGAACTTCATTTTGGTTCACAGTTGTCTCGCGTACTTCCGTTGCCTCATGTAAAGTGACGGAGGACTCTGCCGTCTTCGTAACATCTTTCTTAACACTGAAGTCTGTTGTTGTTGTATCTGCCAAAGTTTCACTGACGATCAATCCTTCCGAAGGCACAAATGCTGGCCTAGCCTCAAATGACGATGGCTTCACGAGGTCTGAGAGATCGCCGGTTGACGTTTGCACGTTTGTTTCGTAGACGGAATAAGGCTCTACCGGAGAAATTGAAACAGAGGCCTTTCGAGTGTCTGGTTTAATTTGAGAAATGTTATCGATTTCTTGTTCTTGCGTCGGTACAAACTGTTCAGTTATCGCGTTCACAGTGTCAAGCGTAACTCTTGCAGTTTCGGAATCGGGCTTGCCTGCAGCTTGTTCAGTTGTTCTATCGAGACCAATGACTTCGTTTTGCTGGCTAGGAACATTGAGTAGTAAGCTGGGTACTGATTTGTCAGGAAGGACAATCAGATCCTCGATTTCTTCAAACTCCAATTCACTTTCACCAATGTCAGGTCTTTGTGGTTTCAAAGTCTTTCTAATTTTTCCAGATGCATCCACAGTTGTAATTTCTTCTATGATTTCTTGTTCTGTCTGCTTGCTCTTTTTCTGCTTTCGAATCAGTTTGCCTTTCGAATCCTTCTCGATTGTTGAGATAATTTCCGGTTGTTCTTCTCTCACCTTGGTTTCTTCAAGTTCGTCCGTGATTAATTCTACAATCTCAACCCCCTCGTCCCTATCCTGCGGCCTTTCCTCAACTTGTAATTGTTCCTTTGGTTTTGTATCTTTACGCTTGCGCAGTGTTGTGTGTGCTTGATGAATGTCCTCGTATTCTGTGGAAAGTATGTGAGAATTCTTGTGTCAGACATTAGGCAGGTATGTGGTTTTGTGTAAAGGATCTTGTTTCTGTCATTCCATTTTATTTCATTTCAGCTCAGCTCATGCGACGTATACAGTAAACTAAACATTTTTTTCTATCAAATATCGTGCTAAAACGAAAACCTAAAAATGTGGACAAACGTACAGACAGTAGAACGTCACGGGCAGAGAAGAGTGAACATACAGCTAAACAGTGTGTAAGTGTATAAGGAGTGTTCGGATGTGATTTCTGAGCTGACCATGTCTTACAAAATCAAGGATACAAATCTCCCCCGAAAAAGTTGCCCAAAAGAATTTTAAACGAATCAAATCAACCATCGATTTGTTAATTTCTTTCAACGATATTCTTGTTGCAATCCTGAAATTACGATGGGTTTGGAACGCGTGATGCTTGCATGAGCGGATATAACGTAGACAAAATTTGATTCTACCATTTTTCGTGCAACATTAACGTGGTAACCTTTCCGGGAGTGTGATTTGGGTGTGTTTTGTGTAACGCATGTGGCATGCATCAGCTCATCCGGTGTGAGTGTACGTGTAAATCTGTGTGAGTGTATCAGTGTGCATGAAATAATAATCAATAAATACATAAAGAAGTCAAACCAGCGTGGGCATAAAGTAAATAAGTAAGTAATAAATATATTATGCATAAGAGTTGGTTGTGCTTGTGACACGATGCGTTACTACATTTGGTGATCCACGCCACAAGGATTGGTAGTACGACACATTACCGGAATTTGTTTAACCGAGCTTTTTACATTTTTCTTTTTTTTTTTCTTTTCTTCTTATCGACACGTATAGATATGCATAATGCGGCATGTTTTCACTAGGAAGACGTGACTCATATTATGGCAATTCGAATCCCTACGGTCGATAGTTTTCTAAACTTGCTATTCAATATTTCGACAAAAATCATGCATTTTGTCTCGAATACTTTTCAAATCAATGAATATTGAAGAAGAAGAAAAGAAAAGAAAAAAACAAAAAAAACTAAAATCTGTTTGATTTCATTCAAATTTCCGGGACTTTACCATGAGCTATCAAGTTGAATATTTTTCGTCCGTTTTACAAGTTTTTCTTTATCGTGTTATTGACAAAAATTGATATTCATGAAGATGCTTTTGAAAATAGGCGACATTTTTGTACTTACACTATATAAACATATCTGCAATGCGAAGCGTCGTAAGCACATATATCGATGTTTTCCATACACACTACATTATTATCATGATTATCATTATTATTATTGTTATTATCATTATGATTATTATTATTATTATTATTACTATCATCATCATCGTTTTCATCATATTAATAAATTTTGAACATTTCGAAAAAAAATCTTGTTGGTTGTTCGTTTATTTGTCATTTTCTTTAAAGTTATTGCATATTGGAAGCATAGCGGCATAAGCTGAAAATCGGCCAAAATAATTCGTACAAAGCTTCATGCATCTGAAATTATATAAATATACAACTGTGATAAAGGTTTGAAAAATTATAACGTGCAATAGATGATCACAATTTTCTTGTTGTGTCTTGTGAACTTCTACACGATTATCTACGTAATATGTTTTGAATAGGTACATTGAACCGTTCAACAACTAACTACAGTTCGCTTTCGAGGTAAATGTTACAGCTGGTTGATTTTTGTAGCAACTACTTTGTGCACTATTCGTAATGTTAGAAATACTGCTACTATTTGTGATAACGCAATGAACTGTTATCGTCATATAGATATAGGTATATGATAATATGTAAGACAAACTAAACGATTTGGAAAATCATTTTCACAAACCATGAAATCCTCGTCTCGTATTGAATATATTGAATAAAAATATAAGTGGAAAAAGAATCAATGAATCTGACTACAGGTTCAACGATGTAAAATGTTGCATGCAGTACGGCGATAATAGAATTCTTCCTCAAACCTTTGTGCTCCTGGACATCCTGAATTCGCACGACCCTTTTATCTTCTCTTCGTTCTGAAATTAGATCGAGAATAGCTGATGGATACATGTGATTTGGGATATTTAAGAAATTCAACATCTAAATACCGTTGGAAATCAAACATTTTATTAAATAATTATTCCTCAAATATACAAACACACGAAACTTAAATATATGTTAACAGTCGATCGATTATAATCTCTGAAATTTTTTTGAAAATAAAAAACATGCCATTTTTAGTCGCACGTTCACCAAGCAACAAATATATTCACAAAAACTATACAAAACATCAGCCACGCAAACTCGATTCAAAGCATCATATTCATATTTTATTCTTTGTTTTCTATATTGTTTCATTTCGTAATTGCATTGACAATTAGCTTCAAACAAGGCGAAACACTTCGAGCGACACACGACACAATCCCAACTTACCCGTCTGATACACCTCCCTTCTCTCCACAACATCCACTGTCTGTATAGAGTGCTGCTCCGAAACAACCTGAATCAAAATCAGAATGTTTCGTCAAGGTCGCAAAGCTCTAGAGGATTTGGAACGAAAAATTTACAACAATTTTCGATCACGATAAATCATGTTTGTACCTCAGTTGCTTCCGTTACCTCCCAAGCGTGTGGACGGAAATCTTCGGGAGCGAAATGAGTGATGACCTCTTCGACCGTGGCATGTTGTAGCTCGACCATTCTCATGAAAGCTCGGAATCCAACAGTAGCAGCAACGATGCTCTCATCCGTTGTAGTTTCCTCTGTTAGCACTTGAGAGATCAGAGGCCCGTGGCCTTCTCTTTCTACCAATTGAACCAGAGCGCTTTGAGCATCGGGTGTTCTCAATGCTGGGAAATTATCCGTCTGGTATAAACTTTCGTTTATTTCATTGACTGAAACGCCTTGTCGAACCAGATAACCGATCGTCGCTAATTCCCTGAGCGGTGATTCGCCAGGACCAAAATCTGGCGCGCGTAAGACCTCCATTAACTCGTCGACTTCTTTTGCGATCTCTTCTTTCTGTTCTTTTATCACTGTCTCAACCGATACTTCGAAAATCTGTTGTCTCTTTTCTGGCTTGGTTCTCTTCTTTCTGGGCTTTTCTTCCTGAATGATTTCTGTTATCTCGAGAGATTCTTCAACCGGCTGTGTCACTTTGGTGCCTGATTTTTCTGCCACTTCTTGAACGACGACAGTCTCCTGAACAGTAATGGTCCTCTTTCCCTTCTTCGTTTTTGTATCTGTTTTTCTACTCTCTTGTACCTTCGTCTCCGATATGGTCACTGGTTTCAACTCCCCAGGTACCAGTTGTGCTTGATCGGTCGTAGATTCGACAACAAAATCGTGAATTGCGTCCTCGGTTGTGACTTCTGAAATCACGACACCCTCCTGCTCGTCGACGATCGGTTTTGCACGATCCCCTGGCCACGTTGGAATCTCTTTTTGCTTTTCGTCGATTTTCTTCAAATAAGCTGTTGCCTCAGTCATCACTGGTTCTTGGATAGGAATCACTCTCTTCGCCTGAGAGACCTGCGGTGATGAAAATCAAGGAATTATCAAATGTCAAATGTTGTTCATCGTAAACATTAATTGTTGTTTCACGGTTTCATGTTGTATTTATTACATGTTCGACAAGAATCAGGTAACAATAATTCTTGTGAGTCGAAATATTACCTCGCGTCTATCCTCTTCAATAATTTCGGTACTTTCGAATACTTGTGTCTCCTGTACATCGACGATTTTCCTGAAACATCGTCATAAGTATTATGTAGCATACTGTCGCGATTCGGCAGCTACATTATTATCATTATATGAAAATTGTGTCTCACTTCAGTGTCTTCTATGTAACGGAATTGTTGTTCACTCACTTGTCTTCAGGCTGATCTTTGGAGACACCAGTTTCTTCAACGACCTTTGTTTTCTCAATCTTGACACGCTCCGGTTTGATCTTTTCCTTCGATGGATGAGCTTTCTTGATTTCATGCTTCTTCTTTTTCTCAGGTTTCTTTGCAGGCTTTTTCTCCTGTGGTTTCTCTTCCTCCGGCTGCTCTTCCTCGAATGGTTTCTCCATCGCTCCATGATCATCTATTGGAAAACATATTGTGTTCACTAGATTCTCTGACCATATGGACTATGTTTTTCAACGCAATTGAATATGGGCTCCACAGATTTTCTCAAAAACAGCAATCGTCTTACCGCTGACTTGCAGCTTTGCCTTAGTAATGGCGAGACCGATGTCACTGGTAGCTTTGCAGACGTATGTTCCGGTGTCTTCGGTAGTCGCCCTCTTGACAGTTAGGGACGTCTTCGAATTATCCTTCAGACGGACTTTCACGTTATCGGTGTTGCTGACAAGCTTGTCATTTTTGTACCAGACAACATCTGTAAAATATTGCATATAACGCGTGACGCAATTGTTTCAAATTCGTAATAGAATTAAGAAGATCAGGATAATACACTGATTACTGACCTGGCTCAGGGTTTCCTGAGTATGTGCACTCAAACTCTGCAGTTTGTCCTTCTTTGACGTAAATAGGTGTGATTTCTTGGATGAATCGTGGAATAGATTGTGTAGCTGAAAGAGAAGAACGTTTCACATGATTGAGAAGTTAGACTTCCTGACGTATTTTCAATTCCAGATGAATATCTCCTATAATATTTTTTACCTTAATTTGAACTTCGTCGTGGTATGGCCGATGTGACACCGTTGTCAGTAATCTAGTTACAGCAGAACACACACACAAATCCATGCATCATTATCAGAAATACAAATTATAAAATTAACTTTACGATCCTGGTATAATCATGTGAATTGAATACGTGAGCTTTATCATATAATTTCTATCGACGTGAAAAGTGCTGCGAAAATTCGTCAAACTTTTCCCTCGTCACTCAGGATCGATAATATTTCTGTATCAATTCAAGATGCGAATGGAAAAACGATTCGATAATTCTGATCAAATTATTCTGTCCTTTACAAGCGTTTTGAATCTTGTTAGTTGAAGCAAAACGAAATACCTGACATGGTGCCCCTTTCATCCTCGCTATGTGTGTCCCCGTAGAAAATTGTAGTTGCTGAAGCGTCTCCAGCTAAACCGAGATTTCCACTACATTCACTCTCGAGTAATAAAAATTCTTGCAATTCTTCTTGGCTATCGACGGTGTGTAATTGCTGGAAAGCTTCGAAATCAATTTCTCTAGGTTCTAGCGGGTACATTCTCGGGTCTATCAGTCTTCTGTATCGATCATTAGACTTCTTTAAAACTGGAATCCTTGATCTTGGATAAGTATGATATTTTCGACTACCGTCATACGATCCTTCATCGATGTCTGTATATTCGTGTCTCTTATTTCTCAATTTATTTTTAGAAATGTAATATTTTGAATCAGATTTTCCCTGGCTACTACTGCTCGTGGATGCCTCGCTGTTCTCCTCTATCGGTGACAGGTAAAAATTTGTCATAGGACTTTCAGCATATTCGTGATAACTTTCGGGGTTCGACTCCGAGCTCGATGGCATTGTACGAGGTTCAGGTAACAGAATTTTTTTCTTGGCCTTAGGTGGAGGTATCTCATTGAAATCTAGAACGATTTTCCGTTTCAATGGCTGCTCGAGTGCTTCATTCGCTCGTTTCTCCATGTGAGAATAATCCTTCTTCTTCACAGAACTTAATTTCTCGGGACTCGGTGATCTCTTGCCTCTAATATCACCGGGCGAGGTTTTTTTACCTCTGGTTGGTGATGGCGACTTTGGTTTGCTAATTTTCATCGAAAACATCGGAGAACCAGGCAATGGTTTTGAACTAGAATATTTTACCGAAGACATACCTTCGTTGCTTCTAGTTTCCGCTACTTGGCTCTTAGTCGGAACTAGTTTACTTCTTGTATGTTCTGATGTCTTTCTCACAGAAGGACGTTTTTCCTCCGAAGGCTCACCTTTCCCGTTTTTGCTTCCCACATGACCAGGCACTTTTTTTCCTGCATTAACAGACGATTCTACTTTCGTCAGACTACTTGCAATCGCTGTCTTTGACGAGGTTCTTTGCTCGAGTGCCTTAGTGGTTAATTTTTGGTTTTTATTTTTGATCGCCCGTTTGGTTTCCACTTTTTTTGCAGTTTTTTCAGTGTTCACAGAATCCTCCCGTTTTGAAATCACTTTGTCCTTTTCCGTATATTCCAGCTCCACATCCTTAGCTAGATAGAATCCCTCTTGAAGCCTTACCGTTGCACTTGTATCTACGAGAGCTGAAGTGTCTGTCACAGAAAGCTCTCTATTGATAGTTAAATGAGATTTTCTTGAAAACCGATCCTCCCTGATTGAATTTTCGTCTAAACTGTCCGTAGAAAAATCGGATGCTTGCACACTGAGCATGCTACATTGTGAACTTTGAGCGCCACTCTTACCTCGTAGAGCTTCTTGCATTTCTTCCATATGCGTGACCCATTCTGGTTTCCTATACTCCTTCGTGCCGAGGATACCTGGGGTGGAAAATCATGTCGTAAGTTTCCGAGTGCGAAATTTGACGGGATCACATGTTTTAGCAATATGCGTTAACAAAATTCTCGACTAAACAAAATATTCACTCTTTCTAAGAACATCAATGTACTTCGGTGAAATGTATAATAATGTTGTGTTTCATGTTGATGAAAAACGGGAAGAGGAGGAGGATATATGAGGCGGGTAAAATACCGACCGAAAATTCATCCCTTTCGACGAAAACTGAAAACAGCTACACAAAATATGAATTAAATGAATGTCCTCGATGTATGTACAGATTATACAAAATTCAATACCTCCTACAGATAGATACGTAGTTGTTGTTGAAACGCCCAAAGGATTGTGTGCTTCGAACACAATCTCGCCAGTGTCATCGGGATATGCTTCAGCAATCGTTAGCACCGATGTACCGTCGTCAAATTCTTCAATCTGGAATTCTTCCGATGGAGTTATTTCCACACCCTGTTTGTACCATTTTCCGTGCGGCTTCGGCTTTCCCTTCACTTTCACTTCCAGTCTGCAAAATTTATCATTCGGATTTTGACTCTGTATTCGTGACAAATTTCAAGAGATATTGAAGAGATAACTCACCTAGTCAATTCGCCATCTTTTGTTGGAATTAACTGAGGAAGTTTCTTTATAATCTCCGGAGCAGAATCCTCCGTATCTGTATCTGAGAGTGGAGTCTCCTAGGAAGAAGAAAAGTACGTATCATCAGGTTTTCGAGAGGCTTGAATTCGACGATTTCGAAATTTATACTCCGTAAGACTCCGATACTCACCTTCGGAGACAGTAGATCTTCTTCAGATCCACTCTGCCCGGTGATTAGGGAGGTTGCAACGATCGACGACGCGATTTCCGAGTCAGGTACGTATTCATATGCTTGAAGAATTGTATGGAATAGAATACCAAGTAAAATAGGTGAAAATAACAAGACGTGTATCACAATTACACAATCTAGATGTTAGTATAAATGAAATTACCCTCCACGACGAGCGACGTAGTGCAAACTGCTTCTCCAACAGGATTGACAGCCTGGCAAGTATATTCGCCAGCGTCCTCTGGGAAGACTTCTGTAATTGCGAGACTACAAACACCTTCAGTATCCTGGAGGATTGTTATCTCCTTTCCTTCTTTGATCGGTTTGTTGTCATGGAACCATTCGACTCTTGGAATTGGCTTGCCTTGAACGATGCAAGTTAGGTTCACGCTTTCTCCATCCATAACTCTGACTGGTGATAGTTTTCTGACAAATGTTGGTGACACCAGCTCGACAGTCTCCTCCCAGGTTTCTTCTACGAGATTTATGGTAGCTGTACAAGTTACAGATCCCACAACGTTCTCTGCACGGCAGGTGTAAGTGCCAGCAAATTCTGGTACGATTTCTTTGACCAAGAGAACCGAACGATTGTCTTGCGTCACGATTCGTAGCTCCGGAGAAGACTGAAATAATGTCAAATATTCATGATTGGAGATCAAGAAGCGAGAGCATTGTTCACCAAGCACGAATGCGGAACACTTACCACGATGGCGTGGTCGTTGCGGAACCATTGGAACGAGGCAGTTGGATATGAGTCGACTCTTGTTTCCATGATGACGACTTCTCCTTCGGTAACAATTTGTGGTTGAAGTGGCTGGATGAATCTGGGTGCTTGAACATCTTCCGGTGATTCCTGTTGTTTCGCGATAGTCACTGATCCAGAACTGCGAGCTTCGCCAGCTGGATTTTTCACTCTGATCTCATATTTCCCGCTATCCTTTTTCGTAGCATCGCTAATTGTTAGTTGTGTTGTATTTTCAAACACTTCTACCTTTTCTTTAGGTGATGGCTTTATTTCTGTGCCATTCTTGAACCACTTAACTTCTCCTTTCGGTTTGCTTTCGAAGTCAGCAGTCAGAACAAGAGGCTTACCCTTTTCTGCGATCAACGCTGGCAAGGGTTTCGTGATTTTCGGAGCATACATCACCTCGGGCTTCGTTACCAGAACCGAATTAGTAATTAGCAAATTAGCTCTGCACTCCGCTCTACCGAATTTATTCACCGCTCGAACCTTGTAGACTTTTTCATCATCGGGTGTTGGTTCCAAGATCGTGAGCTTGGCCTCCCCGGTGTCTGGATTGAATGTAATTTCCGTGCCTTTCTTAGGCTTCACCTCTTTTTCTCCTCGGTACCATTTTACTTCTGGCGTTGGTGTTCCTGTTACGATGCACTCCAGGACAGCTGGTTTGTGCTCTTCAACCATCAGAGGTTTTATTGGTGTCGTGAAGTGTGGTGCGACTCCTTCTTCTTCTTTTTCTGTAGAAAAAACCCATTACTAACATCTTCGACATCATTGATACAATGTCACAAAATTCACCACAAACAGACAACGAAAACAAACGAGCAAAAAGCACAGAATTACGGCAAATGGGATGGAAAGATTCCTGAAAGTACACAAATTTTTTAGCGTCATAAAGCAGCGTGAATCTGTGAACGTCAGTCACGATTACCATTGTAATCGATGATTCAACTGGGATACCGAAGAAATTGACAAGTGTGAAATACGCCATGTATATTTTGGAATTCGTTATCACAAACGGATGGCGTTCCAAATGTAAGCAACGATCGGTGACCGAAATCGTGGCATGCAAAATTTACTTTGTTTCACTGCAGAAAAAAAACAAAGCATGCCGCACCACACAATTTCTAATGTAATCCTACCGAATATGACTAGATTGACAGTTGACGTAGCAACGCCAGCTGGATTAGATGCTCTGCAAGAATACATGGCGACGTCTTCTTCTTTGACGTGTGTAATCTCCAGTGTAGCCGTGGTTTCAACGACAGTCATGATGTATTTTTCACTGGCGTGTAACTCCTGCTCATTTCTATACCAAGTTACTTCTGGGAATGGATTGCCGATTACTGTGCAAGTAAATTTAGCCGGTTTGTTTGGCTCAGCGATAACCGGTTGTAATTTTTGTATAAACCTTGGAGCGACCTTTTTGGACTTATCCGTGATCGATATGTCGACTTGGGTTCGTTGTCTACGTTTACGTTTCTGTTCCTCAGGCTGTATTTCTTCCTCAACAATTTCCTCCTTGTTCTCACGTTTTGTGGACGTGATATCCACGTTGAATTCAACGATTTCTTTCGTCTCTTCGACCGGCTTATCGTCGATAATCTCAATCGCTTTCGTGTTAATCTTAACTGTCTTCTGTTTTCTACCAACCTTAATTTCTTCCACGGATGTAACCGTCTCTTCAACAATATTTTCGGTCACTGTATCAGTAACTGGTACAGGTTGTACCTTAAATGGTTCAACTTCAGATTCTTCAGGCTTGACACTTTCTGGTACGGTTTCTTTGCTTACCGGCTTCAGTACGACTTCTTCCGGTTTTTCTACTGCCTCCTTATCGGCGCGTTTTACAGGTTTCAATTTAATTTCCTCTGGTTTTTCTACCACTGGCTCAGGCTTGTTAGTTTTCTTACCACGACGCCATGGCAGCTGTGCAGTTTCGGCTGGCTGCTCTTCTTGAGGTGCCTCCTCAAGTTTTTCAGGCTGTGGCTCAGGCTTTACTTCTTCTTGCTCAGCAATGGATGGTTCTTTCGATGGCTCTGTTTCTATTTTTTCAATATCTTCAACAGTTGTCTTCCGTGGGATAGGTTTCAGAGAGACTGTCTCTTTTTCTTCAGGTTCCGGTTTCTTTCCTCGCTTCACAGGTTTGAGTTTAACTTCTTCTGGCTTATCATCAGGTTTTTCTTTCTGAATAGGCTTCAGCTTCAATCCCTCGTGAACATCTTCTTCCAATACTTTTTTCGGAATTGGTTTCAAATGAACCTGTTCTTGTGATACTTCAGGCTCGCGTGGCTTTCTTTTACCAGTACGCCACGCGACCTCGGTTGTCTCATCAGTTTTTTCTTCAACAACCTTTTCGGAAACCTTAGTTTCTTCTGGTTGTTCTTCCTCAACTACAGGCTTCTTCTTTTTACCACGTCGCCAGGGTAATTCTGTCTTCTCATGAGGTTCATCCTTAGGTTTTTCCTCCTCTACTACCTGAGGAATAAGTTCCACATCGACTTTTTCGATCTGCTCATCTTCCTCAGGCCTAACTTTCTTCAATGACGTTTGTTCTGTCTCTTCGGGTTTACTTTCCTCGACAGATTTCTTCGGAATTGGCTTGAGATGTACTTCTTCAATTGCTTCCGGTTCTTCTGGAAGTCGAAGTGGCCTGCGAGATTTCAATTTCTTCTTTTCTTGCTTTGTTTCAACCTGCTGAGTTACTATTTCTTCTTCTGTTTTAAGAACTTCAGTAACCTCTTCTTCCTGATCAATCGGAACTATCGTAACATCTTTCTCGAATTCAACGACCTTCTTCAATTTCTTATTCTTTTTCTTCTTATTACTTGGCGAAACATCAATCGTACTCTCTTCAACAACCTCTTCGATTCCGAGCTGTTCCTCGAACTCTTCTTTGGGTTGTTGATCGGGTTTTTCTTCAACAGGCGTTTGAACAATCTTTTTAGGTTTCTTCTCGCGACGCCATGGAGCAGCAGTCTCTTCTATAGGCTCTTCTTTATCGGGTTCTTCAGTCAATTTCGTGGGAATAAGAGGTGTGAGTGTGAATTCTGTTTTCTCTTTGACTTCCGTTGTGACTTCCTGCTTGTCAATTGGCTTCAAATGAACCTCTTCTTTTTTCGGAGTCTGAGGTTTCTCGCCTGGCTTCGCAGGCTTGATAATAATTACTTCCTCCGTCTCTTCGGCCGGTTTTTCAGGCTTGGTAGGTTTGAGCTTAAGTACTTCGGGTTTCTTATCTTCAACTTCAGGCTTTTCTACAGGCATGAGTTTAATCTCTTCGCCGGTTTCCTCATCCTTTGGTAATTTTTTTCTTGGTTTTAGTACAACTTCCTCTCTGTCTTCTTGTACTTCAGATTTTTCTTCACGTTTCACCTTTTTCAAAATTACACTGCGGACGTCTTCGGCTCGGTCATCTTTCTTGATTTCTGTTATTTCTGAGGTTTCACTCCTGCGCGAGATAACTTCCTCCTCTACTTTCTGCTCCGAAGTGTTAACTTCTTCTATGACTTGTTGATCTACAGACACAGTAGTTTTCATTTTACGATCTGTTCCACGTCGCCATGGTAGCTCAACTTTCTCTGTTGGAATTTTTCCAAGAGTCTCAGTTGTTTCTTCAGGCTGCTCTTCTTCAGGACGCTTAGTTGTGGACGGCTTCTTTCCCCTTCTCCAAGAGAGGGTCGACTCGCTTACTTCAGGAATATCCTCCTGAGGGATTTCTGCCTGAATAGGTTTGAGATCTACCTCTTCCTTAGCTTCGGGTTTTCTTTCGACAGGCTTTACTTTGGTTGGTTCGAGTTTTTTAGGAGTATCTTCTATATCTCTGACAGGCCTCAGGCTGATTTCCTCCTCCGTTAGCTCGTCCTTGGGAACAGTTTTCACAGGTTTCAAAACGATTTCTTGCTTATCTTCTTCGACTTCAGGTTTTTTGTCACGTCTAACAGGCTTAAGAGAAACTGATCTGATATCCTCTACCTGTTCTTCAAACTTAATAGGTTCTACAGGTTTCTTGGATTTTTTACCACGACGCCAGGGAAGATCGGATGTCTCTTCTTTCGGCTGAACCTCCGGAGCTTCGGCGACTAGAGGTGTCGACTCGGGGATATCTTTTTCGGGCAATGCTGTATCAACTGGCTTGAGCTTAACTTCCTCCGGCGTCTCTTCCTCCTTCGGTAGACGTTTCACTGGCTTGAGCTTAACTTCCTCCGGCGTCTCTACCTCCTTCGGTAGACGTTTCGCCAGCTTGAGCTTAGCTTCTTCAGGTGTCTCTTCCTCTTTCGGTAGACGTTTCGCCGGCTTGAGCTTAACTTCTTCAGGTGTCTCTTCCTCCTTGGGTAGACGTTTCACCGGTTTCAGCTTAACTTCCTCCGGCGTCTCTTCCTCCTTGGGTAGACGTTTCACTGGCTTGAGCTCAACTTCTTCAGGTGTCTGTTTCTCTTTCGGTAGACGTTTCACTGGCTTGAGCTTAACTTCTTCAGGTGTCTCTTCTTCTTTTGGTAGACGTTTCACCGGTTTCAGCTTAACTTCCTCCGGCGTCTCTTCCTCCTTCGGTAGACGTTTCACCGGCTTCAGCTTAACTTCTTCAGGTGTCTCTTCCTCTTTCGGTAGACGTTTCACCGGCTTGAGCTCAACTTCCTCAGGTGTCTCTTTCTCCTTTGGTAGACGTTTCACCGGCTTGAGCTTAACTTCCTCCGGCGTCTCTTCCTCCTTCGGTAGACGTTTCGCCGGCTTGAGCTTCACTTCCTCAGGCGTCTCTTCCTCTTTCGGTAGACGTTTGATCGGCTTGAGATTCACCTCTTCAGGAGCTTCATCTTCTGGTTTAGGCTTTTGTACAGGCTTTAGTTTTATTTCTTCGGTTGCCTCTTCTTCCTTAGGAAGCCGTTTAATTGGCTTCAGTTGGACTTCCTCTGTGTCTTCCTGCTCCTCTGGTTTTTGAGGACGTTTCACCGGTTTCAAAGATACGGATTTTACATCTTCAATTTCGTCTTTCTCTTTTTTGACTACTTTGCGCCCGATATCCTTCTTCCGCTGCCATGGTAGTTTTAATGTTTGATCATCTGGTTTATCATCCTCAGGTTGATCAGCTACCTTTTCGGGTTCAAGTTTTTCCGTAGGCTTCTGCTCTCTTGGCTGTTCCTCTTCCGACACAGCCGGTTTTTCCACAGGCTTCAGTTTTATTTCTTCCGTCGATTCTTCCTTCGTTGGAAGACGCTTCACTGGCTTCAGTTGAACTTCCTCAGTGTCATCACGCTCTTCCGGTTTCTGAGGTCGTTTCACGGGTTTCAAAGTTACAGACTTGAGATCTTCAATTTGTTCTTCCTCCTTTTGAACCACTTTACGTTTGATATCCTTTTTGCGTTGCCATGGCAGTTTAGATGTTTCATCGTCCGGTTTCTCATCCTTAGGTTGATCGACAACTTCCTCAGGTGTAAGTTTTCCCAATGGTTTTTCTTTTTCTGACTGAGTTTCCTCTTCACGTTTTTCTACAGGCTTGAGTTTGATTTCTTCAGTAGATTCTTTTTTCTTCTCGAGCCGCTTGACGGGTTTTAGTTGAACTTCTTCTGTGTCCTCGCGCTCTTCTGGTTTTTCAGAACGTTCCACAGGTTTCGAAGTTACAGATTTCGTATCTTCGATTTGTTCTTCCTCTTTTTGAATAACCTTACGCCTGATATCCTTCTTTCGTTGCCATGGTAGCTTGGATGTTTGATCACCGAGTTTCTCATCATCAGGTTGGTCGATGACGTTTTCGGGTTTAAGTTTTTCCGATGGTCTTGCTTCCTCTGGCTGAATTTCCTGCTGCGTCTTTTCTACTGGCTTCAGTTTTATCTCTCCTGTTGATTCTTCTTCTCTCGGAATACGCTTGACTGGTTTCAATTGGACTTCTTCTGTGTCTTTACGCTCTTCCGGCTTCTGTGGTCGTTTCACAGGCTTCAAGGTTACAGATTTGATATCTTCTATTTCTTCTTCTTCTTTTTGAATGACTTTACGTTCAATGTCCTTCTTTCGTTGCCATGGGAGTTTAGATGTTTGATTATCTGGTTTCTCACCCTCAGGTTGCTCGACGACCTCTTCGGGCTTGATTTTTTCCAACGGTTTGTCCTCTTCAGGGTGTGTTTTCACCTCAGACACTGTTGACTTCTGCACAGGCTTCAATTTGACTTCTTCAGGAATTTCATTCTCCTTCGGCAGACGTTTCACCGACTTGAGCTCAACTTCTTCAGGAGTTTCTCCTTCAGACTTAGGTTTTCGTACAGGCTTCAATTTGACTCCCTCGGGCGAATTTTCTCCTTCAGGACGCTGTTTGATTGGTTCAAGTTTACGTTCTTCAGGCACCTCATCGTCAGGCTTAGATTTATCAAACGGTTTCAATTTGATTTCTTCCGTCGTTTCTTCTTCTTTGGGAAGACGCTTGACTGGTTTGAGATGAACTTCCTCTGCGTCTTCACGCTCTTCCGGTTTCTGGAGACGTTTCACGGGCTTCAAAGTCACAGACCTTATATCCTCTATTTGTTCTTCTTTTGTCTCCATTACTTTACGCTTCACATCCTTCTTTCTTTGCCATGGTAGTTTCGACGTTTCATCATCTGGCTTCTGATCCTCAGGCCGTTCAGTAACTTTCTCGGGTTGAACTTCTTCCGACGGTTTATCTGCTTCTGGCTGTGATTCCTGTGGAGCCTTAGTATCTTGGGCCGGCTTCTTTCCACGTCTCCAAGGTAACTCTGCTTTTTCAGTCGGTTGTTCCTCTGCAGGCTTGGTTTTTTCCGGGATTTCGTCAGCTGGTTGCGTTTCCGGTTTACCTTCTACAACTTTCGTGGGTTTTTTCCCGCGTTTCCATGGCAACTCAGTTTTTTCAGTCGGTTGTTCTTCTTCGGGCTTAACTCCTTCAGGTGCCTCTTCTTCGGCGGGCTTTTGTGGCTCTTTGCCCTTACGCCAGGATATGGCAACCTTTTCAGTAGCACGTTGCTCCTCCGTTACAACTTCAGAGGTTTGCTCTTCTTCTGGCTGCGTTTCCGGTTTGGCCCCGATAACCCGTCCAGGTTTCTTCCCGCGTTTCCATGGTAACTCAGTTTTTTCGTTAGGTTTTTCTTGTTCAGGTTTAACTTCCTCTGGCGCCTGTTCCTCGACGGGCTTCTGGGTCTTTTTACTCTTACGCCAGGATACGGCAACCTCTTCAGTAACATGTTGCTCTTCTGTTACGTCGTCGGAGATTTGTTCTTTCTCTGGCTGCGTTTCTGGTTTGGCTTCGATAACCTTTCCAGGTTTTTTTCCTCGTTTCCATGGTAACTCGGTTTTCTCAGTAGGTTTCTCTTCTCCGGGTTTAACTTCCTCTGGTACCTGTTCCTTGACAGCCTTCTGAGTCTTTTTACCCTTACGCCAGGAAACGGCAACCTCTTCAGTAACAACCTCATCTGTTACATCTTCGGAGATCTGATCTTTTTCTGGCTGCGTTTCCGGTTTGGCTTCGATAACCTTTCCAGGTTTTTTTCCTCGTTTCCATGGTAACTCGGTTTTCTCAGTAGGTTTCTCTTCTCCAGGTTTAACTTCCTCTGGTGCCTGTTCGTCGACAGGCTTCTGGGTCTTTCTACTCTTGCGCCAGGACACGGCAACCTCTTCAGTAACACGTTGCTCTTCAGTCACGTCTTCGGAAACTTGTTCTTCCGACGGTTTACTTTCTTCCGGCTGCGCGTCTCGTTTGACTTCGACAACCTTTCCAGGTTTCTTTCCACGCTTCCACGGCAAATCACTTTTTTCCGTTGGTTTTTCTTCCTCAGGTTTTATTTCCTCTGGTGCCAGTTCTTCCGAAGCTTTCTCGGGCTTTTTACCCCTTCGCCAGGATACCGCAACCTCTTCAGTAACACGTTGTTCTTCAGCTACATCTTCATCGGTACTAAGAATCTGCGTATCCTCTGTAACAGAGTAGGGTGTCTTTTGTTGGGGCTTTTTCTTCGTCTTTCGCCAAGTAGCAGTGCTTTCTTTCGATTCCTCTTCTTCGGTCAATTCTACTTTTCTATCTACCTTCAGAATATTCTTGTCTTCCTCAACGTGGTACTCATCCTTCACAGACTTCAATTCTACTGTTTCTACGTGATCTGTTTTCGTCAGTTTTGTATCGGCGGTTGTAGGCTTCAGTTGGACGACTTCTTGCTCAGGTTTCTCAGTTTCTTTCACCTGCTTTGGCGTTTTCTTCAAAGTTACAATTTCTTCGGTCCACGGCTTGACTGGTTCTGGCCCCTTTGTTGTAGCCTTTTGCAACGGCTTTCCGCTAACTTTCTGTTGAACAATCAGTGTAGATTTTTCATCCGTTTCCACGAGAGTTTCGTCTGATTCAGCTGTTTCGAGAGTATCTCTCCCCAACTGATTTTTCACATCTATCTTTGTTGGCTGTAGTGTGACTTCTTCTGAAGTTTTTTCTTTCGGTACTGATTTATCTTTGCTGGTTGGTTTCAGTTTTACAACTTCCTCAGTCCATGGAACAGTTTTGACCGTCGTATCCTGTTTTCTCTGCACCCTGAGCAGAGATCTACTCTCTTCATCTTGCTCTTCAACTACAGTTTGTTCAGTGACTTCAGTTTTTATAGATTCTCGTCTGACCGTTGATTGCTCGGCTACAGTTTTCTGTGTCAGAGGTTTTAAGTCGACTTGTTCCAGCGTCGGCTTTTCGACAGGCTGTTTCTGCTGCCTACTTGGTTTCAGCTGAACTTCCTCAACAGTTTCTTTGGGAATTTCAGTTCTTTCGACCTTCGGTTTTTTCAGTGAAATCTTCTCCTCCGTCCATGGTTTAGGCTTTTCTGGTTGTTTCCTCGTTACCTCTGTCTCGGTGACTTTTCCGACTTGCAGAATATTAGTTTCGTCCGTTTCGACATATTCGGTGGTTGATTGATCCAATTTTGTGACTCGGTCGGTTGTTTTCTGCTTCAAGGTTTTCAGTTCTGCCTCATCCGAGCTTGGCTTTTCGACGTCGCGTTTTTCGGGCTTTGTCGATTTCAGTTCAACATCCTCAATAGTTTCTTTGGGGATTTCCTTTCGCTCAGTCTTGGCCTTTTTCAAAGAAATTCTTTCCTCAGTCCACGGTTTAGGCTTTTCTGGTTGCTTTCGTGTGACATCAGTCTCAGAAATTCTTCGAATTTGGAGATTACTAGTCTCGTCCGTTTCCACATATTCAGAGATTGATTGATCTGATTCTGTGACGTGTTCGGTGGTTTTCTGTTTTAACGGTTTCAGTTCTGCTTTTTCAAAGCTCGGCTTTTCAATATCTCGTTTTTCAGGCTTCGCTGGTTTCAAATCGACTTCCTCAATAGTTTCTTTTGGAATCTCTTTTCTTTCGGTCTTGGCCTTCTTCAATGAAATTTTTTCCTCCGTCCACGGCTTAGGCTTTTCCGGTTGCTTTCGCGTGACATTAGTTTCCGAGGTTCTACCAACTTGAAGAGTACTAGTTTCATCTGTTTCGACGTATTCAGAAATTGATTGATCTAGTTCTGTGATACGTTCAGTTGTTTTCTGTTTCAATGGTTTGAGATCCACTTTCTCCACGCTTGGCTTTTCAATATCCCGGTTTTCTGGCTTCGATGGTTTTAGTGCAACTTCTTCGACAGTTTCTTTCGGGATCTCTTTCTTTTCAGTCTTGGTCTTTTTCAAGGAAATTTTTTCCTCGGTCCATGGTTTAGCTTTTTCAGAAGTCTTTTGAACGATATCAGTTTTGGTAACTCTTCTCACATCCAAAAGTTCAGTGTCATCCGTCTCCACGAATTCAGAAGTCGATTCAATCGACTCGTCAGTCCGTTCTACTTCTTTCTTCGTCAATCTCTTCAATCCCACTCGCTCCACGGTTGACTTTTCAACTTCTTTTAGCTCAGGCTTTAGCGGCTTCAGTTGAACATCCTCGATGGTTTCTTTCGGAATCTCTTTTTTCTCTGGCTTGCTTTTCTTCAATTGTATTTTCTCTTCTGTCCAAGGAACAGCCTCCTTCTTCAGAAGAACAGTCTCACTGGTTTTCGACGGAACATATTCTTCGACATCCTCGGGGGCTTCATCTGTGTGCTCCAACAACTTGATTGGAGTTTTGTCATCGACTTTGGGAACCTCCTTGAGGACTGGCTTCAGATCGACGTATTCGATGCTAGATTTTCTTATGTCTTTCTTTTCAGGTTTAGTGCGTCTGAGCTCGACCTCTTCGACTTTCTCTTTTGGAATATCTTTGATCACCTGAGGTGCTTTCTTGAGGACAACTTCTTCCTCTGTCCAAGGTTTAACTTCCGGTTGAATTCTCGCTTGCTGTAATTTATCGAGAGAAGTATCTCTCGATTTTGGTCTTGCCTTTCTCCAGGGTGTTACATTTGCCACGCGAGGCCTGTGATGGACGCGTCCCCTACGCCATGGCAAACTTTCATCTCCTGGTTGGAGAGGTTCGCCGATCGGACGACCTTCTTCGTCGAGTTCAATCAACTCAACATTCTCTTCATCAAGTCCTGGAGGTCTCGTGCCTCCGACGGAGGAACCTTTAGCTGGTTTTACTCCGGTTTTAGCACCGGGACCACTTTCGTCATGGATCGGCGTCTGATAATAAACACCCTTTCGTTCTGGAATACGGAATTCTTAATTATAAACAATAGTTTCTAGAGTTTTCTCATATCAATCGCACTAGATACTCGGTAACGGAAGCACACTGCAAACAGGAACGTGCTGCGTACTATGAAAAGCGTCATCCCATGTCACAACCTAGGTTCTACTTCATAATAATGATCGATAACTATCGTTAGCCAATCGTAGATATGGTATCTAACGGTATGACAATATTGTAATCAGGTCTACCGTAATGGATTCGTGTAATTAGTGCATTTTCAGGGTGAGGAGATAAGGAATCATACTTTCACGGCTGCCGGCTGTTGCCCGATAGACAAAACTGTACTATGTAACTGCGTACAGAGTTCGGGGTTTCATGCTACGAACATCCGAGTGGTGTTTATCATTGAAAAATGTACTTCAGAGCTAGCTGCAGGCGAGCGCGTCGCAGTAGTTTGAAATAACTTATAGTCTCCGCACTGTTCGACAGTTTCTGGAATAATAGTGAAGTGATCTGAGGCTACTTCCTCATGAGAATATTAACTCTCGTGTTTCGGATGTTCGATTATCAAGATGATCTCGTTTGCGCGTATTCAAACATTTCAAGAAGAGAAATTGACCCCAATACCAGATTTTAAAGAATCTATTGCACGTTGCAGAGTTACATACGTGCACGAAGATGCCGAAGAGTATTATCGGCATCGTGAACGTATGTCCCGAATCGCAGTCATGGGCATCGAAGAATATATGCGGCAAGACAGACCATCCATTATGATCAAATATCCTCCGATTTTAGAAGGGGATCAGGATGAGGACGAAGATGACGAGGGAACGGAAAACGATGAAGTTGATGAAGCGGAATCGAATGAAAGTGAGAAAGAAGAGGAATGGAATAAAGAAGAAGCAAAACAAATGCGCATCTGCACGAGAGAGTGCTTAGAAAAGGAAGCATTACGTGGGCTCAGCGCAAGTCGCGTGAAACCAGCGGAAGACGATCTTCTACTTCGACTTTTACCTCTCGGCGAAGAAGACTGGGATTTTGAGGTGGAGGAGGATTTTGGCGTGGAATATTTGATCTTTCGAAAGCCTGGTCGATAGCCATGTATTCATTCTGTATCATTAAAATTCGCATTTAAGATTAGCAGACAAGATTATCGCCTGAATATGTTCCTTCGCTCTGTGGCATCACCAATAATTGCATTTCCTGCCAGAGAACGAATTTGGCAGATGAATTATTTTCCCGTTGGAGTCTGACGCAAGCATATATTTCGTAAGAAGCCACTTAGATTACGCTAGCATATAATTCCTGTCTACAAAAATTTATACGAACAAGACGCGATATAACTGATCCTGTTCACCACCGTCCCGCGGTGAAAGGAAGGCCACTAAGAATGGGCTCGAGAATTCATACGCTCACATCGCACTTTGACTTTAAGTAGTAAGAGCTCGAAGTATGAGCTCATCGTTCCAATAACCAAGAAACAAGCTTAAAGCCGAACATCAAGTATTACTAGACGATGAACTGTATTCGAAGTTAATTTTCCGCTGCCATAGGGAAAGTAGGCTTCTGATATTTCACGAAAGATCCTTCACCCCGTCTTCCACAAACGGAGATACTCTAGTCCGCGATCTCTCCAGATGCTACCGGTTGTCAGCACCGCCGAGTGGGGCCTGAAGTTTACTTTCAGATATCCGAAAATAAACAAATTCAGTTCGAATTCGCGTTGGTCTGTGACCCGAAGCGATTATTTATTTTTTACTCGAAGTGCTGCGGGCGGCTATCGCAATACAAGACAAAATTACCGGGTGCGGATTTAGAAAACTTGGAAGCTACGGAGTCCAGAATATTATCATGGATGGATCGAAAATGCATCTCGGCTTGTTCAGCATGAGCCTTGGAATTATCGCGTTGGTCCCAATTAAACGAATAATTCGAAGGAATGTTGTGGGAATGAATAACTGTCGCGTTGCGTTATAGTACGAAGCTCCGGGGTTCGATTAATACAAGGGAGCAATTGTTCCGTTGATAAATCAACTGGCGGCGTGACGTGCCCCAAATTGGCGAAGGCCAATGTTGTTGGCAGCGGAGGCTGTACGATCGCATGCAGCGCATGAAGATTAGAGTACTTCACAACAACGTGACGAGCCAATTGGTAAATAGCCGATGACTCAAACCCCGAGCCAAAATTTCCTGTGCGCTCTGTCCGCTCGAAATTTGTTCAAAATCTAAATTCACAGCGCGGTAATTACCTCGTCGTTCAAAATTACGGTTAAATTACTTTCGATTCAGGTACAACTGATGCTCTGTTGTATTATAATCGTAAACATTCAACGTTCTGCCAGGTGCTCAAAATTCACCGTTCTTGGCACGATATATTTTGGCACGGTGAGTAATGGGCGCCAAGTTTCAAATTTACTGCTGCAGGTAGCCTGAGTAATATCCTCTGTATACATATGGTTTCGAAAAGTCTTTGAAATAGATGCGAGTATGGTGTAAAACCGGGCATAAATTAATCCCGAGAAAATCGTAGTGTTCGTAAAGAGGTAACCCGCCGCTGATAGAACTTCGGTGCGGGGGTGAAGCGAAGACGTGAGCGGGGGGGGGGGGGGGGGGGGGGGGGTGAGTAGTGTGTGGGGGGATCCCCACAGGTATGACGTCACAACGCACGCCTCCACTTATTTTAGTCTAGCTTCAAGCTTAATAGTGATCCGCTGGAAGTTGAGGGAACAAGAGGCAAATTCAGGTGCGGTTTAACCGGCGTTATAACCACGTCGTTCTGAATCCGAAGCCCACGAGAGCCAAGAGGACCAAGTGACCGAAGTGGCGGGCGTTTGTTCCTCATCGGAAGATCGTGGGATTGAGTTTCGGCGTTGAGCCTTAGTGATTTGTTTTAACTTAGGAACTAAAAGACAAAAAACGGTCAGTGAATTTGGTGAGAAAGTGAGTTAGTATTACATTGTTAATAATTTGGGTTGAGTTTCGCGCCCAAAACAGTGAGTGACAAGCGACTGTAGTTTGACAGTTGAAACTCTTCGAGTCTCGTTCTGATTTGCCGCCTTCGATCGAGCTTTCAGTTTGATCCAAATCGTTCGATCATTTGATTCTCGATTGTTTTCGAAATCTTATTTCTGTCTCCGTTTCTTTTTCTTCCAATCGAGCTCGATCGAAGTGCGGCAATATTTGAACTGGATAAACACAATTTTGATTTGGTACTGAGCGTTGTGAAGGTGGCGTAAATTTCGGGTTTAAGTATTTTTTGCTGATTTTCACAATTGTTCAACGTTATCGGATACCCGGTCTTATTTTTTAACAGAGTTTCGAGACTGTATACATCGAGGATTTTCGTCGAGAAACCGGACAAAAAAAAGAAGAAATTCTTATATTCTGTTTTTTGGATAACTTTGTGTAACACAACCGTTATCGATTAAAAAATACACATCTACGTTCACATGGTTTTTCGCCAGTGGATCATAGCAATGAATAATCCTTTCCTGCATATAATTTAATAATTAACTACTAGCTTCTATGCCTAAGTTCATTAATTTTAATTACAATCATCGCAGCGAAACGCCTTGCTAGGACATTTGAGACTGCTAACTTTATTTTTACGTACGTAGATACATAAGTCATTTACAGTAACACTAAATTTAGAAATTCGGGTCGAGGTACAAAGGTAACTTATCAAAATTATACCGATAATTAGAGCGCTCGGCCGTGCCATGGGAAATTTTTTTTTACGAATTCACTCGGAGAATTCGGAGAGGATTTTGTTTGAAATTTTTCGAATATATTTCCCAAGGCTCGTTAATATTTGCTCATACAGTCGACTGAATGCCTGCTAATTGAAAAAAAATAACAATTTTGAGTGGATAGGAAATACAATGAATTTGTAATCGATGTATCATCGTGCCATGTACGTATGAATAAAATAAAGTTGACGTAAATCTTGTCTGCCGTCTAGTCTGGCACACAAGCACACTGACTGAGTCATCTTAAATCCGCCTCTTGGCTTCGAAGATCCGGAGGTTCTACAGCGTTGAAGATATTCAAGTGGTCCAGTAGACAGACAGTATAGTCTTGTTGTTTGACTTCTCCTACCTATATATCCTGATCCTCCACGGTTCATAGGTTTTGAAAAATATGAGTCAAGCCTCGGACTTTTAGCTGTTCGTGAAGACTCCGGCTAATCCGCAGTTATCACTTCATTTCATTTCATTTCTCGCTTCGTTCCTCTTTACTCCGACCAGAAATGTGCTCACTCTTCCAGAGAGCGCTGACACACGAGAGTATTTTTAGATCTCTGAATCACTCCTGGCTCGCTAAGCCGAAATAGCTCATCACCGCAACCGCGACGAAGAGGCTGAAGATGACGACGACGAAGAAGAGGAAGAGGAAGATGAGGCAGACGAAGAATGGGGAATCTTTAAACTAATAATCCCAATATCATCAACGGTGACGAATCTAGTTCAGGAGGCCGAACAAAAATAAGAAAAACACAGAGAGGAGAATAAAAAGCTCGCGAATCTTTCTCGATGAATCATTATCCCATGTATTCAGGACGAGTTCGAAGAGTTATAAATATATTAGCTTGCGATGGACGAACTTGAATCTGCTGAATTCTTGAGTCGTGACCGTGGTCAGAGTTAGGTAGCTAGCTTTGCAAGGTCGGCAGCACTGGTCGCGGCCTCTCTTCCGATTCGATGTGATATAAACCACGGACGTCAGAGAGGAGAAGGAGAAGAACATCAGGCGATTTTGGATGTTCGTTTTTATTTTTAGACAAATTTATCGTCTCTCGTTATACATGATACACGGTAGATAAATTGCCTTGGCGTTTTTTCAAGGTGAATATTTTCCTTCTGTATCAATTTTTCACGTCGTATGAACTACGATTAATTTCTTGTCTGACTATACTCGCGCCTCTGCTACTTCTGATGATAACGGATGATTATTATACAGTAGAGAATCAGTGAGAAATGAAGATGGGGAATCGACTGTGAAAGATTCGCGGCAGGTATACAATTTCATAGATTCGCTGACAGACAGACAGCTTGAGCAACGTCAAATCGAGGGATTCGCGTGAGATGTATCGTTCAGCCTGGGATTTATATTTTCCAGATGCAATTTGGCGCCGGGGGGTTTCAGGTAAACGGTTTTCCTCACTGAGTCTTTGAGAAGTATAGATTTTAGAGTTTGTTGGTTCCTACGGCACCGCTGGGGTCTCAAGTCGCGCCAAATATAGCTTCGTAATGTAATACACACGAGACTGCCGAGACGACGAACCAAACGAACGCAGGAACGAAGGAACGAAGAAGCGAAGAAGTTAACGAACGAACGCGGAGGTGAAACGAAGGCTCGTATGCACGAAGGAGAAATCTAAGAGGTCAAAAATAACCCAGATACATTCACTGCGCACGGCCCGAACGTTGGCTCGTTCCGATTACGTTTTCAATGTGAGTAGTCGGAGCGTATAGCGGGACCGGAGCAAAAGATTTATTATTTCGTTTGCGCTTTCGCGTGGGCTCTGAGCTTATTAGTAGTAGAAACTTCAGAGAAAATAATCGTTTTAGGAAAGTATTTTTAGGCAAGTACCCCTCGGGGGTCTCCCGCCTCGCCACCTCGGTTTACCTCACGTTTCGAGCTCGCGCCCCATCTGTGCAGGGGCAGGGGGGGGGGGGGGGGGGGAGAATTACCTGGGAGGCAGGCAGTGCCGGGGGCGGAAAATAGACTGACTTGACCAATGTTTCCAGCATGTTTGTTTGAATTTCAATTTTACATTCCAAACTGTTATTATTAAATTAACCACCACGAGCTATCCACGAAACTATTTAAGAAAAATCGAGCAACGAAACGGAGATCGGCATGCTACGGGCCAGAGCTCGTATCTTCAAGCGCAGAAGGCCGTTGAAAGATAAAACAGCGTACTGTTTATTAATATAACTATCTCATACTGAGAAAAATTTTACCCCATTTGAAATTTCCTTCGAGTATTTTAGCGAAATTACCTTGTTTCAAATTTTTCTATTTTTTTTTTCTATCTTCCTCGGTATGGTTACTTATTTTTCTATTCGATATCTAGGAACTTTTGTACAGATAAATTCCGTTTATGACTTCGAGCGGTCAGGCTTCTTGTCAGCTCACGCACGTAAACTGTGATTTACTTAGTGATTTGAAAATTTCGTCTGTCTCGATTTCTACGGCGAAACCGTAAAGCCTCACAAGTGAATCCGGGCCGCTAAGTAGTTTTTTCTTTTGCCCCTTGTTTTTTTCTCTCGGTTTCGCGATAAGTTCTGTGAATTTTTCCGAGGCTCTCATGCAACAGTAATTTCGTTTTTTCGAGGATTGTAAACCGAACATCAACTGTCGGTCCATAAAATTGTCAATTATTTGTTATTTTTGAGTACAAATCACTAGGATTCCAAGCTCAAAGCGATTTTGAAAATTCAGATAAATTTACAAATCTTTTGTGCGAATATTCGCACAGATGAGTAAATCTGATCGAGAACTGAATAATTTATACAATACAGTAAACGCTTCAAATTTCTTTTTATACTACACATAATCGAATCGGCAACAAACGGAGATGTTTTTTGGTTTTTTTCATATATATTCATAGCATTTTTTATTAGACTTTCCATTGTACAATAATAAATAATTAGTAGAATGTTAGGAGTAAATAATGCATATGTACGATACTACTAATGTGATGTGTGATTTTTTTTTTTGTTCTGTTTCTTTTTTCTTTTCGTTTGACTTCTGTGTTCTTGTGTGTTTCGTGTATGCATGTATACCAGTAACGTATAAGAATATAATTTGAAATGACAAACTTTAGACAAACTATATGTATAAGTAAGAATTATCTTCGTGTGAATGAATAATAAATATATTATGATAAAATCGACGATTATTTGTATATTCTATACAGTAGCTTAGACTCATTGCGAGTATAATTATCTTCTATCTCGTTTCGAACCAAGAGACTCACTGCGGCTTCATTATTTTTTCGAATACAAGCCATGATTTTCATTCGGGGTTATCCAACACACACTTCTGGCGAGTTAATCTCTATTCGAAAAAATTATCAACGGCAAAGTACACGCGTACGATATATTATGCATACATTTTGCAAATACGTCTCACTTTTTTTTCTTATGCACCATATGTGTTACTATATTTCAAATTTACAATTATGTATGTATATATATTATATACAAAATACATATATACTTTGCTTTGTGATATACCTCGCGAGTAGATTAAAAATGTCTCATTGTCGGTTGTTGAATTATTATATATCAATGGTCGTATGATTCGAGATTGAATAATTCATAGTTTCGAGACGATCTTGAAAAATCATTTCTCTAAATAGCACCACCTTCACAAGTTTTATATCAGGTACCTTTTGTCGAGAATATACTATATTATATTTTCTTCTTTTGTTTTTTTTTTTTTTCTCTCTCCCTCTCTGTCAGAACGTTTCACATCCCCCGCTTGACAAATTTCACTATCTGAAGCTCTTCACCCAAAATTCTTCTCGCGAATTACACATATCTATATACCTACATGTATAATAAGATAATGGAGTTAGTACAAAAACTGCCCGAATTGCGTGTGATGATTAGGATGAAAGATATTACGTTAGAAAGCGAAGAAGACAACGAAAGAATAAATAAAAATTTACATTAAACGATGAATACATACTCATCACGTGAAAGAAAAATGAGAAAAAAAATACTAATAATCATAAAAACGAACGATGCGCTCCGATGGACAAAAGCAATCATAGCTTTCACGGTTATTCTTTGAAAAAGCCAACTAGATAAACTAAATGGCCAACTGTTCCCGATTTTATACCGTTCTGCAGGCAATCGCGTACATTTACTATACAAGCGTGTCGTCGGTGACACGTTCTTTTTTAGTATATATACATAGGATATTTGTTGCTTTTTTTTTTTTGATTTTTGATATTTTTTTTTTTTTGGGGTCGTTTCGTTTGGGTTTTGGATTAAGAATGAAGTTTGATCAGTTCTTACTTTTGACGATGAGCTTTGCAGAGGTTTCTACTGTTCCGGCAGACGTTGTTGCTCGGCAAGTAAATGTTCCGCTGTCTTCTTCGTAGGTTGTTGCAATCAGAAGCACGGCGTTGTTACCTTCGTGAATCATCTGCAATGGGGAATAAGTGAAAATTAAGAATTAATAATCGATATGAAAACTCGTTTATTTGTGTATCAATCAGCAGATGATTAACGAGACGAAAAAGTATTGAGAAATGAAGGAAGAACGTCTGGACGTCTGGTTCAACTGCTTTCGTATGTATACTCCACTCTAACACGTTTGATATTTGAGAGTTTTTTTTTCAGTGAAAAAGAAATGGAAAACTCACTTGAAAATCGGGCGATTGTGGGATGAGAGCGCCTTCGCGGTACCACTGAATCGTTGGCTTCGATTTCGGTGGTGAAACCTGAGTTTTGAACTGAGCGGGTTGTCCCTCGTTCACGATTTGGTCCTTCAGCGGCGTAAGTTTCGGCAATACGTCAGTGCTATCGGGAGCTGCAAGTGAAAACGGAATCGCAATTGATTAGGGAGAAAATCACTTCTCTCTCACGCATGAGCAAATGGCAGATTCCGTGAATATTAATCCTCGTAGTACATCCGCGAAAATTTCACGACGTGTCATATTTACCGAGAACTCTGAGGTTCGCCGAGGTGGTCACTTCTCCGGCCGGGTTCTTAGCGATGCATTTGTAGACGCCTTCATCTTCTGGAAATGCCTCCGAAATTCTCAGAGTGCAGACCTCGCTGTCCTTCTGCATTTGGAAGTACTTCGAAGGCTTGATCACCTGAAAAAATTGTGCAGGACGTTCAGTTTGTGTCAGGGATTCGGAAATCTTCAATTTTCACTCCGGATTCTTAATCGGTAGCCCAAAAAACCGGAGAATCATGTATCTCGTGAAATTCGGAGCGTAAATTCGGAACAAATGAAACGATCGAAACTCAAATTTGTTCCATTTACCTTGTCCCCTTTCTTCCACTGAACAGTCGGTGCTGGTTTTCCAGAAATTCTGCATTTGAATGCAACCGCAGATCCCTCCTTGATGGTCTGGTCCTTCAACGGTTCGGCAACGAACGGTGCTTTTTCGGCACCGGGTGTAGTTGGCTTCGATGGTTTTGTCGGCGACGACGGCGTCTGAACAGTACATTCACCATCGCAGCGAGCCTCTCCGGCTTTATTGATAGCGACGCATTCATACTTTCCAGCATCTTCGGGCACAGTTTCCAGGATCAGAAGTGTGTAGACATTGTCCTCCTCCAAAGTCTTGTAGCGAATATCGGCTGTGATTTTCTTTCCGTTCTGAAAATGGCATCGGAAGTTCTTTTATCCAGATTTCGGATTAGCTATGGAGTAGAGAAATGTTGATCGATGTGAGAATTTTTCTTACCTTCAGCCAGTAGACATCGAGTGGTTTGGTGCCAGAAATTTTAGCATCAAATCGTGCAAGCTGACCACTTGGTACCGTGGTGCTCTGAATCGTTGTGAGGAAGCTTGGTGGCACAAGGCCTCCTCTTCCAGGTTGTCTCCTGCGTTCTTCAACAACGAGATTAGCACTGCACTTGGCTTTTCCACCACGATTTTCAGCAATAACTGAGAAGACACCTGAATCTTCCATGAAGACCTGGCGCACAATCAGCACCGACTTTGTGCTGAAGGTGTAAATCTGAAGATCGGATGAATTCTGGATGGGAAAATCTTCGCGGTACCATTTAATCGTTGGAAGTGGATCGCCGTCGAATTCCACTTCGAATCTTGCCTGCTCTTGCTCGAATGCTCTGCACGGTTGAATCTTTTTGGTGAAAACTGGCGGCGTTGAGGGTTTCACTTGGCCCTGAACAATTCGCTCTTGAATTTTTCCCTTGTGCTCGACCTCCGTGGTTTCGGTTGCTGTTATCTTTCTCGTTATTTCCAGATCGCCCTTAACTTCTTTCTGCGTCTGTTTTTGTTTCGCGACGTGCACCTCACGACCATGAACTGTTGATTCGGAAGGTTCTGGGGGATGTCTGCCGTCGACTCTTTGGTTATCGATCTCAATCTGGGAGAGGAACTGGCCCTTGATTTTTTTCGGTGGAGCTTGAGTCGGCTCTTGTGGCTGAGCTTGTCTGCAAATCGAGAAACGATCGTTAGAGTCGAAGAGATTTTTTCATGCTCAAAAAAAAAAAAAAAAAAAACTGCACGATTTTCCTCTACTTACAGATTTTCTTGATACTTTTGTGCCATTCCCTTGGCCATGGAATTTTCGACCAGCTTATCACCAGGGATGGCAAATTGATGGGTGTTTTCTCTGAGCCTTGTTTCCTTCAGCACTTGCTCCTCCTCGAGGTTCATCAATTTGTTGTAGTAATCCTCGTTCTTCTTGGTTTTCACGGATTTTTGCCATTCGGTTTCTGGCTCTTTGTATACCTTCTGGGTCAAGTGATCCGTCGCGATATCGACGCCCTGCGAAACCGTCTGGTGTCGCTCGTCGAAGACACGTTCCAACTCAGTGTCCTGACGGTCCGTCTGGTACTGAGTCAATCCGTAATCGTACCACGCTAGGGAAAACACATGTTAGCCACACTCTGCCTAATGATATAGGCTTTTTCACACCTCCTGCGCTCAAGTATCAGTTGGTGTAACAATGCATGCCCAGCAACATTCCGCAGTACGATGTAGACGGTGACATTTAATCGTGGGAGATACGACACGGTATATTCCATTCGAAACAATAAATTATGCAAATTGATATCCCGATCAAGCCAGCTGTTTTCCGAAACTTGAAATATGGAAGGCATTTTTTTTTCACCGATTAATAACGATTTCAGATCAACAGGTTGGCTTGATCTTCGGTGTACCACGATCAGGCAACTTTTACTTAAACTCAAACAGTTTTGAGCCCTGCTCACAGTTCCAGTAATCGAAATGACACAGGTCGTCGGTGTTGATCGACGATTTATCGAGAAACGAATGAGAGGGTGGGGCAAGGCATAATTGGACGAGGTGACGGGCATATTGGAGAATATCGAAACATGGGGAACGTAGCGGAGAACAGAAAATGATAACAAGACAAAAACTACAAACAATAATACTATAAAGTCGAAGAAAAAAAGAAGGTACAAAGTAACAGAAAACTACGATAAATTACCGAAGAATTTTGATATTTTTATAACCATACCTTACGGATCCCTCAGGGATTTTTTCCTGAGCAATGCGTGAAACGAAGGTTGAAGATATAATCACTGTTAGCCGAAATCATATTTCGTAAGTTTCGTTCCTTGATTCCCAAAGCACGATATCTGGTGGTCGTCCACTCGCCGAAGCAGTAGAAGAAGTTGGGAATTTGGGAAAGGATTTTCTTGTGTGTAAATGGGAAACGGAGTTATTGAAAGTGATCAGAGTAGGTGTCGAGTATTTTCTGCCTTTCAATTTCTGTTTCAATTGAGCGAATGTGTCGTGCTAATATATACAGGGTGACACATTTTTTAAATCGTTTATTCTCGAGTTCACGAGATATCAAAGATGAAACATGAACCTTGAATTGCAAACAGTTATCTGCTCGACTGAGCGGTATTTCACAAGTTGGAAGTTCATCGTTTCGTGCAAATACAAGACCGTCGACCCTGTATACATCCGCGATAGATCTCTTCCGTGACTTTAGATACGTGAATATATGTTGTGGACGTGCGCTGTTGTGTGTTGGCTGCATTTGTGTGCGTATCAATTTATAATTTTGAGACCAACCACTAATCGAAATAACTTGCGCGATTCGGAAGGTGTAAGAAAGCTCTGCTTGTAGTTGAAATTCAAAAATTTCCAAATCTGCTCAAATTCGGTAAGCAAAGGTTCCTTGCCCATCCGAGTCGCGCGCAACTTTGCAGGAACGGCCAGGCCTCCGGCTCCGTTGAAATTTCACGAAACTTACGCCTTGGTGAATTCTTGAGCACGCCGCGGTAATCGTCGGTACGCGGCTTGACCGTCAGGGTTGTCTCAGTGCGAACTTCTCCTACAGAGCTGCGAGCGATTACTTCAACAGTTCCATGATCGTATTGCCTAGTCTTGGGAATGTCCAAGTGGTACATTCCGTCGTAGGTCAGCTTGTAGCGAGCTCCCTAATTAAAGCGGATTTCAAATTAGAGCCCGAACGAAAGTCAGGCGACGAAAATTCACGCGAAAAGAAGATCAATGAAGAGATAGACTCACGTTGAAGACAGTGTGTCCATTGATCAACCACATCACGCGAGGTTTCGGGTGTCCAGTAACACGGCAACAGAATCTTGCCCAGTCGCTTTCCTCGACCGTGACTGGCTCTGGCTTGCTCACAAATGCTGGCGGAGCGCGCGGCTTTTCGTCCTCACCTTCCTCTTCGGGAACACTGTTTCCAAAGTGAAAGAATTGATAGTGGAATTGGATCTCATTGCGAAACTGCTTCAGTGGGGGAAAAAAAATACTCACACTTGCCAAGCAGCTTCCATTTCTCTGATCTTCTCGATACTCTTCATTCCCTTTGGTAATTGGGATTCGTATATGATTCCAGGTTTACCAGCTGTTTTAATGACAGCCCTAGTTTCATCCGTACCGTAGAGATTTGTCGCTCTGCACAAGTATTCCCCGCTGTCCTCCGGGTACACCCAGCCGAAGTTCATCGCAACATAACCGAAGTCGTATATTGGAGTGAACCTGTTCTTATGCGGCAGAGGTTTTCCGTTATAGAACCATTCCACCTTCATGTTGGGATCACCGACCGGAGCCAACTGGCACTCGAATTTGGTGTCGTTCATTTCAATCAGCTCAGTCTGGTCCTTGATTTGGGTAACGAAGCGAGGTGGCTGCTTCTTGTCAGCGTCGTACAAATCATCTTCGGTCAGATGGACTTCGGAAGTATACTTCTTGATCGTTGCTTCCATCTGCATCAGAGCTTCCGATCTCTTCATGCCTCTTGGCACTTGATTTTGCAGAATGATGCTCGGCAATTCTGTACAGCAGAAACAGACAAGATTTAGAGGGATCTGACAGAGAACGAGGGAAGAAAATACGTTGAGACAACAAGTGAAGAAACTTACTCTTGCAGGAAACTGATGCCCTGGTAGTGTCTTCTCCAAGATCATTGATAGCTTTGCAAACGTATTCACCAGAGTCTTCAGAATATACGTATAAGACGTCCATAGAGACGAATCCCATATCGTAGGTGGTTCTGTATCGATGTCCAGCTGGAATAAGTTTTCCATTCCTGTACCACTCGATTCGTAGATTTGGATCGTCCTTCGGCTCCACACGGCACTCGAACCTCACTGGTTCGGACTCGTCAACAGTTGCGGATTTGATCTGCGTGATGAACTTCGGTGGTTGACGGGGCGCGTCTGCTGCCGGTGCTACGCTCACTGGTCCACGTTCCAGCTCCTTCAGTTTCTCCGCGCTCATGCCGGACGGCAATTGCGTATCGTAGTCGATGGTTTTCTTGTCTGTTAATATTAACGACGAAATAGGGAAATAGCTTATAGAAAGAATCTCGGATACGGAAAAGAGATTAGAATAATTGACAAATTCTTTACTCACTCCTGCATATGATGGATGCTTTGGTAGTAGCGGATCCCCATTTGTTGGTTGCTCTGCAAACGTATTCACCGCTATCCCTGGCGTAGGTGTACGACAAGTCCAGAGAAATGAAGCCAAAGTCGTTGATCATGTGAACACGGGATCCAGTGGCGAATGGCCTCCCATTGTGGAACCAGTCGATACGCATGGTGGAATCTCCCACTGGTTCTACGCGGCAGTCGAAGTGACTTGGTCCAGCCTCTTCGACCTGGATGTCCTTGAGCTCGACAGTAAATCTCGGTGGATTCGGTTTCTCGTCCTCTGCAAGTATTTCCTCTTGTTTGTGGAGCGATTCTTCTAGCTTCTGGATGCTCTCCGTGCCGCTCCTGAAGTTCGTTGGCAGTTGCGGTTCCAAAATAATTCCTTGGCGACCTCGAACTTGAAGTTTGCACGATACTGTAGCCTCTCCGTGCCTGTTTGTAGCTTTACACGTGTACAGCCCAGAGTCCCGTTGGTAGCAGTTGGCTACCTCCAAAATAACGAATCCAAAATCGTGGATAGTCTTGATTCTGGATCCAGCCAGAACGGCCTTTCCATTGTGATACCATTCGACTCGCATACTCGAGTCGTTCACCGGCTGGAGTCTGCATTCGAAATGTGCTAGAGAGTTTTCGCCCAGCGTTAAATCAGACGGCGTTGTAATGAACTCCGGTGGTTTGCCAGTATCGTCGTCAGGGCTTGGCATGCCCGGCTCATTTCCGAGACCTTCCAGTTCTGCGATCTTATCGATCGTTCCTTCCATCCCCTTCGGCAACTGAGACTCCAATATGATGTTCCGTTTTCCTGTGCATTTCAATGAGCACGTTGTCACTGCCTCGCCATAGTCATTCGAGGCGCGGCAACTGTACTCTCCGGTGTCCTCGGGGTATATTGGAGATATCTCAAGAATGACAAATCCGAAATCGCAGAACGTACGGAACCTTGATCCAGTACGCAGAGGTTTTCCATTCCAGAACCATTCGACCTAGAAACAATTTGAATGGTGAGATGTATCAGAGATTCTGAGGGATCGAAAGTAACGATTGATACGCTAACTGATTTAGGTGGAAAATAAGTTACCTTCAGTTTTGGATCGTCAGTGGGTGTGAGTCGCGCTTCAAAGTGTGCACTTTCTCCTTCACGGAGACCGTCGATGTTGCTCAGAGGAACAGTGAAGACCGGAGCTTTTCCGCGTTCTTCGACAGTCTTTTCGTCCTTGGTGCGAACCAAAGAATCTTCGAGAGTCTGGATCTTTTCAAGTCCACCTTCCATTCCCTTTGGTAGTTGAGAGTCAAGTATGAGATTAGCCTTGGACAAACATCTCAGCGTTGCCTTGGTAGAGTCTTGACCGTATTTATTGACAGCTCTGCACTCGTATTCGCCAGAGTTCTCTTCGTAACAGTACAAGATATCCAAAATGACGATACCGAAGTCGTGGAAAGTTCTGTAACGATGACCATGCGGCAGTTTCTTGCCGTTGCAATACCACTCCACAACAAGATCAGGGTCTGTTACCGGAGTAAGTCTGGCCTCGAAGTGAGCAGATTGTCCCTCGACGAGTTTTGTAATATTTGAAATCTGCGTGATGAACTTTGGTGGTTCCGCCACCTGCGCTGGAGTGGTAGCAGCTTGATCGGCGCCGTAGCTTTCGAGTTCGCGAATACGAGCGAGAGAGTCCGGCTGCAAGGAATCTAGATAAACGCCGCTTCTTCCGAAGCACTTTATCGTAGCTTTCGTGTAATCTTCGCCAAATTTGTTGCTTGCTTTGCAAACGTATTCGCCGGTGTCGTGGGACATCACACCAGCGATGTCCATGACTACGAAACCAAAGTCGGATACCATCTTGAAACGGGATGAGTGCCTGAGTGGTTGACCGTTGTGGAACCATTCCACCTTCATGTTTGGATCACCGACTGGGATCAGCGTGCATTCGAAGTGCACAGATTGTCCATCCTTGAGACCTTCCAGAGACTGGATCTGGGTCGTGAACTTCGGCTTTTGGCCCTTCGATTTATCCACGCATTCAAGATTGACGCTGATCTCAGCCTTGCCCCATTTGTTGGTGGCTCTGCAGGTGTAGGTACCAGAATCTTCGATCTTAGTACCAAGGACTTCAAGGACCACCATGCCGAAGGCGTACACGGTCCTAGTTCTGTGACTAGCATCTAATTGTTTGCCATTGTAGAACCATTCGACGACCATAGTTTGATCACCGACTGGGGTCAGCGAGGCTTCGAAATGTGCGATTTCGCCTTCCGACAAGTTTGTCAAATTTTCAAATTGCGAAGTGAATACCGGTGGGTGTCCTTCATCGCCTGCGACAGCAGCGCCTTCTGGTTTCTTCAGAGACTCCTCGAGGTCCTGGATGGCTTCCAATCCTTCCTTGCCTTTAGGATGCTGCGATCTTTCGATGACATTTTCTTTGGTAGAGCAGTAGATGGTCGTAGAAGTGAAAGCTTCGCCGGCCTTGTTGAATGCCTTGCAGGTGTAAATTCCAGAATCTCTGTCATATACGTCAGTGAGGTCGAGCGTTACGAAGCCGAAATCGCTAGTCATCTTGAAACGGGCACCGTGTTCGAGTACTTTACCGTTGAAGTACCATTCGATCTTCAAATTAGGATCCTCTTTAGGTTCTACCTGTCCCTCGAGGTGAAGTGGTTCGGACTCGCCGAGTTTGAACTCTGGTTGAAGAGGCACGATCCAGATTGGTTTCGGGAACTCGTGTTCCGGGCCGGAATCTTGTCGCTGGTATTTGGAGAGGAACGCGTCTTCAGCTTCCTTAACTTTCTCGAGCCCAGCTTGGCCCTGAGGATGTTGAGTTTGTAGATAGATGTTCTGCTTGCTAGTGCATTTCAGGGTGCCAGTCGTCTGCGCAGTGCCCTTAGAGTTTGTTGCCTTGACGGTGTAGAGTCCAGAGTCCTCCTCGTAAGCGTGGTTGATGTCCAATGCCACGTAGCCAAAGTCATAAGTTGACTTGAACCGGGCGCCAGTTGGAAGTGGCTTTCCATTAACGAACCACTCGATCTTCATGGTCGGATCTTTCGAAGGTTCGACGTTACATTCAAAGTGAACATTATCTCCCTCTTTGCACTCTACGTTGTTCAAGTGCGTGATGAAGACCGGCTCTTCGTAGACAGTGTCAGGCTGCTCGCTGCTGGAGACGATCGGTTGTTCCAAAGCATCGATCTTAGGCAGTGCTTCGGGGTGGAGAGTGTCTCCCAGCAGCCAATGGCGATCGTCGATCTTCAGAGTACAAGTGGAGACAGCCTCGCCCAGTAAGTTTGTAGCTTTACAGGTGTAAATCGCAGAGTCATCGGCGCGAACACCATTGATGGAGAGTGTGACCAGACCGAAGTCGAAGGTACTGCGTAGACGTGTACCGGTCTGTAGTGGAACTCCGTTCTTGAACCATTCAACGCGAAGATTGGGATCGGCTCTAGGCTCGACTTGAGCTTCAAGATACACGTGCTGGCCCTCGGTAAGTTTGTCGTAGCTCTTGAGATGCGTTGTGAAGACTGGAGCCTGTTGAGGTGTCGTGTCAATGAACATTTCTGGAACCTTGTTCATCTCGGCTTCCTTCAGCTGAATCTTCTGCCAAGCTTCGGGCTGTATAGAATCGCCTACGATGTTTGAGCGGGCCTTGACCTTCAGAGATATCGAGGATACTGCTTCACCCGATTTGTTGATTGCCTTGCAGGTGTAAACTCCTGAATCTTCAGGTATCACTTTCAGGATATCCAGAGTCACGAAGCCGAAATCGTGAGTCACGTGGAAGCGAGATCCTGGAAGAATAAAGCCGAACAAATTATTGCTTGATCATTGAATTATGGACGGCTATTCGAATCACGAACCTTTTCACAATTCGAGCCAATACAATTTTACAACCAACGCTAGTAGCGAGAATGATAAAAGCCTAGTTCTAATCAGGCGTGGGAACTGTGCAAAAACTATGTGCCGCAGAATCCCATCGCACGCGTTCTACAGGAATGATTTGCAGACTAATTACTGGCAGGTATATGAGATTATAATTCTCACACACGTGTGATAAATAATGTGCAATATCTTTTCCCCACCACCTTTTCAATCTACGTTATACGATTATTGTACCTGGTGGTTGTGTATTAAGAAAATATCCGAATTCATCTGAAATTAAGCAACATAAGATACACGATTAAGCACACGAAACACACAAACATTAGTAGCGTATGTAATCACTCGAAGCTTCGCACGAGACAGGAAACATCTCTTACCCATCTTTAGTTCAACGCCATTCACGAACCACTCGAATCTCAAACTCGGATCTCCAACGGGGACAACTCTGCATTCGTAATGCGCAACTTGACCTTCCCATAACTCGGAAGGACCACTGAGAAGCTGCGTGAAGATTGGCTTGTCGAAAATTCTTTCCGGTTCGTCGGGACGGGTTGGTCCTTTGTCAGCCTCGAGCTGAGCGATTCTTTGCTGAGCTTCCGGATGCTGTGTCTCCAGTTGGATGTTGGCCTTGGCTGTTGGGTGGTCAGGTAAAACATATGATAAAAATTTGGAGAAACAGCTGTCATACATTCCGGACAGCGGCCATCCCTTACGGAAAAAAACTATCGGCAACGTGGGAGCTCATACTACCGGAGCGCTGGTGGGATAGACACTCCGATAGTGATTTCGCGCACTGGAGGGTGGGTTAGTGTTTACACTGCAGCATCGACTGGGGGCACAGACAAAAATAAACTGGAAGAATGAGTAATTTGGAAAATCTAGGATTTATTGACAATAAATATAATCGCATAAAATCCGTTATACTAGCAGGGCAGGGGGGCAATTCGGTTTTATGTTCTTGACAAATGGCTGCGCAATAGCGCCAACTTGCTTGGTCTATGTGAATGATTTTATAGCTACAAGCATATATAGCACTCGATGTTTCACTGACGGAGTTCGATGCACTCGTCATCAAGAGAAATGCCTGTCAGTTTTTCCTATAGAATGATGTCATGTGACTAGTGGACTGTCACACCTCCCGATATTGCAAATTGACGGTCATAGTGCGCACTACCGACGAATATTGCTCTCTAACAGTTGTACTATTGGCTGGAACAATACATACTGCTGAAGGATGTTGAACCACATCAGTTACACTATTGACTCAAATATATTTCGTACTATTCACCCGAATAGTATCGTGCGCTACTCGTAATTACGACTGCACTGCAATAGTTACTTTTGGTATGTCAATAGTTTTTTTCCTCGAGGGTAAAGGGGCCACGGGGAATGACTCTCGAAATAGTTTACTCACTTCTAATTCTCATCGAAGCAGTAGTCACAGCCTCACCCAACGGGTTAGAGGCTCTACACATGTAGACACCTTCGTCTTCGTCGCGAATGTGCGAGATATCCAATGACACGTATCCAAAGTCGTGAACCTTGGTGATGCGAGAGCCTGGAAGACGAATTGGACGGAAGGTAAAATAGCAGGGCACCTAAAGAACGGCACCAAGTTTCTTTTCAAATTTTTACTCCTAACTGAAAACTCACTTGTCTCGAGTGGCTTCTCGTTCCTGAACCACTCGACCTTGAGAGTTGGGTCTCCCACAGGAATCAACCTGCACTCGAAGTGAGCGGTTTGTCCTTCGGGTATAGCGTCGATGTTTTGAAGAGGTTGAGTAAAGACGGGTCGTTGTCTAGTCTGGGGTTCAGGTACGTCCGGCCGCTTCCATGGCTGTTGAGCTTCGAGTTCACGGATTTTATCCATGCCCTCTGGTCGCTGAGAGTCCATAATAATTCCTTCCCTTGGAATGACTTTGAGATTGATGGATGACACGCATTGTCCAAGGCCATTGATAGCACGGACAGAATATTCTCCGGCATCTTCTGGCACGGAGTGACCGATGTCCAGGGCAACGTATCCGAAGTCGAATGTGATATGGAAACGTGAGGCAGATGGGAGTGGCTTTCCATTGTGGAAGAACTCAATACGCAGATTAGGATCGTGCAACGGTTCAACCTGGCATTCAAAGTGAGCAGTTTGCCCTTCGTAGATCTCCGTTGTTCCCTGGAGAAACGAAGACGGCGATGTATAATCACAAGAACAGATGGCAAGTAATTATGAATTTCTACGTTCTAGTTAGTAAATCGGAAAGAGACTTACCCTGAGCTCTGTGATGAATCTCGGTGGACTGACAGCAGGCTCTTCGACCTCCAGACGAGCGGGATGACCTTGAGCTTCAAGTTCTCGAATCTTTTCAAGACCGTCGGGATGTTGACTGTCAAATAAGATGCTGCGGCGTGCTGAAACGAGAAGAACGGCGTTCACAATTAACGTACTCTGAAGACTCTCAGAGCAAACTGAGTACGCTGGTAGTAATTGGGACGGAATGGTAAGGGTCCTGAATCTATATGATTTGATAATGCTGATGAAACTCTGGCTAACATTGTTGCAGACATTGTACAGTACATCATCGGTGACCTCCGTCATGAAATATGGAGTCCGAATTTCTTTCACTCTTCCGTTTAGCTGCGTTCTGATTTTTGCCATCGAGGTTCGAACCTTGTCTGCAGTTGCAAAGAAATCCAGGTCTTGAACATTGAACTCCATCGGCCGAGCACTTGCAGAAATAATTCCTGAGTTTCCACTTGAGAAAGTTTTCGTGAGCTTCGGCAATTCTAGTTTTTTTATCTACTTCCGTAGTATCGCCGGTACCGGGACATTTACACAATATTCCACGACCGGTACATCGGACATGATCCTTTTCGCACTTGCAGAAATAATCCGAAATCCTGTCTCGCACAGCATCAACTGGGAACCGAATTTTTTTCGTCGGGTTCACTGAAGATTTTGACAACTTTTTCCGATCTTCGGTACTCTTTCGCGTCGAGGATGAGTTTTCAGCCTCCGCTGATCCAGAGTTATGATTAGTAATAGATTTTAACGAGGCTACCGCTGACAGACGCTGCGCAACATTCCCTTCCGGTGGACGAGGGGAACTATTTCTTCGGGAAATATGTGGTGATATGTTTTCTACGGCGGTAAGCGGGGAAGCGTTTTCCTCGATGTTCGCTGGATCTTTAGGCTTACGTTTTCTGCACTTGGTTTTTTTCCGAGTTTTATTCTCAGGACCACAATTACGCTTCCGTCTCACAGTTTGTGATTCAACATGCATTGAGGATAGTCGAGGTGGACTGAGAGAATCTTCTTGTTGATGGTCGGCTTCGGTCTCAGAATATCGTTGAGAATTGTCCCGATTGTGGATCGAACTGAGGAGTCCCTTCCCTGGATCTTCTTCTCTGAACATCGAGTATCGTTCAGAGTTCTGTCGGGCCTCAGAGTCTCCTATGGGCTGAGAATGTCGTTCGGAGTATTTTCCATCCGCATTCGGATAACTAGTCTGTTCTAGACTCGGAAATTGTGTTCCGAAAGGTACTAGACGTTCGTTTTTACAATATCCAACGTTTCTGCCATTAGGATTAGGATACGAAGCATGAGCGTCGTATGGTGCATTTTTCTGGATACAATAACATCGTAACTTCTTATTCCCAGCTAGATTCATAGATTTGGTAGTCTGTTCATCAGATCTAAAGCTCCGTTGCTCTGGCTCAAGGTTCCCACGTGATGCTAAATATTTTGGATCGACGGTATCGTTTTCTCCACAGTATAATCCGCCGCTTTCATAGGTTCCTAATCGTTTGCCGGGTAATGAAGGACGTTTCTTTTTATCGGCGAAAGGGAATTGCCGATCAGCTGCAGGTAGGAAACTGGGAGAGAATTGTGAGACCGGACTGGTGGAGGGTTGCCGGGAACGGGGGAGAATTTCTTTGGGAAATTGGTTATCCTCGCAGAATCGGACACACCGCGGAGGTAGGCAGGGTTCTTCTGGGTTTGCTGGACAATCATGACGCACGTTTCAGTTTAGGATAGGACAATTGATTCGTCGTACAATCCGCGTAAGCTATAATGTTCTATTGCCAAAAACTAATGCTCGTACTTACAGGCAACTTTGATGGTGCAGGTATTCACCGCCTCGCCAGCCAGATTAGTAGCTTTGCACATGTAGGTACCAGAGTCTTCAGAGTAGGTGTACAAAATGTCAAGAGCCACGTAGCCGAAATCGTGAGTCGTACGGAATCTGTGTCCGGTCTTGATGGCCACTCCGTTTACGAACCTGATAAAATAAACGAAGATTAAGACATCCGAAATCGTGAAACGTACAGATCAAAGTATCACTCGCGATTCCAGTACTAAACTTCATTGGACTATTTTTTGCAGTACTTATAGAAACGAAATCGGGATTATGCTCACCATTCTATCTTCAGATTCGGGTCATTTATAGGCTCAACACGACATTCGAGATGAGCGTGTTCGCCTTCCTTGAGATGATCCAGATTGTTGATTGGCGTAAGGAACACCGGTTTCTGGTGGATAATTTCCTTCTCCGCTTCCTGTTTCACTTCCACGGTCTCCAGCTCGCGGATCTTTTGCAAACGCTGAGCGTCCAGGGTGTCGAGACAGAGGCCTTGCTTGGCTGTTAGCAGACGAAAGTGTTCAATTTTGTTGTTTTTTACATTGTTTTCTCGCTGAATTTCTCATTAAAATTAACGTGCAATATAATTGAACCTCCAAATTTTGAAATCATTCATAGTATATATATATACTCATCGATTTTGACAGACGTGCTAGTCAATTTTTTAAACCGATAAGCTTCAAGTTCACGCGGCAACTTTCCGCAGCGCAATGCAGGGTGGCATTTTTCTTTCACTGGGAAAATCCTCACAGAAATATTCAGCAATGTATGAAAAATGGTTTTTGCAGTTACTCACAGTCTACAGAAATTACGCAGGTAGTCACTGCCTCTCCAACAGCATTTCTCGCCTTGCACATGTAGGTGCCTGAATCCTCTGGATAAGCGTACAAGATGTCCAAAGCGACGAATCCGAAGTCGTAGGTAGTCTTGAACTTGTGACCTTGAGGGACGGGTCTACCATCTCTGTACCATTCGACGACCATCGTTGGATCGTTGACAGGGGTCAAGGTCGCTTCTAAATGAGCGTTTTTGCCCTCTGGAAGATGTTCGACGTTCTTCAAAGGGCGCCCAAACTTCGGCCTTTCGGCAATAATCGCGTCCTCGTGGGCGACACGCTTGTAGCGGGAGTCGTCTTCAAGGTACTGAATCTTCTGCAAAGCACCTTCGTGCTGAGTGTCGCTGATGATCGATGCGCGAGCTGGAGAACATTACATCGAACGAAATGTCAATCAATACATGTGATTTTTTAAACTGCTAATGTAAACTTGACGAATGTCCCGAAGTTATACACTTACACTTGACGTCGAGATTGATGGAGCTTTCAGCTGATCCAAGTTTATTCGTAGCTCTGCAGGTATAGGTGCCAGAATCTTCGGCTAAAACACTCAGCACATCCAAGGCCGCGAATCCGAAGTCGCAGGTTGTTCTGTACCTGTGTCCGGTAGATAATGGTTTACCGTTGTGGAACCATTCGACCTTCATGTTCGGGTCGGGGTAAGGTTCGATGCGGCATTCGTAATGCGCACTTTGGCTTTCAACAAGGTTTGTCGGTCCATTAAGGTGCACGGTGAAGGACGGCTTTTCCTTTACGGCAATATCTTCTTCCTCCTGACGCTGGTATTTGCTGGTGTCTTCCAGAGCCTGGAGCTTAGACAATGCACTTTCGTGCTGCGACTCGAATTGGAGGGCTGCCTTAGCTGTCCATACGAAAATATAAATGTATAAGAAATTCCATCACTTGTTGCTTATTTTGGTTCTTTACTCGTGATATCCAATTATTAGATACTCACATTGGACGAACATGGTTGCCGAAGTAACGGCTTCGCCCAGGTCATTGACGGCACGGCACGTGTACGAGCCGGAATCTTCAGGGTTCACGTATTTCATGTTCAGTGCAACGTATCCAAAGTCGTGCATGGTCGTTACTCGATTGGCTGAAAAAGTTCACAGTATGAATAAACAAATGCCTTAGCTCCAATCCGAAGGGAAATAAATTTCAGATGCTGATCTACTTACAGGCAGAAATAGGTACGCCGTTGCGTAGCCATTCGACCTTGAGTCTAGGGTCTCCAACGGGAATAACGCGAGCCTCGAAGTGTGCTGCTTGGTTTTCTGCAACACGTAGATCCTTGATTGGCATTGTGAAAACTGGAGCTTGACTGACAGTCTCTTCCTGCACGCTCTTGCGCTGATAGCGGGATGAATCTTCGAGGTGTTGAAGACGCTGCAGCGCCTCTTCGTGCTGCGATTCCATGTAGATAGATTTTTTGGCTATGCAGATAAAAACCGTGTGACAGTTGACGAATGTATACGTAGAATTTAATTCGAACAGATTATACCGATCGATTGATGGACATTTACTCACAGTGTACGACTGCAGACGCCGAAGTGATGGCTTCTCCAATGGCATTTCTAGCGCGACAAGTATATGTTCCCGAGTCTTCCGGGTATGCGTACATGATGTCCAGTGCAACGAATCCAAAGTTATTGGTTTCGATGAATCTGGAACCAGCTTTGACTGGTTTGTTGTTATGGAACCATTCGACTTTCATCGATGGATCGGAAACCGGTATGAGACGACAGTCGAAGTGGGCTCGTTGCCCTTCCTTGATTTCAACATTTTTCAACGAGCTGGTGAAGATCGGTGCCTGCGTTGTAGTTTCGTCGACTAATTCTTGTCTTTGGTACTTCGACCTGTCTTCGAGGTACTGGATTTGTTGAAGGCCAACTTCGTTCTCAGTATTCGTCAGGATTTGGGCTGTTGAACGACAGCTTAGGGTGCATACCACCTCGTCGCTTCCAACCAAATTAACGGCACGGCAAGTATAATTACCAGAATCTTCGGCTATCAAGTCAATTACGTCCAGGGCAACGTAGCCGAAGTCGTGAATGGGGCGGAATCGGTGTCCTGGAAAAAAGATATAGAATTTTCAAAAACCGCACGCTGCGAATGTCAGTTGGGTATAAATTTCGCGGTTCCGCGATATCGAGAACGCAGGAGAAAACGATATTTCACGACCGTTCTTCTATCGAAGTGCGTACCTATGGTTACTGGACGGCCATTCTTGAACCACTCCACTTTAAGATTAGTATCCGTAACAGGTTCGAGCTTGCATTCGAAGTGAGCGTGTTGTCCCTCGCGCAGGTTCTCCTGGTTTTTCGGTTTCGTCACAAATCTGGGCTTCACTTTAACAACTTCGTCGACAAGTTCGTTTCTCTTGTATCTAGACGCGTCCTCGAGGTATTGTATTTTTTCCAGGCCTTCCGGATGTTGGGTTTCAAGCATCAAGTCCTTCTTTGCATGAACGCGGACAGAGCACGAAGTGACAGCTTCACCGAGCTGATTGCGAGCTTGACAAGTGTAGACGCCAGAATCCTCAGGATAAACGCCCAGAATGTCCAGAGCGACGTAATCAAACTCGTAGGATGGCCTGAACCGATGTCCAGTGGTGACTGGACGGCCGTTGACGAACCATTCAACGCGCATGGTCGAATCTCCAACCGGCTGGAGACGGCACTCCAAATGAACGTTAGTCAGTTCAACAGTTTCAATGTTATGCAGAGCTCTGGTGAACTGGGGTGCCTGCATAACCGTAACTTCCTCTTGTTGAGTTCTGCGGTATCTCGACGCGTCTTCAAGCATCTGAATCTGTTCCAAGGACTGTTCATTTTGGGAATCGGTGACAATGTCCGATTTTCCGATTATCCTGACGCAGGCTGAGGTGTGAGCGGTTCCCAGATGGTTCGTGGCTCTCACTGTGTATTCCCCAGAGTCGTAAACGGTCGTGTGGACAATGTCCAAAGCCACGAAACCGAAGTCATAGTAAGTTCTGAACCTTGAGCCAACGGTGACGGGGCGACCGTTCTGGAACCATTCAACTCGCATGGTGGGATCTCCCATCGGTTCCAAACGGCATTCCAAGTGAATATTTTTACCCTCGCTAACGGGTTTTGGGTCTGATAATGGCTGGACGAAAATTGGCTTCGACTTTGAAATTTCTTCGATGTGGTACTGAGGTTCTACGAACTTCGAACCTTCGAGACGCTGAGTCTTCTCGTAGGTACCATGATGCATGCTGCTCGTGTCAATACTCGATCGGGCTAGAAAATGAAGAACAACGAATGGCAAACTTGCTCTATGTGTCAGAGGGCACGAAACACTCACTTTCTACTATCATAGTAGCTGACAGCTGAGCTTCTCCAAGGGCGTTTCTTGCCACGACTGTGTAGGTGCCAGCGTCCTCTGCGCGGACCTGAAGAATATCGATAGCGACGTATCCAAAGTCGTGATAAGTTTGAATCCTGTTGGCAGCAGTGATGGCCTTGCCATTGTGGTACCATTCGATTTTCATTGTAAGATCGCTCTGAGGTTCAACGCGCGCTTCGAAATGTGCGCGTTGACCTTCGACAATTTTATTCGTTCCCTTCAACGGGCCCAGGAAACGAGGTGCCTGGGTAACCTGGGTCTCTTCTTGTACCTATGCGCAGAAAGATTTCCAATTACGTGAATTGTCACGAGTTTCCTTTCCGACATATCAAGCTACAATGTGCTTCAAGATTTGAATGAAAATCCTCACCTGACGAGAGTAACGGCTCGAATCCTCGAGCGATTGAATCTTCTGCAGTCCGCTTGGATGCTGACTGTCGTATACCACGTCGTTCTTGCTGATAACACTCAGCTGTGCCGTGGTACGTGCTTCACCTGCCCTGTTGTAGGCACGGCAAGTGTACACACCGACATCGTGGATCGTTACGTACTTGATGGTCAGTGCTACGTAGCCGAAGTTGAAGAAGGTAGTGATTCGTGAACCTGGGAATGAAAGGTAATTTTTAAAATTCAATGCTCGAACGCTCAATTGACGGATTCTGGATTTCACGACTCACTAGCTTCTACTGGACATCCGTCCTTGAGCCATTCGACGCGTAGCGTGGCATCGCCAACTGGCTCAAGGCGGGCCTCGAAATGTGCGAACCCGCCCTCCCGGACGCTGTTCTGGTCCTTAATGGGGCTTTTAAATTCCGGTGGGGTGATGCTCTCGGGCTGTTCTTGAGAGTATTTCTGGTGCATCGCTTGCTGGTACGCTTCCAGCTCTTCAGCAGCTTCAATGTACTTCTGTTGTTCGGGAATACCGAGATCAGAGGTGACGCTGGTGCGCGCTGAAATTCAGACAAGCAGATATTGTAATTCGAGAACGTCTTCTCACGTCTTCGTGATCGTCAAAGGACCCGCTGGCTCACCAAAGACACTGAGCGTGGCTGTGCTGATGGCTTCTCCCAAGCGGTTCACAGCTCTTACGGTATAAGAACCTGCATCTTCAACTCGTAGGTGCATTATATTAAGTGAGACGTAACCGAAGTTGAAGATGGTAGTGATTCTTGAACCTGAAATATTACGCGATTATTAAACTCGTTCGAGGTCCTTTCCTTACGTGATGAAAATAAGATTCTTCAAGAACTCACTGGCTGTGATCGGTCTTCCATCCTTATACCACTCCACTTTCATGGTTGGGTCGCTAACGGGTGTTAACTGAGTTTCAAAGTGGGCATTGCGGCCCTCTTGAAGCTGACCAAGATCGCGGAGCGGGCGGATGAACACCGGCCGCTGTGAGGAACTTTCTTCCAAGCTCTCCTGTCTTTGATACTTGCTGTAATCTTCGAGCTGCTGGATGTACTGTAGGCTGTCGGGATGTTGGCTGGTCTGCTCGATGGTAGCCCGAGCTAGAATGATCACGGCGATAACAGAATTGAATGAATCCCTCCCTTTCAAATGAGGTACTCATTAAAATCGTCAATATTCATTGATCATACTGCACTCACCAGTCACACCGAGTGTCGCGCGTGACTCCGCGATGCCTGTTGAACTAACAACGCGACACACGTATTCACCAGCGTCGGACAATACGATGCTGATCAGATCCAGTGCGATGAAGCCAAATCGGAAGATCGAATTGGCTCTGGAGCCTAGAAGGAGAGTTAGATGAAGAGAAGCTTCCGAATTCAACGATTGCTCCAATTTAAGACTCGACAAAGTTTTCGACTACGGTGAAGTCCGCGGTATACTTACTTGCATCTAAAGCTCTTCCGTTAACGTACCATTCGACCCTCATAGTAGGGTCACCCACCGGTTCGATCCTGGCCTCGAAGTGCTGTTTTCCACCCTCAATCTGGTGGGCATCGCGTAGAGGGATGATAAATTGAGGAGGGGGATAGATCCGATCTTCCTCCTGGTTCGGCAAGTGCGGCTTCGCACGCTCCACGTGTCGTAAGTATATCACTTCAGGGCCAGGCGCGGGTCTGCAGAATTGTCGGTCAATGCATTGCATCAGATCAAAAGATTTATTTCACCATGTAGCGATGAGTAAGAAAGCAGACGAGAATGAACTGAAGGAGCCACTACCGGGCTGAATTTTTTGGAAAGCTTACTCTGGTTCGATGACTTTCGTCGGTCGTGGTAAGTTCAGGCGTCTTGGTTCGGGGGCAGCTCCTTTTGGTGTTTCGACGAATAGCCGGGCCCGGGTGGCAGTGGAGCCGGCAACGTTTTGCGCGGTACACTGGTACCACGCTGCGTCTGAAGATCTCGCCAGAGGAATATCTAAGGTCGATGCTCCGCTGCCGTCCGTCGATATGCGCACGTCGGGGCCGGGCGCGATCGGCACACCATCCTGAGAAAACCGGAGTGAGCATATGAAGAATGGTTTCAACAATTTGGAACAAAGAACTACAGCGAATACTCCATTTATTTAAGTTCCCCTTAGTCACCTTCTGCCAAGTGATTCGTGGCACCGGAGTCCCGACTGCTCTAGCGTTGAAGACAACGGGCTCTCCTTCCTTAACGTTCATCGTAGTAAACCGCTCTACGAATTTGGGCGCGACTACTTGCTCTTTTTCGATCACGTTCAGAGTGCATTGGAAGGAAGTTTCTCCTGCCTTGTTCCTCGCTACGCAGGTAACTACGCCCGCGTCCGCTCGGCTCACGTTCGTTATCATCAGCGAATTGTTGCCGGATTCGTTTACGAGGATCTTGTGCGTCGCGTCGTTCGCTACTTGGTAGCCGTTTATGTACCAGCTAACCTCTGGATATGGGCGGCCAGTCACGCGGCAGTCAAATCTACGGACGGACAAAAAATGACGTGATATATGATGCATGGAATAGCGTGGAAGACAAATCGTGAAAATTCTATGGCGTCGTATTACCGGGTCATTTTTCCTTCGGTTACATCGCGATCGGTGCATGTGCGAACAAAATTTGGTGGCAGGACTTTGCCGGCCTCTGTAGTCTCGGAGCTTTCGATTTGAGTTGTTTTCAGGAACTCTCTCTGCTGAATCTGAGTTTGAGCTTGATCAACTTGATCGGTTGGTTCGATGGCAAGGTAAGCCGAGCTCACCGTACATCCCTGAGGATTTTCAGCCAGCAGAGTATAATGTCCGCCGTCTTCGGGGCGCGCCGAACGAACCTTGATGGTAGCTTGTTGATTCGAATGGCTGATTTCCACGCGCTGCGAATCGCGGATCCTTTGTCCATTCTTAAACCAAGTCAACTGCGAAGAGGAATTTAAGAGAAATTAACGTCTCGAAATGTAATGAACAGTTTTGTTCGAAGTGTCGCTAATATTTTAGCAAACTTCGCTTCACTCACTCTTGGTTTTGGATTCGCGGTTAATTTAGCAGCGAAGACGGCGTCAGAACCTTCGACTAACTTTGAGTTTCTGGGCTTCTGGGAGATTTGGGGTGGTGCAACCGGTCCCAATGATCTGTCGACGGTTGTAGATATTTGGGTGTCAGATTCTCCAACGAAACGGCGAGTTATCGACTCGCGGTATTCCGTTTCTCTCAGCAGTCTGTACTCGAAGGTGTCAACCTGAAACGCGAAAGAAAATATGACGAATTTCACCGCCACATTGAAGATGACCATCGGCCTATCGGTTGCAGTCTAAAAACCGTACCTTGAAATCTTCAACGGTAGTTCCATTGGTGTAGCTCTGTTTTTCGATAGACTGTTGATAGCTGCGTTGCTGGAAACTTTGTGTTCCTGTTTTCTGTTCACTGGTCTGGAAGGTTTGAGCAAATTCTTTCTGGTAACCACCGAGCTGCTGTTGAGGTGGAGGTCCAAATCCTTCCGGCTGGATGTAGACGGAGCATATAGCTTCACCTGCGATCGAGCGATGATTAACGAAGGCAAGAGATCGTACGGCGATGGAGGTTGCCAAAGAAAATTAACTTTTTCTGTCCACTTTGTATCAAAAAGATAATTACCATATTGGTTTTTTGCACTGCAAGTATATTCGCCCTCGTTACCAGGCCCGATCTGATTTATCTGCAGAATAACTACGCCACTCCTGTCGTCGTAAGACATACGAATCTTTTGTGACTCGAAGAGCGGTACACCCTTGTGAGTCCATGATACAGAGGGCTTGGGATTGCCGCGAACGCGACCTTCGAACGTGGCATTGCCACCCTGCGCGAATCGCGCGTTCTTGAAGATCTGCTCAAATACCGGAGGCGATGGATCACCCGGTCTCCCCGTGAATCTGTGACAACGAATACACGTTTTCCGTTTAGATTACTGTTTCGTACGATTTTTCTGTGATCCTTCACAGCAGATCTTAGAGAAACGATTCGAAATTTTCAATACGATTTATTACGTCAATAGAGTACTCACGCTGGTATCGTGGGTGTTGACTGCATCACAAGTTCTCCTTGTACTGTGGATAAGGAAAAAAGCAAATTAGGTAATGCTTCAGATAGATGTGCGGAACGGAAGAGTATCCACATGCGTGTGACCCGACAGATATGTAGAAATAATTCTCTGATTACAGATCTCTGTATAGAAATTCGAGTAAAAATCAATCGGGACTTGAAATGAATGCTTGGGATCTATAATCTCAGCTCTGTACCTCTTCTTTGTTAATTGAACCGGCGAAAAATTTAGCTAATTTTCTGACGTAAAAACGTCGTCTTACTTTTGAAGCTACCCGAGCTGACCGGGTCGATAGTATGTGACAGAAAATTAGTTCGCTGGATAAATATCTACAGCATGAGCATTATAAAATGGGAAAGAATTGTGAACTTTTCTTCACTCCGACTGATCCGTTTGAGCCTGTTTATAGAACGATATGATATTCAAGAACAGTTTGTGAAACACGCGTTACATACTGAAACGTCGCTTTGTTTATCGGAGTTGCTTGGCCTGGCGCTGTTTATGGGATCGCGTAACTCATTCGACCAATTTACTTGTTAAACATGGGTCAGAATTACGAATTTAAACTTTAAAGAGGCCAAATTCACGCTTTGTAAATTGCAGCTGGACTTAAAATTGAACTGATATGACGTGATGATTGAGCTATGTTTTCTCATCTGAAAGTTCAACACGTGAAATGAAGATTTCGATAAATTTGACGACAAATGAAAATTTCATGAAGATTTCTATTCTAATTGAAGATCCGATAATCACGCCAATCCGGAAAATCGATAAAAATTCGAATGACGATTCACATAGTCGCCCAATTCCCGATCAAATCTCAAATCTGCGGAAACAAAGACCGGCGGACGAAGCATTTGTCGTGATCATAATTTTGGGAATACTTGATCGGTAAAAACTGTAAGCGAATAAAAAAATGCAGCATATTTTCTCGATGAATCTCTCTCGGCCAGTGGGGTCTCGGGATGAAGCGGCGAAGAGAGGGACTCAACCTATTTTTGTGCGGCATGGGATCGCGTTACCCGAACCCATTTTAGGAGCAACTATCTTTACACGGTGCGGCGCGGGACGGCGAGCGGAGCGACGCGACGTCGGAACGTCGACTATACCACTCGACCAATCGCCTCGTTCTCGAAGTTACGCAAAACCAGTCACTGACCAAAATAACGGCTTCCGAACGATACTGTATAGCCGCGATGTTATTCGGCAGAAACTACACCGTCGATTCACATAACGATGCGGACTCCATTCTTCCGCCTCCGTTGTTGTTTACCCTCGCGAATGAATCATTGGCGCAATTTATCTCCGATAAACGGTCAGCTCTCACCGATTTCTCTTCTCGTATTCATCAATTTTTCCGGTTTTCCCTCCATTTCTCATCACCGATGACTCTGGAGAGCCCTGTGAAATGCCTGCGAAAATCGTCTGCCGCGGATTGACGGCTGGCGAATCGGTAACTGGATTCGGAATAAATCGAACACTGAAGAAAAAAATTCGTCAAAGCATTCATCCGAAAGGCGAAGGAAAATCGAAGATCATAGATCCTTCATATTTCCTCGTCTGCGGTGCTTTCACCGTTTTCAAAATTCATCGATACGTCATAACAAGCCGTACGGAGTGCAATGATTGTTGTTGCATCGCATAGTGCCGATCGATTTCTTTCTTTGTAATTCGATCCTGATACTGCGTAGACAGATACTTCTATTTGAAGAGTACGAGTAGGCATACGAACTCGTTTCTGCATCGCGCAAGGCGAAGGTAAAACCAGGTTTCCGCTATCACGACATGGCGGCTTAGCACCCGTTCGCCAACGAACAAGAAAAGTACTCGATCTCTGCCCACACTCCGGTGTTCCGAGACCCAGCCGGAGCATTAAAGTTCATTCAACAGACGGGAAAGTAGTCTTACGGTAACGCTTAATGCAACAGGTTACCCTCCCTGCGACCATTCTGCTTCTAAGAGTCTGAGGCCGTTTTTGTTTTTTGTTCTTCCCCCGCTTTGGCTGTTTCCATTTCATTCGACCGTTTTCATCTCTATGCAATTCTATGCTGTATTTCTCGAAGCCCGCGATTTCAATAATTTATGTAAAGTCAAGAATCCGCGATTCGCGATTGTTTTTTCTGGTTCGCTGGATCGAATTATTCAGATTTGACAAAATCTAAGCATTTTCAGTTAACTTCGAACGACCGTGAGCTCTGATTTATTTTCTTCGGTGGCTGTCATCGTAACTACGTATGGAATCGTTGTCGTGAATCGAAAATGATGATATCGAAGAGAGAATAAAAAATTCAATGATTTGACGAAGGCGATGATATTCGCTTTTTGACAATCCAAAACGGAAAACGATTTTCCATATCCTTCCTATAGCCCGGGATAGTCCGTATGTTTTTTCAGGGCCTGGCTAAATCCGTGCTTTCAAACTGTCAACGATAGTTTTGACAGCTGTGAGAAGTTCTTAGGGTGGAAAATTCATAGCATATACACGGAGCATTAGAAAGCGAGGGCTGAGGCCAGCGAGGATCTCATCAAGAAGGAGAGACATAGACGATGAATCCTGGCACCCACGTGAGCCACCATCGTCGACGAAAAACTTAAGCCGACTTCAGAGCCACGGGAAAATCTCGAAAGTTAAAAGTTCTATCTTTAGAAGGCACCGCGTCTTGCGAGAGCTCGATCGAAAATAGATCCCTGCGCGAGGAATTCTGGATAGAGAGACCTAATCGTGGATCAAGAGCCGGGGGCGTATCATTCCTTACGATTATCCATACAAAATTTCAATACAGTTATCAAGTTTGTACACGTCCCTCGCGATACAACAACAAAAAAATCATAATTTAGTTTTTCCATCACTTCTCCAATAAAATTTTCAAGTTTTCTGAACACACTCGGCTGCGGTAGAAATTTCACTCGGAATAAATACCAGGGGAAAAAAAACCAGCGACGAGCGTTTCCGGTCGGGTAAATCCAAAACGCACAGATCGCGGGAGCGCGAATCCAAAATTGAACACAAATATCTGTTATTTTTTCGGTTTTCGTTTGTTTTTCTTTTTTCTACGGAAGGGTTTCTTTTTTCAGCTTTTTTTTTTCATGTCGAACGAGAGACTGACCTCTCTGCTGACTGGTGACCTGCTGCCTTGTAATTTGCTGCTCAGTTCTATGCTGGGTGTAGTGCTGTTGTTGTTGCGTCGTAGTTTGTTGCTGTTGCTGTTGCTGGAGCTGCCTACTCTGCTGAGTCTGTTGATCGGACTGTTGTCGATTCATCTTGGATTAGGCACGATCCAAGTCGTCGAGTGAAAGAAACAAACGATTCTCACAGGTATATTTGCTTTTGTTTCCGTTGTTTAAATATTGAACACACACCAACACATAAACCACCAGTAGAATGAATGTGATATTTGGAAAGAGAGCAGGATTGCTATATTTCTATTTTACTTCGCTCTTCGATTAGGGTCTTCCTCGTATTTTTCGACACGGTATTTCCGGCTCGATTTAACTATTTTTGCTACTCTAACAATTTTTTCATTTACTACAACTGATCCTTAATGAATATCTATATGTGTTTCGTTTTTACTTTATCTTATAATTCGCTATTTGCCTGCCACGGCTTCGATCGGCAGAAGTCAAGTCATTATCAAAATATCCCCGAGACTCTTTAACCAAGACGTCGGTCGAATGCGAATTGTGAGTGAAGCTCTTCGTCCTCGAGTGAACATCTCGCGAGATCTCAGGGAGGGGGGGAAGACATGCGGCGTCGACGCACTCCAAGCCCGTGCGGAGGGGCGTCCCGTTCTTAGCTATCGTCGTGAGTGGCGAGACCGAAATATCCACCCTTCCGCGGGAACCACCGTGTTACAAGATCACGAATTTATCCGTATTTTCGCTATATCGATTCTCCAGTTTCATTAAAACCATGAAAACCCTCGAAACGTCGCCCCTTCCCCAACGCCTCTCCCTTTTTCATACTTTCAACACTCCCAAGTCTCACAAAATCACCTAAGACACTGGAAATTTTTACTTATCCGGAGAAGCGTCCGAAGATGCTTCGCACACCCTTTTGGAGTTCGGAAATCAGGCTGAGAATACATTCGAAATATATTTTTCCTACTCATTGTCAGTTTAGTCGACGGAGAGAGTTTGTTCATCAATTAAGACCGCGAGGATCAAACTTCTCTGTAAGCGACGGTCATACTTCGCCCGTATTATTTCATGGGCTGGTGCCTCCTCGAGTTCTTTATGACAGTCGCTCACACGCGACAGACTCGCGTCGACGTTAACCAGCACATGGTTCGCCTCGCTCGTATCGCTACGAGCAAACGAACTCAAAAGATTGGACGACAGCTTGAAGAAGATTTCCTGGAGTTCGCGGAGGCTCCAGGAGGCCTTGAGGATACTTGATTCTTCTTCTCAGTCTCCACTCTGTGGGGGAATCAGCGATGAAGTAGAGTAAAACCACAAAAGACTTCGGTCATGGTTTTTTTAGTTCTCTCCGATCAGCCTGAAATAGCGAGCGGAGAAAAGACTCGCGATAACGGGTGACAGAAAGTCACAATTATCCATCTTCATACGAATATGTCTTCGGCTGTTCTTCTCCTAGTTTCTTCTCTTCTTTAATATTCTGGGGCACTTCCGGTCCCGGCTAGTTTCCAACCCTTTCATTCTCTCCTTCCTTCAGACCAGCTGCTTCATTTATTGTCAAAGTGATTCCTGACCCTTTAATTCTACGCTCCCCATGACCGAGGTTGTGTCTTCGTCTATATTTGAACCTCAGTCTGTCACAGCTTTCAGCTTACGGCATGGCATGACTCGCCCTGACCCTTATTTTCCGGGCGTGTTGCTCCACAGTGTGTTTAAATACCCGACAGATTTTTTCATCAATTTGGAAAGCGTCGTTATATATTACCATTTCGAATTCGATCGGGTCCAAAATTTTCTTCTCATTATTCATTACTCGCGTTTTATTTTTAGGATCCTGAAAAACCGAAATAACTTTCAGACACAGAATTGTTACTCATCCGACATCTATTTTCATTGGGACGACTCGAAGCCAGTTGCAAGGTGAATCCTATGACCTAATTTCCCCGAGATTGTTATCCAACTGACAGATTCGATCTTTCTGGACGAAACGTCACGAGAACATTGTTCTGCAGCTACCGCACTTACGAAAGATCGCTAGATCTTCTTTTCTCTAAAAACTATACGATTTTCCTATTCGCAAACAGTGTAATATTTACCGGCCTTACTCGATATCCCGAATTCACTTGCTGGACGGGTGCCAAACCTCGGTGAAATTCCTGAGGGACGAGAAATTCTTTCAAGAGTATTTTTCTTTCCGCGCAATCGAACGTTGCACGTAGAGATGAACATTTTCGCTGTTGACCGTACGAAAATTTGGATTTTTTTTTATTCCAAATGAGAGGACGATCGAGAGCCCAGCAAATATTGAAAAGTCTCAATGAAAACGAAAGACTAAAATTAGAGGCTTGCGATTACACCGATCGAAATCACTCGCGCCGCGCAATTGCCGCGGTCACCGCCAACAAATTTTGACAGAAGTAGAGCGCTCCGATTTTCTTTGCTATTTTATCGCCGCTGGTGATAACGATTGGCCAATATCAAGATATACATTTGGATGAAATAGCTGCGAGAACGCGAGTATTGATGTCGATATAAAATTTAACGATCGATAGCAGGATTACGACGATGGATAAGAGAATGTGGAGGATTGATAAGAGGCGTAGCCACGCATCGACTCGTCATCTCGAAATTTGCTATTACCTCATTGACAGCTCGCTACATAATGAAAGCTTGTTACACGAGCGACGCGACAAAGCGAATAGAGAAGTTTCAGGTGCATAGAATTACACTTGCGCTAATTAGGAGCGGACTCGGTGACATAATACATCGTAATGTAATAAAGAATAGAATCAACGGTTTTACGTTACATAGAGGTTCACTCGCGAACTTCTAGTCCGTTTTGCAACGTTCCTAAGACGTTGCGTAATTTGGGTAACTACTTGCTGCGTAGGAGCGAGTACCTCGGTTCATGGTCAGCTGCGAAGAATTCTGCTTCGAACCGCGGCTCCCGATGGAGGTAAAAACTCGTACTTCAAGATTCTTCCCAAATGAAATACCAGAAGTTTCGAGAAGAGAAGAAAGTATTTTTTTCGTACAATTATCCGGGGATTTCATTTGCGGGACAAAGCTCAGCAGGTAGTTTACCTCTTTGAGATATTTTCTTCCTGTTTTTCGCTTTTCCGCCTCTCCGCCTCTCCGTTCAGTGTTTTACAATCACAAACGACGCGAATGCTGTTCGGATATTTTATGAATACAAAAATAAATAAATAACTAAAAAAGAACTGGAATGAAAGGTGAGTCGGAAGGTGACTCACTGCTCTGAGCATAGGACAGCGTAGCGACCGGTCTATTCCTGGTTCAAGGGATCCTCTCAACCTCGGGGGCTACGTTGTACGTTTCTATATACACATAGAAAAGTGCGGCGGGCGGAAGGGAGGGAGGGAGGAAGGGACGCGAACCACTCAGAATTTCTTGCTGCATGATTCAACTTCGCTCTCAATTTATAACTGAAAATTTGGTAAGTAGCGTTCTCGCGTCCGCGCACATCTACGTACGCAAGTAACCCGGAGAGGCCCATAATTTGAGGAAAAAAAAGTATATGATACCGTTTTTCAAACGATCTGTGGTTCTTTCGTCGGGCTTCCTTCTCCTACGCAAATGCGATAGAAATTTTCCTTCTCTATTTAGTTTAATGGGACATTCCTCGCGAGGATTAACCGGAAGTTGCCGTCACCGAAGAAGTCTGGAGGCTCTGAAGTTCAACCTACCATTTGTTTCCACTCCGATTTCCGGATACTCGAGCCTCCGGATTACCGTGTACCTCTTCGTCGCCGGACCACACTCCTCCCCTTGGTACAGGCCTCCGTTTGATTCCGTTACAGAATCCGGGTAGGTTGAGTGGGTCGAGATGCTGCAGGAGTGTCCCGAGAATTCCTCCTCGACGTTTCGGTTTATTGTATCCTCGTAACGAGTGGCGTAACTTTTAGAGAAAGGAAAATGAATGAGTGAGAATCATGATAGGGTGAGTCTGTGCTGTTTCCGCAGGTCATCATGTTTCTCCGATTCGCGAACGACGGACGAAGAATTTGTCATACCACAAAAAGTTCATCGAATTTTGGTAAAGGTGATGAAATTCTTGCGAAAAATTCTGCGAAATCGTTCTATTTTTTCCACATAGTTGGCTTTTTGTGATGCGAAATGAAATTTTTGAGGATGAAGATAATTCACCGGACCCGGGGAGTCGCGGCGTTGGCGAAAATTTACCTGTCTAAGAATTTCTGCAGTTCGGTAGAAAAGTCTGTCTCGTCTCTTGGCTCTTCGGCCTCGCAGGGATTCTGCGATAGAGAATCCTGGCAGAGTGAGTATTCCGGTTCTCCGTCGCGGAGTCCGGCTGAGAGGAAGAGGTCCTTCAAAGCGACGTACTTCAGGCTACTTTCTTTCGAACTTCCACCGATTTCCTGATCCCTGTAAGTGCCGTAGAAAGGCGATGGGACTCCTGAAAATTTTTCGAGCGTTTTCCTGGTTGAATTCCCACAGGCAGAGCGGATTATACGGTTTCACGTGAATTTAATCAGCGTCTAATTGCGGGACTAATTGCTACCATGTCTACGAAATAGACTTCGGTTGAAATTCTTGGCCGACTTTGACCGAAATACTATTAATAAATTAGCGGACAATTTAGGGAAGGCCTTTGAATTCTCTAATAAACAGTCACCGACTGGTAGCATTTCTATTTTCAAATTTTAAACGGTTCGAGTGCCGTGTAAAGCGTGACGCGGATTTTTCGTTAGCACGTCGTTGTAGCGGAAGGAAACTATTGCATGAGCTCCTCAATTGGTTTTCCCTTTTTCTTGGTTCTCTTTTTTCTGTAATTACATAGATTTCAGGAAAAACACTTAATCGAACATTTTTGGGAACCCGAGCCATAGATCGATGAAAAAAATTTGAACGTTACGGCGATCTTGAATTCTACACAATATTATACACTTATTAATTATTTTGACACACTTCGCGGACACGAATAGTTCAAATAATTATATTTGAGACGTTGGTTATTGTTAACGTTGGCACTCCGCCAGAAAGAGACTCGACAGACAACTTGGAGAAAATCGTATCCACGTCTCCTCTCGCAATTTAGCTTCCGAATAATTTCAGTCTTCGATAAAGTATCCGATAGAGATTTGAAGGATCTAGTCGTAGATCTCGGTCTTTTATCTAAATAACTAAAAACAGAAATACTCTGTTCAATTATTTTCGCTACAAATTCAAGCCGATTCGTCATCCGAAGCATTGTCAAACATCAATTTGAATACACTTTCTATTACTGCAGTGTATATGTTCACCGAAAACATTCGCTGATTCTTTAACTGCGAAAACGAGAGATTTTTATTACCTTGGTTACGTCCAACCGGTGGACCATGCCAAAATTAATCTGTGCACACTCCATTACTTATCGTAGAAAACCGTCCAACTAATTTTGCTTCCAGCACGATCTAAAAACAGCTATTCAAGTTATTTTTTCGACCAGGAGTAACAGATTTTTTTTCCAATATTCTGATCCATGGATCAAAATGGTGTCCTGTTCCATTTCTACCTGAATTCACTATCCGTGAAAAGGAAATTTTTTCTCGCCGGAGGAAGTTAAGCCCGTGTAGCTTTTTACCCGGAGATGCAAACCGGAGCACCTAGACGACGAATTTGCTCGTGAAGAGTATTTTTAGCAACTCCAAAGCCTCGTGGCGAACCTCATGGAGATATCCGATTATTTTCTTACGAAAATTTGGTCCGCATTCCCCGAGATGCGATCATATACCGGATCAAAACGAACTTTCAATCATGCTTCTGGGATAGCGGATCGATTTTTCATTGAAAATTTACTTAATAGAACATCAGATCAACAGGTTCGTGATTCTCCTCTTCCTCCGTCTCCTACTCGAAGACCGAAGAGAATAAATAAATATACTTTTCAAGTATCAAGGTCGCAACACTGATCACCAAACTATCGGATGTAACGAGAATAGCATGAAGATGAAATCGATCGTGGATTATGAGGGGGGTGTTCCGCCTTCTCATTGATCATCGCGGTTGCTAACGTAAGCCGCGTGTATCACAGTGTCATGCTATTTTTGAATCTACCGGCATTGAGAAATCATAGGGGGGAGTCGGAACGGCGATTTCATCTCACGACTTGCGAATTATTTCAAAGAAATCGTAATTCGCGAAGCTTCGAACGCGAAAAAAATAGAAACTCAAAAATAACAGGTAGATGTATCGCGATCAATCTTCGACTCGACCGCGTAAAGTTCAAATGTATATCAATAGCCTCAAGCGTAAATGGTCCGGAAATTGATGATTTTGGTTTTTGGTTTTTGTTTTCGAAATCCACTTCGTTGCCTCGTTATTATTAATGGAACATAATATGTTTTCATACCGGATGGTCTCCGGCCTACAAAGATGTCTACAGATTATAATAATATCACCCACGCGCAAGACTACATTCGTACGATTAATTTTGGTAATTTGCCCAGTTCCGATCGCCTGCTTTATCTTTGGGAGAGGAATCATGTACCTGTGAGATATACTGCAATGCGACGACCGACGACAAACGTAGGTAGGAAATACGGTTTTATTTTTAATTCGCTTACGAATGTCTGCACAAAATCATCGAATAATCGGGTATCCACACAGAGTCCAACGTTTCCGGCATACAATTATGTACCCGTCAAAGAAATCAAAAGATTTTTGCATAGCCCACCGTTTTCCGCTGCAGGGTATCTAAAGACGCCGTTAAATTGGCCCGGTTCCAATTATGCAACCGATGCTAACCGATCGAATGCATTGACGCGATATCGATCTCCGATTAAACGCTCGCTCCGTAACGATCGGGTGAAAAATCTGTCGTCGCCCAGCCATTTGATATTCGTTCGAGACGAAGAGTAGCGAAAAATCCAAAAATTCAAGTGACCTGGATAACCTCATGGAAACCGAAATAGAAAAGTGGAGAAGTTTTTTCTTTGATCATACAACTAAGTGTAAGTGACGTTTCGTCTCGTACGTTAAAAAATCTGGATGGAAATGATATCTACATAAATCTCTCCCAGGGTATAGTAGCATATTGTTCACCTAGTTCTCGAGAATATTTCAGTGTTTATTTCGGCATCATGGCTCATAGCGTGATGCTGAGTGAGTGAGTCAGTACCCGGAGTCGTTTTTCGCCATTGCCATTGGCCACTAATACTCGAAATTTCACATATTTCTGTACGCCAACGCAATTTCTGAAGAAGAAGAAGAAGAAAAAGAATGTCGCCCCTGGATTCAACAGCTGGAGAATCGCTTGTCTTGATACGTTGCAATTTTCTATTTTTTCTTTTCCGTTCCCTTACACTTTGCGTTAGGTTTTTCTGCAAATGGCCGATGAAGCTCTTTGCTATCCGATCTCGAGTTTCACCATCATGTACGTTAAGCGACGTTCCAACGATTTGGGAAACGTACAAAATAACATAAATCACGACGATTCCTCGGCGGAATCGACGATCGAAATTCGCGAATTTATCGAAATTCGGGATCAGAGATTGTGGCAAAAACTTAACGGGAGGAAAAAGCTCCTTCCCACGATTCAGTGAAAGATCCAACAGATGTCGAGAACAATAATTGATCTAAAAAAGTTTCTTTTCCTTCTCGGCAAAGTATCTCAATTTTTATTCTCGTCCGAACGACTCATCCGCGTTACTTTGCCTTCGTTCGTTATACTGCACGCGATTACCCTACCTCCTATTTTTGTCCACGGCCAAACGGACAGCTGACTTTCCGCACTACTTTCCCTCCTCTAAGTATGTGTCGTTGAGGGCAGGGCGTGTTGATCGCAGAACTTGCTGCGGCATCGTTCACCGTTATAGCAGTTACGTTTTCGTCTGTTTCAACCGACAATTGCTACCAATTAGTTCCGAATCAAACAATGTTGTACGATCGGCAGAAGTTTTTCATTTTTTTTGTGAATTCCATGACTTTAAACTGATCTCTTATCACAAAAATTGTACAAATTCCATAAGAAACAGATACTTACGATATTCTCCATCTTTCAGTTTACAAATTCAACATGATTTCTTATTAGATCCATGCAGTGCACCAATTCGATAGCGTAATACATTAAATTTGTAAATTCTACGTTATGCTTGAAATGTAACTAACTACAGACAGCAAAAATCTAGTAGATACGATCTAAGATCTATGATCTACGATCTAGTGTATTAGTATTCCCATGTTAGTTATTTTCTAGATAAATGATATTTAGTTGATTATAAATTGAAATTTGTATATTCGCTATCAGCTCTATAGGATCCGCGTTATAGATCATTTATTTTGTTCGAATTATCTTCCATTCGTTCGAGCAGTTATAGATCTATGATAATCTGATTAATCGTAGGTATATAATAGAGAGAGGATTTCAGCGAGTTAGGATACAGATTGATAGGGTATTCAGATTGAATTGAATTTATCAATAAATTGTTACACCATGAAGAAACCCATAATTCATAATATGTATATATATATACATATATATATATATATATATACATACATACATATATATTGCAGAGGATAAGCATTGTTTATTTACATTTTTATGTATAATACCACATAGTATATGTATATTGGCGATACACTTTCTTTTCCTTTTATTAATATTCATATACTACAATAAATAATTATATAGATGCGTCGAATGCTCACTAAATAACAATAATTGAGTAAGAGAGACATGACAAGAGAATACAAAAAGCTCCAATGGATACAAATGGCGGAGGGTGAGGAAAGCTGGAAATCGATGTATTTCATTAAACAGAGGTTAAACCTCCTCCAAATTGATAATTATGTCAATACATTCGTTATTATAGATTCTCGTTGTGTTAAACCCACCAAGCGGGTCCCTCGTACCAAAAAATTGCGCTGCTAGGCAGTTTTTTTTTTTAGTTTTTTTTTTTTTTTGTTTTTTTGTTATTTTGAGAAGAGAAAGATCGAAACAAAACGAATAGGGTTTGATGGTCATATTTACGAGAATGTTCGTAAAATAACCTATGACTAGCCTTTCCACTGTTCACATAATTGTTAAATAAGATTTTAGGTAGGCGATGAGACAAAAGAATAAATTGCCGCTTCCACAAATCTTGATTTCTTCGCGTTTAACCTGAGAAACATTTTTCCAAAAATTGTGAGCCATCTGCTGTCCGAGATGACGGGATAATCGATCGGAGTAAGCATGAGAGAGCAAGTTTCACGTGATTATTATTAACAAAGTTGACAAAAAAATATATCTCGTATAGTTTTTTGCGCAACGAAAAATAAGAATTGAGATTCGAGGGCGAGTATAAGGGGCGTAGAGGTATCGGACAGAGCATACAACCTGCAAGCTCGAGTACCACCAATCAAAAATGCATTTGAAAAAGCTTCTACGTGTTACAAAAAGAAAAAATAAGAGAGAAAGAAGGAGAGAGAAAGGGAGAGAAAAAAGTCATCGGCAAAAACGCGGGTTACATTACACTAGCTTATGATAATAAAGCTTTCGAAGCTTAATTCGAAGGCACGTCGTGACGATAGATATTAAAAATTCTCAATCAATTTTACTATGATACAAATACGATATCTATAAACGAACTTTTCGAGTAGACAAGTATTGCGCGGTTAGAATATGAACGATATCTTTTTTTCGTTTCCTCGAAGTTATAGATATAGCTGATTTATACCAATGAATTAGTTTTCGAAACGCTACTCTACGAAATATAGTATCCGTATATATAATATGTTTCGCAGGAAGTATCGTAAATTTATATCTTGAGTAAAGAGAGAAATGAGATTCAGCAGTCGAGGAGGACGAACGAATTTTTCTCGCTGATCATTCTGCGAATGCAATTTCGATCAGATCCAATTGTTCTCATAACGAAATAGGTATGAAAAATGAAATGATCAATTTCTCAATCTAGAGTAGCGTTACTATCTTATTTCATCACTAATCCACCACCATGGCGACGATGCAGTATACTCCGCTGATGCAACCCAACGTTATACTTATTACTTGGCGTTATATACTGAGCGTCTGTTACCTGGGACTAGCAAAGAAGCCGAGGTACTGGTTGACCCGAGATTATTCGTTGCCGTACAGCTGTAGGCCCCAGCGTCCTCTGAGAAAGTGAAAAGACAGTTTCGTGAGTTGCGTTTCTTCCTCTTTTTTTCTTCCCCGCAATTATTTCCCCAGTTCACGTCGAATGTAAAAATAAAACTATCGACAGTCAGACTTCGTCTCGATCGTTACCGATCGCTTTTCGCCTTCGGACTCTCAATTTCTTTCCGAATCAGACATGCATGCGTAGATTCATGAATTGCAATGGCACAGTGTGGCAGGGCTAAAGTCACACCGAAGAATTTTGAAAAAATTTTGAAAATCGAGTCACAGAAATTTTCCACAATTCTCTTCTTCATGCTACTAACAGAATTGCTCCATTTCCTAGCTGAATGCGACTGATCTAGTAATTGAGAGCCAGCGAAGAGGCTGGAAAATATCTCGAAATTTATATAACGCCAAAGTGTTGGTGATTAATTGTAATTTGAAACGTACCGGGATAGGCGGTGGGTATGGAGAGACGACAGACGCCATTTCTGTACTGAATCTCGGTGTTGCAAGAATTTTCGATGATTCTACCGTCCTTAGACCAGAGGATATTCGGCTGAGGTTCTGCTTGAACGATGCATTCGAATCTGGCAGTTTGACCGCTGACAACCGCGATGTCACGCAAGGGCTGAAAAATTTGATGGAAAAAGAAACGATGGTTGTGAAAGGAGTCGGACGATTGACCGAGTAATTTCGAAATTAATGAAATCCTGATGCTTCGATATACCGTTATGAAAACCGGTGCTTTTTTCGGCTGAATATCCAGGTACGGTTGAATTATTTCCTTCGTTGCCGGAGTCCCGTTGGTAGGCCACGGCGATCCTGAAATAGCAGAGAAGTCTCGATGTTAGAAAGCGACGGAATGATGAGTTCGTTCTCATCGGCTAAAACGGAAGCTACGCGCTTCGGAGGGAAACGGGGTACACTCAAACCGAATTGATAACGGGAAAAAAAATAAAGCTGTGCGTGTGCAGGATGAAGGTATTCCAGAATTTCATCTGCACGAGCGGTCCCGTAATTCAGACAGAGGCGTATAAAGTGGATAATCAGAGAATAAATTCGGCTTCTCAAGTGGTGAAAGTTTGCGAAACGGAAGACAAAATCACAACGTCGATGGGAAAAGTGCAAACGATATTTTGGGGTGAAATAAATATGAGAATGCATGAAGAGGCGGGAGGTTGCGGTGGTTTTTTAGCGAACTCAGGTATCCGCAAAGCATGGGAAAACGGGTCCAGCAGATCGAGGGGCGGAAGAATAAAAGTGCGACCACGAAGAAAGAAGACAGGCAATTCTTCGCAATTTGGTTGTTCTACCTGCGGAGTCAACGTTACTCGGTGGTCCAGCGCTGACGCTGCTTTGGTGAGGTGAAAGACTCGGAAGACTCGGGCTGAGCGATACAGGGCTGGGTGTATTGTTGTCGCCCAGCCATCTCGTGGATTGAGGAATGGCAACTTGCACATAGTTGTTCGTAGAAAAGCCCGGGGCACGTCTCGCTTTGCTTTTTGGATCTTCCGCCTCGGAGAATTCACTCTCGGAATTCGGTTCGCCCCATTTCACTGTTTTCGAGTTTGGAAATCTTCCTGCGGTGTCGAATTTACCCGGTGTCCTCGAAAACCCGTTCTCCTTCTTGGTTGTGAACTCGTGTGTTATTGGCACCTCGATATCGCTGGCTCGACGCTGTCCTCTTATCGATCTAGTCGCGCCGCTGACCGTCTTCGTACCCTCGCCGGGAAGAATCACCCCAAACTCGTAACCAAAGTCGTACTTGAAGTATATCAGCCCGGTGTCTGGGTCAATGTGTTTTGTTCCTGTATTTGTGTGTGGATTTGAAATGGTGAATTAAAAAATTTTGTGTATATATTCCTGCAAAGTCTGACAAATTTTCAACACGGTCGGATGTGGGGCGGTTTCTCTTGTTTACTATAACACGAAAAATGCGTGAAATGAAGACCGAAAATTATTCGAGAAGAAATTTGGGGAGCAAAGACGGTGTCCGAAATATATAAATAGGGGATGGAACGGCCGTCTCGATGTTCGGACTCGACGATCTTTATGCAATTCTTGAATTACCGTATTGCGCGAGTCTGGACTCTTCTCTGTAAGCTTGTGCGTCATCGGTATCAGCAGCTCGTTCCTCGTTCGGTTGTTTCAAGATGGGCTTCTTCCTAAGATCGGTGGCTATATCTTTGACAAATTTTTCTGTCTTTGTTTTAAAGGTGGATGTCATATCGCTCATGTGTTTCGTAGCCATAGCTAAAAACATTGATTTATTGAGAGAACGCGGTGTGAAATTCGTTTCAGTTGAGTTTAATGTATGCAACAAACAGTTTCATCGGAAAAGGGAATTCAATTACTGTGTATAGGTTCACGTATAGGAATAGCAAACTTCTTACAATTAGCCGCCTGCTCGAAGTCAGTCCTCGAAACGTAGCCAAACTCCGGCGGAGATCCTGGTTTCAGGATATTCTGATTTTGGGGTGCCTCGTAAGACCGTTGCCTGGATACTTTCGTTTGCGAATCAAATCTCTTTCTCATTTCCTCGACTCTCTGGAGCCGCTTATTTTCTGCGGTGACGTCGTTCAGATGTTGAGCGAAAGAAGTTGGCTGCGGCATCAGGGGCGGCTGAGTGTCGAATTCCATTGGCGTAACAACACGCTCGATTCTGTCCCTGTGTAGTACCGGGACACTTGAAGACCTCGCAGCCCTCGGTGGTTCAACTTTTCTGTAATGAAGATCCTCGGTGTCGCTGTCAGCCGGTGCCCACTTGGGTTTAATTCGAATATCAGCATCGCTCTCGTAATCGGATTCCCTGAACTGTCCTTGGACGAACTTTGTCGGCGTTGGTACGCTCTGTCTCGCTCTGCGCGAGCTGCTGTTCTGTCTCGAAAATCCACTGCTGCTGTGATGTTCGCTGCCGGTTCTCGCGTTCCCTGAATTTTCCCCAAATTTGATAACTCGACTGGTCTGCTCGACGGTGACGATTCTCCGAGTATTTTCTGTCGACTCGTCCATGCGAACAGTTTTTTTAGTTTCTGTTCCAACTGCATTGTGAAACGGCGCGCCGGACCGGGCTTCGTAAAACGTCTGATGCTTTTGCCGATGATTGTTACTGGTCGGTGGTACATAGCCCAAAACGGGCGGTGAACCAGGCAGTAAAACGGATTTTGGTTTCGCTGGTGTCGCTATTACCAGCTCGAGTTTTGGCTGCGGCGTTATCGGCGTTGGCTTTTGGATTATACGTTGATTCTTTTCCACCTGTTTAGCATCTTTCGTCACCTTTACGGTCACAGTAGTAGACCTGTCAAGTGGTTCGAATTCGGGGCGAGGAGGACCAGAGTATGTCGGAGGATTATCGAACACAGAGGGTGGGGTTGGTAAAGGTTCTGTCGTGGCTGGTTGTTGTTGTTGTTTACCTACGTGGAAAAGAAACATGATTTTGTGGGGAGATGTTCGTGTTTTATCGTTCAGGAGACACAGAGAATCATGATACACTGTTTTTCTACGGTATAAGACTAACATTCACGAAGAATCGTGAACGCTCGCGATTTCAGTGAAACTGTCCGCAGGTCAGGACAGTTTGCAAAAAATCGAAGGCATTCAGATCCGCTACGGGCACACGGTTGTCGTTTTACTACGGAACAAGACAGGCGATGGTGCGGGTTACCGGTTAATTGCAGACAAATATGCGAGAGGAATGTCCACGAACACGTGAGTGTGAAGGAGGGATCGATCGGACTTTCCTACGATTACAATAATCGTTTGAGCGAGTGTCAAAGAATGAATCCATGGATGAACGAATGTACGAACGAATAGCTTTCCCGGGAACGTGGCTCGTAGCCGCATAACGATCGTAGAACGACATGTATCCCCTTAATCTAGATGGCACAACGCCTCTCGCTAGAATTTGTCTCTAGAAACAACATCAAGGTTAGAATCTCGACGGAGTTACGAGCGAACGAGATGCAACGTCCTTTTGCTTTTGTTTTTGTTTTCATCATTCCGACTGGTTACCTGTACCAATGAGATTCGGTTTGACCGGTTTAAAAGAGCACTCGTCGGTGTCGGAGCCATGCGGCTTCCACACCGGTGGTATTCTGCCTTCGTAGTCACTCTCGTAATCACTTTCCCTAAATTCGCCTTTCATGAACTTCGAAGGACTAGGAGGCGGCGGAACTCGACTCGTACCTTGGCTTAATCGTGGCGGACTCGCTTTGTACGGAAAAGGCTCCAGCTTCGTCTCCTGCTTTTCGTGGTGCTGGCTCGACTGATTGATAGTATAAACCGTTTCCTGTAAAAGAAATCACTTTTTTACGTAATTCGAAGGACTTTGCCGATCTACTCGTGCGTCATTCCATTCCATGTCAAACACAAAAGTTATCAAAGACTCGCATCCAATGCTCGGTGTATCAGTGAACAAAGAGAGACAAATTGCAAGCCTCGGGGAAAACGAAAAGGGATCTAATTCAACTCCGGCATGTTCAGGTCTTATCGTCGTTGACTAAAGATTATTGCAAGCCAGTCTTCAACAAAACTCAATTATCTGTTTCAATCCATCCGATCCTGTGATGACGGAACTACAAGTGCATGGATCTACGCCGTGGATAAATGTGCCGTCGTCGAATTTTATCGCATAAAAGTTTTACGAATCGAGGGGATTGGGAAATTTTTGGATTCTGGAGAGCAAGCATGTGGGTGCAGAAGAAAGAAAACGAAGAAAGGGCAAAACATTGATCTAACGGCACACATCTCGAACCTTGGCAGGTTTAAACTGAATGGAACCATTTCCTCCGGTGGACGAAGTCGCGTTCTCAAAGAAGCAGGATCTCTGCTGCTGGACTTGTGGCTTAGGAACGAACTGTGGTGTGTCGTTGGAGAATGAATTTACTTCATTCCTCTGATTGGAGCTGCTGAAAGCTTGGCTTTTTATGACATGAGAATGAGACTCGGAGTAGGAAGTGTGTGTCTCGGAGTGCGAGGAGTTTCCCTCATGCTTGCTGAACGATTTATGAACCGTCGACGACGCCTGTTGTTGGAGAGGTTCGTCCGTATCAGCCATATACCCGCTGTCGGCTTTTTGGAAACTCTTCACCTTGAATTTTGGTGACTCTGGTTTAACTTTCGTCGGAGATTTCGGGGCTAGGATAGGCGGAGTCTTCGGAGTCTTAGTCTGAACATAAACGGGTGGTGAACCGGGCTGAAGGTCGGGAGGAGATTGCGCGGCCTGTTGATATTTCAGGTCTCTTTCATGCCGCGTCATGGTCTTCTTCGAAGTTTTTTCCTGGTAATCTCTCGCCACATTAGGTCTCGGTGGCCCAGTGAAATCCGGCGAAGGTACTTCGAAGCTGGAAGGAGGCAGCGGTTCAGGTTCGGTGGACTTTGGCCTTGTTGGACCTCTGGAGACTGGCGCCGTGACTTTCCTGTATCGGGGAGTGTCGTTGTCGCTTTCGTAAGCACGCCATTTGGTCGTAGTCGAAGATTCGAAGTCCGATTCGTAATCACTACCCACGAATTCCCCCTTGACGAATTTCGACGGAGTCGGTGGAGGCGGTGGCGGTTTGGTGAACCTGGCGGTAGCCGACGAGTCAGCCTGATATGGAAACGGATCTAGATCAGGGAAGCGTTCAAACTTCTGCGAAGTCTTTGCCGGAAGCGGTGGTGGTGCGACGTACGCATCTTTTGGAGGAATCGGCGGGGCTGCTGGTTCAGCAATTTTAGGAGCAGGTGGAATCATCCTGACTGCACCGGGAGGAATTTTCGTCTGCTTTTGCTCCATACTCATTTCGAAAGATTTTTCAATTTTCTCAACCTTGTTCTCTCTTATTGCGGGGCCAGGTGCGTAGCCCATTTCCGGTGGAGGTCCTGGCTCGAGGACTGGCTCCGCCAGGTGATACAACTGGACAACAGGCTTGGGCGCGAAGCTTTTCACCAATTGCGGAGCTTTCAGGTCGTCAGATTTCTCCAATCCTGGTGGCCAGGAATTTTTTACTAAGGAGGGTCTGAGCCCGTGCTCCTCGATGATAGTCTTCTCGGTAGATTCCGTGCGTTGAACGTCACACTCTGACCTGTACGTCTCGGTGACTGATTTTTCCTGAACCGTATTGACCTTGTGGTCGACCTTGATCGTCTCAGCGTTGTAGATGATGGGCTTGGGTGTTGGTTTTGGCGGTGGGGGCGGAGCGGCTGGAGTTGGCTCGACGGTTTTATAAACATGTTCCTCCCTGCTGCTCCAGGATTTGTTTTCCATTGAACTCGAGGTCTCGATATTTGTGGAGACGCGTCCTCCAGACGGGGTCTCTTTCACTTCGCGGCTGGTTTCATGGGAAGAGACCTTGTAGTCTTGACCAGGCGCCCACTGCTTCTGTGAATAGACGTACTCCTGCTGAGGAGGCCACGACTTTTTGCTGGACTCAACATGTTTCCTCGCCCAGGATCTTTCCATGGCTATACCGTCGGCTGATGGTCTAGGGGACGACGGACGTTCGCATTGTCCCGATGAGGCGACCGAATGACACCTGTACTCGGATAAATCGGTGGATACATGAGAACGCGTTTCGAAATCCGACGCGTACGACGTGTCAGTCTGCGCGAATGGACAAGGCGAAGGAAACGAGGGTTCTGGAGTTTTCGGTTTCTTAGGGGAAGCCGCTCGCACGATTGGCACTGGGACAATTTGCGCTGGCTGATATGCTTTAGTTTCCTTCTTCTCTTGGACACATTTTTTCACGCAAACCTCCTCGACAGTTTCCTTCTTCTCGAGTTCGAACGGAGGTGGAATGAAGGTGGTTGGAGGCCGGGGCTTTGGGGTTTCGATTTTGGGCTCAGGTTTCACAACCGGGGATGGGAAAATCCTAACACCGCCAATTGGAGCTTCAATGGGGGATAAATTTTTGTGGGATTCCTCAAGCTGTCTTACTTTGACCGAAAAATCAGGGCGTTTTTTTTTCGCCGTTTCTACCTTCGGCATGTACCCGATCTCTGGTGGGGGTTCCGGCACCAAATTGAAACCGGACATCATTGCCTCGGCGCTCTCCGACTGAGCCTGGAGCTTCGAAATAGTCAAGGTTCCGTGGATGGGGGAACCGGAAGCAGTTGTGTCCTCAAGAACGGTTCGCTTCATCTCAAGGGGCGGGAGCTTGTATCCCTCGTAAGGAAATTCAATGAGATTATTTTCGATTCCTCTGGAGGCCGAACCACGTTCAAGTTTCGTAAAAATATCCTGAACGGCTTTCTTCGAAGTTTGAAATTCGGCAGCCGGTTCCGACTTCTTGATCTCCTCGTATTTCGTAGTCCGCTCATAATTCTTGGTCAATTTGTTCACCTTGACATCCAACGCGTGTCCTCCCTCGGCTTCGTGGAGTTTGATCATCTCCTTCGGACCTTTCGGCAGATTTTCAACCTCCTTAGACTTCGATTCGAAGAAGCTCAGCGCGTCTTTCTTGGCTATGGTCGACGTCTCGACGTTTTCGTTCTCGACGGACTCCGTTGTTTTCTCCACGACAGACCCTGACCCATCCTGGAATACATTCTCCACGACGTTCGTCACCGACGAAATAATTTGCGGTGGTTTTTGCTCGAAGTTTGATCTCCTCTCATATTCGAATATCGGTGGAGTTTTGTGCTCAAGTTTCATATGGAACTTCTGCTCCGACTTAGTCTCACTTTGATGAGATTCTACGGTCGATGAAATGGTCTCCGATCGCGTTGTCCTCGACTCTAATGCCGGCTGGATCGACTCTACAATTTGCGTAGTGCGAAGGGAAGAGGAACCGGAAGTGGGACTCAGGGATGGGGTCAAGCCAACAAGCCCAGCACTCGGCTGAATCGTAGTCGTTGAGACGTGCTCCGCTGTAAGATTTGCCGAGGGCGTCTCGCCCTTGCCACTTCCCGACTAAATAGGCAAAAGATATTTGACCTCGTAACTTTTCACTAACTTCGGGGTATTCCGATGCTCAAAAATTGCAGTTGGCAGCTCAGTATGCCTAAATTTTTACACTTATTCGTACGTTTCAACGAAATGCTATGAAATAATGATATCAACGTGATTAACATTCACCTGCAGAATGCCCTGTTCCTTAACGTTTTCGTAGACAACGGTCTTATGGACTTCCACCATGGTGTCCGGGGTCGGTTCGAAGACGGCGAAGTCCGCGATACTCTGAGCTTCTCCTCCGGCATTCGTAGCGCGCACCATATACTTTCCAGCGTTGTCTTTCTCGGCTGTGAAGAAGATGAGAATATTGAGTGGTTAATTTTCCGCAGAGTTCGCCGAATCGTGAAATGAAAGTCAAGTTCGCGTTGGATTTTTGGATGAAACGCCGTCCCAAGTATGTAGGTATATATAGCTACGTAACCTTTTTCGATTATGAGTAAGTAGCAGTTTCCTTGACTCGTCAACCTGACTCCCGGCGATTCTTTGAGTACCGTATCATTCTTGTACCACGTGACAGTTGGCTCAGGGGTGCCAGTTATCTCGACTTCCATGATAACGCGTTCTCCACGTTTCACGACTTGAGCTTGAAGACGCCTTCCGAACACGGGCGGAAAGATCGTCTCTGTTTGGACAATGATCATGGATTAATGAACGTCATTTCTAATTCTCTTCTCGAGTTCGTCTTTCGACCGTTAATTGAAAATCTTTCGTTATAACTCACTCTTGACAACTAGGTCAGCAGTGCTGCTGGCAGTTCCAACATCGTTCGAAGCAGTGCAAGTGTATCTCCCAGCGTCCTTGACGTTCACGTTCTTCAGCTGAACTCGAGCATGGTTATGCTCGTAGCTGATCTGTATTCCGTCTTTAGCTTTCAACTCCTGTCCATTTTTCAACCACGTTACAGTCGGTTGTGGAAAGCCTGTCAAGTTTATATATCATAATTTTGAACTGAAAACTAGAAGATTTATAGCGACGGCGGCCGTAGCTCGTTGGATAAAATCATAAAGACTATAAGAAGAAGCTGGAAAAGTCATTTGACGAGTGAAAAGCTCGTTTATAATTCTGTGACGGCGTTTTCCAGACGGAAGTTTCACGGGGCTGGTGAGACCCAGCGATAAAAAATAAAATAAAAAATAAAAAATAAAAAACCGAAAGAAAGATGTTGTAATTAGCTACGGAGCGAAAGTTTTTGGCAATAGGACAACCGGGGATCAGTATTGCTAACGAAATTCTGTGAATACGAGCACAGGCTGAATTGTTGCCTCACTCTTAGCCGAGAGGGAAGACGGGAGAAAAAAAAACGAGGAAAAATTCAAGTGGGCACAGACGAGAGACTTGCCAAAAAAATGGAAAGATCTCGTATCTGGTATAGCGAGGGTATATATTTTTAAACGTGGATTATCTTTCATTATGAATAATAGTGAATAATCAGATTATTCTTCAGCTAGCAGTTTATTGTCCAATTTCGAAATTTTCCACTTTCGATTAGCGGGTAGACGCGTAAATAATTTTCCTCCGGAAACTCGATCGTCACTTGGCTGGACTCGTCATAATTCTCTCTTGGCGAGAAGAATCGATTTGAAAATTGGAGATAGGAACGAAAGAAACGAATGAGTTAGGGAGCAGTACTTACCGTCGAGAATTCCTTCGAGGACGACGTCGGCACACTGATCTACGATCATTCCCGTCAACGGGGAAACAAATCTCGGCGATACATTCCTGCGAGTCGGTTTGTGAACGATGATTTTATTCTCCTTTTGCAAATCCTCACCCTTCGACACAATAACAGTTTTCTCTTGTCGTATTTCACCAGGTTTGTCCTGGAATATTCGCTCGAATTCTTCCACCTTGTGAGACTGTTGAAAAATAAGTTGACAAACGCCGGAGAAAAATGTGTACGAACGTCCAGTGTAAAGCATGGAACAGAAGAAATTGGAATTAAAGAATGAGGAAATCTTACCTGAACCACCGGTGGCCCCCCATTTTCCGAAGCCGAGTGTTCACTAGAATGTTTAGTTGATTTCACGCAGACACTCGAAGGGATTTGTCCGAAACCAGTCGCGGAGGAAGTCGTGGTCGACGACGAATACTCCTTGAGGCTTGAACTATGCGACGACGAGGACTGAGTAATGCTCGAAGACATCTTCGTCAGAATACTCTGGGAACCACCTTCCTTCGACGTCTCCGTCGAGAAGTGCTTCTCGCTACTGTTAGCCGACTGCATTTCGTCAGCTGGGATTTGGACCGCAGCTACCAGCTCTAGCCCTCCTGCAGCGTTCACCCCGCTACCTGCAACGACGATTAATCGATCGATGTAGCTGTGCATGCATATCAAATATAGACACCGACGGTAACCTTTGCCCTCGACAAATTTCATCATCATCGTCATCTGCATCATCTCGAAAAATTTCTCAAGGAAATTGATTGCGGACGACACGACTACCGCAGAGCCGACTGTAACTGACTCACTCAGCTGCATATAGGCAGTCTTAATCTTAATATAACCGTCGGAGTGAGTAAAAATTTTCTAAAAGGGAAACCGGACGTTGAGAAATCGAAGATAAATTCGAAAGGAAGGACATCTGATCTGAAGATGAGTAATTGTCTTTGTTTATAGATCCTGCAAGCTCATCGATCGACGTTACATTGGATTTATATTTATATTTCAACTGGGATGAGTCAACGTCAGTGAATTTGTTTATCGACAGCACATTTGGGTTGCAACGCCTCCGTATGACATTCTTATTCGGCGCTGCAGAATTGTTTATCGACTAGGAAGCTCGATGGGATTCAAAATAGAATTTCGCAGATCTATCTTCTGTTTATACAAATTTCAATGACTCTGGGAATAGTGAGATCTATCGTCCCAAACATAATCGCGGTTGTCGAAACTTTGGTTTATCTGGTGCTGAAGTCGTACAACAACGATATTGAGAAGTTACTCTGACGTCGACGACTTTATCGTGACTGATGTCACGTTGACAGGTATCACGCCCGTCGCATTTCCGCCCTACGAATTTATTCGTCGGGTCCAGGGCTATACTCAGTTTTTTCAGTGCAATGAAAACCTATACAGTTCTCGAGGGAGCATCGTCGATCGGATCGAAAAAAGTTCGAATAGTCGGAAGCTCGGAAAGTGGTGACGAAAGGACGTCACAATTGTCACGATATGTCGTGGCGACACTGCCCCACAATTTGCAAATTGTGTTCCGTATTATAACGAATTCAGACAATTTGATTTTAGAATTAAGGATGGCGAAACACTTCGGAAATGTTTTTAACGCTCGCTGCGTGTTCGTGACTCGATCGCTGTCAACTAGGATCTATTATTCATGGTTACCGGTATATTTTTCATGGGACTATGTGCACGCAGTGGGATTTTTAACAAGTGGGTGAGCCTCGTCGATGCGGAGGCTGCGACGAAGAATTTCTTTTCACTGGATTTCTAGATTCGACTGACTGGGTTATCTTTAGATTAACTGACGAATCATCGGCCCTCAAGTTTTCCGCAAGCTTTACACGTGTTTTCGATCATTTATATCCGACCCCCGAGAGTTCGCGCGACGGATGGCGTCCGGAGCTTTCCTGTTTTCATAGTATTAATGTTCGCACCCGACGATGGAAACGGGTTCGAATTGAAAATGACCGTAAGATATTTTTTTTTGTTTTCTCACAGAAATGAAAAGCGTTGCTCCGAACGAGCTTGCGGGAAAATTACCCAATCCACGATGCACCACGGGTGGAACCACAAGCGAAATTTATTACTCCGTCGTGCGATATGGGTGAAAAAAATAAAGACTCGAATCTCTTCGACATTCATACATATGATTACACGCGTGTGTCGCCTGTACTGGAGAGATCAATTATCACGAAGAGTAAAGCGGATCGCGGGATACGAGTGACTCGCCATTAAGCGCTATTCGGCTATTTTCGTTAAGCTACTATGCGGTTAAAAGTTCAAATGCACCACGAAGATCGCGTTAAAATTAGCATCAGCTTCCATTTATTCGGAGCAACGTCTCTCGTCGAGCCACCGCAGAAATCTGAGATATTGCGATAACTCGGAAAATCTATGGATCAGAATGATCTGCTCAAAAATGGCTTTGATGAAAGAAAAAAGGAGCAGAAAATCGAAGTAATTACGATAATCACTCGCGTCCCGAGGTTTTTAACGATTCGCAAAAATCCATTCCAAATGCAAACGCAGAGTCTCGTTAATCTGCATCGCGAAATTCGACAACAGTGTTCACAATTGCAGTGTTGAGGGAAATGGGACTAATTCTCAATTGGAGCTTGACGAAAGTAGTTTCAGTACTTCCCGGGTAACTATTGACCTCGCGAATGAAACTGTGACAAGTTGTCTGTACACGGCGAAAACCACTAACCACTGCAAAACGAAGAATTTATAACTGCACTAGGCATTTGGTTCCGGGGTAAAGTTATTATTTATGACACGTAGCGCGGTGAAAAGAAGCGATGGAGGAGTGCGATACCAATACGACGAACAGGAGACGAAAAACGGAAAATTTTCAGTCGTACCTCGTTTTCAACGACGATGATTACGAATACCGTTTTTTTTTTTTTGATTTTTTGTTTTTTGTTTTTTTTTTTTGACAGCTGGTTGAAGCGACGAGAGAATGAGAATGAGGATACATACGTCGATTTTCGTGATCTATATAAACTGTTGGATTTTCTCACCTCAGTAATCGGCTACTTCCAATCGCTCAGCGGTCAGACCTGAGTTTCGAGTTAGCGCAAACCCACGACTGCCGAGATCGAGGTGGGGTAGGTATTTGTGCCGACAAAAATAACGCATTTCTGTGTGCGGCGAGCTACTACCGGGAGACTTTAAACTTCCAACATCGTCTTGACTGCCCACTGGTCGCCCCCGACCGCCCCCCCCCCCCCCCCCCTTCCCTCTGCCCCTTACCACGATTTGTAATATACGTGTAATACAGCGAAGCGTGAGATGCGCGGGCGTAATAATTCGCATGAATGCGAATGTGGAATTGTAAGCGCGATCGAAATTCACCGAGGAAAGGTGGTGAGACTGGTATCTATACCGCGAGAGGAAATCCGATGATCGCGCGTTTTATCCGCCAATCGGTTATAGTACCCACGACCCAAAAATCTTTCGGGCCGAATTCGATCCTGAACTTTAAACGACGAAGCGCGCATAGAAATTCCGGCGAGGCATTGAGCTGAGAAGAGATCGAAGTATGAGAAAACAAAGAACCACGAACATTTTGTCATCCCGTACGTTCGGAATGGACGAAAAGAAAGAAAACGAAAGGTAGCTGACAGACAGACGCATCTGCAAACGTGACCTATTTTCGTTATATTCTGGACACCTGTGTGGACGTTGGTTAGTCGAAGATGCCAAACCCGAGCTCGGACTTCCCGCGACAATTTCCATCCGTCTTTCCGACGAAGTTACGCTCGATTCCAAAGCACGAAGATCGACCGAAGCTCTAATGAGAAAATTGACTTCACAATTCCAATTCCAATTCCAATTCCAATTCACTGCCGATCGTTTCCCCCTTCTTCTCCATTCTCGTATTATTGTCTAACTTTGTTTTTCCTATTCCGCAATTCGTGTCGGTTAACGTTAGACGTGACTCAACAAAGTACGTATCGTTGCCTCTTGTGGTATGGAAAGTATACATTTTTTACGTTCCGTTCCGTTCCGTTCCTTTTTTCTTTTCATTTGCAAATGAACTTGCAGCCGGCAGTTTCTTACGCGGCGGTTAAAAATACGTTTCTTGGTTCGCCCCTGCCTCTTTCCCTTCCCCCGCCCCTCAGGATGCAAAACGCGCTGTGCCGATCCAAGCAGCGCGCAAATAATGGAGTTGGCAAATTTTCTTCGTAACGTCAGCCGAGTTCTGGAGGATTTTTGTTACGTCGGTCAATTCAAGATGATCATCCGTTCGAAATGTGATTCTCGAAATGGAACACGCGTTCCGAAACGTCTTTTTTCCTCCGTCCGTTTCAAACACGTATCAAATTTAATCGCCGGCTATTCCGTACGTATTCCGTGGGCGTTATTTGCCGAAAAAATACAGAGTCTTGCCTTGCATCAATAACTACAAAGTCCCAGTGAGAAGGTATTAATAACTCGCCCAGACCCGACGTTTCGTGTTATTTTATTTATTTTCTTGCCCCGCGGTACACGACGAAGCCGAACCATTCGTACCGTTCACAAACTTTTCCCTAGCTTGGATTTGTTCACCAATTTTTTGCATACCCGAGGATATTCTCGATCTCCGCCGGAGACAATAATTTTCACGACATTCGTAGGCTTTTTTTCACAAAATTTGTCTGATGAGTGCAAAGGGGAAGATTGATTGATTGAAATATACACGGCAGTGCTCAGAAACTTACCGACTTCGAGGGTCGCGGTGCAGGTAGCTTTTCCCACAGAATTTTCCGCCACACAGGAAACCGTCCCATTCTGATCGTCCTGAGCTTCAGGTACCGTTAAAACCTGACGATCTCCACTTATGGAGACCAGGAATCCCTTTCCGCAAACTGGCTGACCGTTGAACAGCCACTGAACCTGTATTCGGGTGAAAAGAGAAAATTCATTGATTTTTTTTCTTTTTCATTATACTTCGAGTAAGTGAGAAGTTAAAATAATTGAATCTCCGAATTCGGGATTTCGTATGTGGTTATCATTTCGAACGAAATGGTTACAAAATTATCGTGGGGTGAATGAAGCCCTCGGCGCGGGTCATATCTCTGAGTATCGCAGTTGGCAAGAGTGACTTGAAGTCATTCAAAAAGAAAGAGAAAAGAGGGTACATCGTAACGAGGGTACGGCTACGTAGATTATAGATATTAATAAATCGAGGTCATATCGCTGGTAGAAATTCACAACTTTTGAAAAATCACGTGTGCATTACTCAATTGAATGTCATTCGATTGTTCGACGAATTGAAAACGGATGCCACGAGACCTTGGCGACTCGTTGCATCGAGGAGGATGCAAACCGAGAATTAGATGCTTGAAGCTAATCGCCTCTGACTAATGAGAAACTACCTCAGATCTATCTTGCATCGATTCGCATGGCCATTCGACGTCGTGAGTAACAAACGATTACGCGATTGACGACAATCGCGAAATTCTGGCCCGAGCCACGACCGCCCATTGATTTTCTAACTCAATCACAGAGTGATCGAAGATCTGCGCACAGAGCCAGATCTCTATTAATGTTCGTCCTATGATTCGGATAACAAATTTTCATTTTGTGTCTAGTCTGTTTTTTGTTTTTTTTTGTTTTTTCTACGTTTTTGACCTATTCACGTTGTTGGAGATTCTTAGTTCGTTCTTAGAACCCCGTGGAAGGATCTTCGATGTGGGAATGGGAAATATGCAGTTACGGATTAGTTCCTCGATAGCCGATCGAATATCGATACGTGGCCGTAGCTATAGGAGTGAGAAATTGTGTCAGCGTGTATATCAGCCTTCGATGACGTTCTTCTTGATTAGAATTAATTATAGCTCGTTTATTTTCGAATGACCAACGCTGGCTATAATTACCGATCGTCGACGTCAATGAAAAGACTGCAGTTATGCGATTGCGATTGTTCTCTTCGAATCAAGACCAACGAGATACAGTCGAAAGAAAACGTCTACGTCTTCGCCAGTTCACCAGAGTATCTCTCTTGAAAATTCTACGGTTCGAAAAAATTGTCCGCGATAAATTATTGCTCCGGTTCAATAGCAGAACGACGAATTTCATCGATTCGCATCACTGCACGATAGGTACTCAATATTTCAAGACAAACACTTACCGCGATGATGAAAATGATGAAGAGTATGAGAAACATGTTAGAAAGTCACCGTGCCATACATATTTCAGGCCGCTGCACCGTTATGACACTGTTACGGTGTGAACCTTTCTCGTTAACCGGTTCAGATTGAATATGGGATTCGGATGGCGGAGACGGTGACTTTGGCGTGTAGTTAAATTGGGGTAAAACTATTCATCAGAGCTGTCCAAAGCAGCGCCAAAGCCTCGAGCTGCTTGGAAAGGTTTTGGGCTAATCCGCTATCGAAACGATTGGCATTTGCAGGTCAACTGAAATGCATCGGAGCCTGGTCGAATAGAATTTGCTACCGAGTACGCGCGCCAAGAACGAGAAGGAAAAAATCGTTCGCCTAATCTTCGTCCTACTTGATGAATTTTTTTGAAAAAAAAAAAAAACAACAACCGACCTTAGGCGCTGGTTTCCCAGCAACGATGCATTCAAATTTGGTGGAGCCTCCGGCAGGGACGATTTTCTCCGAAAATATTTCCTTGAAAGAAGGAGCAACGAGCTTTTCTTCCATTTGTACGAGCTCCTCGTTCCTCTGGAGCAAATCACCCAACGATTTGACGATCAGGTGAGCGAAAGCTTTGGCCTCCCCGAGCCGATTGGTTGCCTTCACTATGTAGTTACCCTTATCCCCAGTCAGGGTTCGAGATATCTCCAAAATACACGATCCGTACTCCCCGTATTTCATCTGTGACGGTCGAAAAATATGATCGAAAACAAATGAGATAATCGAGAAACATGGTTGACCGTTGAACCACTCGATGGAGTTTCTCACTCACTTGAATTCTTTCGCTGGGAGAAATTTCGGTGTTATTTAGGAACCACGTGACCTTCGGCTTGGGTTCGCCCGTGACAGCGCACTCGAACGTTGTTTTTTCTCCTTCGGCAACAAGGACGTCGGTGAGAAGTGTGGTGAAACGCGGCGGAGAACCTGCCTCGACGCTTTCTACCTGGGTCTTGGGATCGGGCTCCGTCTCAGCCGGGACAGCTGTTTCGGGTGAAGAAGAGGTACATAGAAAATTTTAAATCGCCTCAAGATCTTCCTCAGATTTCGAAGCTGTATCGTCGAACGAATTCGAGCGAGCTATTCCATCTCCACAGAAACACGGCATGAATCTACTCACAAACGACCGACAAGACACACTCGCTCGATGCTTCGCCTCCAGAATTGATAGCCACCACTTTGTAGTTCCCAGCATCGTCGAAGAAGGCTTCGTGAATGACGAGCGTGCAACGGTCGCCCTGGAAAAGAAGCTGGAAATCCGCAGACTCTTTTACAGGCTGTCCATCGTGGTACCAGATGACCTGGGAATCCACAGAAGTCCGAGAATATCGACAGTTTAGCAAATCCCTTTTATCGCAGCGTCGATTTTGCGAGATTTCTAAGGCTGTGCGAATATTCGAAATCTCGAACATATCGTCTCGAATTATTCGATCCGATTCGACCACTGTTCGCACAGCCCCGGAGATTTCCTGTTTATCTCATTTTTTACCTCACCTCTGGTTCTGGTTGACCGACTATTATGCAGTCGAGACGAACGGACTGTCCTTCATTGACCTGAATATTTTCGAGAGGTAGCTGGATCCTCGGTTTTATGGGCTCGATGTCGTAGTTAGTTTCCGTGTCACTAGCTTCGTTGGGAATTCTTCCCTTGACGGAAACGTTGCATGAGCTTGTAGCCTCCCCAGCAAGATTCCTAGCAGAGACCACGTAGGTTCCAGCGTCCTTGGGGAAGGCCTCGGTGATGATCAGCGTCGATTTACTGCCCTCAGTTTCGATCTGAAATATCGAAGCGAGTGCCGGACTTGCGCGTTAATTTTCCTCCAACAATGAATGAAAAATGCGGATATATACGGTTGGAAACGAAGCTTCCAACGCGCGTACATACCTTCAAGTCCGGAGTTTCCTTGATGAACTTTCCCTCGCGAGTCCAGCTGAGATTCGGCGGAGGTATTCCCTTGGCTTCGCATTCCAATTTCACTTTTTGTCCAGTCCTCGCCATGACATTTGACAGCGGAGTAACGAAGGATGGAATTTCAGTGGGCACAGAGACTGAAAAGAGAAAGAGAGAGAAGAAGAAAAAGAGGAACAGAATTTTCACCACCTGCGATTCCCAAAAACGATCAAAGCGTGAAGGAAAATTTGCTTCGGTAGCAGCTCTCACTTTTCACGGATAAGGAGGCTGACGTTGACGCTTGGCCGACTTGATTCGTTGCCGTGCATGTGTAAACTGCTTGGTCCTCGACGAAGACTTCTTCAAATTTGAGCACAGCCTCGCCATTATTGTACGTTATCACGTAATCGGGGGAATTGTCGATGTTCGATTCATTCTTGAACCACTGAACAGTCGGCAGCGGATTACCTTCAACGACGCATTCGAGTTTGTGAGATGTACCCTCGGTCGCGTAGCTCGCCAATAATTTTCTAGTAAACTCCGGAGCACTGAGCTGCTCTTCTGGTGAAGTTTCTGAAAAATTTCAACGAAATATCCTCGATGAAACATTTTCGAAATTTCCCAACAGTTTTGAATTCTGAATTCCGGGCTTTTTCCCTTTCGACTCACCCTTGACGGTCAAAGTAGCGACGGTTTCGGCGGATCCAACGGAGTTGAATGCCTTGCAGACAAACTGCGCGGAATCTTCGGCGAAGGTTTCCTCAATCGTGAGTGTGCAGATTCCCTGATCATACGTAGTCAGATAATCGGGATTATTCAGAATGGAGATCCCATCTTTGTACCAAATGACTTCGGGGACAGGAAAGCCGATCAATCGACATTCAAATGTCAATCTTTCGCCCTCCTGGATCGTCGCGTTGTTCAGAGGAACTGTAAACCGCGGTGAAATCGGCTCCGGAATATCCTCCTCGACCTTAGTTTTCTTCGGTGGACTAGCCCCTCGGCTTTTCGGCGTCGCGGGACGAGGCGGCAGCGGTATAGCCTGCTGAACTTCGGTCTGCAATGAAAGATAATGTGCGTTTCCAAAAATTCAACGAAAAGAAAACATAAATCGAACTTGGCCGCACAAATTTTTTCACGCATCGACCAAAACTCTTTCGAAACGTATCAACGCGCGGTAATTCTTTCCCGAATACTATGAGGATACCTTCTGAAGTATGTGAATCTCCCTCGTAATGGCGGAAGTGGTAGTTTCCTCGATAAATTGTGTACCAGTTTCGTCCGTCGAGTCTTTGGAGTCTCTCGTTTCCGGAGGAGCGTCCGTTTGGGTGGAAACTGGGGTCTGAGCTTTTTGTCTTTCGATTTGAGCCTGCCTGGCTCTCTCGAGTTCAATTTCAGCCAGGCGCCTAGCATCCTCGGCAGCTTTTTCAACCGTTTGCGCTGCCAAGGCTTCGGCAACTTGTCTAGCGTTCTCAGCCTCAGCAGCGGCAGCTTGTGCAGCCAAAGTTTCCGCCCGTACAGCGTTTAATTTCGCGTCAGCCTCTTCCTGCTCTTGCTTCAACTTGTCGCGAAGGTCTGCGGCGTTCTTCAGGTTCTGAACCAAGGTCTGAAGCTCGGAAGAAACGATGCTGAAGGAGTCTAGCATCTCCCGATTTTCCACAATCACTTTACTGAATTGAGGGAGTCGCTCGGTTCCTGAAAGAAGTTTTTATTTTCATTTTTTCGTTGTCTTTCTCCTCTTCTTCTTCTTTATGAAACTCACCGAATACTTCGGTGGATAATTTTCGTATTTTTTCGATTCGTTTCTCCTGTTTTTCCTCGCCAGGTTTGAGGTAAGTTTCGACATCGTTCAGGAGGCCGACGGCGTCTTCGGGTAGTTTGACCGACGTAGCTTTCCTGGCGATTGTTACCAACAGTTTACTCCCGTCCCTGAACCACTCTTCGGCTTCTTCCAGAAGCTTGAAGTACTCCACACTGAGATCGGCGCTTTTTTTCGTCTCCGATGCCTTCTCTTTGAGTTCGATCCACTTTTCTTCGAGGTCCGACAATTCACGACGGACTTTTGGAGCTAGCGTGTAGGTTTCGGTTATCGTTTCGGTTGTCGTTCTTACAAACGTTTCGATACGTTCCTCTAAGACCTGCCCGCCGAAAAAGGAGGAATAAGCAAACCAATAAATTAATGATCCAAAAATGAAAATCGGTAATTGAAAAAATAAATAAATAAAAAATCCCCACCGTTATCGTTTTCTCAAACTGAACGAAGGAATCGGATGTCGATTTCGCTGACTGTAAATTTTCGCCATATTTTCCTTTAACGGCGCTGAGCTGTCTGCTCAGTTCGTCGATATTCGCGTTTATTCGAGTGAGATCGGCATCGAAAGTCACCAATTGAAGCTGTTCATCCAACTGCGATTTCCTCTCTCCCCACGAATTTTCCCACGAGGATTCTTCCACTTCGATAACTCTCTTCAATTTTTCGATGTCCTGCACAGCCGCGTCCGATGGCTCCTGAGAAATAACATAGAAATGTAAACTCTGTCAAAATTCACCAACGAATTTTATTATCATCAATTTCGAACGAAGAGCACATGAAATTCTCGATTCTCAATCAGTCTTACCTGCTGCCTGATTCTCTTCACAGCCTGCTCAGTCTCGGATTTGATAAATTTGAAAATTTCATCGATCGATTGATTCTTGGCGTCGTGCTTTACGATCAGATTTTCAACCTCGGAAATATTTTTCGGCAGCTGCGTAGAAGCCTGGCGTTGTTCGTCCAAATTTTTACGCTGAATCTCCACCTAAAATTAGACTCATTTGCAGGTTTGGGAATTTCGGTCGAACGGGATTTCTCAAATATTTATACCAGCAGTTTGTCTTGCCTTGGCGCTGTATTAACGATGGGGATCTTCCAGCTGTTGCCAGAAATTTTCATCGCGCGTAAGCACATAGATATATACATATATAAACATATTAACAATATATAACCTACCTCTTCCACACTTTTGAATATCGATATCAGCATTTCTAACAGAATTTCATACTCGGTTGTCGTTCTTTGCAAGTGTTCACGAACGTCCGATAATTTTCGACGAATCTCGTTATCCAATGACGAATTATCTGCAAGGAGATAGAAAAATTTGTCAATGTCGTCGAAGGACTTTTCATCCGACGTGTTACGTTTCTGAAATAAAAATTGTCTCAAATAAAGAAAACTATTTAGGTTATATTTTGACAAAGATTGTACCATTATGGGGCAGAGCGTCGACGCTCTTGATTCTGCCGTCTAATTCAGTTACGGCCTTTCTTAATTCGGAAAGAATTGTAGACCTCGAGGCTTCCAAATGCTTGAGAACGTGGGTGGCCTTCGCAGATTCTGACGTGATCACGGGATACAATTCCTCTCCAAATTTCGAGACCCATTCCAGTGTCTGAGAATGAAACAGTGAAAAGAAATGGATGGATGAAATGAGAAAGGGGAAAGAACGGTGCTTCGATTCTTCGCTGATTTGCATTACTGAACGGCGAGACAGGATAACTGTGCCAACGATGTAATATCAATTACTTTTTTGCTTTCGTCGAGACTTCTTTCTTTCTGAACTCTCCATTCTTCGATTATAGTTAAATTCGTTTGCCAGCTCTCCCAGGATTCGGTAATGGTGAGTTGACGATTTGCGAAATGTTCGAGGAGAGTCTCGACGCATAAACATGCTCGAGGAAGGTCGAGGTAAGGATCGACGATCTATTGAACGGGATGAAAAATGTACATTAGTAAAAATTGAGAAACGATGTTGCCAGAGAAAGGCAAGACAGAAGTCTTGTTCAACTTGAATCGACTTACAGTTAGAAACTTGAAAAGAAAAAACACATCTGAATCAAAATTGAGCAATAATAGAAAACTCAAGTGTTTCGAAAACTTTCGATTAACGACGAAGAACGTATCGGAATGGTAAAGTTGTGCAGGCGGTGAAAAATGAAACTTGGATATTGGAACCAGGCCAGGGGTATAAATATTCCGATGAAAAACAAAAAAATAAAATAATGGCGAAAGGATTGATCGGATCTTAGATTCAGGAAATGAGAGAAATAGATCATCAAAGTTTCCCTCACGTTTCTCGACGCATCCAAAAAGTGTTTTCCACTGGCAGTGAGCTTCAGATAAAGAGGCTGCAAGGCGATCCATTTTTTCTCCAGTTCCCGGATCCTATCCTCGTCCACGTCCTCCGGTGAATTTCTCTTGAATTCGTCTTCCAGGGAGTCGATTTCACCCGCAAGCTCCGAAGCGGCTGTATGAAATCTGACGTAAAGCGAAGCAAGTTCGATACGATTGTCGACGATATTCTTCAGCTTGAGCCAGTGAGTGTGAAGGTCGTCGACTTTCTGGTCGACATCCCGACGCTGGATTTCGTCAAGATATTCAATAACCGGAGGCAGGGTATTCAAAGCGGCGTTAATCTCTTCTCCCTTATTTTGCAAGTCGGTCAAAAGCTGGAAGTGGAGATCATAGAAGTCCTTTGCCATCGGCAGAACGCTCCCCATATCCTGATGGCCCTGAAGAAATGCCTCGGCGATGCTAACCAGCCAGGAATAGAGCTCGTTGTGTGTTTCGAGGAAGGTAGTGAGAGCTTGACTAATTTCAAGGTTCTGCTCGTTGTGCGCTGTGCATTGGTTTATCAACTGTATTTTACGGTTCTCCAGCTCCTCGACGACGCGTCTCACGCCCTGAAATGCGATCAATCGTTTTCATTCGTCCGTAAGAATTGTGTAACGGACAAGAATCGAATCCCGAAACACTTTTCCAAGATTCGGAAGGAGGTGCGAAAATTCACCTCGGCGCCGGGCGCCCCTCTGCCAGTGACGTCCAAGAGGGCATACCCTTCGGATAAAGGCTGCGCGGTAACGTCTTCCAACGTTGCTGCTGACTGAGCGTGCAATTGAACGAGTTGAGCCGAGTGGGCTGAGTGCTCGGTTGTAATTAGCTGGATTTCCAGTTGGTCCAATTTCGTGAGGGCCTGGAAGAAATTATCTGTTAGGACGAACCTTGCGCACTTTCGTTCATCCGCAAGCCGCCGAACGCCGCTGCAGTCTTCTTCGCCACGATTATTTCCGACGCCGATTTGCAGATATATGTACAAACATGCGTTGTAAAATATATAGACTAACCGAATGAGCGGATCTGAAGAACGCGATAGCTTTGTTCAGCATAGTCTCGTATTGTTCCAGGTCATTTATGTAGTCGGCGCACGCGCTCAAAATAGCATAAGCCTGTTCGGTAGCTTGTTCTCCAGCGAAATGTCCCGAGGACACGAGCTGCTCCGTCGATTTCGTTATTTTAATACCCTTGTCCTGGAAGTCCTGGAATATTGAGAACATTTATTGTCAGCGAAATCTTTCCAGGATTTTCCGGATATAGAAATTATCCATTCATTCAAATTCGGTCGGAGGATCGTGGAACCGGAAGCCACCGAAACGAAAATCTACCAGCTCGAATTATACTTCGCGAAGTCTACAACGGAATTGGACCCCACCTTAGCTTCCGGCTGAAGTTTTTTCAGTTCAAATAGCAAAAGTTCTGCACTGGCGGACGAGTCGCCGAGCTGGTCGCTGCTGCTAGCTAAAGCTGCTATTCTGTCGTTCAATATTTCTTCGAGGTCCCTAAGATCGGTAGCGAGGAGGGCCAAGGCGAGGCACTGTTCCAGTTGTGTTTTACGACACTGGAAGGAGACCTCGATCAAGCGTCTTTTGTCGTGGAGTACTTCGAGCCATTTCTCAACCTGCAGAATAGCTGTAACAGGAAATCCACCGGAATGGATGATCGATCGATTGATGAATGAATTCAAGAATTACTTTCCAGTTTTTCTTACCCTGATCAGCTTCGATCTTGACGTTATCTGGCCGGGAGTCAAGAGTTCCTTCGTTAGCAATTTCCCTGAGCAAATCGAGGAGAGTTTTTCCTTCCTGAAGAGCGTTCATGAGCGAGGCGAGCATAGTTTTTCTCAGGTCGTGAATTTTCGTTAGGAAATTTTTAACCGCTTCTATTTCGATCGGTAGTAGTGTGTCGTTACAGGCCATTTCGAGGGCCTTCATATTTTCTCTGTACTCTTCAGCTCGGCTGTGATTATGAGGATAAAGAAATTCAGGCGTGTAGAATTCTCGGGAAACGAAGTGAAAAGTGTACAACGGTGTTTATTATCACCCATAAATTTACCAACGCTTGTTTTATCGTTCGTGAGATAAGGAAAAAAACCACCTGGACCGATATGTATAATGAAATCAGTGAACGAAACGGCTACGGACATCCTAGACAACCACCCGGACATGGTTCTCATTTTATGATACTTTATCTCGTATGCGGAACATGCGTGATTCACTGATTTCAATGTACGCTAAATTTCCAGATTCGAGGTAACGAAGAGACGAACTAGACGAACCTCTGGAACAGATGATTGCTATCGAGAATTTGCTTTCTCCTTTCAAGGTGGGAATTCACGTCTCTCCAAGCCTGGCCCAGGGTGTCAGCCATCGCGGCATAAACTTCGGCCTTCGGTCTTTGGGTGGAAATCAACTGGTCAGCCTGCCTTAGTAGTTCTTCGACAGGGCTTTGTTTGTTCTAAAATTAATACGAGGATTCGGATGTAGGTGTGCATTGTATGCTTGTAGGAACATAAAAATACGCGAAGGCACGAAACTGGCGTTTGGCGATAAATTTTGCCGCGGTAGAAGTTCGTCAAGTTTGTTGAAACGTCATTAGCATAGATTTTCGTCTTAGGTCTCACTTCTCAGTTCTCGTTTCTTCTTTGTTCGCAAGTACTCTGAGTTATTTGCCTGGATTTCAAACTGGTTTTCGTCGACTGCAGGACCACGGGGACCACATTGTTACGTATCGATATTCGCGCATGGTATAAAAAGAGCGACTAATTTCCCGTTGACCTTCTTCTTTCTTTTGATAATTCGTACCTGAAGTTGAAGGAGGACTTCGTCGTGGGCGTTCAGGAGTTCCGTGGCTTCCTCTGCCGTTGATCCTAATTTCGTCAGAGACGGCTGCACCTCGAGGACCTTCAGTTCGAGCCATTCTCCGCTCTGGAAAACGGTATAAAATTACAAAAAAGAAAAAAAAAAAGAAAAACATATCAGCAGTTTTTCAATGCGCGAACTCAGTTTTTTTGTTTCGAAATTTTTAGTTGCTGGAAAATAATCGCTTCGTTCTATATTCCATGTCTGAAATATTTCTAAATCCTGATAGGCATAGCTGAGTGGAAATCGATGTTAGGGGATCAAAAACACGTCCGGTCACCCGTCTCTCGGTTCTATTTCAATTGATTTCGTTACAGCGAGCATACGCATAGAGAAATCATCTATTTGTTTATAGGACGAAAATACCGAGTGGTGACCCAGTTTTATCACATCTGTAACACAGCTTCTGCAGCAGTGGTCGGTAAAAAGATGCTCGTGGCTCATCGGCGAACCAATAAATCGACGGAGATTGGCCGTGGCAGTAGAAGATTGTTGGAAATTTGAAGAACGAACGTGGCGAAAGTGCTGCAGTTTGTCAATCAATGAATCCACGGAATGATTTTTTGGTAAATCGTTTGGGATCGAAAAATTAACGTTTCCGAAGATGTGGGCTTTTTTGGCAAAAGATTCCGCCAATTGGGCTGTTTCGACGCCGGAAAGTCAGGAGAGAGTGTATTTCTGAATCGATTTTTTGTGTGAAATTCGTCGCTGAGGAAAAAATCTCGTCTCTTTGACGAAATCGCGTTAGGAATCGTCGAAAAATTTCAGCGAAAAATCGTTTAAAAATACATTTTTCACGACATTTCGGTGTCGAAGGAACTGATATTAGTTTCTGTGATTTTATCACCTTCATTTCAAGCGCCGTAAGCTTCAGCCTCATAAAATTTTTACCCACTCCGCTGTTATTCGGCTGGCGAAGGTGATAAAAATATTGGTATTTGGTTTATCGAGGAACATGAAAACTTCTATCCAGAGAATAATTAAATGGAGAATACCCAGTTCTTGGTTTTAGGGATTGCCGTTGATTTATTCGTGTGTAAAACCGGTTTCTCCGCATCCTAAGCACGAAGATTTAGTGTTAAAGGCACCGTAAATTTTCGGTTCTAGTAGGTAGACACTAGAGGAGGATCTTCTAATTAAGATAAAGTTTCAAACGATGTCTGCAGCTGTAGTACCTACCTTCCCAGTCACAGACATCGCGTCGTTCGAACTATACACTGCAGTACCTACCTACCTGTATCCACGGACGGCTAATCGAATTCGAGTAAATTCTGCGCCTCGTAAAATCCATAAAATTCATAAAATCAACGTTTATAAATTGTAAATTTAATAACTAAGTAGTTATATCAATTTTACAACATTCAAGTTCCAGCATACTCCGCTTTCGATATTTTGTATGCATATATATGGGTCATTACAAAATCTGCGCATTGATAAATGGGAGCCAGAATTTCGGCGCGTCTGACTCGAGCTCTGCGAGAATCGCAGCGGGGTAGATACTCGCGTGATTATCGTTACGTACGTGCGTTGATTATCCCCGACTCTCTTCCATGATTGCATCTTGTTTAACGATCCTCGTTAACTCTCCCGCCGTTAAATTGAATCTTTTTACCGAACGATCTAGATAAGCTTCAGCAACGCCTTGGGCGTTGTAGAATTAAATCGGACGCACATCGTGCCGGGGTAACGAGTCGATGAAAATCCCTTCGTTTTTCTTTCCCTATTTTCACGCCTCGGACAGACATATTCATCCTTTCGCCTAATTATTATTCAAATTCTCCCAATGAGTTGGGTTCGAAATTGAAATTACGAATCGTTATCGTATCGTGTAAAAAGGAAAAGGAAATCACAATGTTACACAGGCAGTACATACACGTTTTCGAAAAAGTTCTAACGAACGGGGGGATGTCCGCTAATTAACGCCGAGTATAATTGGGATTGAAGAAGAAAGCGGAAGAAAATGAAACGCACAACCGTGAAACGAACAAATGGCTTGGCTCGCATTATCTGACAACCGAGGCTTATCCGTTTCATCCGGTGTCTGCAGGTCGTAAGTATATCCAATCAAATTCATAGCGTTACATTTGCTCCTACGATGAGTAGGAGTACGAGTAGGTAGCCATCGCAAGAAGACACGAAGAAGACGAAGAAGACGAAGACGAAGACGAAGACGAAGACGGAGACGAAGAAGAAGAAGGAGGAGGAGGAGGCGTGTAGGCTGCAGGTGCAGTGTACTTTGGACCGCGAGAAAATAAACCATTCGTAACCGCACGAAGTTAGTCAGTCGTTCAATTAGTCAGTTAGAATTAATAAGTAGTATATATACTCAAGAGTTGATACTGCTAGCATAATTGCATATAAATGAGCCCGTGCAGAATGGATCTTGCACTCCAGACTTGAGCAAAGATAGGTACATTCAATTCACATTGTACTGCAATTGAGAGCGGACTTTTTCATCTTTTTTTCGCATTTGCGGTCGTGCGTATTGCCTATCATAGCCCTTGAGCTCGCAGGTTTCATTCGTTAATTGGACACGCTTCGTATACTCGATATAGGTACTATGCACCACCATGCCAGTGGTCGTCAGTTCGCTCTTCCCGCTTACCAGTTCTCGGACCTCTCATTTTTCCTTCATCTATTTCGTTTCAAGAATTTACTCGGTTTTTTTTCCCCACTTTATACACTCCACGGCGACGTCTTCGAGCCGTCTAGCACTCCGACGCAATGGATATATTGCATACCTATGTGAGTGAAATGTACGAAACAGAGAATCGGCCATGCGCGAATTGGGGGAAAAAAGGATTCAAGAGGGAAAGACGAGGATCGATATTTCGCTGGATATCCTCGCAATCGTGGTATCGGGAGCTTCGAGAATGCGTTCCGGATCGGAAAATCATATATGTTTCCATTTCTTCCTCTTGTATTCTCAACTTAATCGCGGAGAATCTGCAACCGCAGTGGACAAAGCTATCCATTGCGTGGCAGGATTTCGACCCTGAAATATATGCATGTGTATATAGAATCACTCGGAGCGAGAACATTCAGAGGTTAATCAAGCGGTGACGTTGTAATCATCCAACTGCGATGACATAAGCGCGTCCAAATATTGCCGAGAATATAATAAACCGTTGCGTTCTTTCTTCCATCCTTTTCGCTCTGTATCTTACGCGGTCTTGTCGATTTATCCAATTTTTCGTTGTCGTTTTTCGGCATCAAAAAAGACTTCGTTACGAGAAATGGTATGGACGTAGGTAGAGTAGAACACGTCTTTTCATATCTTGATTATGATATTCCTCTTTCTCTCCCACCTCTCGACTTCGTTCTTCGCACAGCTCTCTCGCTCCACGGCTCTCGGAGGCTGTACCATTATTTCTGTTTCTGTATCACACGCGGCACGTGGGACGCGTCGAGCTTTCGTTCAACTTCTTATGCGTTCAATAAACTGCGGGAATTGTATCTGTATGGATACCCGCCTACAATCGAAGGATGAGACTCGCGTTTCAATGTACTGTAATTGAATGAAATCGAAGCGAATACCAATTCGATCCCGTTGTATGAATATGAGAACGAAACCACAAACGTTTAACGTTCTCACTGCGCGCATCGAGAGAAATTTAATCAACTGTCGTCAATACAGATTCCTCAAAACCATTTCGTACGCGATTTATACAGAGGATACCGCAATCAGATCCACATGTTTTCGCGTATTCATAACGATTTGACTTCGCGCTAGTTCTCTTTTCTCGTCTCCTCTTTTCCTCTTTTCCTCTTTTCTCGCCCCCACCCCGCCCGCGAGAGTCTAGAAAAGCTTTCGGAGGAAACATTCTCCGCAACGGTCATGGTCGGCAAAAATATTTCTATATTTTATTCTTCAGCCATTCTATGTACGCGCGCCCCGCACGTAATAATTGGGAGATCGATGTCCATAACGACTTTGGAGGGACATCTGCGTAGAGAAACGTTCCAAAGCCGTGAAAATTTGGACCGGAGGTAAGCGCGCGGACTGACGACACGACGAGCGAACGTCTCGAGAGAGAGGCTTTTTGATCAAGAAATATCGCCGTCACAAGACGTAGATATAGGTGTATACGCACGTGTAATTGCGAGCGAAAGAGTGAATAATTTGGTCCAGCGAAGCATGCGTGCGTGTATGTACGAGCAGTTATTGGAGGAGCCTCTGAAAATGACTACGGAGTTTTGGCACTAGGCCAATATTCAAAACGGAAAATGAAACTACACATATACCTTCTATAGGTAGCATGTGTGTATGCGTATAGAGACAAAGTGCCGAGCGGGTTCAACGTCTGCAAAACTTCTTTCTTTTCCTTCCGTTCTCTCGACTTCTTCGCCTTTCTCGTTTCTCCATTTGCCTCTTATATTCGCCGTGGCTCCGCTTTCGGCGCGATGGACAAACTTCCCCCTGTTTTCACGATGTATTTCAGTATTCTGCAGCGGTATCTATATACCTATTCGCCGAAACGTACCTAGTCCGTAGAATTTTCGTCGTCGGAGTTCCACTGTCTCAGAATCAGAAGATGAGGAGAAAATTTCTTTCGAAAATCATTCTCCCGCTCTCCCGTCACCTGCGTCTTTTCTCGCGATTATCAAGAGTGGAAATTTATCGGGGAATATTTTGGGAAGGGAGATTTTTCAGGGAGATAGAATAGAAAGTGATAAAACCCGAGCGTATTCCTCCGTCAGCCGAGAACCCTCCCCACCTTGTACTCTTCTCTTCTCTTTTCTTTTCCACGTCGAGAATGAACTCGTTCCCATAATATACAGTGTAAAGAATTCTTACGAAATGATTGGCACACTTATCACGTAGCAGGCGCAACACGTGTCCACGGGCGGCGCGGTCCCCGCGGAATAGTACGTACACCACGCGAGTATACGATATTACAGCAGAGACAAGGTAATGCAGACATCTTTTTCACCGCGTAAAAAGGTGGGAATAAAACACTATTTTACATTTTCGCCAATGACTGGTCAGCCGAAGGAGACAGCGGGCGCTGGTAACCGCGACGAAGATTAACAATTTTATTGGAAATATCGATCCAATGAACCGGCAACTGTGATTACAATGAAGAGAAATGACAAAGAATAATTAAATGAGAGATTCCCAAGGCATACACATACGACAAGCTTGCTCTGGTCAAGTGAAAGTAGGTATACCGTCGTCTCTCTCTCAGTTTCATGCAAAGCCCCAGGTTCTACACGAGTGGTGGTAAAATCTCACACAATTTCAGTGCGCAGGCACAGGTAGCGCACACGCGCGGATACACCTGTGACGTACGTATTAATGCGTACAATGAGGTAACGGACGACGACCGCGACGACCGCGACGACTCGGGTCTGTCGGCTACAGCCGTAATGATATGATGAAAGAATTTTCTGCGCCGCGCTGCGCCGCCTGCACAACCGCGATTCCCATATTCGGCGATATTAAATATGGGCCATCGATGTCGAGGCTCTCGATTAGTATTGCGGTTTCTTTCTCGTTGAGAATCTTTCCAGCTTGGAACTTTGTTCTCACTTTGTTATACGATTATACGAGTAGAATAGGTGCGAACAATATTCCGTTTGAATCGTGTGCCTGCACGCGGGGATCGGGCTGGTCGAAAATATATCCGATGCTCCGCCCGTTGCGAATAAAACCTGGCGCCCAACGCGCGGGGCTGTTCGTTGTCTTCAGTTTTGTTATCGAGCGAACGTTCGTAGCTCAACGCCGCGCAGGCGAGATTTTTCCGAAATCGTGAGATTTTGTAAGATTCCGAGCTAGACTCATGTTTCTCGAACGCTTGTTTTCTGACAACGCGCGGAGATTCTTTCGACTTCGTAACGCCAAACCGAAAGTCCATTCTTCTGGTTTCTAGAAAGCCGAGGATCGCTCGGATCGATGAATTAGTTCAGATTTTACCAGAGTTTCAAAACTGGCGGGTTCTGGTCAAACTCTTTTTATCCAACCAACAAGTTGTCGCATAGTCAGTTCAGAGTCCATGTATGTACGCACATACGTACTATTATACATGATTGGATTAGTTTCTTTTTTTCTGCGTGAGAACACACGGGGTTAGAAAGATAGAGGAGATAGGAGACCGCGCGGCATTTATTATAAATTATGTATTTTCTTGGGCGTGGAAGGCACAGACTGCAGGTTTTACGTTCTATTAGCTGTTTCGGGGTTATTTTTGGGTATTGCACGAGCCTACAGCTATTTCCGAATCTTCTATCCAGCGAGGCAGAGAGCAGAACGTCAGGCTATCGCTCTGAGAAACTACGAGGGATAAATTTAACCCGACTCATACGTCCGCTAACTTATGTTCGAGACTCGATCGACGTCGGAAAGGCTCGATCTCATCTTCCTGCTGGTATGAATACGCGTATCCTATCTTATAAAGTATCAATACAGCGATCGCGGTGGTGAATGGTTGAATGGGGATTTTTCACGTAGATTGTCGTCCGCATACATAAAATGTAGGAAAAAATCTACGATTTTTGCGGATCAACATTTTGAGAATCCTTAGCAAAAAAAAAATGACACTTCGAAATTATCGGACACCCGGATCAAGAGTTCGTTAGGACGCATCGAAACGAAGAAGAGATTGAGAGAGAGAGAGAGAGAGAGAGAGGGCATCTTCACTTTGATGGCAAGAAGAGAGCGAGGAATCGGAGCTTTTGATCACCGCTCGATTGTTAATCTGTCATCGTTACGTTAGTTGAGCTGTGAAACAAAATTGGTAAAGAGGACGAGGAAGATTTTCAAAGAGATTTTTTCGTTTCGGAATAATCAAGTGGTAGCATAGATTCGGCAGATTCTTTTATCTGGTGAATAGTAGAGAGGAAACGGAAAGCATAATTATGCCGAAGACCAAGAGCATCACTCTTCGGCTGTTGAAAATGATCAAGAGATTCCCAGAGCTTTATAATTCCCAGCACGACCTTGCCAATGACAAGGCACACAGCGCGGTCGTCTGGGATAAAATCTCAACCGAATTGGACACTCCAGGTAGCTAAAAAAATTCGAAATAAATTGGCAATTTTGAAATTCACATCGGACTCCGATTCGCAATATTCTGCACGAAGTTGCGTGAGTCGTTACAGAGCATTAAGAGTCTGAAATTCGATCCGTTTTTTTTTTTTTTTTACATTTCTATGATCGTCAGCTAGCGTTTTGATGAGAAAATGGCAAAGGTTGCGTTCTTCGCACGGAAAGAGATGCAGGAATTTGACGACCGGTAAATCCTCGGCTCCAATGCCCCGCGATGACATCTTTCGTCTCATGTATTCCATGTAAGTTTCACTCGCTATTCCACACAGCACGAGAGAAAGTAACGAAACGCAATGGAGAAACAGATGCGACGATGGACATTTTTTCACAATTATCCAATCAGCCATCAGAATTATCTCAAACTAATGTACACCCAACTCCATTCCCATGTTATTCCCGTTTATCATCTACTCGACCATTTCCTCTATCCATGGAGAGTAAGATCCTGACCAATTAAGCAACGGCGATAGGATGCAGGTTGACGTTTTCCCTGCGCAAGTAAAGGTCACTCCAACTCCCGCCGTGCTGTAATTTATTTAAACGAGTCTGCCATGGCCATTCGTAATTAATGTCACCGGATCATACGCCGGCTCGCGCATACCTGCATACCTTTACGATGAAACGATCGAATAATTATGCTGGGGAACCTTGAGTGCAATCAATTTTGAAGGACGGATTCACGGGAATCAAATTTTGCAACAATTTTCAACTTTCCGTTTGTCCAAAAGTCCATTTTTCGTGCATCGCGCTTCTTCCTATCGATATTTTCTCCGTGTAAGGTCAACCTATATATTCACGGATCTCCTGAAATTTAAGAATCTCATTGGCAGATGCGCAGCTTTTCCTAATATCCAACCATGAAAGAATCACGACAATCCTCGATAAAACTGTATTAGTATTATATATAGTACATAGTAAATATTTTTTCGACTCTAATTAGGTTAGACCCCGCCATCGGGGATTCCCCAGACGACGGAGACGGCAGTTTTGTGTATTCCGTGACGCCAACTTTGTCGATCGTTTCCGAGGAGGGTGGATCGACGGGGTCGAGTAGCACATCGACGATAGTGCCAGAAAATCACACAGCTAATTCTGTCCACATGGATTCTTTGGGGGACAAAAATTCATCGAAATTATTAACGAATCGGAGGCAAAGTACTTCGACGAGAGTCCTCCGCTCTCAAAATCGAGCAACGAGATCCGAGGGATCGGAATTGTCCACGATGAATCAAGACCATGTCAACAAACGTCAATGGAGAGATCAGGCCCCCGAAAATATTTCGATATTTTCGAAAAACTACGAAAATCATGAGAATCATTTTTTCTCGTCCGCCGGGAGTCGCTGCGATGAACCGATCAGAACATTTTTTGAAAGCGTGGCTCTCACGGTGGAGAAATTCCCTCGGCATATTCAGGCTACGGTGAAAACTAAGATCTGTAACGCCGTGCTCGAAGCCGAATTGGGATTGACACCACCTGTAATTCGATAGTGCGTACTTTGTTCTGTTATTTCCGTTCTCGTCTATTTGGATCGATATTTTTCGTCGGTTAATTTACCTCCGAGTTTAGATCCGAATGTGATTTTCTGTTGATTGATTATTGCGTTTTCGATGATTGCGAAGGAGACAGAACTATGACCTTCGAGCAATGACTGTACTCTGAGGAAACAGTTTTTTTTTTCATTCAAAGTTACGATCGTTCGATTCAATTTACCTCAAATATCCGTTTCCAAGTTTGCTCGCAAAATAAAATCACCTATTTCTCGAAAAATGAAAACGTGTTCCACGCCATATTCCGAATGCCAAGTTATAGAAAGGGACGTGCCAAAAAATAAATCCTGTACTGTGCGTATGTGGCTCAAATATTTCTCAAAATGTTGGACTCCTTTTTTTCCGTCTCTCATTTTTCATTCTGTTTTCAATTTTTGTTATTCGAATTTTCGTACCGCGGGGGAATGAGACCGGGAAAAACCGCGATCGAATAAATCTCACAGTGGCGTGAAATGTTTTATTACAATTGGTCTGCCAGGTCTTACATACTAAAGCGAAACTACGTGGACCAGCTGCACGCACTACAGTTCGTTCTCCAGCTCTTCTCATATATTTAGAATAGCGTATAATATTGGAGATAAAGGCCCGTGTAGCCTGCAGGTTAGAAGCGCGGGACACCCTGACGCGTGGAGTTGAGAAGACGAAGAGGAAAAATGAGGAGCAAAAGAAGAAGAAGACGAAGGAGACGAAGAAGAAGAAGAAGAAGAAGCCCAGCGTCCAACAAACCGGTATTAGACAAGCCACGCTCACCCGTCATTCTACAATGCGCATATAATAGAAGATCACACACTGCACTCAAGAGAGAAGGAGTGACAGAGAGAGTGAGAGAGGGAGAGAGAGAGAGAGAGAGAATGGAGTGACCATTCGTTCGCACCTAGTGGATATAGACACACACTCGCAGAGAGAGAGAAAGAGAAAGAGAGATACACAGCTCACAGATTATCTATGTAGAAGGCAATGTAACCCACATCTGTACCTCAGCGGACTGAAATTATCAAAGAATCAAACAAACATCGCACAGTTACGTGTTTCGATTTTTGAGCAATCGGACACCGGCAACCTATGTGAGCGTGATATCCTATGAAGAGAGAAAGGTCTTTTATTCTTCCAGCAGAACAGTTTTTTTACCTATAAATTGTGAAGATTTTGGACCTCGAGATCATGACGGACACTTTGTGTGTTCTATGGATTCAGGAAATCGGTAAATCGGGACCAGACGATTCCGGCTGTGTGTATGTACTTCTCGCTACAGACCTATCACGTGGGTCGCACCTCGAAGCGAAATCAAAATTCGGGTCTTCCAGTTGGAAGTTTTTCAAATTTCATATTCGAAGAGTATTTGACAAAACGACAGGATTGTTATTTATCCTGCAGCTCGTATCGGCTATCCTGGGAAAAGATTGCCCGATGGTAGAGACATAAATTTCCGATGACCGATTTTCGCAAACTTGACATTCTCGCTGAGAACGACAGCGTCGTTTTTTGTTCGAAATTTCTTCCTGGATTGACAGTCTCGTGACAGGGGAAAGAAAATAGATGGAAGAATTTGAAAAACGAATGAAAACGACGGACAATAATCATTGTTCCCATCATTATTTCTTCGACACGAGGTTCCAAATACTTTCGATTTTCGGCCACGTCTAAGTCTCTGCCGAATGAAGGCAACGTTACAGATGCAAATTTTTCGTGAGAAAAGAAGAAATGTGAAAAATAGAGCAAAACTCGAATCTCGATCCCACCGCGGCTATACAGCGTGAAAAATATAGCCAGGTAAGTGTACAAAAAAACCGTCCCCTCGTCCTTGGCCCTTGGCCGGTAGGTCCGAGAGGCTTAAGACTCTCTCAAGAGGCTCGTGGCACAGGTTAACCGGCCGGCGACCCGTTGTAAGGCGGTGTGAAATTGGGAATTATCTTTTTGTTCACTCCGCTACAGTATGAAGACCAGAGACTATTCGTTGCGCTCGTCTACGTATTGACGAACGATTGTATTCGGTAAAATACACGACCAAACGAACGTGGATTATCGACATACTCGCGTGTAATGAAAATGCAGTAACGTTGTGTGAAATTTATAGATATGTACTCGTACGTATACATCAGCGTCATAGGGACAGTGTATAGGGACGTTCACGTCATCGCTAACTAAGAAACGTGGCTGGCCACCGAGTAGCCGGCCCCCGTCTCGATCGTTGCTGTATTTTTATCTCAGAGAAAATCTGGCCGGCCGCGGTTTTCTTTCAGTCTTCCTTCCGATCGAAAATATTGAAACGAATCTGAGACCTTATCCCAGAAATTGTCGATCCTCGGAGATCGCACGATTCGAAGATATCACGGCATCTCGCAATCCGGTCCTGATCCTGATCGTCGAGGAATAACGAAGTATCTACGGTTCGGATATGTATCGCGGAAGGAAGTTTTTCGCGACGTAGTTCGGCGGAGTCGAAACAGCCGATAATATCGTCCGTGATTACGTTGCGTTAACGGCACAGACTTCAGTCCCATGAAAAACGTATTTCTGGAGATAAATGATGACTTCCAGATGACATGATCGAACGTCGAAGACGGGTATCGTCGGTCCGTAACACGTCTTACAGACGGTTCCAATATTCGTTATATTGTACTACCGAAGATAGGAAAGAAGGCGAAGAAGGAGGAATAATAAACGTCTGGCTAAAACGACTGTTCTATTACTGGCACGGAGAAACCATGACACGTTGGCATACGCGTGTCACTTCTATTTGTAGTTTGATCCGAGTTCTTATTCTCAAATCTCATTCGTCTTCGTTCTCCTCTTCATTTTCTTCTCGCCGTATGTATATCATTGCCTAATTATTACCTACGTGCTATACAAATTCCGAAAGAGACTAATGTAGTACAATTCCCATTTGGTAATCAATGCGACAACATTTTTCACCTCTTTATCAATAACTCTTACTTGTAATAATGCAATGACCAGTCTCGTCTGTCCACTCTGTACTGCGATTGTGCTGATCGTAGTAGTTTTTGGTTTCTTTGAACCCGGTTCTTCTCCTTCCCCGCTGCCTTCGCCCTCGTCAATTTCACCCTCTCGCCGCTGCACATCCGCCCCGTTTGTTTGTTCCGGCTCTTCGCCGGACCCTTCAGGATTGTCCACCATCCTCTTCCCGTTACTACTTCTCTTTTCTCGTTTTTTCTTTTTATACACTTATAATGATTAGTTCCTCCGTTCCTCTCCCTCTGCTTCCCCCTTTCTTCGCTATTTCGAACCCCCGTTTGAATTTCCCGCGCGTATCACTCTTCCCAGACTGGAATAAGCATTATGCCTCTATTTTCCTCCGTCTGTCGATTACTAGCATACTAATTCATGCCAATCACACCTATGCTAACCAGTGTTCTCCCACACTCTTATCAACGTTACGTCTAGGTGTACGCTACTTCTATCTCTCGCACGATCCACCGTATTCAACCTCGAAAATATATTATTTTATTTCTTTTCACAACTTGGCGCGCCGTTATGCAATTTGCTCAAGACATCGCAAGGTCGGAGTAGCAATTCACTTGCAATATCGTTTTCGAGAACTTCATTTGATCATTATTTTTACTCCTGTTCTCTCATTTCCCCTCGTCATCTCTTTCTTCTGGACAATTTGAAAAATTTCTTAAATACATCGAAACCTCGAAGCTGTGCAGCTTTATTGTCGATCTCGGATCCCAAAGCGACGGAATATTTCGATAGAAAATCATTGATTACAAAAATTCAAGATAAACCGATCGCTACAAGCTTCGCGGGGATCGTATGAAAAATCTGTAAATAGGGCCGACCGCGAATGACTCAATTCCCTGATTCCCTCGATTCCGGCATAAAGCAATAAACTGTCTAACGAACGGCTCTGCGCGGATCAATCACAGTCCCCCCGTGATTTCGAAATTCGTATTTTTCTCGCAATGGGGCCATTAAATTGACCAGAAGTCTGAAGATAGCAGATAAATTCAAAAATTATTACCACGAAGCCAATTTCTTCGCTAACTTCGTTCGGGAAATGAACTATCCACGGATTTCAGTCGAAATCCAGTTTTATACCACCGAGCACGGTGTAAAACGTTCTCCAGAGTGTATCCCACCTATCTGTACCTATACCTATCTACTTTCTACAAAACGATTAAATTTAACGAGCTACTATACTGTACACAGGGAGTGACCGGAAGGCTATTCTATGCATTCCATGTGCTTTATTGCGTTTGTATCTGTTGTCGTATTTAGTAGACTCAACGAACAAAGATATCATCCTGTTAATTACACGGTCGAAAGTCAGCGGGGAGTGATTACTATTCTTTTCACTTTATTGGAAAAATTCCCGCGGAATTCTTGGTCCATGGCCAATCCAGTTCCCCGTCTCCATTCTTGATTCGGTCTAGTGGCACAAAAATTCTCAGTTTACTCAATTTCAAACGAAAATGATCAGCTTCTGCCGTTTTTTTCTTCCACGATGATTTCGAGCTTAACTTTTCAAAGATACGTCGGTAATAATTTGAGGCGCAGTTGCACGGATAAGATAAGAAATTAATCAGGCAGAAACTCTCTCATTAAATTCGATATAATTAGTTAGCGTCGATTTCGACGACTTTTATGCGGCCGCATCGGGGATTCTTGTATCAGAAGATACCTGAATTGATTGGATCGCCTGAAATACGAGTAGAGGCGATTGATTATTATTTCGGGGTCCACAGGTCGGGGGTCCCGCAGACTTACAATCAGCGAGTAGTATTTCACGGGCTAGATAATGCAATGATTGGCTCATGAGTGAACTTTGGGATAGGCCGGGTGGATAGTCATGAAGAATTCTTTTCTCCGTTTGATTCTTGTTTCCCTTGCTAATCGCTAATCGACAGACAGAAGTTTCATTGAGGCATGAGAGGCTCGCCTTTCTCTGACAAATAATAATAAGATTACCAAATCGGATCACTTCGAAACTTCACTTGTGTTCGAGTAGCGCGACATACCGCGCGGATGACTTGAACTCGATGCCGGTCCGCCCAACACTGTTCAACAGTGAACTGTAAACTCGAAACTCAGGAGGAAACTCCCCGTCGAAGAGAGCCGAAGTATTCCGATATTTGTCGAAAGCCAACGATCGTCGTGAACAGCTTGGGACAGAGTTGGTTGGTAAGACTCGGCGGCAAACTCCAAACGCCAAAATTACTCCCACGTGAAACGCGTACACCTACCGGCACAGAGATATGCTACGCACTCTCCGCGATATATTTAGCCGAATTTATCGCCCCCCGGGAAAACAAAAATCGGACAAAATTTCCATTCGTCGATGTCGCGGTGCAGGTCGACGATTTTTCAAAGTGCCGTCGATCTGAGGCACGATTTTTTTGCTCCAAATACGAAACGGTTTCCTTGATCGCGAGTATTTGTGGTGTTAAACTTTGGAATTCACGAATTTTTGACCCGTTCGCGTCTCTACGGTCTGACGTTGGCTTCAGTGACGAATATAAGTACTCCGAAAAGTGCGGGGTACGAAGGGCACTGCTTTTTCGAACTTTTTAAAACGCAGTACAACTGTCAGCAGCCTTTTTTGCGCTCCGACTGCGAACGTCTTGGAAAATGAAGATGGTGTCATGCGGTCATACCGATTCTCGGTAATGACCGAGAGAAAAATGTCGTGGCAATTGACCTCGGCCTTGATTTATAGATAAAATGAGACCGACGCGAGGTGGAAAAATAGTGAGAAATGTCGTACTTCGGGACATGCGGAACGCAAAATAGTTCGAACCATCCCAAGTACCAGATTTTTTCTTTCATCGCTTTTTACAGTCAGAATGCTTGTTATATGCGAATTCAATTGCCTAATTGTACGCAATCTGCTTGTTTCTCCGACTCCGGAATGCCTGAATTTTCTTTAATGCAAAAACGGCGAATGCAAATTCGTTGTGGCGAGAGACATTGCCAAGTGTTCGAACCGTTTCGATTCGCTTCAGTTTTTGGAGATAATTTGCATCATGCGGAATAATGACGAGCGACAGCGAGGATTCGGCAAAGTTTCGAGGACGCGTGAGGACTTTTCTAATTTCGTTCATGCCCCCATCCTCGGGAGGTTACATTTTCGCGACAGGTTTCTGCAGCGCAGCCATAGAGTCCGCGATGTTCCACTTCGAGCGACACAAATGGCTCGGAGACATCTTTCCAGTTTCTTTCGTGGAAAACGTTAATTCGTCTCTCTTATAACTGTACGTGAGGAGCGTTCGTTCTCGGAGAGATGTAAGCATTTGCCTTCGAGATCCGTTCCTTCGGAATGTCAATAATTTACTCACCTCTCTGTAGACTCAGATGAGTAGCCAGACGATAAATTCGCCGGGGAAAGATAAAGAACGTGCTGAATTTGAAAGGCTTCTCAAAAACGATGATAACAACAATTCGAATGATCCGTGGAACAGACTGTGTGCGACGAAGTACTCGATCGCAGACATAATTGAGCATAACTTCCTGATCTCCTCCGTAACGCGAGAAATCATACGACTTATGTTCACATTTATATTAGAATCGTTCGTTTCTTGGATTCTTTACGAATACTCGAAACCGCGGAGATTTTTACACATAATTGAGAAAGAGTGCACACAAAAATCATGCAGTGTGAAATAAAAATTGGGGAAAACAGTCAGGAGCTCGGACGTAAAACTGATTTATTCACACAAAACACAAAATACAAATCCACATGATACATTAGTTGGGTACGTCATAAATAAAGAAAAAATCAACGCATAATGTACAAGCAGGAGATCGACGAGGACACACAAACGGAGAAAGAAAGTCAGCAGATTTGAGAAAAGGGCGGGGAAACATCGCGCGCGAAATGAAATAAAAACATGTTGAAAATTAGTAAGGAGAAAAAGGAAATTTGAAATAGTAGGATCTGATCAATTTACAACGAGAAACTTTTCAGCGAATAGAATTTCGATTATTGGACTCATCGTGGAGAATGATGATCTAGAAAATCTCTCCGAGCATAAAATCAAAACGTGCAGCAGATGTGACAGTACTCTGAGCGATGTGGCAATGATTGACGATGTTATTCGGATTTTTCGAATCCTCGCAATCTTCGCAATCGCCATTCTGACCTACCTTTTTCATTTTTTCGAGTAATTCATCTTCGTCTTTGGAGTTTTTACTGCAATTTGGAGTTGTCTCAATCCCGCTATCATCCACGTGAAGATTTTCGAAAGTATTTGCATCCCGGTGTTCAGGCCGGCTGACAGACTCTTCTTGTACTCCGCACGGAGATGAGATATTCTCCTTAGTCTCATTAAAATGTTCTTCTAAAACCTCCTTCGCTGTGTTCAACAATTTTTCTTTCGGTGAAGAAGTCGATGGAATCTCATGACCCGTCGTGAATTTCAAAAGACGACTATGCTCCCTCACACTTTCCTGCGAAGATTCGTCGCTATCCTGAGTAGAGTCTTCTGAAAGCACAGACGAATATAAGAGGAATAAAATTTGGTAATAAAATGAAATTATCCCAAATTTGAAAACGATTATAAGAAGTTCGAAATTGATAGAAGGGCTGCAAAACCGGTGGGAAAATTTTCAAAACTTACAACAGACAGAAGAGGTTTGTAAAAAATTACTAACTTCTCGGGGATTCGATCGCAAGAAGAATTTCATGATCGATTATTTTGGGGATGGCGTCATTCTCGATTTCCTCAAAAGCTTCTTGAGTTTCTTCCGCATTTTGGATATCAGCAGGATACACGTCTAACTCACGTTGTACCGTCTCCCTCAGAACTTGTATTTCCTGTACATCCGTATGGTCCTGATCGTTGGTCATCGTGTTGGACGTGAGCTTGTAAGACGTTACGCCGAAGTGCGTGCTTTGTGAAACTCGAAGCGTTGTCGTCTCCGTTACTTCCTTGAGAACCTTTCCAGATTTTTCCTGACAAATGATATCATACCAGATACGTGAGCAGGCTTCCAATATAATCGAGATCCGATATCGACAGAATATCGAACATCCGACCATCGTTGCATCGTATCATACAATTACATAATTATTTGAATTTTTCCCGAAACGATTTTCGGTCCCTCGGTTGCTACCAAAATTCACTTCATCGCTTTTCGTCAACCTAATTGTATCGCGGTTTCCTGCCTTCGAGAATCATCACTGTTATTCGGTGCATCGATAACATATAACTTCGTTTCGAAATCGTTGTAAATCGGAAACGAAGAAAAATCCGGATTTCAAAACTCGGCCAACGATGCGCGCCCCACACAGATATGTTCGAGCGGGACCTTATCAGATTACCTGTGAAGTCAGCTTGACAATAGTGCTGGCACTCGATCTATCAATCTCCGGTATCGAGACCTTCGCTTCGGCTTGCATCTGTAGAATCGGTAACTCGATCGGCTCCGATCTCTTTCCTGGTTCGGAAGCATCAAAAGGCTGGCTGACCTCGGTACGAACTTGAGATTCCGTTGTTTCTGAGTTGGCGAATTCAGGTATCTCAACATTCTCGACGTCGGACGCTGGCACGTCGACATCCCACCTGAAACAGTCGATCTCTGTAATATTCCGAGTCTACGAACGAACGATCTCCGTTTCTATTTTTCGCAAAAGGTCATCAAGATCAATCGATTCTGCGCCAATTCGACGTACACCGGAATCACGAGCGATCGTCTTTCGATCTACCGATCGGAAAACCAATAAAAAAAACTCGAGATATGGAGAATTGCCCACCATGCATTGTCCCCGCATTCGGAGGCGGTGGTGAACGACGCGCTTTTGGAATGGACCAAGGGGGTTGTCGAACCCTCGGTAGCTGTCGCATAACCGTCACCACCGAATTCTTCCTCCGGTGAGACTTTGTCCGGAAGAACTTCGCAGTTATTCGCATCCTTGAAAGAAACAAATTTATTTTCGCTTTTCCCACTTTTGCCTACTTTGATCAATTTTCTGCTATCTCATAGCTCCCTCTGAAGGGCAGAAATTCGTGACTCCAGTGAACTTGGAAAACAGTTACCTCCTGATAGTTGTTCACTTCCGTTTCTTCGGTCGGCGTTATTTCCGGCGAGACGTCCGTTGAGTTATTTTCTAAAATTTTACGTATTCCTGCGGCAACGTCGACTTCGAGGTCAGTTTTTTGGATCTCGGAGGTCGCCGTAGGCGGCGAATATGATGGCGCCTGAGATCCGGTGTCATCGCTCCTCGCCCCCGCCTCACAAAGATGTGAATCGAGGCGTTCTGCAAGCCGCGTAACTTCCGCAAGACGGGAAGAGATCGCCTCAACCGCCGTCAGGTTTCCACCACCGACCAGCGCCTCGTCATCGGACATTCTATAAAATACGTGGATTAAAAAAATTTATGATTAATAATGTGTGGATATGGAGAACGCGATCGACGAATACCGAGCAAAATACGGATACGATATTCCGTCGGTGGTTTCGCTAGTGGGGATTTCTGTGAAAATTTAAAATTTACGTGACACGTATGACATTTGAGAGAAGAAAAAAAAAGAAAATTAAACAGACGTTTCTTCGTACAATCCTCTGGTTTTTTCTCTCTCTCTCTCTCTCTCTCTCACCCTCTCTCTTTTTCCGAACGAGTTTTGATCTTTCGATGTTGAATAAAGTGTCACTCCGACGAACCAGCAGAATTAGAGAATTCATCAACTAGCTATGCCGAGCGTAAGACATGAAACGCTTGCATACTTTGGCGGGAGACTGGGAAGTCCCCGCGTGTTTAATCGTGAGAAGATAAATCGCCTGCTGAGAATACACGCACGGGAATTGAGAAAGAACAAAGACCGACGAGGACGAATGTACGAAATTTCGTATGGGCTCGTCGATATGGATATAATTCTTTTATCGTCACAGGTGCAGCGATTAACGAAGAGCAATCGATCTTGCGCGAGTATAATACGAGCTTCAGACTCAGCTATTTTCTCGCGGCATAGAACCAGACGGCGCGGGCGTTCCGGGATTGTATTATGAACAAACAGTGTAATGTAAATGAAAGTCGCTCGACTTACTTGAGCACTAAGTAACAAACTCGAATACCGACCGCGGAAATAAGACCCCTGACATCGCAATCGTTCAAAAGACCCTGAAGGGTATCGTAGAAAGACATGTCGCGAATTAGCCGGTATCGTTGCGACCGCGACGAGGAGAAACCACAAGGAGAACTTATAGCAGAAGAAAACCGTCGTGGACTAAGTTTAAAGAAAAGAGCGGTGGAAAGCCGAAACGAAAGCGAATGCAAGATGAAAAGAAAGCAAGAGTTAATGACCTACAAACGAAAATAGGATGCTCCATCACTCGCCCCTCGTCATTGGTTCAGCTTACAGCTGTACATATACACGCAGTTGTTATATCCTGTACTACACTGTTACCCAAGACTATACATAATCGAAGCAGACCGCTCGTGGGGGCCTCTTTTCCATGCTACTAGACGCGTCGAAGGCCTCTTGAACATCCGCTCCCTGAATTGTTTCAGCGTTACGAGCTTTTCTCTAAATTCGAAAAGAAAATTCCGTGCGAACGATATTTTGCAAAAATTTCTTTCTTATTTATATTTTCAGCCCTATGACGAAAGCGTGGATGTTTACGAATAATTTAGCACCTTGACGAAGCCGAAACTCTGGTTCTTGAACCGTGGAATTGATATTCGCTGATGTTGAATCCGCTGAAATGAGAAGTTCGATCTCAGATAGTGTTTTTCTTCGAATACTTTGTCTAATCGGTTGACACGATTTCTCAAAATCAAAATGACTGATTGGTCGGAAATTTTGATGTAGTATTCATCGCACATTATTCTACCATTTGATGTATCTTTTTCTTCTTCTGTCAGTTGCTTTCCGTTTTATGTAAAGTAAGGCAAGCTAAGAATACGAAATAAAAACTGCTCCTAGAATACGATAAATTTGATTATGACAAATTCGGAAGTTACATCGATTGTTCTATGGATCATCGCCGCAGTCTCGAGTAGCCGTGAATTAATTGGAACTGACACGGATCCACGGAGTGGTAAGTTTTTTTGTTGTCTGATCGGAGTCAACGTGGTTTTGGTTTTGGTTAGTCCTGTTTCGTTTTTCTCTTTTTCCACTATTCCAGACACTTTTTAGTCTCGTATTCCTCGCCTTTAGAAACACTCTCTCACGCACGAGCGGAAAAAGTGAGGCGATGGAGGTACCCTCCTATACCTCATGTACGCGGCGTGGGTATATATTAACGTCAGAAAGACGAGAGATGGCTGGGATTGATTATTAATAATTTTCAATTTCAAGTGACCGTAGAGCTTTTTGCGCGCGTGCCAATTCGAATACACAACTTTTCGCATCAGTACATACGAGGCCGGTCTTCGAAAACAACTGGTATAGGTATAAAACTACGAATAGTGAGAGCGTTGCTCAATTTTTGATCGTGTACCGCAGCGGGGAATAAATTGCTCATTAATTATATACTTCACGTAAATACTACGACCGTTTCATGTGATTACACCAAATACACTATTTCCTTATCAAACTTCCAACCGACAGCTCCAGCGATGTTTCTTACTCAAATTTTGTCTTTTTCTTTTCGTTCGAATCGAAAAAGTGAGATAAAATTAAGGGAAAAATGAAAATGAAAAATGAAAATGCAGATATGATTATCACATCGTTGATAATTAATCGTCAGAATTAATCAAACGTCTGGCAATTATATATTTTTTCCGATTTAATTAGCGATTCGAGCGATCGATCTTCACTCTTCACCTGTCATCCTGTATAATTCGCGCTCACCGTAGTATATTTGTAATGGTTATTTTAAACGACCGTTGCTAATCCGGTCTAGCCGTTGAAATATTAATACCCCAACTCCAATATGCGATCCGCGATCCTTAATTCATACTAATTCGGAATCACCAAATATCTCTCTCCCGCTTCCCTTCTACATCAAATTCTTCCATTTTTTTTTACTAGTCGGATCCGCATCCGGGCTTGAGGAGAAAGATCGCGATGCACCTGATTCATCGAACGGCCAATTTTTTATCGCTTTTTTTTAAGAAAAAAAGAAAAAGAATACGGAAATAGCGAGTTCGGATGAAATTTGGAAATCTCTCGGCGAATCCCAACCGCGCGATCGAATGCGAGTACGTGAAATTTTAATCGATGGTAATGGTAATGATAATTTACGTCAAAAAGTATCATTTCGCGTTATAGAAGGCTCCACTTACGTACAGATGTCTCGTCGACGACCGGGCGTAGACTGCGTCAACGTCGTCGTCGGGGGCGTCTGGACACCGACGACGATACTAACGCCGACGCCGACGCCGACGCCGACGCCGAGGCCGACGCGAGTATTCCTTCTTCCCAACGCGATATATTCGTCTTTTGTATATCATGGTGTACTTTGTATACCGTACTCATCCGTATACAATTTACACGCGTCTAGCAGCTACTCGACTTTTTCATAAATATTTCGAGCTGGAATATCTAAACCGAGAAGCGAGCTTCCCGTTCCAAGCGAGCCATCGGCATCGAAACGTCAGGACGAAGAGTAGTATTCATTTTTGGATTGACGTTCTTCTCAAGGACGTTGGGACGTTGAAACGGGGACGAGCTAGAATCTAACCGCAGCAAACTGATGTACGACTCCGCGCTGCGCCTGGTCACTTGCCAAATTACAACGAATTCTGGACCAGAAATAATTCCATAAGACCCGATCCCCTAATTCATGTTCCCAATATTTCTGGTTTATGGATCGCTGCAGACTGCCGTCGATCACACTCCGACGCTTGGGGAAAAGCTAGTATATACCTATCGTTCCAAAAGCAATTTCACGCACTGAGGCACACTTTCAGCAAGCAGATAATTTGCCCGTACCACTCGGGGGAATTTGAAGATATTCGAAATTTTTGGTTTTTTTTTAAGTTCATCTCCCCCGTAACGGCGGAAAGAAGAGACTTTATTTCCGGTTCCATGATTCACGCTCAGCGTCTGCGGAGTGTCTTTAGAATCCGAATACATAAACCATAACTATTGCCGTTAGTCTTGCAGGCGTCTGGTTTCGAAAAGCTCCGGAACTTCGCGAGCCGAGGATTTGAAAGCGAGGAAAAGGGCGTTCGGGATTACAGAAAGTCGGGAATCTCACCCCCGAGGACACAGCGGTTCCTTCAAGCGTGTCCTCAGCAAACGTCCGAGTCTCACCATCCGGCCAACTTCGAGGAGTAACTTTTCCCTGTTGGCGAGGACCTCTCGCATTTCCGTGCGCATCATGACCGGAGAGTTAGACTCCGTGGATCCACTTCGCAGGGCTGCTACAAAGTCGATCAATTCCCCAAGACGCGCGCAGTGCTGAAATGAGAAAATCAAATGGAGGATATCGCGACTAACGCCTTATGATGACGATGACTTGTACATGCAACAGTACGTCGTCACGTATGTAAGCAAGTCGCGGAGATCTTGAAATGGTTTCGTTACTCCATCGTCGTGCAGATGTGCGGAACGCTTGCGAACCGCTCCCCGGATAAGATTCGTCTGGTGCGTCGTAAGACGAGTAATAACATTAGGACTAGCGAAAGAGAAAAAGAACTGCAGCTATTTTCGTGAACATAGATTCGAATTCTACGGAAGAGAGACAGTGCAGAGAGAGACATCCCGTCCACTTTTGGAAATCGGTTTCACATTTCTTGACAATACAACGAAACTTGACTCACGTCTTCGACGCTTCTGTGGAAAACAGCGCACACGCGAAGCCTCGTGAGCTGTTCCTGTCCAACCGATCTCAGCTGCCTCCATGCCTGCCATAATCTCGAAGACAGACTCGTGTTGTCCTCGAGCGGGAGCCTGCAGGACATTCTGAGCACCCGTGCGCCGTTCAGCAGCTGACATCCGTAGTCGTAGGTACCCTGAGCCAACGAGTTCAGATCTTTAAGTTTGTCTACTCGAAGCGTGAGGAATCGTGCAAAGAATGTGGACCGGAATCGGGATTCGTGGGAAACCTGAATTTCTTTGAAAACTTAGCATCAACGCACGAGAAATAGAAAATACCTTCGCTGTCTCCTGAAAGGAAAGATGCTCGTCTTTTTGGGACTGGATTTCGTTAACGTTGCAACCGATCTGGACATGGCTCTTGATCAGGACTTTGAACAATTCACCGATCCATTGGACTGCCTGAAAAATGAGGAAGAGAGCCCAAACGTTGTATCCTGCATCGCGTTATCTGCAAAACTGTGTATGGGAAAACAGTGACGGTGGTCTCACCTGTTCGGCATCGTTCTCGTACGTATGAATGAGCGCGATCTGCTTCAGGGTTAATTTCTGCAGTTCTACACTGTCGCTGAATATATTTTTCCTCGCATTTGTGGCGTCGAGGATGTCCCTGACGTTCACGATGTCCTCGCCATAATCCACGCGGATGTCACGACCCAAGGCGTCTTTTACAGGCATTGAAAGAACGTCGGATAACTTCTCTCCTTCCTTCACAAGCTCGCGTTCAATGGCCTCTGCGTACGTATTAATTTGCATGAAAAAAGGTTCTTTCGGCTCACGACCGTCATGTGGAAGTCCCTTAAAGCCAGTTTCAGGTATCTCGAAGTCTTTGATAGCCTACTCACCAAGGACAGACTGGTTCTTTTCGAGTTTCATGAGTTTAGCACCAGCTTGAGAAAAGTTGTATACCTTATTGCCCATCACTAACTTGTCGAAGACCTCGCTGGTCCGGTCGAAGTACTGTGGAGAATGCGGTGAGGTGAATATCATGAGTGGGACGTAGAATAATCTTCGATCAACTGAAAACTCACCTCTGAGACCAGTCTAAAAAATCTCTGAGACGTTATTAGCACGTTTCTTCTCCGCTCTAGGCGCGAGGCAAAACTTCTGCAGACAAAATCCATGAAATCTCTCTGCGATCTGAGATCCTCGGGCAAAGACTCCGACGGAAGGCCGTCAATCTTATGCAGCAGTTCTGCATATCGTCCGTAAGTTTCCTAAAATGTAAAAAATCCGTAATTTTACGCTGTCAAGGATCGTTCGAAAGAAAAAAGGCGTCTAAAAGAGTGAAAAAAATTAGCCTGCGCCTGAAATTTCTCAGCTAATTTCGTCCGTCTCACCCTGCACTGCAACTCCAGAGCTTCATGTTCTCTTCTCAGCTCTTCCGACGAAACTACATCGAAGCCAACGCGGTGTCTCGAATTTAGCATCGAATCCGCAGGTCCGAGGATCCAGTTTGTAACCCTAGCAACGCCGTCTTCGAGATTATGGATTTCTCTGACGCAATTCAAGTGCCGCTCGAGTTCCATCAAGGCGTTTACGATATCGACCTGAATAAAATGTGGAATGCCGTTTCAGAGAGGTTACACGACGAGGGCGATCCCTCGTGATGAATTATCAAAAACTTGGACAAACGAACCAACGAAATCCAGGCATGTCAACGGATTTCTTACCTGTTTCAGCTCGATCGAGTCGAGAGAGGAGTCGACCTGCTGAACAGTGTCGAGGACATCCTGCGAGGATTCCCTGTTGATACCGCTCAGCGCGTTCCTACCTGTAACGATTATTCGCTAGCTGATTGCTCGGTGAAGTGCAAAAACCGGCCGATCCACGTCGGTGAACAAAAACTTGAGCAGGTCGGTCTAGAGGGATCACGTGCTAATGGATACCGTAACAGTATAATTCTGAGAGATCGTCGATGGGCAACATTGTAAAATATCACTTTTTACATCCATGGACTCGCCTTGCGCCGAAAAAGGACTTGCTACCGTGTAAAAATGGCTTTTCTTCGCAGCATCGTCGTTGCCGCGATTGGTCCTACCTTGGAACGGAAACGGGCAAAATTCTGCCATCCGCGAAGTCTTTAATTTCGCGACAACCCAATATCTCCACCACATCGGAGATTCGGGACACAGCGCGAAATTAGATTGTTTCTATGAACGGTTGCAGTTCTAAAATGGGAACAACTTACGACTCCGCTCGGTGTGAATTTTATCCAGTCTTTATGTGCGATTAGTGAACTGTTATGTTGCGCCGTGTACAGCTGGTGACCCGTTTCACTCCGGTGTAAGGCGGTGGCTCAACCGACTCAACAAATGAAGTTAACCGGGTTAGCGTCGTCGGAGTAAATGGTACTTTGCTCGTTTGCTCGTTTGCTCGGACAGGAAATGTGTGCAACGCGTTTCGTCAATCGGGTCAGCGTTTTATAGATACTTGAATAAAACATGCGAGATCGTAGCGGGTTCTGAAGTGGTAGGTGACATTCGCAGATTTAGAAAGTCAGACAGCTGACGGCGAATTTGCGAAAACGATAAAAAGTCGAGTATTGAAATTATCGGGGTTTCTTCTCCTCGTGTAAAGCTAGGTAGTATCCGTGAAATTGAAACTCACATTCTCATATTACGAGTTCACGGTAATACCCACCGACCTGAATGAAGAATGTGTCTGGCAGCAGTTTTCAGTTTGCTACTGACTTCGGTGTAGTTTCTTAAAATTTGATCAGACTCTCTGTTAGATCTCGTCTCCGATCTAGCGGCACAAAGTTTCTCATGTAGGTCGGACAGCTGGGCGACCAGTTCTGCAGCCTCTTTTAGGTAATCCTCCAGGTGCTGAAAGTTGAGAAAATAATCACTGGGAGTTTCGAAAATCGGTGTCCCGAAGAGCGCCAAAGATAATTTCCGAATGAAAGCACTGCACTTACGATTCGCGTTTGAATCCATTCCGAATGATTGCAGACCTTCGATCCTCCCAGGTCAGCAGGTAGCTGCGAAGGATCAACGTGGGCGGACAATTTAGCTATCGGAATGTACAGGGGCTGAAAGAAGAGAGACGAACAAGAAAATGAACGGTCAGCTGGCAGAGAAGAAGAAGAAGAAGAAACGGTTCTCCTGGTGTCTCAAGTCCTGGTAATGCCCTCGTTCCCGGAGTCGAGTTACACCGGAATTCACGGATCGGAATCTAGACTCTCGGCCGTCCGGGGATCATGTTCGTGTCTTTGTTAAATTTCATTTCACACTCTATACGTCATTTTTGTGATCGGTCGCGAGACTCGTTGCAAAGGGGGATGTAGGTAACAGAGATTGAGTATTGTTGGTAATTGTTTCCTCTCACCTCTCCCTCTTTATGGGACTTGGTACAGTTGTCAACATGCTTCTCCCAGAAACCGTCAGGCCTCAGCACGATGACGGAGACGGTGGTCGACCCACAAGACGTCGAAGCCTGTCTGATGCACCCACGAGCCACGCGCCAGGCGTCCCTCTGAGCGTCGACCAGGATCGTAAACCCGTTTGACTTCGTCTCCTCGCTGTCGACACAAGGATCAATTCACAACTTTCGGTTTCAACAAACCAAGGACACCACTTTCGGCTCACAATTACCTGAATATATTTATAAAATAACGAAGCAGTGTTTCGAGGGTTGCCTTAGTACTCGAAGGCTGAGGGTCCAGGGGTACGTTGACGATGATCAGAGGTCGGCCCTCGCGGTCGCGCCCACCAGGTAGATAAGCCAGCCGGGATTCGAGGGCCTCGATGACGTCGACTGCCCTCAGTCTCACTGCGGACATGACTAGCCCTAAAACGAACGAAACACTTCATAGAAGGTATATCTGATTTGTCGAATTAGGATCGAATGCAGGGTGGCATGCGGTTAGGGAACTCGTAAGGTTGCATCTCACACGGGAAATTGACGCTCTTAGGATCGATATATGACACACATGCTCCGCGCGACGTGGCGATCATTGGATGAGAGTTTTTTCTACGCGCAGTGCTATCATCATTCCGATCATCGCCTGCGCCGTTACTACGATTATCGTCATCGGAGTTCTCGCTAGTTATTCGCATCCGGAAACGCAGGCGCATGCAGCGAACGCCCCTCTCTCTACTCGGGGCGAGCCTGAGCCCGGGGGTGTGGCCGACCCTGATGAAGAGTCGCGCGTCGCCAGCCAGGGCGCTCCCTACACAATTTGCATAATTCCCCGTTACATACTTTATGTAAGTATAAAGTATGTACCTCGTATCCTTCGGTGATTCGAGGTACAGGCTGAATGAAAATTAACCGCCGTTTAGAACGAGAATTATGCGGTGAAGTAAGTTCACTTATCGCAGTAGCGTGCGTTCGCGCAGGCATTCGCAGGGATACGCGTGACCACTGAAATTTTCTACGGAATCTCTATATCTCGCCATTAGCAGGGAAGGGATTTCGATTATCTTTCTCCTGTGTTCTGTATATATCACAGTCTCGGAAGATCTTTCTCCGCTTATGCCGCAGCCTAAAAAATTTCAACTTTTCTCTTCAGATGTAAATCTTTGGTAAAATCTATCGCTGATGTACGTAGTAGAAAATTGAATGAATGACAAATACAGCTGCATGATGGGATGTCACTTCGGGAATTACGAATGATCCAACCGATTTTTCGTATGATTTCGTTGCTCCTCGTTTCGCACTCCGCCCGTATATAGCGATCGCCGATGATCCCATTCGTCCGATGACCTTATCAAATTTAGCCAAAAGTCTCTTCCGAAGGTATGACACATTTCGGTATGATAATGCCGGCCATATGTTCTCCTGAAACTCGTGGCCCAGCCCAAAGATGGGCAGAGGAGAGTGAACCGTGGCTTATAAAGTCGAACGAATTGGTGAAATTTTGATCACACACACGAACTACAATCCTTGGCAATTCGATCGCTGAACAACTTCTCTGCACTTGGGGCCGATCGACTGCGGGAACTTGTCAATTGATCTGTCCGTGAATTCTTCGAGAAGCGAGACGAGTCATCGCGTTCGCGTGATTTTAACGCGAGTTCATAGATCCGGACATCAAATGAATCGGTACCAACAGAGTTTCGGTTTCGGTTTCCGTTTCCGTTTCGGAAGATACACGCGTTTGTAGCAGAGGAGGGAAAATGATTTTCGGAAACCTGGAGGAGCGGTGAAAATGTACCAAACGGTTGGAAAATCAACGAATTGAAAGTAATCAAAGATGTACCCTATTTCTCATCCATTTCAATCTTCTTCTCCCGAAACGATGTTCACCGCAGTTATAAAGCCCATTGATTCACAACTGTCACAAAATCCTACCTAGGGTATTCGGCCGTAGCGAAGACCGGGTCCGCACGCGAGCCACGCGAACCACGCGGCGTTCCTCGCTCTACCTGTTCCACGAGACTGCGCTGGACCGAACGGGATGCTGGCAAGTTCGAGGAGAGGTGAGCTGAGAGGCTGGTTCGTGGTGGGTGCACCTCGCCCATTCAAGACCAACGGTATCCTGGCACCGATACCAGCGTTTCTTCTTCTTCCTCTATGACCACGTTACTGTTTCCCTCCTTTCTCCTCTCCTCTCCGCCGATCTTCTTCTTCCTCTTCTTTACCACGGATGAGCCGGAGGAAAAAGACATCGAGAAATGCGCGAAAGAAATCGGCTGACTTACATAGCGTCTGCCTATTGCCATCCATCCCATGCCCATTTCCTTTCTCTCTCTCACTCTCTCTCTCTCTTCCATTTGGTATTGAAAAATGGTCCAAATGTCTCTTTCCAGATTTTTTGTATAATCTGTTTCACTGATCAATCGATACTCGGTCGTGCGGATGTTCTTGCCCACTGTGACAATTGATTGGTGAGACCCTGGAGGTCGATGGATCGATACAGTTTGTCTACCGGTTTCTTCGCAGGTTTAAATGCCTGGAAGCGATTCTGTGTGCCCGAAGGAAACCGGCTGCGGTTCCATATGAAAATTCCAGCCTGACCGGTGGGTATATGACGTTCGTTGACAGGTTCCCACGTTTACTGAAGCGACCAGTTCACTCCACGCATACGTAACTATTTCTATACTTCGTTGTACAGCTGATGAGGTATTTCTGAAAAGACGAGATACCAGAACTGAGAGAGAATTTTTCCGAGGGGATCAATTTTATACCTAATCCGTCAATTTTCTATCGCTTTCTCGTCGAAACTTTCACTGCAAACACTGCTGAACAGAAATCATCACGTGGAGGCAATAGTTGTATAAAACGTGTGATTTTCGATTAACTATAAAATATTCTTGTCATAATGATACACGGATATAATGCCGAATTCGATTACGATGTGATGGAAAATCTGTTGGACGCCAATTTTCTCGACGATTCAGTTCTCGACATCTCGTAGTCAGGAAAGAAGAGCTAGTACAGTGGCAACTGTTGCATTCGAGACTTCCGGAGTTCTGCGTGAAAATGCTGTACATACATAAGTATTTTTCCGTATCCGCAGATAGGATTGGACCAGTTCAACGGTGACCGGAGTATTACTTGTATGTTAGAGCGAGTGAGGTAAGCCAGTGCTCGGATACGCGGTTCAGTGACCCTCGATGACCAGACGGAGAAGGCAAGGCTACAGGACGAGAGATAGAGAGTAAGAGAGGGATAACAGAAATTGAAGTGGGACGAGGAGAGGAAGAGAGAGAAAGAGAATGTCTCGGTGCTCTAATCTTGGAATTTGGGGTAACGGAGAGCGGAGCAAAAGAAGCTACGTTGTTATCGTTCATCATCAGCGATAGATACATATCTCCGCGCTGCACCGGGATTCCCTCCTCCGGGGAATTTTCGACACCGATTCACTTGACTTCAGTCGCCCGGTAATGTTATCGTTCGTGCGAAGGTTTATTGTTGTTATCGTCTCGCAAGAGCAGCGTATGATAAACGTTATTACAACTGATACTTGCTCTTTGTACAGGTGAAAATGACGAGGAGCATTGCAGTCTCATCGAACATTCGCTGTCTTCGTTATTCTACGATGCGACCACTTCGAACTTACGATAATGTGTGACGCAGCGATGAAACTATGTAATTCGCTACATCACCTACAGTATACCCGAATTACACATAATCGAAAGATGTCAGGGTCGGATACTCATTCTCAGTTCAGGCTGAGATACAATTTCCCCGTCTTCTTCCAAAACTTCTTCATGTATGCCAAATGCCTAGTACCGGTCATCCGTAGAATCGTGAAGAGCCCTGAACCTTTATTGGAGCACTGAGTCAAGGTTCGAAAATTGTTCGTGGATTCAAAAGAATCCTCTGACTTCGACGTAGCTCCCCGTCTGTCTGGAGATTCGTTGATTATTGTTTCGAAGGCGAGACATGCGGTAGACTCCGGCGCCAACGATATTCACGCTTTGCACAGGTGAAAATAACAGCGCTGCGCCGAAAGAAACTGTGCGTATTATATACGTGTTCAGAGAGTGTTACGAATTTGATAAAGATTGAACACGCGCCTATCATCACGAGGGCGACATGAAATTAGAACTCAAGAATTAGGGAGAGGAGGGAGCAATTGAGAGTTGTATATTTTTCGTCTTCATCTACGCAGCGTATCGTGTCCTAATGTCATGTCCAATTACAAGCTCACCCACGATACGGAATAGGATGTGGCGGACTCTGATTCGTCGTGGCACAGTCATCGAAACACTGTACATTAGGGGTCGCAACGAGGTCGAAAATTTCCCACCGTGTGAGCGCAAGGATCTACGCGCACGAGCGTATTATATTCATATGTTAGGCGGGAGTAAATTCTCGCGGAATTCGACCATTTCTCATTGGATTCCTTCGGGATCAGAAGAAGGCCCTTTCCGTCGGAGTATTTTCGACCTCGATCGCATGGTAATTAAGTGACGCAGAACTTCATTCCCGGGAAATGATCAACATGAGCGGAGCTTCGCAATCTAGTCGTGCGAGTAAAATTTAGCTTCGCGATTCCAATGATCACATAGTTGGCGGCAAGGAAACTGTCACCGAAATGCTAGACGGAGGAGCATCCGACGAGGGGACTGTCGGCTTTTCTTGTCGGCATAGAACACACTCGGCACTCGTAGCTAGGCGTCTCGCTCACTGATGCATGCCTCGACTTAGGGAGGAGCAGAGAAGCTCCGATGCAGAATATTTCTCATTGTCATTTGCAGATATTTCTCACCCTTCGTTGAAATTTCTGCCTCTCGCGATGAACATTACGACGATGAACCGAAACTGTTCTGAAAACAGGATTTCGCTCAATGGTCGCGTACAACGAGGATTTCGGGTTGAATCATGGACGTCACGATCGTAGGAGAGGCCGAGGCTTTGGTCAGGATAATCGAGCAGGAATCTCGAAAGGGGGAAAAGGAACTACAGCAGCCGTGCGGAACGCAGCTTTCGGTAATTAACGGCTGGCACAAGACAAATTTGGTAATGAATGACGCAAGAAACAAATTGACGTGGAATCCAATCGAGGGTAGAATTACGACGAGCATTCCGCCGCATCTTGTAATTGTAAGTAATAAAATTGCGTTGCCGGAAAACGGTGGCTAGATCCCGCGCAACGCAGACGATATGCCACGCGAACCGAGGTACTGCAGCTTTTATACGATTTTCCTTCGACCATTGATGTTTGCTCTGGTCGAGGCTCGATTCCGGCACCGATTTGCCTTTCGGCACGTTATCGATCGAGTGCAGACACCTGATTAGTTAAAATATCCGACAAGGTTTTCACAAAGTTTCGGTCGCTGTAGCTAGCGATGATTCTAGCGTTTTCAAAATTTGTAGGACGGATGATTTCCAAGTGGATTTTATCATGTTGCAGTGGAAGAAAGGAGTTCATTGGATATTTTCCCGCTCGTCTCACTTCTGTCTTTGTGAACCGGACGTTGCGGCGTACGCGGATGATATTTATTTTGTGCGGACGCACGTTTCACGCACTGAGCGATTATTGCATGTACTCGTACATCGATCATCAGATTACGATGGAACCAGAATTCCAGTATCGTTGAACTCGTGATTTTCGGTATCCGAGAATCGCATTCTTCCTCTGAAAATCAGATACGCGGTCCGTCGCCGCGCAGAGCCAATTCGGAGCGATGCCACATTAGGCGAATCGATATTTCAAGAAAGAATAAACTATTTCAATTCTGGCGGAAGATTATCGTCGTGATTTGACGGTGAATTGGGCCGCGCTCGTGGCTCGAAGATTTCGAGTTCGTATCGACGGCCGTCGTGAAATCGTCGATTGTAGTTCGAATATAGTTACAGCGCCATAATCGGGGCAGGGAACCCCGAAGACAACGTTCAGACAACGCTACTGCGGAGACAGACAGAAGTAACGTTGATTAAGCTAATTATCATAATCCGCACAGCTCTCATCGGGAGCAAATCCTCGGAGTTCGCAGAGCAAAGAATTCCGATCTCGAAACAACGTCGATCTACTATGCCGATCTGTTTGCGAAGCAGGCTGTGCAATAAGCACGAGATTGCGGCGTGCCGGTGGATACGCACGTCGCACGAATCTACGAAATTCTCGGATGAAAATAGTCCTGAATAAATTCATTGTCGCAAAATCGGTTGATGAAACGGTAACACTCGCTGTGAAACATGAGGTCCGATTTTTTCATACACTGAACCAATCTCGAGCGGCTTTCCTCATTTTCGATGGACGAATTGTGACTCACAGACTCTCCCTTCCGCCTTCACCGATCTACGTGCTTCCATGATCGACGGAGCAGTGTCCGGTGGGAAATCATCACCAGATAAATGTCCGATGATATCTCTTCACGCAACCGACTTGGATCGGATCCCACTCGATCGTCAGTGTGAGAGAACTCGACACACTAGTCGCTCGGACATAAGTTCGAACATTATGCGACCAGAATATTGCACAAGGATGCAGAATTGTGTGTCCGAACATGGAAATGGTAAACGCCATGAGCACAGGCATTATCGTCGCAAGAATTATCTATACATACAGAGCGTCGGTATATCCGGTGGGAGTGGTCCACCTCGAGATACGCAGGCGAACGTACAAGAGTTCGAACAATTCAGTTCATGCCCACTTGAATTTTTTGCCGTCGATGGTTGATTGTACCGCATCAACATAGCCATGAACATAGGTGCTGCGGTAAAGGTATGAGATCATCAACGACGACGTTCACGGCGAGGATGTTCAGTATCTATGGCGATCTATAGCCAACAACGAGAGAAGAAAGAAGAAGAATGCCTTTTAATCAACTATCGGAAGAATGAAATTCGAACGAGCGTGAATACAAATCGTTCGAACCCTCGTACGTCCGCTTGCATATCTCTGGGTGGATTACTTCCACCAGATATTCCCTGGATATGAGTATTTTCACCCCGATTCCGTCCGTTGGAACACGAACGAACTCATAACTGGGTACAGTTTCCCTTGCGTTCGAACGAATTTGCGCTTTCCCGCCGCATCTTTTCGCCCCTATTTCTTTTCCTTCCTCTCTTCTTCCTTCTAGTCGCGATATTCGAACCAAATTCGAACTATACGAGAATCGGGTTCTCTGAAATTCATCTGAACATCATCGACACAAATCCGCACGAGAACGACAATTTGATCAATTTATTCTTGTTCGCTCTAGGCGTGTGGAATATATTTTTATCATTACACCTTCCTTTCGTTATTCGCTCCGGCGCGGCGCGGCGTCCTCCACGCACCGCTATCCTGCGGTACTCAAATTCACCGGATGCAAACCTGAAACAACACTTACTCAAAACCGAAACCAAGGCCCGACGGTGTTTGTTGTGACAGTACATAAAGTTTATTGAAAATACGGAAATCGATACTCGTCGATCAGTGCATCCGGCTGTAGAACTTTCGTATAAATACGTCCGGCTTGCAACCAGGGATATCATACTTCAGCTTGCAACTGCACAGTCAACCGCAATGGTAAGTTCTTTCCCGCTTCATTTACTGAATTAATAATCTTCAACTTTGCCTATCGAGGCTTTGTTGAATGACAGTTTCGAGTCTTCCGTATAGGCCACTGACGACCAGTGTTCGGTTTTGTCCACATTTTCGAGAATCTCTCGACTCCAGTCGCGAGAATCATAGGTCAGATAACAAAATAATACACTTTCTCGAATCGCAGATGAAATTCGCTGTCTTGGTTATCCTCGTCCTCGCGGGAGTGGCAAATGCCCAGAGTAAGTACATAAGATAACACAATCAAAATACACCTGCAATCAGGACAGACGGACTCCGACATTTTCTCCGACTAGCTCAGAACCCGACGAGTTTGAAATTTCAAATTTTCTTCACTACTGATTTTCAGACGCCCTGAACACGACTATTGTCGAAAACACCTTAAAGGAATGCGCAGGTTCTTCGATTCCGGTCGACAAGGTGGCACCCACGACAGTTTGTATCCTCGGCTACATAACGGTGATTATGAACCTCATAAATTCACAGCAGTAATAATATAAATCCTCCAAGATCTTGGAAATTACCATGCTATTACCGTACTTTTAGCTCGTATACAACAACCTCACGAATTTATCGAGTGTGGTCAAAGACGCCCTGAACCTTTGCTATGCGTTATCTTCACTTACTCTCTCGCCCGACATTGCTACGACTTGTACCTCGGCTCTCACCGCCGCAGCAAGCCCAGGTTCATTATTGAAATAATATAAATCCTCCAAGATCTTCGAAATTACCGGGCTATGATCATGCCGTTAGAAGTCAGTTGGAACAGTGTCTGGCGCCTCCGGAGGACTGATTGGTGGAGTCTTCGAACATAATTGGGAAACGGACCGTGAAAATCTACAATATTTCCGAGCGGAGTTGAAATGCGGATAAAACCTTTAAAACTATTACACCTTGATGTTGTATTAAGCTTTCGATTAAGAGTCTCGTATAAAAAAACCGATTTTTATAACAAATTCTCCTTCGCAATTCCCCGGTCTACCTGCTTTGGCCGTCATTTGAATATGAAAAAATAAAATTGAACTTTCTCGATAGATATGCCGATGGTCTTTTTTCATTCCCAGTTTCGCCATCTCTCTTTTTTTTTTCTTTCTTTTTTACCCCCGCTGCATCCAACGACGGGTAACAATGACGGGATGCGTGACGGATGGCTCATGGTTTGGGGAAAGATTAGGATGACACACTCAACACTGCGAATTCATTCGTTCGAAGTGTTGTTTGACAGTTACCAGCGCTCCAAAATTCAAACGGCATCGAAGCTTCAAAGACTGAGCGCGATTTTCTGAATATTTCTCCCGACCATTTTGAAGGGGTCTCGACGAGTCGAAGTTAAGCTACAAATACAAAAGTGCAAGAGCTACATCTTTTTGCCTATATCGATCGATGAGCTTCTTCCGTATTCTCGCACAACGATGATCTATGGCTTAGGTGACAGGGAATAGAAGAAGCTTGAACATGATTCATATCCGAAGGATCTACGATTTTCATTCGCTCAGACATGATGTGTCAAACCCAAGTGTCTCGATTCCGCGTCTTGACAGTATATCTATTGAACATGCGAGCCGAATCACTTGATCGGTGTTCTTTCAGATCCCGCTAAAAGTTGCCGAATATTCACCGAAAATTTCATCGTAATTTTTGGCTGAAAACGACATTTCATCGATCATTCGTACATCTCGTTGAACTGCGTGAAATGCTACCGGAAATTCGGACCTGCGGGAGACAAATTAGCTAAAACGAACCTAAACATTCCAACAAACTATTTGTTAATTTTGTTTTTTTCTTCTCCTCTGTTCTTCTTCAACACGATTCTGACAGGAGTAATTTCCCAGGGATGAAAGTCCGTCGAAAGCAGTTCGAATCGAAGAAATCTTCGGTGGCGATAGAATCGGCCGTTTGGTTCACCAGAGACATAGCAGCAGAGCTTTGAGCTTGCCAGCATCGACGCGTGGGATCAAAAATAGCCTGTAGATCTCACGCTCGTTCGGTCGGTAGCGTCGGCGTTGGTTTCTCGATTCGTAGAGCGCCTTCGCTCGAGCTAATTTCTAGTTCATCGATAATCCGTCGGGACGTGAAACGAGGTAGAACGACGTAGCGTCGCTTCTGTCGTTTCAAAACCGTTTTCCGTTCCGTTCCGTCCCGTCCGGTCCGTCGACGATCCATCTATCCGTTTATCTATCTACCCATCTATTTCTTCCCGGTACCACGATACTCGGTAGGTAGGAGTAGTGCTTTAGCGAGCTTGCGTCGCGAGCCTCGCGCTATATCGAGATCCGCGGTCGCGAGCGAGGAGCGAGGTGCGAGCCGCGAGGTGCGAGGTGTGAGGTGTGAAGTGAACACCGTGTCCGAGGACGTAGCGTGGTGGTGAACACGGACACCCAGGGAAGAACAATTCGAGCTCGTCGACGGGCAACAACGACCAAACGAACCTGGCCCAGGACGGAGGGGGGCCCAAACCGTCATGGGCAACGCCCCGACCAAGGCCTCCTACCCTAAAAGCTTGACAGGGTCGGGGAACGGCGCCAAAAAGGTGCACTGGAGTGGTCCAGGTACGCCATCAACGCCAACACAGGGGGAAGCTCTCGCGCATGAACGTAAGAGTGTGTGAGAGAGAAAGTGAGCGAAAGAAAAAGAGAGAGAGAGAGAGAGAGAGAGAGCGAGAGCGACGCCAAGAGGTTCCCCTTCTTCATCCGACATACCAAATTGTTCAGTTTCCCCGCCTCAACCACCACCGCCGCCGCCATCATTGTAGCCTAGCTCGTTTAACCCAGATATTTGAACGCTCTCCGAATGCATTCCTTGCCAATTCCTTCCGTCTGACAGTCTTAACGGCGTCCGGTGATGTGACAACGAATCGTTGAGAAAATACTATCGCACTATGGGCGGTCGGAAAATTCCAGGAGTAGGAGTAGGAACACGAAGAAATAGAAACACGAACAAATTCAAACGGCGATTTTTATTATGCATGTCTATTTTGAGATGACGGATCAGTTCGAGTGGACATTCGTCAAAGTAGCGCGCGTTCGAGCTAGAGTTAATATTGTCTACGAGTCGCAGAGAGCATGTAACAATTGCGGGGAGTGGTATGAATTGCATATCGGATTCTTTGAGACTCATTCTCGTTCACACTCTCATTGCCAGTAATACCATTTTTTAGTACAGTTACAATTGATGCACAGCTTTCACCTACGACTGACGGATGACACGTGCTCGGATCGTCTGACCTGCGGTCACCCTTTTCACTTTGCGGACCGTAACTGATCTTGGAATATGCCCCCGCGGCGCGATCGCACCGGATATAATATGTTTTCGGTACTTCTCATCGAGAATATCGATGCGAAAATCACAAGATGGGAGTATGGAAAGCTCCGAATTTGTATTATTCTTATTTCTCCGATGATCCATCGCTCAGGAAAGTTCGGACAGGTGTACAGTTGGGGAAAATTTACGTTCGAGCCAGCGCGTGAGGATGTTGGACCGACGTTGAGACGTTATTTCGGTAGTAATGTAGAACGGAACCGCTTCCGGGAGCCGTTTTCCGAACACAAACATGAATTGCGGATAATATTTACACGCGAAATACCCCAGATAATAGTAAATTGCTGAACGAAAGAACAGTCTGCTCCGAAGATATGAGTTAGCGCAGTCTGACGGACTCGTAATTACATGTGCACCTGAAGTATACATGTATCATGGATGTTGAAGTACCTGCTTGGCAAGCGAATCGTAGTTACTGGTGAGTGCGATCACGCGAGTCCGGTTAAACTAGCTTCAGCAGATTGCCGACAAGTTGACGATAAATCGCCGCGGAAACACATTTCCGGACTTCTGTTTCGCGCAAATTCTTTAATCGATTTATTCACCTGTTATCTTTTCGTAGCTATATCATCTAAAGAAATTCTGAAATTTGGCATCCAACTGTGTCGTAGTAGGGCGCCCGTAGTGACTCGACCGATTTTAGAGTTTTTCAGAATCTCGGTCTCGTTTTCTCACAGAACTTCGAATCGATGCGTATTGTTTGGCAAATTAATTTTACACGTGTTGGGAAGTGCGCTCTGGTCAACTAGATTCGTAAAAATCATCACAATAATTATTAGCCATCGTAATAATTCGTAAAATATCACCTCAAATCCCGTCTCCCGGCGAAGCAAATATATTCAAAATTCGTACGATGTTTATTCAGCCCTAGCTGAGCGGAGCGCAGTTCCTGACGCCTGCATCATTATTCAGCAAAAAATGCCAAATCAGCTCAAAGTTTTGCGAAAAAAAAAATGAGAACGCGATTCAGAAAGAATGAAATCGGTTACGTGACCCCGTGCTCAAAACTCCTCTCGAATATTTATTCCGCCGCATTTGCCGTCTGATATAAGAGCTTCTCGCTAACTCTTGTCAATATTATCTTGCTTGACTTTCTTAAAAAAAATAAAATAAACCGGCTGCAGGTTCGGTGCTCGAGATTAGTATACCCGCAAGTTATAACAGCTGCCAAGTTTCAAAGATCCCGGACTGAAGTTGTACAATCTTGGTGCAAGCAGCTTCTGGGGAATGACGTATCGTATTTTGTGTGAAACAACACAAGGCAATTCATCGAGAGATATTTTGAAGATCGAGGAGGAAAAATCTGCGCGATAGAAGAGTTGACGTTTTCGAAAAATTGCTATCGTCACAACGTCGGTACAATCTCATTGTAAACGACTAAATCATTGCTTATGGTATCACTTTGGCAGAGATCCTATTGTGGTATGATTCTACTCTTTGCACCGCAATCCGGGAGTGTGCGAAACTTTCATTTGCAACTGAAAATTGTCCAAACTCTTCGGCTAGACCGATAGACTAAGTTCGGTTCTCTGCTACCTGGCTATTGATACAGAAATTCAATCCGTCAGTGATGATGCTGTTGTGACAATTAGCTCTTGTTACGCTATCGAAGTGATGTTGCGGTTCCGATTGCCGGAGCCTGACATTGCGTTACATCGGTACATCACGATGACCGCGTAGTATCTCGTTTCGAAGAAAGTTTTCTTCAGTTTGGTAGAAGCGTCGTTGTAGTCGCAGGTAGTCCGGTTGCCTCCGGGTAACTCTGGTCCACTCCGAGTGTCTTGCCTGCTGCCAAGCAGTTTCTGTTTTATTTCGGGAGAGCCACGTGCGCGGATGTATTGGTCACTGGCGCATGTGCGTGAGGGCTCGCGTGTGAGTGCGTTTTGTCGGTCTTCCAACGCTCAATGTTTTCACATAGCCGATGCATGTGGAGAAAATTTATTCATCCTGTGCGTCAAATGCGGGAATACTCTGTTTCGATGCATCGAAATCCACGCCCTCTGAGAACCTCCCGAACCAGAACTCCCAAAATTTTACTCCAGGTCTGCCATCACCGCCGGGTAAGCCTATCCTGGTTCCCGGGACGGAGGAATCGCAGCCAGACGTTGTGAGCATCCGCTGGGAACGTTCTCCGAGTAACGGCGGATCGGCAATCGTCGGTTACCTGGTTGAACATCGGCGCATGGGCTCCTCGCACTGGATACGAGCTGCTCCGATTCTCTGCACGTTTCCCGAGTTGACATTGAGCGGCCTTGAGCCGGGATGGCGTTACCAATTCCGTGTCCGAGCACAAAATGCACTCGGTCTTTCCGAGCCGAGTGAATTGTCCGATCCACTGACCGTTACCTTGCAACGAGCCGCGGCGAGTACACCGCACTTTGATCTGGAACTCAAAGACACTGTGGCTCTCGAAAATGAACAGGTGGGTGATGTTTCTCGTGAGGAATGAATCGAATCGCTTTGATCTTCACCACGAGGTTCTTTGAGCAATTCTAAATTTCCAATGAATGAAAAAATCGTGATGGGAAAATTCAAAATGGGGAAAAAGCTTGTGTTATTGAAGATCGTGAGTTACAGTTACCGATCGTCAGTCACCGGACTAGAAATAAAAATGAGTAAATGAATAAATAAAGAATGTTGAGTTTAAAAGCTCAGTCGCGCCCAAGAAGCCGCGGTTGCTTATTTTGCCAAAGTAGGATTGTTTACGTTCACCGTGGTTCGCTTTGATGCTTACCAACGGGAGCGGAGCATACTCAACGCTCTAGTCTGATCGCGAGTGTTGGAATATTGAAACCTAGCTCGGTTCGAAAACTTCCAGGCAGAGTTCGTTGTGCAGTTCTCCGGAGCGCCGCTGCCCAAAATCTCGTGGTTCAAGGACGGTTTCGAGATTTTTAGTAGCAGAAGAACACGGATCGTGACAGAAAACGGCAAGAGTTCGTTGCTTATTCATCAGACGGCGTTGAACGACGAAGGGGAAATCAAATGCACGGCTACCAATAGAATTGGGCACATCAGCACGAAAGCGAAGCTCGTTCTCGAAGGTAGGATCATTTTTTAATTCAATGTAAGATAACATCTTCCGTCCGATCGGACCAGTTGAACTCTTAATGAAGTGCAAAAGCGATCGCCAAACTACAGAAAGAAAATAATCGCTTTCAGCGCCTCCACGAATCAGACTCCCTCGACAGTATGAAGACGGTCTATTATTTGAACAGGACGAAACCGTTAGACTGAAAGTTTCTCTGGCTGGAAGACCTTTACCAATTGTTACCTGGCTCCACGACGGGGAGTCAATTCCTGCAGACCATAGGCACGTCGTTGAGTCAATGGAGGGTGAATGTGTGCTGAAAATTCCAGCCGCAAAGAGGGCTGATCGTGGCGAGTACACGGTCAAAGCGTCCAACAAACTTGGAGAAGAAGTGTCATCTTTTTTGGTCACAGTCACAGGTTCGTGTATTTCGGATTTGGGATCATGACCACACTTCAGGCTTAACGAAGAGGACTGTACAATTTCGAAAAAATTGGCGTTTGAAAATACTCCAGCAGTTTCCAAAGTCAACTCGAATCATACAATTTTGAATTCCAAATACACTTTCTCGATATTCGACTCAATTCCTTCTCTTTTCGTAGATCGACCCTCAGCGCCAGGTAAAGCAATCGTCACGATGACGCTCGGACGATCAGTGACGCTTTCGTGGAAGGAGCCGGACGACGATGGTGGATGTAAAATAGGAACTTATATCGTAGAGTATTACAGAGTTCGTATCATAAACCATTTCAAACGATGTTCGATAGTTGAAGTATACAGTTTTTGAATTTGAAGAGCACAGAATACGTTACGTAAAAATGCCCACCCTTTCTTCTTTCTTTTTCTTTTTATTGTTCATTCCAAAACACAGATCGGCTGGGATGTCTGGCTCAAGGCGACGACTTGTCGTCAGCTGACCACGACTCTCGGTGAATTAATAGAAGGATCGGAGTATCGGTTTCGGGTGAAGGCCGAAAATCCTTACGGAGTTAGTGATCCCAGCGAGGAAAGCGACGTCGTCTTTGTCCCAGACCTTAAAAGAGGGTGAGCAGAACTGTCATTGCTATTTCTGGGCATATGCTTGGAATGTTGGGAACGTCTTGGTAAAATTTTCTCAGTGAATTCATGTACGTATTAATTTTTGTTCCTCTGTTCAACTCGATATTAGGATCACCGAGCCACCCTTGAAAGGGAAGTCACAGAGCCAGCGCGAAATAAATAAAACGAAAGAGAAGCGCGAAGTAAGTTTTGCCGAGCCAGTGCAAAGAACGCGGAGTTTAACACGAGAAGAAGCAAGCCGCGGGATCAGAGAGCCGAGTCCAGAATGGACGTCAGCACAGCAGCTCGGTATCGCAGGACAAAGTCGTGCAGACGATCCATCTGTTCCTGAAAGAGCCGAAGCCGAAGCTAACCCGAAGCCGGATCTACCTGTGAGAGGAAGAAAATTGTCGAAGCAGGAGAGATTCGACGGTGTGAATAGCATAAACTGGCCTAAGGACGTTGCGGTAAGTCTTCGCGAAGCTGTAAATCTATAATTACACGTCGTAAAACATTTTCATAACTCCGTAACCGCGGAACTTTGCACAGAATCAAACGATGCCCTCGAGTATTACCGGGGCGAGAGGAAATTTGGCTTTCGTACGGCAAAACACATTGGAACCCATTTCGGCTCCTCGTCGATCACCCTTCAGAGAATCAAAATCCCGATCGGTCTCGAGGGAGAGGAGTCCGTCGCCGTTACCGATGCCGAGGATACAAGAATCGCACGAGGAGCTCCTGGCAGCAACCCCCCGTTCGACTTCGACAAATCTTCTTCTGCAGAAACAAAATACTGTTGACAGTCTGCCCGTCTTGAAGCCCCTCAACGTTACCTTGAAGAGACAAGCTACCGTGGACAGTATTCTCATGTCGCCGAGCTCGCCCAGGGAGAATGACGCGAGCATGCTTCACGGCAGCTCGGAATTCATCCTGGTACTCTACCCTGAAGAGGACGGACGAACCAACTCCGAACGAAAGAATATTCCAAGTAAGTTCATCCACAAAGTGATTTTCTTTTGGAGAAAATGTCCACATCAATGTAAAAGTCTATTGGCCGATCAATGCGCTTGCCGAGTGAAGACCTCGCTATGAAATTTCACCTGACAATGATTGATCATAAAATATCATCTTTAGATATCGAGGGAACGCCTACGGCAGTAGATGCTGAAGAAGAGGATTTGGTCCCACCGCCACTCTCGCTCTCTCTCCCAGAGCTGTTCAGCATTGGTCATGAAGTTGTGGAAACACTTCGGGAAGCAGTGAGCTCGACGGAATTGCTCCACGAGCGAGCAATGGAACGTTTTTACCATGCGGTCGCAGTCGAGGAAGCAGAGTTGGCGAAGAGGAAAGCACAGACGGAGAAACGTACCGGCGAGCTTGCCGGTTTAAGTGGGAATGCATCGCAGAGAGGAGAGGTGAAGATAAGAATCAACTCGCTCGAAACCATGCAGAGTGAATCACCCGAGCGAAAACTTTCGTTCAGAAGAAGGCTGTCGAACTCCGGTATGACAAGTCAAATCCCTCGGCAGGCTAAAAGGGATCGCAGGAGGTCAAGCGAAGGTCAAACTGAAACTCCAGCCACGGTTTCCCCGCTATCGAACGTTCTTCAAGACGCTTCGTCTGATCCTAATCTAACAGTCTCCAATAGTAATTTTGCGGGAAAGATAACGCCAGATCAAGATCAGGCTGAGAAATTGCACAGATGGGATTCGAAAAATATGCCGTTGACCGTGGAGAATTTAGATATTAACGAATCGAGAATCCCTGAAGAGGATTCTAACGAAAATAAAAATGATGAAGAAGTATTGGCCGGAGACATCGAGAGCGTAGAAACTTCGGAGGAATCTTCCGAAGAGGAGAGCAGCGACAGCGAAGATTTGAAGTTGTTGAAAGCAAGGATCCTTGCTCAACCGATTATTGACGAAGAGGACACGTATCACCCGAGAGGGAAACCTGTGCAACACGTTAGCCCGGAACCTCCGCCAGTTCCCGCTCACAAAGTACCAATCTTAGATGTTTCTCCGCCAGTTCCAACGAGGCCCGTTTCCTTGCCGTCTTCGCCTACGAATTTAATGCCAAAGTCGATCTTGAAAAAGAGAACGGAGACTGAAGTCATACCGTTGAATAAATTCGGGAGACCCGTGCCACCGGAAAAACCTGTCAGAAAATCTCTGCAGCCCGAGGAGTCAGTTCAACCGCAACTCCAAGTTGAAATAGAACAAGTCGAGCAGAAATTACCTGAGGAACAGACTACAGTGACTTTGAGGAAAAGGTCTCCGACAAGTATAACGGAGAGTGTGAAAGGTGCGGCAATTTCCGAGTCCGATATCGATAACTCGAACGTTCTTTCCGCTGCGGAAGTTGCAAGGAGCCGAAGAAGACAGTTGAGGCAGACCTCGCTCGAAGAGGAAGCTGAAGCCAACATGGCCGTGATAAGTCATTATACAGAAATAGTAAAAGAACATTCAACAGGACATCTGGTGCACTGCGCACCACTATACTTGAAGAGAGAAGATCTCGTCAGAGCTGCACGCGTCGATGATGAAGAGCCTCCAGTTCATCCCAGTGAGGTGAAAGTCATGCTGAAGGCAAATGGAACTGGCGAACGAGGGATCAAAAGAGGTGTTGTAACTGGGGGTGACGATCCGACGGAAAGGATGAGCAAAGCACACCCGAAGATCGAGAAGGAACAGGAATCCGATCGGACCAAATCTCCAACGCCAAAAATAGAGGCGATCAAAGATTGCAGAAAATCAGCGGACTCCGAAGAAAGAGTGAAACTGAGGCGAAGCAGCGTCACCTCTCGAGGATCGACGCCGTCCAAAGAGCCAAAACGCGAAAGTCGCCCGATTTCAAGGAATGAATCACCGACGCCGAGGTCAAGGAACGTCTCTCTCGAGAGACGCTCTTCGAGGCCGTCTTCGAGGGCTGAAAACCGCGCTATCTCGCAAGAAAAATCACTGCCGCGGCGGAGTCGTCCGCCATCTAGGACAGCTTCGGAGGAAGTTCATTCTTCCGTAGAGAAATCGGCGGATAAAAGAAAATCCAGCCGGCCAAATTCTAGATCAAATTCCAGGGATCGTTTCCGACCGGAAACACCAACTCGGGTCAAAATGGACCGTCTTCGGCACGCCATCGGTAGTCGGACGTACCGGCCAACCCGACAATACTCCGACGCTGTAGCAGAGCTGAATGCCGATGCGGAGAAAAAGGTGAGATCAACTATGAGCTACGTAACGGATTTGACCCTACTCGCTGCCGCTGTTTACGTGTACTTCCTGAAGAGTGAAATCTTAGCCTTACCCTTCATCGGGCTGCTGCTGTATCGCCAAATAAAAGAAGAAATTCACAGGCGATTACCCGAATGGTGGAAACGCGACAAATGAGGCGGATACGTACGATGGATTATGAAGGGAAAATTGTTCTGCGAAAGACACTAACGAATTTGAAAAACGCGAAGAGAGGAGTTAAAATAATGGAATATATTTATTGTACATGTCTGTAGCTCGTACTGTTTACTTAATTTGTTAGATTTATGTATTTATTGTAATCTTCCTGCCCCGAGGAACGACGAATTATATATCATGTAAATAATAAGAAGATAATTTAAGGTGAAAACAAGAAGAAACAAAGAAACAAAATATCTTTGTCCAGACTACTCTGCAGGTTGTTTCTTTTCCTAGTCACGACCCCCGCGCATCGGCGACGAGAATTTTCGGCAGAATTCTAGAAATAAATAAGTGTACGACTGAGCGGGAAGAAAATTAGATACGTACTCGCTCAGTTGCCAATAAAAAGAGTTGACGAAGAAATAACGATTGTTTACCCAAGCAAAAGGAAGACCGGCGTTGCGTCCGGTAGAGCGAGTAAATAACGTAATAAGAATATGTCAAGTATGAAATTACGTCACGTAGGTTCGCGCATGCTCTTTGGTTGAGTTTTGGGTCGGCGCCACGACGCGCCGCGCCGCGACGTTCGTAGAGACGATTTTAGACCGCAGCCCTTAGCGCTCGGCGGCCCCTCCTGCCCACGGATTTAGAGGTGCGCGGTGCCTGCGTCGTCGATTGGAAAAGAGACAAACAGCAGCGTGCCCCACGTTTGCCGGGCGCTGCTTACTGCCGAAGTGATGTCAGGCCGAGTGTGGCGCAGGAGATACCAACGACGCCGGACAACATGACGCTCACAGGTAAGAGATTACGTTAACCGTTACAACATCGCCCGGGGTCGATGTCGCGTTCAGGAATCACTATTGGCCAACAAACAACAGCTGAAACATCAAATTACAACGACTAGCCACCGTCAGACCGTCGTCTGCATTCCTATCGTGTTTTTCTGGTCTTGCACGCCCTCCTGACCCGTCCCTATTGGCTCGTTATCCAAATCTATCACTGTGATCACCTTCGTGACCGCCAAAATCGTCCCGTCTGACACTCGAGCGATTTGGGAGCCAACGTATTCATCATCTCATCGCCGACGGAACGGGAGCCGGGTTATATTCGTTCCATCGGTCTGAACGAGCAAGTGATTTCGATTTTGACATGGACACACATCAGCACTGCGGTTCGATCACATCAATGAAAAATTAAATTGTCGTCCTCTACGTAACAACTTCGCCTGCGAACAGCTGGGAGCTCCGCGTCCCGTGACACCGAACAGTTTTGCCACCTATTCTAACGTGGGATGGAAATATTTCAGGGGCTCTCTACAGCGTTCGCGGATCTCTGAAGAGCCTCTGTCCTGGCGCGAAACGGTTCGTTAAAATCGTCGCAGATAGCGTTATTCAACGTTTGCAGAAGAACCTAGAGTATTTTTCGAACCGCTTCTCAAGGCGGTCGAAGAATTTTGCCTCCCCCGGAACGCTTCTCCACGGGTTTGCTCCCTTGGGAAACGTGAGGGAATTCCGGAGCCTTGCGAGATGAGGAAAACTTCGAAAGCCTCGGAAGTACGGAGGCGGCGATTGGAAAGCCGATTATCTTGCGGGATGGTGTAAAGTCTGGGAGAGTTTGAGCTTGAATATCTTGAGGCTAGGCGTGCCACTTGCGCGCAGTCATTTAAACAGTATTTTTAGAATCTCGGCAAGTTGAACAGGCGTAGAGATATCCGCGCATACGTCCTCTGCATACCTATATCTGCCTATACCTCGCTTCACAAACCTCAACTTTTCACTTATAATGTCACACATATATACCTATAGAGTTTATCACAGATATCTCTCAGGTCCCGCGCACCGCCTAAACAACTGTCAACGCTGCAACTGAAAAGCTTCGCGATTTGACGGACGCGGGATATCGAACCCACGGAAATGAAAGCGCTGTGGCCTTCATTGACCTGGGAGTCGAGTGTTCCCACGGAATATAGAATGCATACAGGTGGCCACTGTCTGAAGAATTTTAGTTCCTAATTGGGAGGTCACTCTGCGGCCGTGTCCTTTTACCTCGAATAATAAAAATTTATCGGTTAATTGATCTGGAGTTAGATCGTTCGATACGATTGTTTTCTCTTCTGCTTCAAGCTCATTTTTCTTCCCAATGCAGAGAATTGTATGATAAAAACTTCAAAGCTATTCAAATTGACGTATCCGATGATTTATTCAAGATGGTGCCATCGCAAGACCCAGTAAAATAGTAGCGCCACGATGGGAAGACAACGACAAAGAATTGACCGCCGCGGGACGATGCGGTGCGGACCTCACCGTGGAGTTGAAACTGGATGAGACTGGAAATTACGGAAAGCTCACCTTTGAACTGTGAGTAAAAAATCGATAAATTACATCGCAACCGCTTCCTAATTCTAAGCAAATTTCGTTGGGACCTGCAGCGGTACCGGTTCCCAAAGTTACTTTCCAGTCTAAAAATTGTCCGAAAAAGAGACTACCCCACAACTCGTTTGTTGCCATAGCGCCATTACTAAAAATTACTCCAATCTTCTCGAGAAAAGACTGAGAAAAAAAAGTTGAACTTGAATGAAATTGAAATCAAGTGTCTCGCATGCGTGTACGATGAAACAGAGACGCTATACATTTGTCCCGAGTAATTCTGTATACATAGGTTCGCACGGAAGTTCTTTCATAATGAGCGATGATTTCTGGTAAACGTGTGTAACAATTCGTGAACAGCCGTCAAGCGTTTGCCCCGCGAAAGCGCGCAATGAAATCCGGTACGGGGTCTCGGTAGCTGTGACGTGCGAACGTTCGGACGTACTGCACACATAACACAACGCACATTATCCGAAGATTGCGACGTCCCTCGGAAACTAAAATATCTCGCACCGGCGGGGGCCTTGGCGAGCGATGAGAAACGCGGAGTGTTAAGCCTCGTTCACACCGGCGTCGCGGAGGGTTTCATCAATGAGGCAAAACTAGGATTGAGAATCATTTGAGAAACGTTTCGTTTGCCATTTTAAATGTTTCCTTTTTCTTTTTTCGCGGGCAAATTTATCGAGCTTTTTTTAACGGACCAGAACGACACGACTCGGGTGACGTGAATCTGGACAAACGCGACGTGATTTCGAGAAAAGCCGTCTGAACAGCGCTTAAGGTTTCGAAAGCTCGCGATCGGAGCCGCGTCCCGATGTTCAGAGGGTAGAGAAGTTTTGACGCGCGCGGGTAGGGAGGGAGGCTGACGCTATCAGTCTCACAAGCGAGCGTCGCGACGCCCGACGAACCGATCCCACCGACGCACTTCCAACCAGGAAGCGACGACCTGCTTTCGAGAAACGCGCGCCTCTCGTTGTCAGTGCGGGATCAAAATATACGATAAACGCGGGGAGAAGTGAAATATGACGGGATATTGAAAAAGGTGCGATTTCAACGGGGTGAACGACGATACGCGGCCAAAATAGTGACTGTAGTTTGAAAATAGAAAAGCGTCTGAAGGTTGTCCTAATTGATTGTGCAGAGGAAACAGAAAGTTGACAATTGTGTGAAATAAACCGAAAATTCATGAGGTCCTAGGTATTTTATACACCTACGCGCTCTTTCTTTCTACCGCAGATATTTTCGAGTGACGAAAGTTTTTACGTCGTGAGAGTAAGACGAATCTGTCGTAATCCTTACCCGCGAAGCACAGAAGCGTCTTGGACAATTTGAGAATTATCTATTTATGTTGAGATCAGGAATAGGGTGAAGGTATCGAGCTACTCAATTCTTCCTTGGGACAAATGAAAAACAGTTTTATCGTAAAGTGAAAAAGTTGCAAATTTTGAGGAAGAGGTAACAAAAGAACAACGAATCAAACCACTTTGCTGGAATTGTCACAAAATATTGTCGTGACTCATGAACCCCGTGAATTTGACACCGTGAAGTGTTGAATCTAATTACCTGATTAAACCTTTCGGTAACAAAAATTGTGCGAATCTTGACGGCAATTCGGAAAGTAGATTGGTGTGTCGAGGCCCGGTGAATGGAGAAGGAGAATCTGCCGCGGAGTTTTAAACATTGGACAAAGAATGACTATAAATAAAATGTGCGGTTACGTGAAAACTATGAGGGCTTGCCGTGCCGGCTAGGAGATACCATCAGGCGTGAATTTAGAAAATCTTTGGAGATTTTTGATGTGACTTGAGCACGGATAAAGTCACCTCATGAATTTATAGAATCGAATATCGTTCACCCGTTATAGCCATGGGGAGTCAGTGCTGCAAATGTGCTAATGGAAAAAGGGCAATTACTTCTTCTAACGATAGCGATCGAGGGTAGGTAAAAACAGCGGAAAGTGAATAAGTAGAAGATAAAAGGGACGGGAGGGATTCAATATTGGAGAGGAAACTGTGACGGAAACTCCGAATTCAGGGTCCCACGTCAGAATGTTCGACGATAATTGTAAGAAACGCGAACGAAATACGTTTTCTCGAAGTCTTGCCGCCGTGAAATAACTTGGGATGAAAGAAAAAAAAATGATTCGCGCACTGTAGAGTGATTTGCGATGTGGGAGCGTTCGCAATGTTGTGTCAAAGTTCCACTTCGTTCTTATTTTGAATTTCATGTGCTGCTCCGTCTCCCGCGGCATGCGAGCCAAGTTTCAAAACAGGGAAAATCTCGTAGTTTTCTTGCTCTACCATGCGAACGTTTTTTCACAATTTTCATGATTTATCCAACTCTTGCTCCCGAATTTTCAATGAAACCAATGAACAAGGCTCCACACATTCCAAAACCGACTCGGAGCAGCGTCGATAAAGTGATACCGTCGCGTCCGGTATTCTTTGGCGCCGGAGATAGAGCCTGCGGGGCATTTTCAATCAGCCATAAGTCGCACAACACTTCAATTAGGCTCGGGAATCGATCGATCAATGTAAAGCTCTTATAGGATGTAGCTTGGACAACGGCCATTCGAAAAGCTAGCAGAGTAAGATCAGAATCAGAATCTGACATTTGCCGATTGACTATTGCGAAACAAGGTCGTGGATGTTGCAATCCGAGTTAGAACCTTTGAAATGAGGTTGTTAGCTCGATCGACCGACTCGGCTTTTCCGATTTATAACAGCTATTATTAGCGTGTCTGCAATTGGCTGGTGATGAAAATTTTCAATTATTCGTCGTACTCGCACCCCCTCAGAAAGAATTAGCAATATCTTCCGATCAGCTGTCACATGCCGTGGAACTATCTAGAGTGGAATTCAATTTCCCCAAATTCTCCGCGACGCTGCTTACCGAGCAAAGAAAGCACGTGGTAATACGTGACGTAAAGCCGGTACGCTATTTTTAAAATGGGCGAAATTTCCTGTTTGCTGACGGACGGACAGACCGACTGACGAAATTTACAAGACTCTCGGGAGAACACGTGTTTCCAATTTCCTCCGACCTGTTAAGTTTGTCAGTACTTTGACGAAAGAAATTCGCGTAGAGCGCACATTCGATTACTGCGATTATTCCGGAGAGTAAACTGGACTCATACATCTACCGAATGAAGTATGATCCTGGGAAAAGCTCTCGAAGTTGTCGTTAAGTTTCGATATCTCATTCGCTGTAGACTTTACAATGAGATTTCCATTTCTCCAGATACTTATCTTTCTGATATTCCCTCATGATATCACTTTGATGTTCAAAGACTACGGGACCAGCTTCCCCTGGCGAGGAATCGATACCACGTTCGGGCGAAAGGAAACGTGGTACAGCTGACCTTAGAGCATTCGAGGACCGATGACACCGGTCGCTATGCTCTCGTGGCGAAGAACATCGCCGGGGACTCATCCCGGATGATACGTTTCAACGTCGACGATGCAATCGGCGAGGATGGTGACCCTCCAGTTTTTGTCAGGAGGCTGAGCGACTTAGCTGTCAAAGTGGGGACGAGGACGAGATTCCTAGTGGAAATCAGAAGCTCGACAAACCTGAAGGCAAGTTCCCATTGGCGCGCCGAGATTCGTACACCGGAATTTCGAGATTTCTTGAATCATATTTCACGAATTGCTCCTTTCGTAGGATAAAATATAAATTTAGAACACGCGAATCAATCTCGCGGGGTTACTCATCGCCAAGATACAAATCTGTGTATTTTTATGAACCCAATTGCCGCAAGCACCGATTCTGATTCTAAACAGCGGTGTAATCATCGTTTCGGGACTCGGCGTGAGATATTATTGTTTATCGCCAAGCAGCTGGAGGATAGAACAGAGATGTTGGAAAGAGTAGGAGAGAGGAGGGGAACGAGAGTACTTGGAGGGTGAAACAGGAGAATGAGGAAGACGCCGAGGTCCATGACCCGGGAGAGTCTGATCTAACTTTGGAATTGCAGAATTGACTAGATTCTCTTGGCGGTCATTGGCACCGACCGTCTAGTCCATACCAAAATGGGCTTAAAGAAACGTCTACAAATTTAACGCAAACGTTGAACATACGCCGCGCGCGAAGTGTCATGCCACGCTAGGATACGAATAAGAGAAGACCTGATAAACGAGCCTAGGAGAAATAGGACATGTACAAAAATAGATCTCTCTCTCTCTCTCTCTCTCTGCGTGATCGAGTTCGAAGCTTGAGTAAGCTATGAGAAATAGTTGGCTTATCGAATAACGATCGAGGCAAGACATTCTCCCGAGGATTGCGATCTGGATTAATGTCGCCCTGCGAATACAACAACGACTCGCGAGTCATTAAACTCCGTCGAGATTCGGGAATACTTTAACGATCCATATAAATCGTCTGAACGATGGTTTTCCGATGAGCGAAAGATCGGTTATTATCTCAGAGTTCCTTTTATTAATAGAATGTTTCACAGCCGAAGATCCCAGAGCCCCGATTTGCACGGATATACACGCATATAGAGATAGTCGTGTGACTACTTACTTCACCGCCTTCTATATCTCAGGCTGGTCGCTCGCGGACTACCGGCTGTCACATCGCGGCATCGTTCTCGAACAATGCGGTCGAAACGGCGTATATTTTTAGAAATGTGTAATGCAGCCTGCAATTAGTTCTTCTCTCCTCGTTAAAAATGATTCACCAAATTATTCATGAGGCGTATTTTGTTCCTCTCTCCGTTTATAGGTCACCTGGCACAGGAATGACCAACTTGTCCAGGAAGGGACGCGGTTCACGTTCGTCCACGAAGGAAATTTCTACTGCGTGGACGTGGCTCCAGTGAACGTCGAAGATCAGGGCCATTGGACATGCATGGCGGAGAATCGTTGCGGGCGTTCATCGTGCACGTCGCATTTGAACGTCGTTGGTAGGTATCGTGGAAAAATTCACTCAAATCCACGCTTCTGTGTCCTGTATTCCGAAATACTCGATTTCGCAGTTCCCAAGGCCTACAAGAAGCCAGAGTTCGTCGACAAACTTCGAGCGCTTCTGACGGAGATGGGAACCGTTACTTTGGAGTGTAAAGTAGTCGGAGTTCCAACCCCGGTACTGAGGTGGTTCAAGGATAACAAGGAAATCAAGGCTGGCGACGTGTTCGCTTTGACAGCGAATCCCGACGATCCAACTTCGCTCGGGACCTATACCTGTGAGGCTGTGAATTGCATGGGCACAACTTATTCCTCTTCCAAGGTACGCGGACGAAAATCTTTCGGTGCACCAATGACAGCGTTGAGTGAAATATGTTGGTACGTTTCTCTCTCAGGTTCACGTTGTTGGCAAGGGCAGCCGGGAAGGCTCCTTGAAACCAGCCGACAGTCTCGCTCCCTCTGGACCGCTGCCAATTTTCAAAAAAATCTTACAAGACGAGTCAAGCAGGATTGGTAACTCCCTGGTGCTTTCCTGTCAAGGTGAGGCGGCTGCGAATCCACGGTCTGCTTGCTGAAGCCGCGCAGTTATTAATGGATTTCACAAATAAACAGTGATTTATTTTCCTCACTCATTACCTCACCCTGATCAGTTACGAGGATTTGAAAATTCCAGTGCAAGTTCCTCCGTGGCCGAAAGCCATCGCCTGGTACAACAAGGAGGGACGAGTCGAGGCGAGTGAGAAGTATCACATCATGGAGGACGGCCTCGGCGGATATTCGATCGAAATCAAACCGCTGGAAGCCATGGATGAAGGGGAATGGAAATGCGTGGCCACAAGCAGTGAAAATGTCAAACAGTTCACCACGTGTCACATCGTGATGTCAAGTGAGTGTGTCCAGCTCTTCTCTAAACTCTTACGATTCGCGCTCTATTGACTATGTTCATCCACTGTCAACTCTGAACTGCGAATAACGCATTGCGCCATGTTTGTTTCTCCTCTACAGTTCCTAAAAACTACAGAAAACCAAGATTCATGGATAGCCTGAAGGCAGTCCTTACCGAGGAGGGTCTCGTGTCGTTCGAATGTAAGGTCGTCGGTTTCCCAACGCCAGTATTACGATGGTTCAAGGACGGCCAGGAGCTGAAGCCTGGAGACGTTTATCAATTAACGGGGACCAATTCTCTGGGTAATTTTTTGACTCTCCGATTCGTGTGAAGCGGAATGGAAGTGCGAATCGTAAATTTCGAAAAACGTTCAGGTTCCTACTGCTGCGTCGCGAGGAACTGCATGGGCGAGACAAAGAGTACTGCCGAATTGACCGTAGAGGACATTCAAAACCAGTTGAACGAGGAGGAACGTCTTCAGCTGTTCAGCATCAATCAGCCACCGAAATTCATCAGAGGCCTCAAAAGCTGCGAGGCGAAGATCAGCGAGGATTTCCGCTTCACAATACAAGGTAATCAAGAGAAAAACAAATCCTATGAATCCCGGGGCATTTCTTTACACTAAACATCCGTCTCTGATCAAAAGCCAATTCTTAACGGACTAATTTTGAGGTAAGCTACGCAGAATCAGCAATTACGGGTGATGATCGGAATGAATTAGTGTATGGATCTTTGAAATTTCCAACCGGTTTTCCTTGTAGCCAGCATCGCGCCAGAACCTAATCTATCGTGGTACAGAGACGATGAGCCTGTGAATGAGGATGAGAGGTACCAAGTGTTGAGAGAAACTCTTGGAACATGTCACCTGAACATTCAGAAGCTGGCGTTCATCGATCAAGTGAGAATTGAGAAAACGAGAACCATTTCGGTAATGGCTCCTCTATTTGGATCGATGTAATTGAACAAAGATTATTTTCAGGCAGAATGGAAGTGCGTCGCATCGAACGATTTCGGGCAAAGCGTAACGTCCTGCTTTTTGAAACTGACGATTCCGAAGCATTTTAAGAAACCAAAATTCCTCGAAAGTCTGCGTGCCATTCTCTCCGAAGAAGGCGCCGTCAATCTCGAGTGCAAAGTCATCGGAGTTCCACAACCAGTCCTGAAGTGGTACAAGGACGGAGTCGAGCTAAAACCCGGAGATATTCATAGAATCATTTCTGGACAGGATGGTACATGCTGCCTCGGAACTTACACCTGCGAAGCCACAAATTGCATGGGCACAGTGAGCAGCTCCGCGTCTCTGCTTGGGTTTGAAGGTGACGAAGTGTACCAATTGCGTATCAAGGTCAAGCTCGCCCTGTGAGAAACGATGGAGGATGTTAATCTGTTGAATCAATGTATTCCGATTGCAGATCGAGCTGCAGCGAAGAAAGAACCGAAGGAAATACCACCGGGGCACGAGCTAGCTCGCAATTTGTCACTGTCAACGATCCACGAAGAAAGAACATCCCAGATGTACGACACGCCGCAGACGGATCAATCGATGACTCTGGACGAGCGTGGTGAAGTTTCCTTCAGTTTCGACGGCAAAGAAGTTTCCGTGAGCCTCTACGAGACCCCGGATCTTACGGAGGAAGAGGCTCTTCAAATTGTTGAGATGTACGCGGACCAATTATCGGAACATGTCACCGGTAAGAAGGACTTGGATAAGCCTGATTATCGAGAACGTAATGACAACTTGTTTTCCATATTTCAGAGCACAACGTGATCGAACTACCCCCGCTACGTTTCGTGAAGGAAACATCAACGTCTGGAAATCTTTTAATGGAAGCTGTAGTGATCGACGTTTCACCAGACTATTTCGTAACGGCTGAAGAAGACCTTCGCACGGAAGCTGACGTGGAGGATATGTCGATCATGGAGGATCAGACGCAGCCTTTATCATCGCCGGAAGTACAAATGGACGATGTGAATCATTTCGATCGTGCAATGACGGCGACTCCTCTGATCGGAGAAGATGGAAGACCGATACGACCACCGAGGAAAAAGTCCGGTAGCTTGTCATCGCGGAGTGAGAAAAGCGAGAGAAGTGCAAAGAGCCAGAGGCTCGAGTCCGAGAGTTATCACAGCGCTCGAGAACCCACTGGGCAAGCTTCTATCAAGGATGACAGTGACCCGTTCACGGACGCTCTGTCCCTCAACTCGCAGGTCGCATCCAGCTCGGAACGAACCAGTCAAAAAGACGCGTCGAAGCGAAAGCAGAAGAGCAAACAAGGTAGCGGCGAAAAGACGTCCAGCATCGAAGGCGACTCGTCCTTCGACTCTGTGACTGGTGTTCCGAAGAAAAAGAAAGCGAAAAAAAAGAAAGAAAAAGCCCTGTCGCCGAAGGGAAGCTCCGAAGATTCGATGATCGGAAGTGAACACTCGAAGAAAGGCAAATCCAAGCAGGAAAAATCGGAAGTCTCATTCGATCTTGAGCCTGTCGTCAAAGTCGGTAAACGGTATGTCGAGGAGGAAGACGGTCTTGCTATCAAGGATCACGCGACGATTGAAAAACTTTCGGAGTCAGAATCTGATAGATCGTTATCGAAAAGCAACAAGGAAAGGTTGATCGAAAATATTCGCAAGTTAACGCAGCCCGTCACCGTAATACGCAACGCTCTTATCAACCTCGATACGCTCTTCGAGGCTGAAAGTGAAGCTCAACTGAACGCCATAATCATGGAACACATTGTTCGACCTATTCAGGACTTGTGCACCGAAGTATCCCTCGTTGAAGAGAAGGCCCTGAAAAATGCTGGTGATAAGTCATTGACTCAGACAGTGCGAATCTCTGTACTAGGATCGGTCAGCGGTCCCATGGAGGAACTTCTACGAGGAATAGAATTGATAAAACGTCACGAAGGCTCTCACGCCGCAAGATCTGACATAATTATTTTAGAATCGCTGACTGATCCGATCGATGAGATTTCCAGTGGACTGGCGAAAATGGAACACGATCTGTCGGGACAAACGAACTCCGAGAAGCCAATAGCTCTTCAAAGAATCATTCAGACGACTTCTCGGTTTGGAAAGATCGCGGAAACTCTTCCAAGTCTCAATGAACCCACGTCGGGTTTTTCCAGCAGACTGAAAACGGTCTTCGAACGTTTGGATCTATTGATTAAAAGTATTTCGGTCAACGAGATCGACGGTACAATCGAAAACATCGATACGATAGTCGTGGAAACGCTAACGCGGCCAGTCGAGGAATTGGAACGCGTTCTTCGGCGTGCTACGAACAATTGGGATGCGGAGGTTAGCGAAAATTTGAGCATTTCTTTGAATGAGCTGAAAAATAGGCTGAAAACCGTTTCCACGGCCTTGGAAAGTTACGGAAAAGAGGCAACAGATTACCGCTCGATAACTATCATGGCATTGGCGGAGGCGGTGAGCGGTGCATCCGAGGAACTATCGAGACTGGAGGAAACTATGGATGAACTAGATAAAAACCAGGATTTACAAGTAGCCGCTAAATCGATTCTTGAACTGCAGCGTACCATCGAAGTCATCTCATCACTTCCGATCAATCCGCTGAAGCACTCGAAGCCGCTGCTCATTGACGTGCAAAAGGGCTTGGCGCAGATATTGGAGAACATCGTCTTGCAGTCTGGTAAAAGCAAGCTAACTGACAATAATAATTCTTTCATTGTCAAATCCCTGGTCCAGCCAGTCGACAGGCTCAACATGCAGCTAAGAGAATTGGAAAGAACTGCAGAGCTGCAAACCAGTGACTTGAATCATCTACTCGAATCTCTTGAATTTTTGGACCACAGCGTGACGTTGTACCAGAAGAACTTGCTGGACAGCGGGGACGCGAGGAACTCGAATATCTCTGCGCTCGAGGAAGTTAAGGATCCTCTGGACAGAATTATCGATCGATTACAGCAGGATACGGTGACGAAAATTCAGGACAGTGGAGTATCGTTAGCCGTGGAAAGAATGAAGGCAACAATTTCTGACGTACTGACTGCGGCCGACGAATCCTCGACTAACCAAGACAAGACTTTGGTTTTGAAAGGCTTGAAAACACCGTTGGTTAGTATACAGACCAACTTGGAGAAGATCAGAAATGTTTGCATGGGGAAAATCGGTGACGTATTCGTGGTCGACTTGGTGCATAATTTTTATCAGCCTGTCGTCGAGCTGTCGAATTTGACGACGTGTCACGACAACGAGGTTCTCAGTAGTTTGGCAGCTGTGAAGGAAAAAGTTCGCAGCTCTATCAAGAGCATAAACACGAATGCGAAGTTGAAAGGACGCCAGAACAGCGAGGAAATTAAGGCGGTTCTGCCGCTCATTCAAAATCTGGAAAAAGCTGTTACCAGGATTGAGATTGTCAAGAAAACTGTGCTGTATCTGAAGGAACTAACTGACGAAATAAATTTAGTAAAGAACGTTTTCAACCAAGTGACGCCCGATCGTTCTATGACGACTGCAGATACGGACAGTCTGACTTCGTCTCTTGGTAACGTCCTCAGAATTGCTAAGACCGTGAAAACCGAGGCTGTGTTCCCGGCTTTAGATACTCCGATGATCGAGATCCAACGTTTCGTCGACAACGTATTCTTGAATGTAAATTTGGTGGATGGCGTGCTAGACGCCGAAAACGTCGCGACTCTGCTGTCGATCGACAAGCCGCTCAATTCCTTACACGAGACTATTTCCAGTATTCAAACAGACATCGTCGATGGAAAGGTGAATGATGGTGCTGGACGAGCTTTCGTCGGCGCTCTGTGCGACTTGGCGCAGCCACTGGAAGCTATTCAAGCAAAGTCGACAATGATGCAAGAGCAGCTTTCCCAAACGACACAAATTTCAAGAACCCTGGAAGCACCGCTCCAGAGTGTCAAAGCAAATCTAGTAACCGCACTTGGAGAGTACGATGTGATCGCCGAAAGGCGGGGACGTTCTTCGTCAATTGTGAATTATCTTGAAGGTCTGAATCAGACGTTGGATAAAATCGTTGTATCTAAAAGCGACGAAGAAACCATTGAGGTTTTGACTAGCTTGAAGGGGCCGTTGCACGCGCTGCAGTCGTCATTGGAATTGCAAGATCACAGCGACGAGGAATTGGTAATTTTGAAGAACTTAGAAGCACCAATTGCGAACCTCAAAACGGCGCTATCACCTGTATGCAAAAAGCCTGAGGCTGCTAGGATATTGGAACCTGTTTTGGCAGTGTTGAACAAAATTGAAAGCAAAATTCCAGTCGTTGTGGAAAAGGTAGCGCTCAGAGTGGAACAGGCAAGGCTAGCAGAAGTACCAATTCCGAAAAAGCTTGCAGTAGAAATACACGAGCCGCTGAAGAATGTTGACAATGCGATGTCCGCCATAGTTGAAGAGCATGAAAAATTAACACACATTACTCCAGCCAGCTCAGAGATAGCCGTCTCTATACAAGACATGCGACAATATCTTTCAACCGCCATCACCGAGGCCAAAAACTTGACAGATCGGGACACTGTCCGTATTATAGCCGATCTGAAACAGCCACTATTAAATTTGCAACACGCTTTGGTCTCCAACGAACACAGTAGCGAAGAGTTGAGGATCATCGAGGACATCCGCCAGCCGATTTCAGAATTAAGAGTTACTATTCTCAGGGTACTGCAAAAAGGTGAAGCGGAGGACGTTCACTCGGTCCTTAGCCTCCTAGAAGAACTAGAAGAGCAAGTACTTGAAGTGGCGACAGGTAGCTCAGCAAAACTGGAAAGAGGTTCCATTGAATCATTGTTGATAGACGAGCCACAGACCCTTGCAGATCAGATTTTAGATCCCCTGATCGATATTCAGTCGAAGATCAGTGCAACGCTCCAGGAAACGGAAAAAACGGATAATGCTGCCCTACAATCCTCAGAGTTAGCCTCATGCCTCGCGGAACTCAGACAATTCGTTTCGTCCGCAGTGCATGCTGCAACAACCTTGAAGGAAGGAGAGACGATAGATGCCTTGACAGATCTACGCGAGCCTTTGCTAGATCTGCAGTTAGCTTTGGCACTAGATCACGCTCCTGAAGAATTAGTACTGATTCAAAATATACCCCCGCAAATAGGCGAATTGAAAGAAGTTATTGCCACTGTTCTGAAAACTGTGTCTAGCGCTGAAGCTGAACTGGTGAAACCGATCTATGAAATGCTCGATGATATGCAGACGCAACTTTCTGGTATACTTGAGAAGTTTGAAGATAAACAGGAATCTCAGAGAGAGAAAAAAGCTGGAATCTCTGAAACGGGAGCACCAGTTTTGGGAGCGAAAATATCTGCACCGTTGAGCAGTGTCCATTTTGCGCTTTCTTCTGCCCTGGAAGAACAGGAAACGGCAATGAAAATCAACGATCTACCGCCGTCTGCGATTGCTGAGAGCGTCGAAGATGTAAGACAAAATATTGCTGCCCTAGCTGTAGCTGCTGGTTCTACTTTAGAGCCATTAAGCGATGGAGAGGCAATCGCCGAACTAACGAAGCTGAAGGAACCCCTGCTCCAGTTGCAGAGAGTTTTATTGACCGAAGAACACGGCGCGGAGGTAGAACCGATACTCAGGCATTTGATTCATCCTGTTGAACAGCTGAAGGGAGTAATTCTAAGCGTACTCCAAAACACAGAAGCTGCGACGATACTTCCGGTTTTGGAAATACTCGAAGAAATCGAAAAAGACGTTCCACTGGTAGCCGAAGGAGTAGTCAAACGATCAAAGCTGGAGAAAGAGAAGCCGAAGCTTGCGGAAACTATCGATTTGGATCGACCCAGGCGACTAGCTGCTAAGATATCACATCCCTTCAATAATATCCAAGATATGTTAGCCTCAATTTTGGAAGAAAGACGAAAATCCAGTGCCAAAAAATCAGAGGTAACAGCGTCTGTCGAATCTGTCAAACAATTAGTCACCAACATTGCCATCACTGCTTCGTACTCTGAGCCACCGAACGATGAAGAGATTGTAGAAACACTGTCGGAACTGAAGGAGCCGTTGCTGGAACTGCAAGGAGCGATCGCCAAGCACCACGATCCTGAGGATCTTGACTTTCTCGAATGTGTCAAGCAGCCTATCAAAGCGCTGCATGCGGTTACTTTGGATGTGTTCGACCACACCGAAGGAGACACTCTTCAAAACGTGATTGAAATACTTGAAGAGATAGAGAATCAGGTGCCCCTGGCGATTAAGGAAGCTATTTATAAAAAGGAATTGCAGCAGGTTGTCAAATCTTTAGACCCCGAGCCATGCGTCGACCCTCACAGGATACAAATTGAAGTTTCTGACGGGATCAAAATCCCAGTGCATGTGATTGGAGAAATCGAATCTCAAATATTGGAGACAATGTCTGTTGATTCGCCATCTGCGACAAAATTGTCGCAAATATCTGGCGACGATGTTCAAACTATCCTTACCGTCGATTCCGTGAAATCTGTGTCGTCGCTGCTCAGTCAAGAAGATCTGAAGGTTCCTGAATCAGAATCAGATAATATGAGCCTGAAGGCTGAACCCATTACTGAGCCTCAGTTCTTGCAAATGGCCGAAGAGAAGGAGAAACTGGACGAACCGGAAGCTGCGATCATCGGAGAAATCCCGAAACCAAAATCTATAGAGCCATCTGCACGGGATGACAAAGTTTCGCAACTAACGCTTGAGACTACTTTAGCTGCCACGGTTTCTGAACCTCTTCAGCGAGTTCAACTCGAAATAGCAAACACATTGGATGACTTTGATCAGCTGATGGAATTAAACAGCCCACCATCATTGCTTAGTAACAGCCTTGAAGAGGTGAGGCAGATAGTATCGACTTTACACATTTTGACAGCTCCGTACGACAATGCTTTGTCCGATGCAGAAGTTATATGTGGATTGGAGGAGATCTTGCAGCCGTTAACAAACCTCCGGGATGCACTGAGCACTAATAAGCACAACAGCGAAGAGCTGCTTATTTTGAACCATCTTGAAAAACCGATTGGGGAAATAAAGAATGTTGTTCAGCGCGTCACGGATATGAAAAAACCTGACGAAACAATGGGCTTGGATGAAATTTCAGGAGTTCTCGATGAAATTCAAATGTGGATTCCGCTTGTAACGAAAGAAATCAACGCTAGGCAGCAAGTGCTGCAAGTTCTTCGTGACATTTCGAGGCCCCTGGAGATCATGCACAAATGTATGGTCGATCTAGAGGCTACAGCCAAAGACGCCGTTGAAACTGACGTCGCAGCTTTTCTGGGAGAGCCAATAAATAACTTGAAGGAAACGATAAATATGTTTATGAAAGATCTGGATTTGTTGGAGCAGCAAGAACGAACGATTTGGGAATTGAAGGCTCTCATTGAACCTCTGATAGAATTCCAAAGCTCATTCTCCGTGATTCAGAGCAGCCAAATCCTCGTTCCAGAAACGATGCTCCTTGCTGAGAAAAAAAACGTGATTTTCCAAGCTGTGGAAGGCCTGAAAACTTCCATCAACGCCACGGTGGAGAATATCGGAAACCAAGAGCACGCAGATTTGATAACAGAGCCCCTGAAGGCACTGAACCAGGCCATGGCGACAGTACAACAAAAAGTAAATAAGACTGACTATTCTCGGAGACCTAGTGTCACGCTCAGAGGTCATATGATCGGACCTCTCGATCATCTGAGCAACACAATATCAGCCCTGGAAGACTACATCGACCAGGAAACCTACGACGTTATATCTCAGTCGCTCGAAGCACTGCAAACACAAATCCTCTCCGCACAGGATCAGTTCAACGAGATAGAACAATCGATAGACGAAGAAGTGATCATCGAGGGCTTCTTATATCCAACAAATCAGCTTCAATCGGCATTAACCATCCTGCGGGATAACCTCGAGCAGAAAGCTATGCTCCCGATAACATCGGGCTCAACCGAATTGCTCCAAGCTTTAAGTGGCTCGATAACTGAAATGAGAAGATCTCTGACACTGCTGCAAAATGAATTGGTACACGAGGCCAAGGGAGCATCGATTATCGAAACTTTATCCGCCATTTTTATACCATTGGACAATATAAAGGAAATAATTGAAAAAATTGTCAAAGATGCACCGCGAAAAGAAGAGAACTTGGCTGTAGACAAACTACCCAAGAGAGAACCATCCCCTGTTAACCAAGAATTGAGGAGAGCGATTCAAATTGCTCTGCAGAACGAGGAGGCGAGGCAGCAGCTAGAAATTAAATCCAAAGAATCATCCGATACGGCAGATGCCACGCAGACTTCACAGCACGCGGAAAAATCGTCCGCGGGAGTCACCCAAGTTCTAAGTCCAGAGACTTTGATCGAAGAACTGGCTAGACCGTTGCGAGATTTACAAAAAGCCGTAGTGACCATACAGGAAGCGAGCCTCGCCGCAGCGTCCGAAGGTGTAACCGGATCAGAAGAGAACTCTCAAGTTTTGAAACAGCATCTTGGAGATTTGCAAAAATCTATCGCCACGATTTGTGAATCTGCATCCTCGTTGGAACAAATGCGGGACGAATGTCAGTCAACGACTGTAGTTCGACTGTTAGAACCTTTATCACTTTTGGCAAATTCCATCACTACGATCCAACAACAGACAGAGGAAGACCTTTCACCGATTACAAACGAAGCGAATATCGAATCGGCTATCGCTACGCTTATTCAGCCTCTTGAAGAACTGCAAAAATCTGTTACGATCATCCAAGAAGAAGCCGTTGCATCAGCGATCGAACCAACCGAGGCAAATGTTACGGATCTAAAACAGATTACAGAACCTATCGAACAATTGCGTAGATCTTTGGTGATATTGCAGGAACGAAATTTCGCTCCGCAGAAAGCCGTGCAGACAGAACTGGACGAAAATATATCTGAGCAGGCAGTCCAGGGTGATATTCTGCAGCCGGATGCAGTCGCGGAAGGGGAATCAGATCAGAAACTGAAACTCGAATCTGACGAGCAGTGCCGAAATGTGACCGAAGATCCTCAATCGTCAAAACCTGGATCAGAGACAAAAATTATCCAGTCTGAATTCAAGGAAGCAGTTCCGTCGATTGAAAGCTCGATCGTCGAGGTCCCTGCCTGGGGAGAGGATCTCATTAATCTGAAACTGCTTGCGAAATTCATCAATGAACTGCATATCAATATTCCGGATTGGTCGGTGGATAATCTCCGTGCTACGACTCAAATCATGAAAACTGTAAGCAGGGAGCATTTTGGGGAATTAGAGGAATTACAGGATTCGCTTCAAAGGCTTTCAGCTTCTCCGGTACCCGAAAATGACGAACGCGGTTCTCACCTTTCGTCGATTGTAGAGCCTGTAGGAGAATTAATTCTGGCTTCGAAAAAGATCAAGATCCAAAACGAAGAAAGTGTTCCACAATCTAAACAATTAGCAACATTAAAAACATTCGTAATCCCACTCGAAAAAATTTTAAGTGCGATTCAAACTATGAAAGAACAGAAGACCGTTGAAAGTGGAGAAGCTCCTGAAGCACGAGAAATTGACAAGCTATTGCTGGAACTGAATGAATCTGTTGAAGGATTGTTGAAACTGATCAACCTCCTCACAAAGAAGACAGTCAGGATAGTCGAACCTGAGGAGAGTAAGTGCGAAGTAAAAGATGTGGTTAACGATATTCAGCAAACTACAGCGCAACCTCTCGAAGAGTTGATCGAAGCGATTGTCGTTTCTCAGGCACAAGCGACAGAAACCACTGCCGATTTCCAAGACACCGCGATAATCTCGGCTCTAGCTGAACGCCTCGAGAAATTGAATCAGTCTATAGTGAATAGCGCAAATGTTGAAAACATCGCAGAACCGTTGCGAGAACTGAGGCAATCGATCGCTGTGATTCAGGAACAAGTTGTACTTGCGGAAAATGCTGAGGTGTCGGAAGGCCAGCAGCTTTTACTGAGCATAGCTGGACCACTGGTCGAAATTCAAACATCTATCGCCGCGATCCAAGGCCAAACTGCTACCGAGGGTGAGGAAGTGTCCAAACTACAGTTGCTGACAAAGCCTTTGGAGGAACTTAGAGTAAAAATAGCTACTAGCGAAGAAAGAGCTGTTGACGAAGAGAGCGCTGGAACTCTACCCGAACAAATGACCGCCTTCGACGCTGTGGCAAAACCCCTCCAAGATTTGCTGGAAACTATCGCAGTATCCCAAGAAATTCAAACTTCGAAAGATCAGCCCGAAGAGATCACAGAATTGCAGAGTCAGACTGTAATTTCAGGTATCGAGGCCACGGTCACAACCAATGCAGAAGAAATCACCCAAAGAGCGACCGAACAAATATGTAAAGCAGCTACCTCGACATTGGAAAATATGTTGCAAGAATTAATTGTGCCCATTGCAGAACTTCGAAATGTTATTACAGCCAGTGGAGAAGTCTACAAGAAGACAGCTGCCGACGTGAATCGTGGTTCAAGAGCTCAAATAATTACACAACCTCTTCAATCTATCCAGAACGCGATCATGATCATTCGAGAGCAAACGGCTCCGGGAAAGAATGAGAATTTCCGAGGAAAGGAGATTCTTGTCGAATTATTGAGCCCGCTGAATCAGCTGAAGGAATGCGTGTCTGTAATCCAAGCTGCCGAAGCAACTGAGCCTGTGCCGACTTCGTCTGCTCTCCAACAGCTGATAGAGCCCCTCGAAGGGCTTAAAAAATCTGCGGCTGTAATCATGGAAAAAGCTTCTGCTCGGGAAAGTGGTGAGCCACTCGCTGAGCTGAAGACCGTTGAAACACTAGCTTCTCAAGCGGATGAATTAGAAAAGTTGATATCTTCCATTTCAGAAGAAAGAGTACGAGAGAAATCGGAAAAAGATAGTGTGTCGGAGCTCGTCGAGCCAATTAAAGACTTACAGAAAGCAGTTATCGAGAGCATGCAGGTAACAGCGCAGCAAAAAGCTCAACAAATCGAAACGCAGATCGAAAAGCCTGAAGCTTTACGTGCCGTTATTCAGCCTCTCGAAAAGCTAGAAAAAGTGATTGCCACCGTTATTGGGGATGAGGGCTCGAGACAATATCCGGAATTGACCGAACCTTTGGCAAAACTGAAAACTTCGATAATACTCGTTCGTGAACAAGCCGTCGCTGAAGAAGGTCTTAAAATCAAAGTTCTCAAAGTGTTGGAGAATCCTCTGGAGCAATTTGGTAAAGCGATTATTTCTACTGCGGGAATCACTGAGCAAAAAGGCACCTCCAAATTTGAGGAGTCCGAATTATCCGCAATAGCAGAATTGGTCGAGCCGATTAGGGAGCTCACAGAATCCATAACCCTCATTCAAGATGAACCCCTCGACGAAATAAAATCGACGGTGAAGGTTCAAGAATCTCAGCAGATCGCCACAATAGTACCCGAGAATGTTCTCATTGAATCTACGCGAGCCTTGAAGGAAGTAGAAGCCGATTTGAACGTTCTCACGGAAATTGCAACTGCTCTGGGAGAACTCCAAAAATCTCTTGCCGCAATCGATGTACAAATAGTTGTCGAGGCCACTACGACAGACGTGCCACAAACTGAAGACGTAAATTTCCTGAAAGCATTGGCTGAACCATTTAACCAATTAGCAAAATCGGTGGCCATTGTTCGAGAACAAACTGCACTGGAAGCTAACTCAGATGCAGCTGATATTCGAGAACATGTTTCGACATCGCGGGCACTATCTCGACCACTTGAGCAGCTCCAAAAATCCATCGCTGTCATTCGGGAACAGATACTTGCTGAAGCAGGACCCGCGGAGAAACTAGAAGAGGGAAATTCAATTGCGGCAGCTGTTGTTCGACCACTAGCAGATCTGCAAAAATCTATAGCGATCATTCAAGAGCAGCTTGCGAATGAATCAAGTTCCGTGGTGCTACCGACGATAAGCGACGCTTCGACCTTGAAGGCGTTAGCTCAGCCTTTACAAGAACTTCAAAAATGTCTGGCTATTGTCGCGCAGCACGACATCGTCGAACCAAGTACAGATACGATTTCGGAAGACGCGTCGGTGATTAAAACGTGGGCTGAAGATGGCGGAGAACCCGAAAAAGGTATCGCAGTTGTCGAAGAAACTATAATCATGAAACCGGACGTCGAGTTGATTTCCAAAAAAGAAGCTCTTGTCAAAAGCTTGGCTCGTCCTCTCCAGAAGCTTCAAAAATCTCTAGCCGCGATTGAAGAACGGACAGTCGTTGAAACTGCGGCGCCTTTATCGTCCGAGGCTGAGAATGTATCTGTGTTGAAAGCCTTAGCAGACCCTCTGAAGGAATTACAGAAGTCCATACTTGTCGTTCAAGGTGAAACAGCATTCGAACACGCGGGAGAAATGTCTGGGAAAGAAGATATCGCGAGATTATTAACGCTGGCTGAACCACTGGCGGAATTATGCAAATCGATCGCTGTCGTTCAGGAAGAACTTGGTTTCGAACCGGGCACCACGTTGATTCCGGCTTCAGAAAATGCCTCTCTTCTAAAAACTCTAGCGAATCCTCTCGAAAAGCTGGATAACTTCATCACAATTGTGGAACAACAGACAGTGGTAGAGCCGGGTGAGGGCGAAATCTCAGAAAATCAAAGCGTGTCAACTTTGAAGGAAATAGCTACTCCACTGAAAGAGATTCATAAATCAATAGCTGCGCTTCGGGAACAGACAGTGGTCGAACCGAAAGTATTAACCGTTTCAGGTGGCGAACATGATGCAGGACTCGAGGCAACGGCGAAACCGTTGGAAGAGATTGAAAATAGCTTCGCCAAAATTGAGGAAGAGACGATTTTGGAATCTGACACGGTTTCCTTTTCGGAAAAAGAGGACATGAATTTACTGAAGACGTTGGCATCACCTCTCGAAGAACTTCAACGGAATATAGCAGTAATTGAAGAACAAACACTGGTGGAACCCAGCGCGCAATCTTTGTCTGAAAGAGAGGATATCTCGGTGTTGAAAACCCTGGCTGCACCGATATTAGAACTGAAAAAATCCGTGGCTGCGATTCAGGAAGAAATTCTGATTGAACCTGGAACTGTATCCATTCCAGAAAAGGAAGACACGTCGTTGTTGAAAACTTTAGCTACTCCTCTCGAACAACTGGAAAGATTCATTGCTGTCGTGGAGCAGCAAATAGCCGTTGAACCGGGCACGGAGACGATCTCCGAGGCCGATGGTCCGTCGACTTTACAAACGTTGGCTGCTCCACTCCACGAGCTTAAAAAATCTATAGCTGTAATTCGGGAACAAGTAGTGTTGGAGCCAGAAGTAATGTCCATTTCAGATCTAGAAGATGTTTCTTCACTGAAAACTGTGGCACAACCACTGGAAGAAATTCAGAAGAGCTGTGCCATAATCGAAGAACAAGTTGCTCTGGAACCTGGTACAACATCCGTCTCCGAAAAAGAAGACATCAATTTACTGAAGACGTTGGCATCCCCCCTCGAGGAATTGCAGCGATCTATAGCAGTGATTCAGGAACAAACACTTCTAGAATCTGGCGATAAAAGTTTGTCTGAAAAGGAGGATATTTCAGTCTCGAAAACGTTGGCCGAACCGATTTTGGAACTGCAAAAATATGTCGCTGCTGTTCAGGAACAAATTCTAATTGAGCCTGGAACTGTATCCATTTCAGAAGAAGAAGACAGGCCATTGCTGCAGACTTTGGCTCAGCCGATCGACGAGCTGGAAAAATCGATTGCTTGTATTTATGAGCAGGTTGTCGTTGAGCCAGGCACCGACAGTATCTCTGAGGCGGATGATATCTCTCTACTAAAGACACTTGCACATCCCTTGGAGGAACTGCAGAAGTCCATCGCCGTGATAAAGAAGCACAATGTGATTGAGCCGAAGAAAATTGAAATCTCAGAAATCGACATCGAGGCACTGAATAAAATCGTGAAACCAATCGCAGAGATTCAGAACTTGATGTCCAACATCGAACAACAAGTTACGGTTGACGGCGAAGAGGAAACATTTGCGGAATTGGATGCCTTACAAACTTTGGCATATCCCCTGCAAGCGATCTCAGATTGCGTTGCTGCAATCAAACAAGAATCGGATACATCTAAGCTCATAGAAAATACCGAAATTCTCGCATCTGTGATCGAGTCTATCAAAGAACTTGACAAATCAATCGGAAACCTTCGGCCAGAAAATATCGGTGATGAATATGAACTGCTACAACCATTGGCGGAACCCCTGATCAGGATCAAAAAGACGTTGGTGAATGTTCAAGAAAACCTTCCTCAATTCGCTGTTCTTTGCGAACTAGAAGGGCCTTTAGGTGCGCTTGGAGACTCCATGAAGATAGTCTACGAAAAGATAGAACTAGACGGCCAGAGACTTGAACTGATTGAGGCAGAAGATGAACCGTTGGTCGCGGATTGGTCGATTTTAAACAAATTGATAAGTCCCGTTGAAAGTGTTATGGAATCTATATTGAAAATCGAGGATCAAATTGGCACAGAGAATTGCCTGGAACGAGCCATAGAATTCGAGGCCTTACAAATGCTGGTCGAGCCTCTTGAAGGAATTCAAAGAAGTTTTGCAGCCATCGAAGTACAGGCTAACGAGCTTAAGAATATCGACGAAGAGTCAGCGATCGAAGCGATTGTGGACTCATTATACGATCTCGAAAAATCGATTTCTATTCTTCAAGAACAGGCAGTGGACAAACCGGTTTCGCAACCAATGTACGGAAGAGCGGAAGCGCAGATGCTGCATAGCTTGACTCTGCCGCTGGAGGAATTGAAAAAGTCAATTACGACTGTCCAAGAATCTTCGGCGACGTATCTGGAGAATTTAATACAACCTCTGGAGGAATTGAAGTTGGCGATGAGAGCTGTCGAGCAAACGGTGCCTTTGGAGATAAGTAGGCTGAAGTCCGAGCACCTTCCTGCGGAGTTTGGTTCCATCAAGAATTTAATAGCACCGGTGAGAGATATCACGAAAACTATTGAATTAATTCAACAAAATGCCGCAGTGGACAAAAGCATTGAAAGAGTTATCGAGTGCGAGGCTTTGAAAACTTTGATCAAGCCACTTGCAGACATGAATGAAGGATTGGTAGCAATTCAAGAACAAATCACAGGACTTGAAGAAATGGACGGCTACCCAGCAGTCGATCATGTTTTACAGTCGTTGAAGAATCTCCATAAATCAATTTGCATTATTCAGGAACAGGCCGTTGACAAACCAGCTGCTGAGCCTTTATCGATTACTCAGGAGACTTCACTTCTGAAACCTATTGCTCCGTCTCTGGAGCAGTTGAAGTCGGGGATAGAGTCGCTCGAGAGCTCTGCAGACCTCTCATTTTCATTAAAAATTCTTGAGGAGCCGCTGTATCAATTGCATGAAGCTGTGAAAGTGGTGCGGGATCGGAACCTTGGGGAATCGATTGACGCCAAAGTCAATACCGATACTATGAGATTGATAGCTGCTCCGATATCGGAACTTCAGGCTTGCGTTGCACAAATTCAAGAACAATATAACGAAGCAACGGAAGATACTTTATCGGGAATTTCGGCGTTGCAAACGATCGCCGAACCTCTTGAAGAACTGCACCGTGGATATGCCCGAATTGAACAGAATGTTATTCTGGAATCTGAATCAAGTTTCCCATTGGAATACGAAGCACCTATTACTGCGATGGCCGATCAAGTGAGAAATTTTCAGCATGGTATGTCGGTAATGGAACAAACCTTGTTAGAAAATGAACAAGAACACACTGACGCATGGACTCTGTTAAAAGCTATGCAAGTACCAATTGAATCGCTGAAAGAGGGAATACACGCAATGCAACAAGTGGTTCAGAAAGCTCAGCTAGGAAGAGAATCCGCTGAATCCATTGCAGAAGGTGTTACTACGGAATCTGAAGAAGATGTTGAATTGCGTAAGCTCAGCCAAGAGGAGGCCGAGATACCGATAGAGGAAGAGCAATTGAAACAAGATGAGAAACATGAGTGGAAAACAGGAGAGGAATCGAAAGAGCAAGAGCTGGAAAAGATGAAGAAAGCAGAGAGTATTGAGCCACAGAGGCTCGAGGTTAGAGAAAACAGGCTCGAAGACGAAGCCGAGAGATCGGAGGAAGAGGAAAGGTTGAAAGAAAGAAAGAGTCATAAAGCATTTGAGAAGGGAGGAGAATCTGTAGTGGAACAAAACGAGAAGGAAGCTACTCCATCAAGAACGGACATGGAAAAAGAGAGCTCGAAGGAGGGGGCAGCGGAATTGACATTAGACGAAGTCGAAGAAACGCAGAAAAGAGATTTAAGTGAAACGACAGTCGAGGAAGAAGATAAGGTGGACGATAATCTGAAACGGGAAAAAGATGAGAGTCAGAGAGAAGAAAAAGAGCGACTGAAAAAGAGAGAACAAGAAGAAATTGAGGAGAAAAATTATTCGAAATCGGATGGAACGTATGGAAAACAAAAAGAAGAAGAATGCTCGCCGAAAGAAGCTGCAGAGAAGAAAAATATTTCAGAGGTAGAACGTTTGAAAAGCGAAGGGACAGAGAGAGAACAAAATAAAGATGAAGAACGTCTTGGAGATAAAGGGGCAGTTGAAGAACGGGAAGAAGCAAAAGAAGAAGAAGAAAGATTGAAAGTGGAAGAGGCAGAGGAGAACAAGATCGCCGAAAAAGACCGTCTTGGAAGAAAAGACGCGAATGACAAACAAAAAGAGCAGGAAGAACAATCGAAGAAAGAGGCGGCCGAAAAAATCAAGCTTGCCGAAGGAGAGCATACGAAAAACGAAGGAGCAGAGGAAACACAGAAAGCAGAGGAAAAACACCTCGAAAATCAAGAGGCAGACAAAAAACGAAGAGTAGAAGAAAAAAGATTGAAAACAGAGGAGGCAGAAAAGAAAAAAACCGAAGAGAAAGAACGTCTGAAAATTGACGAAGCTGATAAAATAAAAAAAGCGGAAGAAGAACGATCGAGGGCAGAGGAAGCCGACAAAAAACGGATCGTAGAGGAAGAACGGTTGAAAGAGGAAGCGGCAGAGAAAAAACAAAAAGAAGAAGATGATGCACGACTGAAGGCTGAGGAGGCAGAAAAGAAAAAGGAGGCTGAGGAAGAACGCCTGAAGAAGGAAGAAGCTGATCGGATACAAAAAGAAGAAGAAGCCCGACTGAAGAGAGAGGAGGCAGAAAAGATAAGGATTGTTCGGGAAGAACAACTGAAAAAAGAAGAGGCGGATAGAAAGCAAAAAGAACAAGAACGACTGAAACAAGAGGAAACAGAAAAGAGAAGGCTCGCCGAGGATGAACGCCTGAAGGAGGAAGAAGCTGATAGAATTAGAAACCAAGAAGAAGAACGGTTAAAAGTAGAAAAGGCAGAAGAGGCCAAGAGGAAAAAAGTGGCCGAGGAGAAACGATTGAAAGAAGAAGTGGCGGAAAAGAAACGAAAGGAAGAAGAACAATTGAAGGCAGAAAAGGAAAAGGCCGCTGTGGAAGATCGTTTGAAAAAGAAAGAGGCAGACAGAAAACAAAAAGAGGAACGATTAAAAAAAGAAGCGGAAGAAAAAGAAAGATTAGCCAAAGAAGAGGCGGATAAAAAACGGAAACAGGAGGAAGAACAACAGAAGAAGGAGGAAGCGGAAAAACTGCGGCTCCAAAAATATGAAGAAGAAATTGAACGCTTGAGAAGAGAAACAGAAGAGAAAGAACGACTGGCCAGAGAACAGGCGGAGGAAAAACGAAAAGAGGAGGAAGAACGACAAAAGAAAGAGGAAGTGGAGAGACTGCGACTTGAGACAGAAAAAAAAGAAATTGAACGCCTGAAAAGGGAAACAGAAGAGAAAGAACGGCTGACCAAAGAAGAGGCGGAGAAAAAACGAGAAGAGGAGGAAGACCGACAAAAGAAGGAGGAAGCGGAGAGACTACGACTCGAGACAGAAAAAAAAGAAATTGTACGCCTGAAAAGGGAAACAGAAGAGAAAGAACGGCTGGCCAGAGAACAGGCGGAGGAAAAACGAAAAGAGGAGGAAGAACGACAAAAGAAGGAGGAAGCGGAGAGACTACAACTCCAGAAAGAAAAAGAAGAAGCTGAGTGTCTGAGAAGAGAAACAGAAGAGAAAAACCGGTTGGCCGAAGAAGAGGCTAAGAAAAAACAGAAGCAAGAAGAGGAGGAACGTTTGAGAAAAGAAGCCGAGGATAAAGAGCGTTTGAAAAAAGAAGAAGCAGAAACGAAACAAAAGGAAGAAGAGGACCGAATAAAGGCAGAGAAGGCAGAGAAGTTGAAAATCGCCGAGAAAGAACGTATGAAAAGGGAAGAAGCAGAAAAAGAGGAACGATCGAAGAAAGAAGCGGAAGAAAAGAAAAAGAAAAAGGCTGCAAAGAAGCAAAAAGAGGAAACAGATCGCCTGAAAAAAGAAGCTGAAGAAAAAGAACGATCGGCCAAAGAGGAGGCAGAAAAGGAACGAAAAGAAGAAGAAGACCGCCTGAAGAAGGAAGCCGAGAGTAAGGAACGTGTAAAAAAGGAAGAGGAAGAGAGAAAAGAAAAAGAAGAGAGGGAACGTTTGGAGAAAGAAGAACGAGAGAAAGAACGCCTCGAAAAAGAGGAAGCTGAAAGGAAACACAAGGAGGAAACCGAACGAGTGAAACAAGAGAAGAAAGAGCAGAAAAAACAAGACGATTTAGAACGTCAGAAGAAGGAAGAAGCCGAACAAAAGCAGAAAGAGGAAGCAGAGAAACTGAAAAAAGAAGCTAAGCAGAAGAAGAAGATTGAAGAAGCTGAAAGGTTGAAGAGAGAAAAAAGGAAGAAGCAAAAGATCGAAGAGGAAGAACGGCATAAGAGAGCGGAAGCTGAAAAGGAACAGAATGCAGCAGCAGAGCGACTGAAAAAAGAAGAGGAAGAAAACAAAAAAATTGAAGCTGAACGGACGAGAAAGGAGCAGGAAGAAAAGCTCAAGATTGAAGAGGCAGAACGTTTGAAAGCAGAAAAATTGAAGGAGCGAGAAGAGGAACAGAAAAAACTACAGGAAGAAGAACGATTGAAGAGAGAAGAAGCTGAGAGAGAGCAAAACGAGGAAGCGGAAAGATTGGAAAAGCAAGAGACCGTGAGAAAACAAAAAGAGGAAGAGGCGCAATTGAAGAAGAAGGAAACGGAAAAGAAACAGAAAGATGAGGAAGAGCGTTCGAAGAAAGAAGAGTTCGAAAAAAGGCAAAAGGAAGCAAACGAAAAATTGAAAAACGAAGAATCGGAAAGAAAGCAAAAGAAGGAAAGGGAAAAAGAAAAGCTGAGAAAGGCAAAGAAGGAAAAAAAGAAGCTCGAAGAGGCTGAAAGAGTGAAGAAAGAAGAAGCTGAAATGAAGGCGAATAGGGAAAAACAAGAGCTCGAAGAAGCCGAGCGAATGAGGCGAGAAGAAGCAGATCACCAGAAAAAATCCGATGACGAACGCAAATCCAAACTCTTGGGAGAGCAGGACACCAGAGACTCATCGACACTTGAAACAGATACAGAAAAATCCGAGGCCACCGATTCTCTACGCGACGAAATGGCGCCGTCGTCTCACAGAAAGAGAAACCGAGACCAAGCAGCAATCGAAGTGGAGCGATCGGAAAGAATCGCGAGACGGTCCAGAAGCTACGATACTCAAACTCCAACGATTCACGACGATTCTACCGAAAGCGATAGCCTAACATCCCCAAACCGGAGAACCAGAGCCAAAAGCTATTTGACTGACGATGGCGCTGAATCGGCCCCCTACTATTCGGCAACGAGTAAAACTATCGATGGAAGTCAAAAGGTAAGTACCTAACTCATACAAATATTTGAGGCCTGAGCGGAGTTCTAAAATTCTTGCAAATGTTGAAGTGTGGACCGAGAGACCTGAGGAACAAACCGATGTTCTGCACAAGATTGACGGATCGTACGGCAGCAGAAGGTTCGCGGATAAAACTGACCTGTACCGTTCTGGGCTCACCCGAGCCACAAATATCCTGGTCCAAAGACGGTCAAAATCTGCCGCCGAGTAACAGATACAGAACGAAGCTTGAGAACGGAATGGCATCGCTGGAATTCTACGCAGCTCTGCCGGCAGATTCAGGAGAATACTCATGCCTCGCGATAAACAGTCATGGGCAGACTGTTAGCGATGCAAGACTCAGAGTATACGAGGGCTTTGAAACTAGTCCTTTGCCCCCAACGTTCACGAGGTCTATGAAAGGTACGCGTTGGACTTTCCCGACAGATTGAAAAAGAGACAATTACAAAGAGTTTCGAAACTCTCAAGACATTTTATCATGGGATTGTTCCATTTTGCATGCTTTTTTCAAGACACTTACCGATTCACCGATAACGAACTGGTCCTCGAATGCCGCGTTAGAGGACAGCCCGTTCCAACTATCTCCTGGCTCAAGGATGGCAAGCCACTTTATGGCGAACGATATCAGCAATGTGATCTCAGCGACGGTGCATGTCGTTTGCAAATTTCTAATCCAGATTCTTCAGACAGTGGACAATACACTTGTAAAGCTGAAAATCAGGTCTGGTGTGATCAGATATCCCACATGGTTCACTTTGAAGGTGAGAGAAAAATAGTAATTATGTCGAAGAGATAAAAAAAAAGACGCGAAAGTATCGTGCAGATTCTCAATTCATGATCGAACGCCGCTGTTCACAGGTAGAGAATCCTACGGTGCAGCCAAAAGAGACGATGTCTCCCGAGCGAAAACCACCAGAGATACCAGACGACCTCATTTCGCTAGTGTCCTTACTGACCACAGCGTTCCCCATGGAGGAACCATTGCTCTTCAGGTCGAGGTCAAAGGTACTTGAACGAAAATTCTTCTCCTTATTCTCCGTCGTGATTTCAATTGACATTGGGTCATTCCTGAAGAAGTAGTGTAGTAAAATAAAGATGAACTTGATAAGAAAGTCATCTGACTCTGAGAGAAGTTTGCATGGAAAAACTCGCCTCTCCTTTGGATGAGATTGAATTTTTGGATCACAGGTACCCCAGTGCCGGAAGTGACGTGGCTTCACGGTGACACAAAACGACCAGTGGTGCATCCGAGAGCTCGAACGTTTGCAGAATCTGGAGTGTATACGCTGATGGTACCAGAGGCGACGTACTCCGAAACTGGAACGTACATTTGCAGAGCTAGTAATGCTTACGGATTCGTGGATACCAGTGCGAGCGTAGAGGTGATTGACGTGAGTTCGATCAAGGGTGGAAAGCCAGCTATGTTTGTATCAAGACCAGACAACTTGATGACTGTCGCGATTGGAGAGGATGTCAGCATCTCTTTCAGGGTTACCGGAACTCCGAAGCCCAGAGGTGAGGATCAACCGGAAGCAAAGAAAGAATGAAAGATTAATGTGCGATGATAACTCGATATTAACGAGTCTTTCGTTCTGATTTCCGATAACTAGTTACTTGGACGAAGGGGATCAGAGATATTACGAACAGTCCACGCTGCTACAAGGAGAGCATCGACGATTACGTCAGGTTCACCCAAAAGAGAACTCTCGCATCCGACGAAGGAACTTATTGCATCCTAGCGAAAAATTGCTACGGATGTGACAGAACCTTCGTTACGATCAGGGTAAGAACGGACGCTAATTTTTCTGTCTGTCGGAAACTGCCGGAAAATTGTTCTTCTCATAAAAACACACAAGAGCCTAAAGTGTCCTTCTCTCTTTGTCACTGTACGAAACAGGTCAAACAAAGAGCTAGGTCACTCACGCCATCTCCGGATTGGGGAAGCAGCGAGACCACTAATTTGCTCGCGGACATTCATGACGGACAGCGCGCTTACGTAAAACGTAAGTTTTTTCGTTTTCCTTTCATGGTTCACCTTTACTAAAATTCAGGTAATAGTGCATCGTTACACTTCTCTGCCTCAAACCCGGGGATTGAGTCACGTAATTGAATTCAGAGAAGCAAACTTGATCTTAAAACTAAAACAAGGAAAGATAAAAGAACGGACGAGGAAGTCTTTGATCCAAACTTAGTGCGTCACGTGGCTAACTTCTTACAAAAAACAATTGGCTATTGACCAGTTGATCACTAGTGATCGTTAGAAGACAATCGAGTGATGTTCCGTGCTGTAGGCTCCGGGGATTAACATCCTTCACAGGAGATCAGCGATTAGGGAAACTCTAGTCTACTTGAAATATAATAAACCGATGTGATTATGGAATTGCTCATGAAGAATGTCTTTACAGTGAAAAAATCGCGTAAAGAAGAAACAGCGCATGGTAAAAATACAATTTTTATATCGAACATTGCATTCGGAAATTTTGGATCTTTGAATATTTCGAATCGTGATAAAAATAAAAAAAAACGGAAAGAAATCTGCTTCAGATTAACGGAAAGAGGAACCTTGAATAGTGAAATAGTTCTATGGCTTCGCCAATCATCAAAGATGACTGTGGAGAAAAATAAGCACTGAATAGAGACGAAGTGCTTTTAAAAAATGGTCGATGAACACAAAACCAGAGTTAGGGAAAGAACAAATTTCGTTAACATCTTTTTCCCAACAAAATATATTTACTCGTTCAGTTCACCTGCCTCTCAGCGAGTGTGTGCTAGTTGGCCACGCGATTACTGGCAAGTCTCCAAACGTGACAGTTCCGTGACCAAGCCAGCCCATATTTTAATTATAAAGCCTCCACCACGCTACTGAATAATTAACTAGCGGTCTGAGGTTACACGCTTTTTGATCGTAGGCTACCATCATAACAACAACTTTGTAGATAAATGTCAGATATTGATCTTTGATCAGAGCATTCAGATCGCGCGCCATAGGCTTTTGACGAGCAGCATGCTCCCGATCACTATTTTCATGATTTCGGAATTCCAAGCACGAGCGCCAGTGATTTATGACAAATTTACACGAAATGTTCAGATGATTATTCAGTTTATCGTGATGGAATCAGAATTTAGATTCTCAACGACGAAATGGAGATCCGAAATGTTTTGTTTTGTGAAAATTAAACTGTTTTCACAATCCAGTATTCGAATATTAAGGGGATCGGGGTTCAGGCGGGTCTGTATAATATCGGGCAGCCTGCGCAGCCAGAGGAATCCCGAGGTAACGATGCTATTTTTGTGAAGCGTCAACGAAAAACTGATACTCAGTCCGAGTCAGAGCGTTTCTCGTCCAAGAACTTTTCCTATTTAAAGTGTCCCAGAATTGTTGGAGAAAACGGAAAACGGAAAAGGGAGAATCATGTGTGGAGCGTTCTAAAAATATTTGAAAACAGAGAAAATCCCGAAGAATTCCGAAAACTCGACCACAGTTATTACCGGCGATACCTACGGGTGAAGAGAAAATTTGTCCGAGCAGCAAAAAAAAAATCTCAGACTTTCTGGTGATACAGCAAGATTTTCATAGCCGGTAGAAAATGTTTGGAAAGACTTTCACCTGTCAGTTATAAAAAAAAGTTCAAATATCCGTCATATAACTTCCGAACGCAATGAAAATTGAACTTTCAAACGGTGATTTGCCGTCTGAAAATGAGGTGCAGGGTGAAGTGGAGCAAATACCGATTCAAAAGCTTCGTATAATTTGGGCAAGCAGAGATTGCTTGATTTTCGAATTTTTGGAATACTTAACCGGTTATCAAGGTAGTTAATAATCCCGCAATATTCTTTCAGGATTACATCGCGTCGACGCGCCAATTGTTTTGAAAATTTGAATAACGATTGACGTCTGTAGATAACCAACCGATCGCCGATAGAACGATGCACCGATTTTTTGCGCTTGAGAAATTATACCTCACATTTTGATGATCTTTCTTTCTTCTACTTATTTTTTTTTTTCTTTTCTTTTTTTTTTTGTTTTTTTTTTCTCTCTTCATGTATATATATTTTTGGAAATTGGAACGTAACCGTTCCTCCCGTCGTAAAAGAAACGCGTGGGCGCGGAGTGTGATTCACCCGCGCAACGGGCGAGTTGAAATTCAGTGTTTCTCAAAGTTGAAGAAACTCACATGCTCACTTATCCACGCATATATCATTTCCGAGTTTCTATCGAAACTCCAAACACACTACGCCTGAATTCCATTTTTGTTTATTTGCATACTATTCACGGAATCACGTATCAAACATTTTAAACTCACGGAATTCAGACAACGGAAACTTATTACGAAAATCTAATAAAAACGCAGCACTTAGCGGCAAAGATTCTTTCATCCCTCATCCCCTGGTATCAAATTAAAAAATGAATAGAAAACGTATCGCGCAGATGTTCCTGGTCCAATAACCGGCGAACCAATTGTCGTCGACAGCGGAAGAAACTGGTTGGCTTTAAGCTGGGGCAAGGCGGAACGACGGGGACCAGCCCCTGTTATAGCTTATAGGGTCGACGCCTGGCTTTTAGGGGGTGATGGCGGTGCTCGATGGGCGGAGGTAGGTCCAACGATTATTCAGCCTCCCTGAAACTTAGACTAAAAGGAAAACCTAATATTTGTAGAAATGAAAAAAAAAAAACGAAAATACGTATACGAAGATAATCGATTACTGAATTTTCGGCCAAAATCACTGCAGCCGACATTTTCGACTATCTCTTGGGAGATGGTCGACAAGAGGAGAAAATTAATGAACTTTCTGATCGATAATTCGATCTCGATTCGAGATCGGTAAAAATTTCGTTCGCCCCGTTTGTTTTCGTCGTTTCGTCCTGCTGTTGCGACAGCAGTTGTCTCACGGTTACTCAATTTTCATGTTTTTACGTGAAGCTTGGCATCACTCCAATCAACACATTCGATGCTTTCAATCTCCGCCCTGGGAGTGAATACAAATTTCGAGTCACACCTCGGAATCGTTACGGATGGGGTGAATCGGTGATAACCACAGGCTCGCATCTGGTCGGAGAAATTGTCGAACTACCAGAATTCACAAAAATTCTGCCCGGTCAATTGAAAGCTTTGGAAAACTCGACTGTCTCGTTAGAATGTGAGGTAAGATGGGATTCGTCCGCCTGATATGATTTTGCACGGTGTCTCGACGGAAAATCAGAACACCGCGTTTTGAACAAATGTCGTAGATATATCGTCATTCGAAAATTCTTAGGTCAGAGGAGATTCGAGAATTCAGATAAGGTGGTACCGCGACTCAACAGAAATCGACTCCGCAGAAGAACCAAGATACAAAATATATTACAACGGTCTAAGGTCCTCTCTCTCGATCGGTAACATCACCCAGGCAGATTCCGGCCGATATGTTTGCGAGGCGACGAACAAAATCGGCAGGGTCTCAACATTTGCCAGAGTCCTTGTTGTCGGGGATCCAAAAATTCTCGAAGCCGATGCTAAACTGAAAAAGTGAGTTCACAGATGCATCGAAACCGGTTCAAGCGAATCGGGCTTGTCAATATAATTGCGCACCTGGTTTTTATTTCTTTTTTTTTTTGGTTTTCCTTCCTCATGTCTCAGGCTTTGAAAAATTTTCATCATTCCTTCAACTTTTATCTAATTTTCATTTTTTTCAGACACCTAGACGATTCTCCGGATGAAAGACCACCCCAATTCACCATGAGGCTCAGAGACAGACGTGTGCAGATGACTTACCCGGTGAGACTCACGTGTCAAGTGATAGGTCACCAGGCACCGGAAGTTGTGTGGTACAAAAACGGAGAGGAACTTAAACAAGATGGTAACGAAGTATTCGTGCAAAAATTCAATTTTCAGAAGAATGTTTTCACTAGCTGCAGTTTCCAATGGTCGGGAAACAAAGCTCTCGATTCTCGTTACCGATACGTACAAATCTCACCTGACTTTCTTCAATTTTCAAGCAAATACCACGCGGATAATATTCCAAAAGCTAGAAGCTCATTGACGACGATTAATAACTCCTGGTCCGTCATTTTTTGATCGGCACAAGGTGTCAGAGGATCAAAAAATTGTCTTTCATTGTGCTCTCTCCCCTCAGCATCGCATATATTCTGGAATGACGAGTCGCACTTTCACACCTTGGAAATTACGCACTCGAACCTCGAGGACTCTGGGTGCTACATGGTAACGGCGAGAAATTCTATGGGGTCAGTTTCTTGCCGGTGTATTTTGGTCGTCGACAAAGGCATCCGGGCTTACGTAGCGCCTGAATTTTTATGCGGACTCGATGCCACTTACTCAGCCCAAGTTGGTAGCGAGCTGAGAATGTCTGCTCAAGTGGAAGCCTATCCGTCAGTCGGCGTTGTTTGGTGAGCCAATGCGTTTGAAAAGAATACCGCGAACAAGATTTTGTTCGCATATCCGAATTTCGATAGATATCCGAAATCTATGTGCGAAGACGCGATTTCTCTTTTTCAAATTTCTCCCGAGAGATTTGAAATCGGTTGCCAATCGGTTAAACGAATTTCGTTGTACCTTGAATCACGGCCTTGCTCATTTTATACGGATAGGGCGATCGTATGAGGATAATGAAATTATCAAATTGACGTCATATCAATTATTTGGCACAAACATCACGTCCGCACATCCGTTAACGTAAAAAAACACAACCGCTTCAGGCACAGAGACGGGATTCGATTGCGGCCGAGCAGAAGAGCGGTCATGACGCTGAACCACGATGGAACGGTTGAATTATCTCTAGCCAACGTCACGCCGAGAGACGCCGGCGTTTATAGCTGTACAGCAACCAACGAGGTCGGCAAAACTGAGACATCGACGAGAGCCGCCATCCTCGGTAACTTTTCAGATGTTCAAGCAACCTCCGACGATCTACCCCGAGTCATCGTGCCGGATATTCCGTAAGAATTTCACATGCTTTGTGTCATCGTTATATTATTTTTTGAAAACCATTTCCTCAGTTTCTCTACGTACTCGAATTCTCATTTCGTTTATTGAATATTTCCAAAATTTTAAACGATCGCGAATTGGTCAGGATATTTTCGCAATTGTATGCCGACCGACGACGACGAACGGATCGTCAATACCATTCGAATTTCTGAACGGTTTGACTGTCGCTGAATTATGCCCTGCATCAACGAATGGCGGCATATGTTCTCTGAGTAATCGATCGAATTGATCGAAGCTGCGATTCAGCTTGAACAATTTGATAATTGCTTTCAGGTATTCGAAGGAACCGCTTTTCATTACCAAGCCGTTATCCACCGAAGCAGTTGAAGGAGACACGGTTATTATTCTTTGCGAAGTAGTTGGCGATCCCAAACCGGACGTCATGTGGCTCAGAGATTTTTTGAGGGTAAGTGAGAGAGCGGAAACCATTCCAACGATATCATCATCATCATCATCATCGTTTCAGAAAACCGAAAGAAGCAATTCGGGTGAAGGAAATTTTCGCAAATTCGTCATTTCTTATACGCTCGATAAATTTATAATCTCGCACTGCGGTGAACAACGAAGAATCGGTATATAATGCGGCTGTAAATCTACCTTCACCCATAAGCCGCGGTACCTATGTATATATACTCATACTGTAGTTCCCTGTTCCTTTTTTTCTTGCCCATTCTTTCTTTCATAATCCGCGATAACGATATGCGATCGATGCTCGGCGATAGTCGATCTAACAATAAGATTTGTCTTGGGAGTGACTCAACAATCGCGTCTATCTGTCCGTCAATGCAGCTGTGGGAGTGTTTCAAATGTTCTGCAGACCTGAGGTCCGGGGTATACCGGTATACGTCTATTCTCCAGTGCTGGGTATACGAGTATAACATATTATACAGAAGCTTAACGGTTATTCCGATCAGCAAGACGAAATCTATCCTGTATCAGATATAGTATCGGACAGGGACTGAGTGCGATAGAATAATTGTTGTACATAGACATCGGATTAGAATCTAAAAATCAATAAACTGATAGATCACTTATCCAAATATAGATACGGATAGAGATACGTGTCAATGACTAGTAATTAGCGATAATAATAATGATTATGACAATTGTTTAGTAATAGATTCTCGAAATAACTATGCTACTCTCACGCGCCTCGAGTTCTATTCGTCGCGCAATTAACGCGGGAGAATCACAACGCGTTCGTCGTCATATTTCCGTGATTTTTCGGCCGAATTTTCGAGGTGAAGAAAGATCTTGATTTTTTTTTTCGTTTTTTTTTGTTTTTTTTTTGCCATTTCGGGAATCCCCGGTGAAAAATGGCGATAAGAGAAAGATTCGGCCCGAGGGAAATATTTCGGACTAAAATCGCGGGACGATACAATTTCTGCGGTTTCGTCGCGTAATTAACGTTAGAAGTTTGGTTTTTTTTTTCTCGTTTTTTTCTCTCATATCGTAATGAACCTCCGCGCCGAATGCATATCAGATGAATTTTCGTGTTGTTTTTTCGGCGTGAGCGATTACACTCGCGCTGCCCGGCTAATCGGACGAACGCAAAGGAAACATTAAAATGCCAGGAAGGTCCGAGGAAAGGGACGTTCTGGAAAGATTAATGTTAATGTTAAGTTTCGGCTAGCCTATAGTATCGCACCGCGCGGTGGCGGTATGTTATTATACATATACATACAGCTAAATTATGTAATCTTGCAAAATGACGTGTCCGCGACTGTAGTACATACGTAGGTATATATCTAGGTCAGGGTGCCGCGAAAGAAATGCCATACATTTTGCCCATATGCGGTAAAAGCCCCGGTATTATATGACGTGGGAGAAATGATTCCGCGATGTGTGCGCTTCTTTTTTTATCTCCGTTCAATTTCTTGCCTCGTCTTTTTTCGTCTTCCTCTTCTTTTTCTTCTTCTTCTTCTTCTTCTTCTTCTTCTTCTACTTCTACATTTACATAGAAGGACAGTAATGAGTGTGAGCATATCGTTCGGTATAAGCTGATCGAGTATGAAGCTAGGAGTTGAGATTCGAAAGACACAAGATTCTTAATAACTTGCGGTACGAGAGCTCGCAGAACTAAGCCGCAAAACTTTTTCCACGAGCTTTCCGGCGGTCGCTTATTACAACAGTTATCATTTATTTCATACTACCCATCTGCAGAACCTACCGAACTATACCGTCTATCGCAGTCTTTTAATCGAATACTCAATTTATTTATCGCCCTCGCATAATTATGAACTCCTGAAAAATGGAAGTCAGGTGACGTGAGTGAAACATTTGTGAAAATTGAGAAAGAAAGAAAGAAAGATAAGACAAAAATACGTTGCGTCCCGTTGCGTTTTGTTCTTTGCAAAAAATATCGGTCAATTTTATCCGGGCGTATATTAATATTGAAATTCTCGAACGAACTTAGGTAAGTTCGTAAGCCTGCAGTGCCGTATCATTTCGATGGTCAAACGCGTTGTATCAGAATTATTGTGACAATTTTGCGAACACGTTTATATATCCCATGTCTTTTATTTACAAATCGCGAAATCGCATTCGCCAGCCACGCGGATCGGATAGGAAATTACTGGCAAAGATAGTGACTAGAGGAGTGGTAAATTGTTGTGCAAAAATTCAGCAAAAAGAAGAATCGTTGTAAAACGAAAATTCTGTAACAGAAGAAAAAAATATAGTTTTTCGCTCTCCGCCACAGATGATCGAGCACAGAACGGAATTGAGGGACTCGATATTTCGATAAATTAACACGAGTGAACGTGCTTCTCAATTCAATGACCGCTTCCGAATACAGTGCGGTGCGTACGTCCGGCTAACGCGAGCTTTTTCGGTGTAGATATGGGATTGGTAGGTAGACATAGGCGGACACATGATAGGTAGATACGTAATATTAATCAGTTACACTAGGTCAGTCTGTTGGCTGGCTGGCGATCAAGCTAGAGAGAGAAAACGAGAAAGAGAGGGACAGGGAACAGAAAGAAACTTCGTGGCAACGAATCGGATGACCCTCCCACCCGGACGCCTTTACGAGGGTCGACTTCAGCCTCGTACTCGACTAAACAGTTCAACTTATCGCAGCGTTAAGCGCGTCGGTTGTACCCGCGATGCTTGGCTCGAAAGTCTTGAGGAATTAGATTTCGATACAAAGAAAGAAGAAGAAGAAGAAGTGTGAGAAACGAGAAAAAGAAGACGGAAGAAAGATCGTACGGTTGTAGGGGAGTGAGAAAATCGGTCGGTATCGGTGTCTCTGTTATTTGTTTTCTCGTTACAATTTTGGTCAACGGTAATATTCGAAAATTTGAATATTTCAAAAGAGAGAAGAACAAAAGTGTGATTCGACAAGTTTTCATCGTGCAAATTTTTCTGATTACCGAACGAGATTTCGAATGACATGAATGTTCGAGGTCGATTTGTTCGCGTTATCTGTAAAGAATACGAAAATACGGTTCTTCGTCGTCGATTATGATTCTATCGATATCCGACGATCAAACTCTGTCTTGTCGCAAGTGCGTCGATTGACCGGATTATAATCTTGAAGTTTGTGTTTCAATAAGTTCAACCACTCCTGGCTGGTCTTCTTCTTTTTCTCCTTCTCCTTTTTTCGATATACTGGCAGTTTGCAAGCTTTCGACGCATCCTCAAAAACCAATTTCACATTACACCGAGTACAAGTAAGAAGCTTTTTTATCCTAATTCGTCGTATATCTACCTCGTTAATTCCATCACGAATATCTAGGAGAAAGAAGTGATTCCCGAAGTAATTCGGTCATCGAAAATTTCGGCATCCGCGACATTTTCGTTTCAAGTCCAAATCCATTCGGCAGAATTTCTCTTTCACAAATTAACCGTTCACAAAAGTCTGAACCACGGCATTATCCTCTGTACCGAAAGCTGGGTGTGTATACTTAATGTTACATAAACGCAGCGATTTTAAGACGACTATTACGTTGAGGAGAGTCAACTACGACCGTGACACAAAACTGCCGAAATCCGATGGTACTTCGAGTGCATCCGTTTCGCCGGAAGTTTGCGACACGATAATTATAACCGACCAATGATTTTCAACTGTATTAGTTACAAAGTAAGAAAAATCTCACGAATCGCGGAGACCGCAGTCGAAACATAAATACAGTAAATCGAGTTTAGCTCCAGAGGTTGCTAGCGAGAAAATAGTTATTTGACCATATAAGCGTAAGTATGAACTTCTGAAACCCATTAACAGCTAAAAAGGCACTGAAACGGTTATCGCCTGCCATATCTGGTCTCGCTCTTACACCCGCCCTAAACCTATACCTCCACAATCCTTTAGAGCTACTAAGAATTACGAAAACTCATTGACACCTAATTCAGTTTCGATAGTGAAGGAAAATTTATCCGTGATCCATCCGACTCTGTCTCTTGATCCGTTCGGTTCTGAAAAATAAAGAGAACCATGGATCGCGATGAATCGCGGTGAAAGAAGCAATGCGGAACAGGAGGAGGACGTTTTCGACGAGGTGAAAAGCAGTCTGTGACATGAAATTCGGCATAAGTTATGAGGCGAAGGGGTACATTTCTTGTATCGTGTCGTCAAATCGCGAGAGCTAGTGTCAGCGTCGATTCTGGTAGATGAGAAGAAGCGTCGACGGAAACTGCTCCGCCATTTACGCTCACATTCTCGTTCGTTTATTTTTGTCTTACCTCGCGAATTAGTGTTGTTCCGTTCGTCGGTTGTATATGCCTTATTTCGCTGTCGTGTTCCCAGTACTATCGGAATGCCATTTGAACCGCAATACGGACAATAGTCATGGAACTGAGGCGAGCAGATCTTGAGAACAAAACGTTTGTTCAACTGACTTTCGTCACCTCATTCTATTCTTCAGACATGCCGAAATATTCGATCGGCAGCTACAGTCTACGGAAATTCGTGAACAAATCACTGCAGGTCCGAATACCATGGACTATTCTACTCGCGGCAAGTTCATCTCTCTATTGCCACGCTTTTGAATCTTTTCCATGACCATCGCGTGCTCCGAGGGTATTAAATTGCTCGGCGAACCGTTAAACAGCATCGCTCTGAGCTCAGAAACAATAAATTCGTCACATACAATTATTGTCTAGGGGTTAAGTCACTGTCGTTAACCTTTTCAATTGCTGAACATTATACTGCGAGTCTTTTCCACCGGGAATCGGTTCGGGGGGAGGGGGAGGGAAACCGGAAGTCTTTTTCCACTATAAGAAACAAGCCATGTCTTATTATTCGATGCATTGTAATCCGCCTCTGAAAGTTTTTCGGAAAACTGCATCCCTCGAGCTTGTGTGCAACGGTAAAGAACGAGTAAAAAAATAAAGTAAAAAATGTTGAAGAAGACGGAAAAATTGCGGTGGGACCAGGACTTTCAAAAAATAACGTTTATCCGTCAATGGAGAAAGTTCGAGCGATTAGCAGAGGAAATTTGAATGCAAGTAGTAGTGGATTTGTAATGTCGGCCGAGGATTAATATTTCATATGCTTATCTGAAACGTATAAATGGGATTGCCTTTGGGTACCGTTGGAACAACAACGGCGCGGCGTCGTCGGTCTGGAGCCGAGGTTTCCATACATGGAAGGTTTATTCTTCGCCACTATACGTATTGAGTAATAAATTCATCGATAGCTAACTAAGCAAGCGAGCGAGAAAGCGAACCTCTCGTTGAGCCTTGCCTTTCTGTTTTAACCTCAACAAATCTTATGAACTATTATCGAAAGCGTCGCTATTTCTGTACACAATTTTTTCGTATAAGACGACCGAACAACGCGCGTAATTTGTCGCTAGATCCCAGCATATCTAGTCTAAAAATTTGAAAGATATGTAGAAAAATCGAGAATACGGCTCCCGAATCGGTCCATCGATTGCATGAAACTGTATCAGAAACAGGCAACCGATTTCCCAACCGATCGCAGAGTGGAAAATGCAAATTCATTGTGTTAGACACGAAATAATCGCAATAAATAGCTACTGGTCTAAGTTTAACGATCTCTCGAATATCAAGATCGTTAGAAGGCGGTATTACCGGTCCCCCATTATGCAGGGACCACACGCGGTGTTTTCGAGGTGTTGAAACAGATCTGTCACTCCCACGCAATGGAATAAAAAACCTTAGTCATGCTGATCAGTGACCAACCCCGAATGTAAAGAGCGACGCACAGTCATATCCGTCTCGCGAGAAATCGGTTATGACGTATATCAGGGCATAAAAAATCGAAGTTAACCTACGATCATCTCTTCGGGCTTTGTATGAGAAATCGGTCAGCTTCTCTGCTAAGCCTTTTATTCTTTCCATCTCTCCACCTCACGCATTCCTATAAAGTCTGAACGAAAGATCCGGCTAGACGGAGAGTGGAAAAGATCGAGGGTCTCAGACGCGAGACACGTCATTTTGAAGTTGTTGCAATTGAATCGTGGGGATAATCGAATTCGATTCCACGAACGACGGGGGTTTGTAAATTTTCGGTAATTTCGTTCGATTTCATACTCCGAGCGCATTTTTTGGTACCTTGTTTTTCGCCGAGTTAGCGGACTGGTCCCCGTGTTCGACTATGCCGATTTAGGTCGATTTCAAACGGCCCCACCTGGAAGGTTACCGATGTTGAGGACTGCCCGGAGCAAGGCCTCGTCAATCCTGACACTCTTATGGGCCCGACTCTTTAACATATTAAGATTTACTTATACCGTACACTATCTTGCTGACGTGGGACTATTACTTATCGCCAAGGATATTATCCGTTATATCGCTATGATTTTCTTCCACACCTCGCGCCACGTACGGTAATCCCCTTCAACAGCCCTTTGAATAAACTATGACTAATCCGCGGCATTAACGAGAGCCTCCGAGGATCGTGAGGCTTTCCCTTTCCCTTTTTACTTCGTCTCGTCTACCCGCGCAAGGGAATTCCCGAAATCTAGAAGGAAACGCTCGCAGAAATTTTGACGGTTACGTAAAATTCGCCGACGATCGAATTTTCCCACCGTATCGATCGGCGACGAACGTGATAGCGGTTGAAAAAATTATATTGTATGTAACAGCTGGGCGATATTATCAGTTGTCCGCGGATCTTCGGACTCCCGATTCCATTTCACGGCAAGCAAAGAGCCTGAGGGATCAAAACACGAGACGGAAGAATCGTGATGCCTTAGCCACGCGTTCGCCATGCCTTGTAACCATGCCTTCGCCCATATACGGAGCGAAAGTTACCCGCGCCAAGTCGTCAAAGACCGACGAACTCCCCCACCGCGATTCTTTCCCGGCGCTGATCGATAGCGGAGAGATTTTCGGTCTCGGCTGTTGATGATGGCCGAATCTTTGTTTTTTTTTTCTTCTTCTTTTTCTTTTTTTTTTTTTTTTTTTTCATTATTGTTATCATATTTGAGGCGATTTTTTCACTCTTTCATTTTTCATTGCGTGTGCGAATTATCTCACAGTTCTTACGCTACTCGTAATTATCTAGTTGTTCGGCAAACTCGGAGTACAGATCGGGCTTATATACGTTCACGGAGAGAAACGTTTTTTTATTGTTTTTTTTTTTTCTTTCGTTTCGTGCTTTTTTTTCTTTTTCTCTCTTCCTTACGCGAGCCGTGCAAGAAGAGGTAGAATTTTAATTCCCTCGCCTCGATAGCCCCCGGGCTCGTCGGCTCTTGCTTGAGGCAAAGTCACGCAAGCCCAGGGCCAACCAATTGACGCCGAATGCCTGCCTATGCCGTACATGGATCGCGAAAAGAGGTGCCATTTTTTTTTTTTTCTTTCCTTTTCTTTTTACTTTTTGTTTTGTTTTTTTTTTTTCACCTCCTTCTGTTTTTCTTTTGCGCAGCGCAGAAACCAGAGATCCAGAGACGGAACTGATACCGCGGTGTAATAAACTTACCGACCGATTCTACCTCCTCGCATATATATACCTAATGACGATTGTCATATAAACCGAATTGCTGGGTACACAAAACTTGATATTACATATTTTCACAATTCGCAGTATCCTGAAGACTTCTCGCGCGATTCCATTGTATTGTTGCGCAGATTTCCAATACAACGAAAGATCTAGGAAAGATCAGATATTTGCTGCCACGTGAATTATTAACGATAAAACGATTGAACAAAATTTTCGCCACAATTTTCGTATAATCTGTGTCGAGGATTGCCCTTTGTACGTGCGATAACGAGGATCGAGTGCGTGCGTTGAAAAAAGAAAAAGAAACAAAAACAAAAAAAAGAAAACCGAATGAAACCGATTTGTAAGTCTCTTTGGCGCGGGGTATTGAGAACGTAACTAATTATTATACCGACGACAAGACACGCCCAGCATTGCGTAGATTACGTTCGCGACTTGAAATAATTTTCATCGAGAAGTTTTAATAATTAGTACATCGAAGCGGACGAAACGGTACGCGCGCGTATATAACTATTATATACACCGCGCTACAACGTAAGAACTTTATAGCGAACGCCTAGACGAATGTGAACATTTCGCCAAAAAAAAAAACAAAAACAAAAACAAAAAAAAAGAAAAGGCAAGCGCCGCGTCAAAATCAAAAAAGGAAAGTATGAGCCAGCCTTCCTCGCGAGCAGATTATCAGACAGCTAACATTACAGATCTCCGAAAAAGTATAGCTTCGGTAGAAAAGGAACGATGTACGCTTGATTGGCACTGACAGTTGGCGCTCGGCGGCTAATAGAATTTCTTCATGTATGTACATCCGACGACGAGAGACCCTAACCTATGGCAAGCAGAATATAAAATACCAGAGACGAACGTAGCCTCCAAGTATCACACGCCGGGCTATTTATAACTCTGACTAAATTTGCCCCGTATATGGAAGAAGGCCAAAAGCTATTTCGATTGGGTCAGAAATATCAGTGTATCGTAGCTAGTCGCCGTTACCTGCACGTTTCTTTTTCTTCACTTTCGCACGAAAGGCGGTTGTCCGAATTCGTCTAACCATGGTCACACCGATACCGCTTTTCATTTTCCGTCGACAATTTGTACAATTTTTTAGTTCAATTGGAGACAGAGACCGTAGTTACGAATTGACGAAATCGAAATCCATTCGAGCCAGTTTTGAATCTGGATGGGTACATTCATTATTCACGGCAAATCGCGTGATGAAAGAATAAAAAGTATAAGATATATATGCGGTCTGTACTACGGCGGCATACGATAATACGAGGCACAATATAGCCGTCATTGAGTCTGGTTAATGATAAGTTTATCTTTCGACTTTCTCTGTTCAATAGATAAATCATTGGAGTAGGTATCGGGCTAGTAGGTAGTACGTGGTATAAGCTAATGGAACTACGAACAGAGATTACTAATTGAGGTAAACCAGGGAAAACTGGATTCCAGTTTCCAGGGTACAGTATCATAGGTATATATTATTCAAGAACTGATTATCATATTACTAGGTCGGAATTACTCCAACTTTATAATTCTAGCTAACTGTTCCGAGTGTCGCGAGAAACGCACATTGAGATGTAGAAGCTCGAGTGTATTTATCTGGCAAAATGAGTTGTACCGAAGGTGAACCGCGAAGTATGCGGATGGGGTTTATAACGATAACGCTACGAAATCGCGGTAAATACTTACGAGTAATTGTCAGCCGTTTCGACACCGGAACGTCGTCCCAAGGAGTAATCACTAAACGGCTGCAGGAATTATTCTTCGATGTTTTGTCGCGTAATTGACGCCACGAACCTCAGCCTCTCCAACGAATTTCGAAAACTCGATAGATAACCAACCGATGAAATCGTCAGTATCGAAATTTCCTCTTCTCGAGAATGTGTGTACAGTCCGATCACCCCGTGAGTTTGACCACTGTTCTCTCGCAAATGAAATGATCCCCGTTGCCTACGCATACCGATCTGAAATCTCAAATAACCAGAATGATCAGTCTCGAGAAAACAGAAGATAGACTTCCCATTTCTTTGCCAAATTATACCTATACGTACATATTTTCTACAATTATTAGAACACCCCGGAGTCTCGCTCGCGAGCCTACGTGCAGACCGCGTTTCTTCGTCCTTATCTTTAGCACAACGCCCTTATAAGTTCCGACGGTCTCGGTGTCGGGCTGCGATAATGTTAGCTGATGAGGTCAGCGGATCGCGGTAACCATTTCGATTCGAAGACAAGCGCGTTCTCAGTGTCGGCGTAAACGTACTTGCGTTGCGGTGAGAGCGTTTCGCTGCGACTCGCGCTCGAACATTACTCCACGCCAAGGATATCACAGGGTAGCCTATTACGAATATGTCCAGAGAAATTTGGCAGGATCTTTCAGTTGGGACTATAATTGTCCCTTTCCGATGAAAATTTTCATTCCAATTTCGTAATTTTTATTTCTTTCCCATTTTTTCCCCCCTATTTTGGAATAATGTGTGCCACGCGCGTTTCTCTCTCTCCTTCTAGCCCGACTACTACAGAGACGCCCCGCACTTCAGACGCGTTGGCCAAGGACCGCAGTACCGTTTGGAGATTCCCTACGCGAAAATCGACTTCACGGGGACTTATACTGTTATCGCGAAGAATTGCCATGGGGAAACGAAGGCCATAATATCGCTTCAGATCTACGCCAAAGGTTGGTACAATACATTCAATTTTTCGCGTTCGTAAAAAAGAGCTTGAATAGAGCAAGACGTCTCCGTCGCAAGACCGCGGGCAAGTTTTATGGCAACGTACCTTGAAATCTTGAAAGCGAGGTGAAATTACAAATTATATACAAATCAGGGGTCACTGTAGTATGGACGTACGCACTATAAAACAGATACGAGTGTGTGCATGATTATTTTCAAAATTGGGTTGAACGAGCGTCGCGTAATAAAATTTACTTGTTCTCGAGTTCAGATGGGTAGAGACTGTTTTCGACGGAATTATAGGTACAAATTATCATGTATGTACAAATGTTCAGCAATTTTATGCTCGCTGAACGCACGCTCCGCATGGCCAAGTGTCTTTCTCGATCAAATATGCCATACGCCTCACGTAGTTCTGCCGTCACGAATGTAATATACATCGCTGTAGGTATCTCTTTTAAAATTTTCTATAAATTTAGAATTACAATGCCACGCGGAGGACGAGAAAAAACGGACTGAATCGTCAAACCTGAAACCGATCCGAGTACAAAAACGTATATCGCATGATCGACTGATAAAGTGTGATCGGAGTGATGACAAATAGATGGACAAATGGTGAAAACGGATGAATGAAACACCTTCGGAAGTAATAGAAGCGGGAGATGAATGTCGCCGCGGAAACCGTCGCGAAAAATCACGTCAATTTGTAAATACGTACGTGTTTCAAATATTGCGAAGCATCGGTATACCGCCGCGTACGTGTGCGCGTACTCGTGCGTACGTACGTACGTACGTACCTCCGCTCACTTCCGTCTGGATTGTCGGTAACGAAACACCAAACAAGGTGCGCAGCTCCCGGTCTTGAGCTACGGCTCATACATTAATATTTATGCGGATCGAATCTGCATCGAGATTTGCAGCTTGTATTTTTTTGCCGCATCTGCAAGATAACGCCACGTGTTTATCCTGCATATTACTCAGGCTCTGGCATTGCTTGTCCCGCCCACGAGCCCGCGGTACAGTACCAATACCTGCAGAATGTTCTGAAAACCGTAAACCTGAAACTACGAAAGAGGCGGGGGGCTTCGTTGGTAAGACTACTCAATTGTTTTCCCAAATTCGATCGACAGAATAGGGATCGAACGAAACAATCGCGTGAAATCTCTGACCGATCCGATTCATGCAGAAGGAAAGAAGAGAAAAAAAAAGAACTAGAGTACTTGTTTTTGTACTCGATCCTTGGTATGATTTTCTTTCAAATTTGGACGGCCTTTACGACTCGCTCGCGTAGCTATATGTATGCACGTATGTACGTACGTACGTACATGCGGAGGACTTACGAAACTTCCGCCAAGTTGAAAGATCGGTTTAAGTTACGTTAGGTTCAGCTTGTAGATAGAGCGCGTGCTCCGCATCAGCGAGTACTTAGGTATACCTGTAATATAACGTACCTATACCTATATCTCGGCATGACTAACCCGTACATTTACGGAAACGATCGGCACTTCTTTATTTAATGTTCTTTTTATTTCTATTTCTTGATCTCTCAAGTCAACTTTTTCCTTATTGGTTGGATTATGTCAATTATAGCATATCGCATGCCCTCGAGGCATAGTTTTTTATGAATTTTTTCCATTTCTTGTTCTTGTTCTTGTTCTAAGTTGTTTTTCTCTCTCTCTCTCGCTTTTTTTTCGTTATTTTCTTCATAAAAATTCTCTCGAGTTCTCGAAGGATTCTGAATCATTACGGGTCAGGCTGCCGAATGGCTGGAATGAAAGATCCTCATAAGACGAAGAAATATTCTGAATCTACGGTAAAATCTTACGCAAAATTGCTGCTTTGAAATTTATTCAACTGTATACCTTAAAAGGCGTAATGGCCGCTCATACGATTTACATAATAGGGTATAACTCGCCTTATAATGTCACCGTGCGTCGCGTACCTGCAGTACCTACGGCCACTTATCCCACTGAAGTATTATAGCAGTTTTCTCCACTCTTTGACGGCGCTCAATTATATCAATAGCCGCACTTGCCATCTCGTTACTTTGTTGAACTGTCGATATAACTAACCGCGATAAGTAGAGCTGAAACAATTACAGTGGAATCTACTCCGAGTTGCATTCGTCTTGAGTTATCAACCCGGTCGCGCCGTCACTTGCGCCCCACCCGCCTCAACAAACATTATCATACCGATACGCGCCTCTCGGAATTTAGCAAGTTTTTGAAAATTTCGAAAACGAATTGGTAACTCTGCGAAAACTTTCGGTAAACCCAAAAAATTCCTTGAAGGCTTTAAGGCAGTTGTTCGGAAACATTAAAATGTTCGAAAATCGCGCGTTACGGATTGACCTACGCTGATTTCGGGATGAGAGAATCGAATCGTTCCTTCAAAAGAATTTGATGTTCTGTGCAGTTTAACGTACCGGCCTGTCACCCGAACTCGCAATCGCTAGATAGATGAATACGTAACTCCGCGTTAGCATAAGAGCGCTAGACGAAGATCGTGAGAGAGTCGCGTGGGTGAAAGACAGCTGTACGCGTTGATTTCGGTCCGCGAAGAGCGTGACGAGCGAAGATATTCTGTTGACGAAACTCATCTTTCACTCACATCTATTTTTCAGGTCAGGGCAAAGGAGACAGGATGGATCAGGCCTCCGTTAAACACGGGTCAGTACTTTTGTGAATTGATTTGAGAATACAAGCGTCATTCGGTCGCCGAAATTTCGGCAAAATTCTGAACCTACGAGGCTCTATGAATGGCCTGTAATCGTGAAATTACGTTCTTCATCTTATCAATTCCACTTTTCTTTAACTTCATTCGAATTCTCTGGTTTCCGTTCTCTCCCCGACGCAGTAAGGTAGTCACGTTGCCGGTGATCAAGAGGGAGCTGCGAGATCTCAGATGCTGTGACGGGGACGCTGTCACTTTGGAATGCAAAGTGCACGCGACACCGGCGCCTGACGTTCGATGGGAAAAAGACGGTCGGGTGAGGATAAATCAAAGAGGAAACGAACGAATTACTTGTCGGAAATGATGGGCAGAAAGTTTTCTCAAATTTTCATCTTCACCTACTTCCGTGAATATAATCTTCGAAATTATCTATTATAATCTCGATCGTTCATTTTTCTTCACAGCTGTTACCCCTCGGAGGTGATTTCGCGACAGACTTCGACGGAGAAACTGCTCGTCTCAGCATTCAACACATTTATCCCGAGGACGAAGGCGAATACACTTGCGTAGCCTACAACGATCTTGGAAAAGCTTTTACCTCCGCGTGCCTCGTAGTCGATGGTGAATACGAGACATCGTCGATCATAGCTTCCAATCAATCCACGATATTCAAAATTTCTGCGTTTATCAAACAAAACTTGAACAACTTTCGCTAGATCTCACTGTCATCGCGCTTTTCAAAATTGTGAGGACGAAGTTCGATATTTGAGAACTGATCTGCGAGGACTGAGAGATTTTTTCTTTGAAATTTTCGAGAAAGAATCAAGAAGCTCTTATTCTCTTTCTCTCAATCCCGAAAGCAAAGGCACAGATATTTTGGATCTCGTCATCACAAGCGACATCGAAATATTGATACCCGTGAACTGTATATAGAAACATCGTTTCAGTATATGAAAAACTCTTTTAGTTCCCGAAGAGAAAGAAAACGCTTTGAGCCAGCAGCTCATGAGGCCTGTAGGACTTCTATCGGCAGGATCAACGCCAAGGTCAACACCAAGGTCGACGCCGATCCGAAGCCTTTCGCCTTCCGTCGCACGTAAGTCGTCGTATTTCGTAACTAGTATTGACGAAAATGGACTAATGAAATGAGACTGACGTGTTATAGGTATTGAATCAGCTTTGAAAATTTGTTCGCATTTGAATTCTGAGACTCACGTGTTTCTTCTCTTCATTTCTCTCCGTCGTCCGCAGGAGGTCGCGAGTTCCGAACGGCGTTTCAGGGGCCTCCGGCGAGACGTCTGAAAGTAACGGCGCCGAAGTTTTATGCGGTTCCGCACAATCGAGTTGCCGATGAGGGTGAAACCGTCCGTTTCCAATGCGCCGTTTCTGGGCATCCGACGCCGTGGGTCACGTGGGATAAAAATGGACTGGTCGTCACACCGAGCGCGAGAATTTCCGTCAAGGAACGTGACGACGTTAGGGTTCTGGAAATTTCGGAAGTCACCGTCGAGGATGCTGGACTCTATCGTGTCACCTTAGAAAACGATGTAGGGAGGGTCGAGGCCACCGCGAGGCTGGACGTCATAGGTGAAGAATTGAGTCCTTAGCTTCGTCAGAGAATTCATTGGAGCGTTCTTTGTTTGTAATGAAAATCGAGCACTACATCGATCGCGTTGCTGCGTTGAATCTTTCATCGATAAATCTTGAAATGGAAAAAACGCGAATATCAATGGAAACAGGAGAAAGGAGAATAGCGTGATGAATGCTTCCCTAAACATTCTTTCCCTCAGGTCGACACGGATCATCCGCAACTCGAGGAATCAGGGCAAGAAGTGCTTCTCCACGAACGTTTCCAACTTTCGGAAGAAGTCTTCTCGGCTCAGCAGCCAGGGTGAACGGTCGACTACAGTTACAGTGCGACATCAGAGGGACGCCATCCCCGACGCCCTCCTGGTACAGGTAAATGAATGAAAATTGACAAAAATCCCTTACCAGAGCCCGCCGAACTCGATCTCCGAGTGAACATCAATCTCATCCGATTGAGATCGGAAATCGATTTCACAGAAAGACGGCGCACTCGTTTGTTCAGCGAGTAAGCATTTGCTACTCTTCGGTTTCTCAACATTCACGTTACTCAAAATCATTTTTCTATCGCTGAATATAAATGAATCGACGATTCGTCTCCTGTGTGTTACAGGAACGCTAAGCCTCTTGAAAAGTCCGATCGCGTAAGAAGATTCTTCGACGGTAGAACGGCCAGGGTCGAAATTACGAAGGTGAAGGCAACTGATGCCGGGGAGTATACGTGTCAGGCGACAAACGTCATGGGAGCGACGAGGAACAGTTGTCAGGTAACTTACTATTTCCAGGATGTCGAATTTCCGTAATTGGTTCGTCGAGTTCTCCAAATTCTATTAGAAATTATCCAACTAATGAATCTTCCCTCTGGCCCGATTACCTCATTTCTATCAATATTTCTTCTTTCCGGACTAGGTCATCGTCCTGGAAGCTGACGATCCTTCAACTGCTGACAAAGAGCCTCCAAAATTCTTGGATGAACTTCCTCAAGATTCGATTGTGATGGAAGGACATTCCTACGAGCTTCAAGTCAGACTTTCGGGTGAGTGATTTCTTACCGTGATGTAGATCAGTTTTCATTTTTCTTTTCTCTTCTTTTTTACGAAATTTGAGAGAAACAGTTACCCTGAATAGTAGACAACACGAGTATTGAATATCCAGAAATAAGCTTTCCCGCATTTTACATCGTTGGCTCAAATTTGTTTGGTCGCTTTCCTTACTCGTCGATCTTCTCGTTTGAAACGAAAAATCGAAATCTCCAGGAACACCACCGTTCGTGATCACGTGGTTGAAGGACGGTAGAGAAGTGTCGGACAGCGATTATTACAGATACGTGATATACGGCGACGGCGGTGCGGCTCTTCGCCTCGCCGACGTCTATCCCCAGGACGCGGGAGAATATACTTGCGTGGTCCGCAACGATTTTGGTGAATCGAGAACGAAGGGATTATTCGCTGTCCAGGATTACAAAGGAGTACCAAAAATGGCTCTTCAATTCACAAAAACTCCCGTACCAGTTATCGTCTCGAAAGGTGCTACGGCACAATTTTGCGCCAGGGTTCAATCCGGGAGGCCAGCTGAATTCAAATGGATCGTGAATGGAAGAGACGCCAAGGTGCTTGCGAAGTGCAAGGTAAGAGATTAAACATTTCTTTCTTGTTTCGGGGATCATTTTTCTATGCTTTATCCATGAAATGTTTATCGAATTGTTGAAAAAATTGTATTCTCATAAAGATCGAGAAAGACGGATCAACGAGCATCCTACGGATCGTTGGCGTGTCTTTCCGTGAAGTTGGAGAAATTCGATGCACGGCTGGATTAGCCGGGGGCCGAGGGCCAACGGTCAGTGCAACAGCTAGTCTGCAAATAGACGGAGATTGTTCTAATCTAACTTCACCAACGAGCGACGAAGGTCCCCAGTTGGAAATCCCTGGATCGTTCACTCGGAAGAATTCGGTGAGACGTTCGTTGAGAACGCCCGGCTCGCCGTCTTTGGGCAAAAGACGAACACCCGCGACTGGAAAAATCGACGAAACGAAAAAACCGGCGTCTCAGGACACGCGGAGAATTGTGAAAGACAAGAAGACGGCTAGTCCTTCGATCTCCTGGCCGACTCCAAGATCCCCGATCGTCAGGCGACGTCTGTGCCCGGAAAATGCGGAATCGGTTAAGCTTCGAGGGCAAAGGAAACCTCAGAATTTGCTAATCGAGGAGAGAAAAAATCCTGAGAATTTAAGGCGGACTAAATCCTTCGAGAAATCTTCACCCTCGGTTGGTCCCAGGTTAACGAAGATCAGATCTTCTTTGAGAGAAGTAAAAAGACCTGGGGAGAAAATCCCACTTTCACCCAGAGCCGTGAATTCTGTGAAGAAGTCTGAAGTCGCCGAAAGAATTTTGTCACCAGAGAGAATAACCGGCGTCCCGGTAATCGAGGTTCCTAGCGTCATTGTGCCCGAAATCAGAGAGCACGCGTCTCCCGAACGAGAAACTTTGTCTTCGGCGATAAAGGATCGTGAGATCGAGGTCAAGGACGACATCGAAGAATTCGTACGGAAGGAGGGGATTCTGGTTGTCGATAATTTCGCAGGAGACGAAAGTTCGATTGAAAGGATATTGTCCTCTTCCAGCGACAACGTTCAGCAAGTATTGAAAAAATTCAAAAACGAATTGGGAAGCAGCAGGGAAAATTTGAGGAAGATAAAAGACTCCGGTAATATAGTTGAGGAAACTTGCGGCAGTTTGATTACCGCCAAAAATACTAATGCCAGAGTTATCCGCGACGTTGACGACTCTCCGGCTATAAAATGCCTACGGATTCTTGAACGCTCGCAATCTCCTCCTGAAGACATCAAGAGGAGACTCGCCGAGGTCCGAAGGCCCAGCTTGGAGAGATTCGAACCAGCGCTTATCCTCAAGGCTCCTTCCGACATCACGGCTCTCAGAGATGCTCGCGTCGTCCTCCGGGCCACTTACAAAGGTCACCCCGAGCCCCAGGTCAAGTGGCTTAGAGCGGTGAGCAATTTTCCGCACAACGTTTCTCATTTCTAGAACAAACTGCGAATATTTAGTCTTTTATTTCTCAAGTGAATCTCGACGTTGCAAACATCGTGTAGGTACATACAATTTTCGAACCGAGCGTTCCAAAGCTGAAAGAGCAAGTTTTGAAGTCGCTGTTTATTAACAGAATTCAGTGAAATATGGCAGTTTGTGCCCGCTTCAAAAATCGCAAACAATCCGATCGAAAGTTCGTCAATTTTGGCGCACAATTCACCGGCGTCCGCACGCTCGGCTCTCGAATTGTTGGATAATACAATGATCAGAGACGACGCGCGTCCCACGATTAGTCGACTTCAACATCCTTTCGCAAACGGGTTGCGCACAGGCCTCTGGGGCTTGTAAATTACGGTTTATAAATCACCAAGTCGTCGTTATTAATGGGAATAATCAATTACTAGGTAGCTAGCTGGCGCGCCAGGGAATAATATTTCAATTTCTACACTCCAGCTCGCGCACGAATATACACGATTCGGACCTACAGACAAAACACCTATATGCCTCGTGAAATAGGCATGCCGAACAAAATTTCATAGATTTTTCCCATGCGGAACGAACGAACGAACGAACCGATACAAATCTCCGGCTCGTTAATGAACGATCGTTAGAGAGGGGAAGCAAATTTTACAAATTCCTCGTACGAAAATATCTCACATAGGTATATATACTCAGGTATAGAGTCGGTACACCACAATTGAACATTGTTTCTCGGCTCGAATAACGAATAAATGAAAAATAGTGATAAACCAACGTCATCAAGCATGTATTCTATAATTCCGCCGACATAGAGCACATTACGAATACAACCTGAGTATGTAAGTAGACGTAACGTACCTACCTAAGTATCGTAAAGAAATTCCGTACGATGGAATGAAAGGAACTTTTGTCCTCACATCGCGAGCGCACAATGTGGCATCATTATTCTTCATTTTATTCATTTCGTTTTCATTTTTCCTCTTTTTTTTCTTCTTCTTCTTCTTCTTCTCTCGTTTTCTTTCTCTTTATCATTTTCACAGAGTGGTGAATCGAAGTGGGACTCGTGATGTTGTGACAGAAATCACAATGCGAACCTCGAGTACATACATATTAGTGCATGGATGGATGTGCGTCTTTGCGGGGCAGGCGTGAAAACAAATAGGAAAACAAGATGAATAATAAATGATACTCGACAAATTCGCATGCCGTACCGCGATCCAAATTTACAAGCTACGCGTTACGGAAATATCTGTAAAAAAGAAAGAAAACCAAAAACCAGAACTCGAAGAGTATTCTCTCTTCTTTTTCTTTCTGCAGGTAGTATTTTTTGTTTTTTGTTTTTTTTTGTTCTTCTTTTTTCGCATACGTAACAACTCTGCGCCGAAGCTACATTCGCGGATGGATTTACCTTGCGTAGCACATTATCGTTCACGTGGAACACGAAAATTGAAATTCCATTAGAAATTAAACAATATGGAGGTCTAATTGAATATTTGATGAAAAACTCGTGGGCAGAGTGATTGTACAGTTTTCAATTACGTTCCACTGTAATGTCTCATTCCTGAAGCGGTTCATTGTTCAATGTAGAGATATGGGGGGAAAAAAAAAAAAAAAAAAGAAACTTACATGCGTGTACAAATATACATAATTTACATAAAAATTGTGTCAGTGTATAATAGTAGCGGAATTTTTTCAATCCCGCGTTTCGTCTAATACATCAACTGCCTACGTAGGCAGCTGCTGCTACGGACGTCAAAGGCGTGATTCAGAGCTTTGAAAATGAAAATACATAGGTGTATATATGTACAGGTATATTGTATACTTGGATTATATCTAACCGAAACAAGAAAACTGTTGTTCGCTAATTTCACACCAATGCAATTTATGAGTATATAGTTTGTGATAATATTGCGAGGAGCGAAACGATAATCTTGAAATTTTCCATTCCCTCGAATACCTACAGCTCTATATACCGAGATAGTCGAACGGATCTTCGAAATCTCGATATCTTCGGGGTTTTCATTTCTATAACTACTGAAATGAAAGGAGCGAACGGATGGAAAAATGAAGCAATTCCAAATCCGCAGATTGAACGGATGGAAATTTCTTCATTTTCCCATCGGCCAATGATGTAGGTACACGTAAGAGCAGTAGCCCCGGAGCCTTGACACCCTCGCGTCCCCGTAGGTACCTACAGTGCCGTGTTTCGCGTTCCGCTCCGCTCCGGTTCGGTTCGGTTCGGTTCGGTCGCCGAAGAAAGTCTCAAGTTTCAGACTCCGTATTGTTCTGGTCTTTGAACGCGTGACACAATATCTACGCAGAACGAATCCCCGGATGATCTGGACCGCGAAACAATGCGTTGAAGATTCTATTACCGCTTAGGCACGTCCTCCAAGAAAATCGAACAAGGTCGTTTCTCTTCTTACATAATGTACACCTAGATACTAGAATACAGACGCGCCTCGACCGGCAATTCCTCCGCCTACACGCGGATGAGACCGGTGAAAAATTCATAGGGCCGATAGATTTTTTTGCTATCTTGAAATCTCCACGTACGGCCAAGGGAAAACGGATTGGGAGAAATGGAGAGACGCAAATTTTCCGTGCACCCTGCACGGAATAATATTCCTCTTATACTCGTAGCTCGGTATTCTATAATTAATTCCGTTTCGCTTGTTCAATTTTCCTTAATTTCTCGAACCAATTTCATTAATACAGGGGACGGAATTGATCCCGGACAACAAAATTGGGATCACGAACGGCGGAGGTGTTTCTTGCCTGACTCTGGACCGCATAACTGCGGACCATTCCGGAAAGTACGTTGTGTCTTTGGAGAATGCGTTGGGACGTGATTTCAAACATGCGAGCGTAGCTGTCGAAGGTTAGTAAAACGATTATCAATTATTATATTTTGATGAAATAAAAAACGCGCGATCATCTACATGGATTGGAGAATTCAACCCGACGCCGACGCAATGAAAATTTCACGGTATCGTATTGTATACATAGGTATCACATTGAAGCTGTTCTTATTTACTCCGAATTAGAATGATATTATCTTATGTATCTCGTAATTTACAAACATATATCACATGTACCACGATTTACATAAAATTTGAACAGCTGCGACCTCAATTGCACGTAATTTTTATTTCCAAATTGTTATAATTCCGTATTTGAACAGACGCTGCCGATATGATACACGATCCTGTACTACATTTTTGGTAAAAATAATTAGTTAATAAATTGTCGAGATTATTCCATATCGTTTTTGTTCCATATCGCACGTGAGGTCGAAGGATGATCGATTTCTGAAATTTTATCAATAAATTGAAGACGGCAAATTCCGCCCGATTTGGGGAGAATTTTTGGAAATTATATCTATAATTTTATCCCACGCAACACACCTTCGCGACCATCCGCATCTATATGTAGCATAATATGAATTGAATGTCTTGGCGCGTATCTGCTCCATTATCATTCAAATGGCTTATTGTATGTTCGAGCAAAAAGTCATCGATAAGATATGCGCTGTTCAGTGTGATATTCCGTTCGATGAACTTATAGCCATACATCGTGACGTACTACAGGTACACGCGTCGAGAGAAGAAAAAAAACAAAAAAATATGTTACGAATCGGTTGGCGTCAATTTTTATTTTTATTTTTTCTTCAATTTTCAAGTGTTTCTTCTCTTTTCCGTTGTTTCAACTGAATTTAAGAAATATTTCTTCAGCTCCAACAACGGAAGAAAAAAATGAAGAAGAACAAACACTGCTGCAGTTACCAGAGTTAACACAAGGAATTCAGACTGGATAGATTTTTGAATAATTTTTTCATTCTTTTTCGGCAATCATGTGTTTCGGGATTTCGGAATGGAATTAGAAATCTTTCGGTCCAAGCACATACCTGAAAAACTGTATATATAGGTACCTATCCCCAATCGTTTCTCGCTCACCGATGCCGCGGTCGCTGGACATAATTATGAAAGCATGAATCATCGTGTAGATATATTTCATATTTTCATCTCGCCGCGGTATTTCGAATAGAAGTTTTCCCCGGATACCGTAAAGCGGTATGCGGTTCTATTCCACCTTTTGAATGCATAGGTCGACTTTTTTTTCCCTACTTTTCGTTTGTTTCTTTCCCGCGGCGCATGCGCGTGACTTGGAAACGGGAATATCGTATGCGCGCGCAGAAGTTTACTACGAAGACGGGCGCGCGGCGCGAAATAACCGAACGTTCGCTTATGCTACGATTGTGAACGTTTGATGACTGCATACACGTGCGCGACGCGCACCAGTTCAGTGCTGGATCGTGGTCATAAATATAATAATAATCATAATTATTTATCTATAAAAGATCAAGGATCACGCTCGTAAAACTGAAGAAACCGACAATTATAACGACCGATAACAATAATAATAACAATAACAATAATAATCATAATACGCAATAAGAAGTTTCGCAATAAAAATGGCATGAGAGACGAATTTCCCCTCGCCCGAAAAACAGGGAATAAAATGATTTGTGGCAAGTGAGAAATTTTGTATTCACAAATTTTTAATATATATTGTCAAGAAAATCGGTCAGCCGACGATTCGTTATTTGAATTTTTACGCGCGAACGCGACAGATTGACGAAAAAAACAAGATAAATTTAGACATCGTTCTGTACGAGCATACCCAATAACCGACGCGTATCACGCAGAAACGAAATTTCCTTCAAGGATGCGTCATCCTGTCTGTTGAACTGAAAGCAACAAAAGAAAGAAACTCCGAAGAATTTTCCTGCACATTCGCACGTTCGACTGAACCGGCATCAATCCCGTAAAGCACGACGATGGCATGTGAGTTGGAAGAAAGAAAAACGAATAAAAGAAAGTCATCTTTGTTCTCGTATACTCAGTGAGAAATGATCTTCGTTTCTATGAGACGAGCATCAAGCCTGCGGTGCCGCAAGAGATTGAGGAAGAATAACACCAGCCGTATCGCCAGCGCAATCGTTTTCGCGTAAAATGAATAACCCGGCTGACATTATTTCTCCTCATTTTGTTGCATTACCGTTACAAAATTCCGCAGGCTCACTTTATTATTATCATCCTTCGTCACATCGCTGGCTTCTCGTTCTATCGGCGTATCGCTATATTTACAACACATTTGTTAATTATTAAACATGTCTCGCCAAGGTCATTCTGATACAAATTCCATGCTGACGTAATTCGCGCGTTCGGATCCCGGTGTGTGGGTCATCGACAGATCTCGTGACATAGTGTGAGCGCAGAGTGCAAAATGAAACATAATGAAAAGTGCTCCAAAGATATTGAATTCTTTGAATCATGCTTCTGTTCATACTTAGACGTAACAATTCGTTTCATTCTTTTTTCAAACAGTCCCGATCGCCAAAGAGCACGATAAATTGGCACTGGATCTCCGCTTCGATAAAACGTCACATTGAATTCTCCGGAATGTAAATTCTCGATGAATCCGTGCTCAAGGCACGTATCGCATACAATTATGCAGATTATATAGTAAAAATATCTCGTAATTTTTCATATTCGCGAGAGAAATGGGGACGTCTTATCCTCCAAACCGCGATACATTACTCATTGAATTGTGCCGCATAATTCATGCATTCTCTCACGCGGTCAAGATTCCGTTAGACAACATCACAGTACGCGTCTACATACATTGTACAGGAACGGGGAAATATTTTGTTTCTCATCTTTCAGAGAACAGGAAAAAAGCAATTCCTTCGTCCGTATGATACCGGTCTAACGGCGCGAATAATTAATCGTAGCAGGAAACTCGCAACGAATTCTCGAAGACAACGATCTGCGGTTCTTGTCGGCGAATGAAAACGATCGTAGACCCGCGAATCTCACACCTCAAAGTCGAGAGATTGATATAAATTACAAGTAACACGTTTCTATAAACGTGTACGCTGCTCTCATGCTTGAGACTGGAAGTAGTAACCGCAGCGACAGTATCAGCTGTGTTGGTTTACCAAAGTCACGAAAACAGTCGTTTGGAACAATCGTTCGATGCCAGAGCCGTTGTCGATGAGAGTCAATAATACACACACCCGCAGCTAGTGTTGTTGTACACGCTCCGAGTACGAATGAACTTTCGGACTTTCGTTGCCTCGTAGAAATGTCTGATCACATAAATTTCCATAATTTTTAGACACTCGGAATTAGAAATACAGGATAGAATAGATAGTATAAAGAAGATCGAAAGTCGAGTGCAGACGTTGAGGTACCTACTCTGATGCTTATCGAGTATATCCACTCGTATTTATAGTGATTATCAAATGTACTCTCCGCTGATGTGAGATAATAATGCAGTGGATATGGATGGGAAAGCGGTGACATAATTTACTATCTTATTCGCGTCGAAATGAGCGTGACAAGTGCTCATCTGAACCAGCAGAGTGCTCTGGAATAGTGAAACCTAATTACTCCCGATTATAGCGAAGGAAATGGTTTGCATGTGATTATCATCCGGAGAGTACACCGAGTAGGTACGACTGTAGTAAAAAGATAAAATTTGATATCAGAACGCTGCGGTATATTCTACGGTTAGGTAAGTCTGTTACGCGATATCAAACATTACCTACCGTGATTAGAAAAAGAGTGAAGTGCTAGGAATTCGAGTCGAAAGAAAGAAAGAAAGAAAGAAAGAAGAACTGTACTTCTGTTTTCGGTTTTTCGTCTTGTCGAAGATTTGGAGATTGTAGTTTGAAAAAGTGTGTCTCCGAGAGGAGTTCGTATTTCTCGTAACTTTGGGAACCTATTTTTGGCTAATTATCATCGTTGATAAGCGTCGCCGACTAGAATCCAATATAGAAGAGGCCGGTGCGCGTCTTCGCCGTCTTCTGAACTTCTGTTTCAATTTTTATTTTTCTCTTCGTCTTTCGCTTTTTTCTCGGCTCTTTTTTTTTTCTTCTTTTCTTTTTCGTTTTTTGTTTCATCGTAAAGCGGTTCTTACGCAACGATGAAATCTAAATATGAACAGCTGGGAATACCGAGGACGTTTCTTTGTTGTGTGTGACTTGAACGCGTAGTGTAGGCAATACGTATTGCCAATAGATACACGCATATAGTTACATTACATTATACTCGTGTCAAATTTAATCTGTCGCGCTCGCATGCGGCATGCAGAAATGTTCTCCGCGCGTTGGCACACAGATATTGCAGCAGCTACGTAGACACCGCGCACCGCGTACGCATGTACGTGTGCGTACTATTTCTCAACTTGCATCGTACTTCTAACCTAATAGTTACCGTGCGAAGAAGAATTCTTTTCACGTTCGTTCGTCCGGATGGAAAAATTGGGAGAAAAGAGAGAGGGAGAGAGAGAAAGATATATTATGAGGGAACAGAAGTAAAAAAAAATCTACTCCAGGCGCGTTTAATTTATGATAATTTCTGTATCCACCTTCGTACCAACTGTACGTGCTTTTTATTATATCACATATGTTGATATAAGCTCGACTGTACGTGCTGCGCGTATTGATTCGATGTACGGATATTTTCATCGGTACATACCGAGATAGGGACGTTATTTCAGATTTTTTACACGCTGCTCCGTGACCGTGCAGATTGGATTTTACGTAAATTCTCCGTTTCGAAACTATTGCTTTTCTCGAAGGGCTGTAGCTCGGAATCTTGACGGGCTATTCGGAAAAGCTTGAGAAAACAAGCTTTGAACAAAATTTAGGAAAGATTCTGCGCGGAGGGACGCTCATTTTCAGACCCCGTCCACAGCGGTTTCCAACCGGAGATATTGCCGTTTGAAAGTGTGAAATAGCGAAGAGGAAAAAATTGGCCGAGAAATATCGTTGAGAAAACGAAAGGTTCGAACGTACGCCGGATAGATTGCCGTTGAACGGCGCGAAACCCCATAAAAAGACACCAAAATACAAGAGGATCGCAGTATAGTTCTCTGCAAAGAACTCTGCAGCGTGAAATGCCACGATCGAGTCCCGGGAAAGGCGAATCGGGATATTAGCGATAGAATAAGAGGTGAACTTTTTTAGATTAGTGAAATTATATTTTCGAAGCTTGCGTGGGGCTAATCATTCTTTGAACACGTCGCGTCGTGTGTCTCGGAAAGAGTCGCACCCGAATATCTTCTTCCACTGATATTTCTAACCCCGGATGATATACGGCACAATGTAAATTCTGGAACCGCGCAAGTGAAGACTGTTCACCATTTCTCACCTTTGAACGCCAATATCTCCGGTCTTCCGAGAGACACCGCTTCGGACGAAGTCTCAAATTATAAGCGTCTTTCCGTGCTGAAGTTTTTTCCCGATTTTTTGGGAAAAATTGATCACGTCTCATTGGACGAAAAATGCGATTGTTTCTTCTTCATTCGGCATGAAATGGGCACTTCGGGCCGTAAAAAAAGTTGGAAAATTGTTTCGGAAAGTTGTTCAATGGTGTATCAAGATTTCGAGCTACAGCCCTTTGGAAAAAGCCATAATTCGCAAGTCTAGAATTTTCATGAAATCGAATCGCAGTCAGAGAGTGTGTCAAAAATGTGAAACGATTCGCTGGTCTTTCTTTTGATCTCGTACTGTTGCATATAACAAAACCCACGGAATGCCCCATATATATATACAAGGAAAAATTATTATCAATTGGATGCGTTCATATTATTAATAATTTTCGAATGTCGTGATTTCGATAAGAAATTTTTTTTATCAGATCTATAGAATCATGCAGCACAATATTCCCTAGATGTATACTTTTTCGTGATGTAACCTCGTTACTAACAAATTCCGGAATCGATTTTATCCCCGCATTAATTGGCCTTAATTTTCGGTCTTATATAATACAAATACCGGTTGTTTTTTCCTCCTTCTGTCTTCGATTATATTCATCGTTAATGATCGCATGCTCCATAAATCGATTAGCTCAATTAACAGAATTGAAGAGAAGAGAAGAGACGAGAATAGAATGAGACGGAATTCCTCCATGCGTAAATATACATTTGATTACACAAAAGTTGCGCGATTTTCCCAAAAATCTACTGGATAGCATTTTTTGCCCCAAATTTTTGCTAAAAGCGTCTAAAATTTGTCCACGGAATCTCCGTGGTAAAATTCGTGAATCGTTTGAATTTTGAAAATCTTCTCGCGTTCGGAGTGACTGGAGCAAACTCAAACTTTTCACGGATCATTCCTTACACCCGAAGCGCCGTACCGTTTACACGGCGTTAACGCAACGCAGATGAATCGTGATTTTGTTGCGTTAACGGTGCAGTAAGCTTTCGTCTAAATGAATATCGCGTTACAAATTCTACGCACTAAGCTACCCCGCGTATAATTTACACGTCTCGTTCCACGTGCATATATATACTATACCGCGACAGCAATAAAATGGAAATTGAAAACCTCGTGCGATACGAACGACTTCGTTCGATGGAAAAAAAAAATAAAAAAAGCAGAGAAGATCAACGAAAATGTGAAATGAGAAACGAGAAACTCTGCTCGCAAAGAACTCACTACGAACCAATCGATAGATTTCTCAACCATTCGTCTACAAAAATGAAATCCGTGACTTCCAAACGTAATACTTGAATTTTTCAGGTCCTCCAGATCCTCCGGCTGGTTCCCCGGCAGTCCATCCCGGAATCGGTACGGCGACGGTAACTTGGAGATCACCGCCCTACGATGGGGGCTGCATGGTGACAGGATACTCCGTAGAAATGCGTCGATCGGACGAATCGGCATGGACGGTCGTAGCCGAAGCCTGCCACTCCCTGAGTCATACCGTGGACGATCTTCAACCCGAAGAAGTTTACGTCTTCAGAGTGAGAGCCGAAAATATCCACGGCGCTAGCGAGCCGGGTCTAGAAACTAGACCGGTCACGATCGCCGAAGACGGTAAGAGATTTCACTAAAAATGTTACAGATGTTATGAATTTTGTTCCTTCTTCCGTAATTACGTATTTTGTATCTATTTTTTGTTATTTTTTGTTTTATCTTTTTTTTTTTCTTCCTTTTTTTCATTGAGAACCTCGAAACGAAACGAAAAGAGTCTCGTTCGGGGATTTGTTAAACTTTTTCAGTTCAGTTTCCTTTTGTCCATTATTTCGACAATCTATGACTCGAAACTGATGATTGTTCTCTTCGCGATCCACAGAGGAACAATTTAAGCCGTGCTTTGAGGCGCGTGAAGTATCCTTCGAGGATGGAACGCTGTTCAAAGAGCGTTACGACGTCCTTGAAGAACTTGGGAAAGGTAGATACGGTATAGTTCGAAAAGCGATTGAAAAATCGACGGGCCAGCACCTGGCGGCGAAATTTATAAGGACGATTAAATCCAAGGATAAGGAACAGGTCCGCGAGGAAGTCAGGATAATGAATTTACTGCGGCATCCAAAATTACTACAATTGGCAGCCGCGTTCGAAAGCCCTCGAGAGGTGGTCATGGTCATGGAATAGTGAGTGGAGAATACGTCGCATACGTCGTTGTAGCGATTCTCTCGGATCTCCGGTATCGATAAAATAACTACAATTTTCCAAACTCCCTTTTTCATTTCAGCATTTCTGGCGGTGAACTTTTCGAACGTGTGGTAGCCGACGATTTCACGCTGACTGAGAGGGACAGTATTTTATTCATGAGACAGATCTGCGAGGGTGTTGAGTACATGCACGAAAATAAAGTCGTGCACTTGGACCTGAAGGTAATTGGTGAAAATATTCGAGGAGGTCTATCCGTTTCGTATAAAAATTTCGAAATTTTCGTTCCTCCGATTTTCTTTCTGTGTAATACTCTGAAGTCTGAATCCATCCATCGATCGCTTCTTCCAGCCTGAGAATATCATGTGCCACACTCGAACTTCCCACAAAATAAAATTGATAGACTTTGGGCTGGCGCAGATGTTGAAGCCCGATACGCCGGTCCGAGTCCTTTTTGGAACACCGGAATTCATTCCCCCTGAAATAATAAACTACGAGCCAATTGGTACCGAAACTGACATGTGGAGCGTCGGGGTCATTTGTTACGTGCTGTATGTATTTTCGAAAAATCTCAACTTACTGCGCGATTCTTACTCACTTTTTTTGTCCAATTAACACAGGTTGACCGGTCTGTCGCCTTTCATGGGAGAGAACGACGCCGAGACTTTCGCAAATATTACACGGGCCGATTACGATTTCGACGACGAGGCATTCGACGCTATTTCACAGGATGCCAAGGAATTCATCAGCGCTTTGCTCGAAAAAAGAAAAGAGTAAGTTTCTAACGAGGATCCAAGTTTTCACCATTCTTCATCTTTTAATTCTCGTACAACAATTTCTTGCCATTTCGTGATAATTCCAAACGCCAACTGTACTCACCGTCTCCCACGAATAATTCTTGCCTTTTCTCTTCAACTTCCAACGACTCCAAATTCATAATCAACCGTCGTATCGAAATTGAGATCTGTTCATTAGACAATTTTTGTCTCACTCATTTCGGATCATTCCAGATTACGTATGTCGGCAAAAGAATGCCTTGAGCATCCTTGGGTAGCACAACACAGCGAAAGTATGAGCGTGGTCGCGTTGCCGACTGACAAACTCAAGAAATTTATCATTCGAAGAAAGTGGCAGGTCAGTATCTTCGTTAAATTTCTTCACAGTCCGCACATTTTCTGCCTACTTTGTTTCTATCCATTCGCCGAATAATATAAAAATGCTTCCAGTGGTATTAATATCGTGAAAATTTGATGATTCGCTTGTCTCTCGCAATTCTTACTCGCACGTTCATCAATTTGAAGATAAAAATCCGTAGAATTGTGGTTGTTTTTTTTTTTTTTTTTTGTTCCTTTTTCATTCGCTCAGGGGATCCAAAGATTGCTCAATGAGTAACTGAGTAAGTATATTTGATGATTTTGCGATTGCACGAGTGTTTCGTTAACCAGCACGTAGCGTGTGTGCGTTTGTTTGTTATAACAGAAAACAGGAAATGCCATCCGAGCGTTGGGCAGGATGGCTACGTTGTCGGCAAACAGTCGGAGAAACAGTTCAGCCAATGAATCATCGCCAACGCGAAGTTTGTCGCCTCTGGTTAGTCTCGAAGAGGGGATTTCCTCCTCTCCGAAAATCATCAACTACGTACCATCGGAGTCAGAAATTGCCAAGGGATCTGGACCCCCCTCGTTGAATCTCGATGAAATAGAAAAAGACTCAATCGCGGGAGACGTAAAACTTGTAGAAAGGTACGAGGAGAAAATCGAGGAAAATAAATCGGTTCATGAAAACGACGACGGACCTCTACCGGTGAACGAAACGAATGGGACTTCAGACCTCAAAGAAGATGTTGACGTGGTTAACAAAGCTTCGAGAAGACTGAGCAGCGACGATTCGTGTATACGTAACGAAAGGACGGATAATTTTGGGGCGAAAGATCCACGCCTCGGCAAATCTTCGGAATTATTAATTGGAGATAATAAATTGAATGAATCTCGAGACTATCTAGGTGTGGATATAGAATTTTGCAATTTGAGTAAATCGGAACCGGACGAGATTTACTTATCGAATAACAACGTGGTCGAGGTTCCGAATAATTCGAACGAGCTGGAACCCGAAGAATTAACTTTTCCCTCGAGTATCGTCGAGCCTGAAGACGAGGATACTCCGTCGCGAAGGAACACAGCCGAGCTGGTGAACGCTACGATTATTGAAGACGTGCAATTGAACGGTTTCAAGGATTCTTCGTCCATGAAGAGGACCAGAGCTTGCAGCGAAAGGAGCGATTCTGGGATCAGCGACTGTTCCAGTGCAGCGCCTTACTCTCAAGGCGGTGAACTTTCCAGCCTAATTATCGCCGAAGAAGACGAAGACCCCCACGGTTCGACTTTCGGGATAAAACTGCGAAGCGGAACGAAGACGAAGAAGGGCGACAGCGTCGAAGAGTCGATATTGAATCACGGTACGAATTCGGAAAAGAAATCGATCGAGGAAATTGAAGAATCTCAAAAACTATTAGAAGCGAAATCAAAACCTCCGAATTCGTTTTATTATAATGAATTTTCGAAACCTGCGTTCACGAACGGGTCAAATAGATCGGCGATTAACGCCCTGAGGTTAACCTACGATGACGACAATTCACGAGGAGAAAATTTGCCGAAGACCGCGAGGTTATCGAGCAATTTGAAATTGCCTCGGGAAATACTCAGATCAAAGTTTCAAAGATCAAAATCGTTTTTCACCGGCCAAAAAGCCGGCGATTTTGAGTCTAAAACGATTATTCAGAATCTTGAAACTTCAGGGTCACATAAACAGGAACAAAAACATACAACTGACACGTCCAACGACACGAAAATCAAAACTCTTACATTAGTTTACCAAAATTCACAAAATCCGATGAATAATGAAGAAGATTCCAATTGCCCAACTTCTTCCTTACCTTCGCCCGGCGAAATTAACGCTTCAAATTCAAATACAAATACAAATTCGATCCCTAATCATCCCTGCGATAACAATTCCCTGCTGAAGAATGACTATCCACATCCGTCAAAAGCTCAGGACAAAATAAACAATTCCTTGGAAATTAACAAACCGTGTGAAAAAGCCGTTAATACAAATGCTTTCCAGGACACAACACCAGAGACAACAAAATGCACAAAGAGCACAATAATCACAAAAACAACAAAACACCAAACGAACACTATTTTGAAAAAGAATAATAAAATATCTAACAATCATTTTCTGGCCCCCTCTGCAGCCGTCGACGAGGATCAGGACTCGGGGTTGATTCGTCCAGGTCCTCCGAGGATCAATACCGGAAGTGTCAGTCGTACGGCGAGGATGTTCGAGAGAGAAGAACTCCCGGTGACCAAGGAAATCCCGACGTCCTTACCGCGGGTCACACCCTCCGTACCCGGCAAGCCCCACAACGATCGAATTCAAAAAGCCTTCGCGTTTTGGAACAAGTGAAACGTGCCATTATTTTCTTTCCCAACTTCCTATCGTTGTTCCTTTTTTTTTTCTTTTTCTTTTTTTCTTCTCCTCCTTTCCCTCCTATCGAACAGCTTCTTATTTATGACATAATTATTACATTGAAGTTATTTTATATCCTAGATATTGTATTCGAATATCTACCATTCTCGTTCGTTATTTTAATCACGTGCAATCTCACAGAATGATCCCTTCTACCCTTTCTTATAATTATTTTCACAATTGTTGCGACAAATCCGTACGTGAAAAAGGAAGAAAAAGAGAAAACAACCAGCCACCTTCCCCCCTCCGACTCTTATGCTTCGCGTTATTTAAATTTTTCAACATAGGTATAATGCAGATAATTATTTCTATCTTATCGTTAATTCTTACAGCTACTATGGTTTCCATTTTCTCCTTTTTTCCCTGCATCGTACGTACTGTTATATTTGAAGTTAAAATTGTTTTTATCCTCCTCGACGCCATTATTATTATTATTATTAATGTAGTTATATAATTATTATTATCATTATTATTTATATTTATATATTGTTATTAATATCATATTACATAGTATGTATAAACTATTTCGCGCATTTTTTCCTCCTCGCAATCACAACTAATAATTGCCATATAGCATAACGGTTCAATTATAAACTAAATAAACAATTTAATAAACGATGTAACACAAAATTGTACATGGGTATCCACCTGAGTTCGGCCACCCTCCTGATTCGAGACGAACGTTTTTCCTGCCTCGCTCACTGTGCGATTGAAAACCCGGATTTTTACAGAATTTTTCGGCCGTTCGACAATTTTTCGGGTGAAATTTGTCCATTGAAAAAAATTCGAGCGAATCGTCGAAAAAATAGATATTATCTTCCGACCGAAAAAAAATGTCACTCGACAATCGCTTGAGGCCCGAGTGAAAAATCAAGGTACCGATTTGCGGCGAAGGTAGGACGGGAAAAAAGTTTTCCTCAAAACCGTGCAGAGAGGTCAGGCGGGCATATTATATACGTATAGTTCACGGCGTGAAATTGCAGGTAATTCGAATTTATCAATAAAATTCTTGCCATGATATGCATCAGAGATACACGAAGATTCACGGGAAGGAACGCCGGTGAGTAATAAACGAGAACGAGGATGAAAAGACGATGAAAATGTCTTTTAATGATATTAACAAAAACGACGAAATTATTTCAACGGTTTTTTGAAAATCGCTGATGAATATATCAAATTCATGTATGATATCATCTGGAGGAGAACGAAGGTATCAGCGGTATCACTGTTGTTCATAAATACGTATATATATACATGTGACACAGTTTCACAATCGATGATCGATTGATTCTCATTTCTTCGCATACCTCTATGCAATACCTTTCCGGGTTGATAAGATTTATTTCAATGAGTTTTTTCAGCCTTTCGTTATCTCACTATCTCTCGATCTCCCAATCTCTCGATCTTTCGATCTCTCCTTCGGCAGCCTCCGTCGGATAATGTACGTGAAAAACTGAATGAATCGATCGATGTATCCCCCAATTAGTATCTTGGAAATTAAAGAAAAAAGGGGAATAAGAAAATGTGACGTGAATTATATAACGTACTGCAGATGAACCGCGTGATTCGAATGAATGCCATATTGATTACAATCTCGATGAAATATTATAATACAAGACCCGTGTTCGCTCGGTATAAGATCAGGTATACATTATAATCACACAGGATAATGAATATATTTTAATGTAGATCTGAAATTACGATAAATTTGAGTTATGAACAGATATATGAAATTTCTCGTAATTTTCAAAAGTCACGAAAACCGGATCGAGAAAATTTATAACCAAATGGCACATTTTAATCTGTCAAGAACTACCCTTCTCCAACTCATTGTCGGACTATATTTTCAAAAATCTCTAATTCCTTTTCCTCGACTACTTTTCTTCGGGAAAATGATGGTCGATCGATACATCTGCGTTCGAATAGGCAGCTACCAGGCATCTCCGGCTACATTGCCATAATTTTTTACAGAAACGTTCGTTAGTGATCTATGCATGTAGGTATATACGTACGTACGTACATACTCGGATCCGTTGATTATAGATATAAATGATTAATGCAATATATTATAATTGATTGAAATATTTCGCTGATTACACTATCTACCTCGCATACGGTCCTTCGAATTATTATTATTATTAACATTATCGTTATTATTATGACTTATGCCCGTACGCCTTGAATGTTCGAAACCCGAAACAGATTGATATCATTTAGGGCCAATCGTTAATCGATATTTTTACAAAAGTTACGTCAGAGATACGGATCAACGATCTCGTTGAGTCTCTAAGAGTCTATAAGGTTGATTGCAGAATTTCAGGCCAACCTGGAAAGCTGGTCATCGGACTCGATGCCCGAGTACCTCGAGGGAAAGAAACCGTTCTCTCTCGATTACCTAAGAATCACCTAACTAACTAAATGCTAGTCATACATTTTTTATCTCGATACACAATTATTATTTTTCTTCTATTTCCCTCATTCCTCATCATCGCCGGATTGTCTCTCAACGATCATGCTATACCCTTTTTTATTATCATTGTTATTATTATTAGGTACTACGCTTTACAGAAGAAGTTATTCTTCGATTTTCGAAAATCGCAAATTTTTCGCGGCTGGCCCGAGGAAGCACGGTGGAGGGACGGCGGTCGGTAGATTCTGTATAAAATTTTGCGACGGAGGTCGTTTCAGGATTTTCTAGAAAACAAAAAAACCGTTTTAACCGGTACAGGCCCGCGTAATTATTTCCAAAATTTTCCATGGATCAACACGATCGTCAAATACTCGGATGCGATGATCGCGAATGAAAAAAGGCTGTACAGTTTTTCTACTTGAAGTAACGGGGGAAGGATATTTTTTTTTATTTCCTAAACGGAGACGGAATAACTATACCCATCTAGGTAAGGGAATATATATCTTATACAGAGATTAGAAGAGAATAGAATGAGATTTGTCCTTCCGTGATGAAATATCAAAATCGTTATGGAATAATTTGAGGCCTTAGGTCTTACCTCAGCAGAGGAAACCGTCTATGAGAAAAAAAAAACTGAAAGCATGAAATTGCATAAATCTGCATCGAGAGAATTAGCGGAGCGTAAATGATCGGAAGGCTTATAAGCGAGGCTGTGTCTGAGAAACTGTTTAGTAACTCGTAATTCGTGAAACCAGTTGTTCAGTTCAACGATAATGCGTCTGGTAATGAAAGAAAGAAGAAATACAAAATTTGAATCATTGTCATCGATGAAATGGTGCATAAAGTTAACGATATCCATTGAACTTTCTCCTAATTTTGATCTTCTCTTTTGAAAATATTTTCCAGAGGGGCATTTTACTTCTCTCTACAATCGTTGTAGGCTCCATGAGCTTTGACTTTGGAGGTAAGCTTTATTTTCGAACTGTTTTTATCGCTAAATATATACGTTGTATCTCCGAAAGTTAAGAAAAATGTTTAAAACGTATTTTAACGAATGATTAAACTGTTTCTCCAACCGTCGAGCTGGGAGGAGACAAGACGAAGCGATCGGAACCTTTGACACGCCACAAAATGGTCCAATGCTTCGACGAGAATGTGAAAATCCTTGGTCCAAAGAGTTTCGAAGTTGAGAAGCACAAGCAAAACGTAAAGACCCGATTTGCGATGGAAATAAGAACAATTTCACTGCCCTTGTGCAATTCTGAACACTAATGGGGGTTAATTTCGTTCTTCAGGAAGAAACGAAAATGTCCATTATCCGTCAGAAGCGACGCGCCGGATGTACCGTGAAAACCATCGTCACCGATGACGAGCCCGAAGTTCTCCTGGGACATCGTTCTCGCCATCATCATCATCGCCATCATCATCATCATTCTGATCCGCCAAAAAATTTCAAAACTAAAACCTCCTACAGCATCAGTGAAACCGTAACCTCGCCTCCTGTCGAGCACAATTTCAGTACTCGACACTCTTCGTCGTCGAACAGCGAAACTTCTCACGAATTGGCTAATGTACACGATTCCCATCCTGCGGCCCATGAAGAAGAATTACCTTCGATACCTCATCTTCCCGCCATTCCGCACATAGGACACGAGGCGACGTACCCCAAAAGGTGAAAACTGCAGATAACTAACCGAAAAAAGTGGCTGGATAAGTTGCTCCGCGATTCCCAAAATAACTGATTCTCGTATTTCCGTTTCAAACAGTAACTCGGCGCACGACGATCCGTTCGGAGAAGAGGAACTAGGTCCTGGCGAAAAAACTATAACGTTTAAAACGAATACCCACCGTCACGAGATGGTCGATCAGACGGGATTCGTCAGAGAGAAGACCAACGGATATCCCATCCGACCAAACGACGAATGGAGAGCTAGATTCAAGGATATGCCTTATTTGATGGACGAAAATGGTCGAGTGATTTCCTCCGGTGGCATCAGATGCAGCAGTTTGACTTCTGCCAAATTCGTATTCGCTTTCTCATTGCTACAGTACGCTTGGTCGGTTTTTCTCATTTGGTAATTCGCATTTTGGAGAAAGCCGGGCAAAGCGGTGGGCCTCCGGTTAATTTTATCGCTCTTTTTCCCAAGTTCACGAAACTCGAAGAACTTCCATCTTCTACGGAGAGAAAATGAGATTTTCACCAAGTTCGAAAATTTTTTAGACAAATTTCGGGTCCCACGTTTCCCTATTTTTCGTTCTCATTTTCTTTCTGACAATCGGTTGGTAGATAAGAGACTGTAGTAACGTCACGCTGCGGCTTTATCCCCGCTCAGTTATCTCCGGCTTTTAATTTGTTTTCCAACTCTCGGCGGGTGGGCGTTTCGAGTAACGAGGATCTTTCGATAAGATATTATGTCATACATTATTAAGTTTATGTTAAGTTTGATCAATAATCACCTGTAATTTATAATATCTATTGTTCGTTTGCCGTGATACGCGATAAGATTATCAGCCATGCAAATACACTTATCAGCTACTTATCTACCTGAAATTATTATCAATCATTATCCCAAGGTCTCCGGGAGCGAGGTCTGTTCGTGAGGTATTCATGATCTTCGAGAGATCATAATCCAGATGATTCTCTCTGGAGGAAAATTGAAATGATCGAAACTCTGTATATTTGTTGAAAAATTCGAGACTGGGTCCAAATATTGGTAGCCAGTGTCGTTTAAAGATGAGAAAGTCTCACCCTAGGCGGAAAAAAATTGTATGAGAGATAAAAATCCATGAGTTATTACCCGTTACGCGATGAAAAGTGAAGAATTTGAGGACGCTTCCTCTGGAGGAGAAGATAATATTTGCAGGATATTCAAGTTGTACAATTGGGATGGTGTTCAAAAAAAATTAGATGAATGAATTCGTGACTTGAATCACCGATTGAGCTCACGGATCTCTGAAAATAACGAAAAATCCACTTCTGACAAGAAATATTCCATAACCATTGGCAAAATCGGTGAATACAGTCTCGAATCCGAAGTTCACACATCCTCGTCTTCTTCGAGGAAAGGTCTGAATCTGTCTGACCGTCCCTCAGATTTGCAAGTTCGAGTGTTAACTTCGATCTGCATAATATATTCATCTCATTCTCAGCATTCTGAGTACTTATACCCTAAGACATGAATGTCCAGCGGGCATTATTGTAACGCAAGAAGCCTTTGCAGAATCATTATTTTTCGCCACGCAGTTGATGTTACCTCCGAGATTTCTATCTATCAATCGATATTCCGTTGGTTTCAAACTGCAGTATACTTATACCAAGATTCACCGAACCGAACAGGTCATCTGCGAAGAGGAAATCCAGAATTTTGAAAGATTCCATTTTTTCGCCGGGTTCTTCGTCCGAAATTTTCGAAAATTATCACGCATACTGTACGCCATCGGAAGATCCAAAGTCTGCGGAAGCCGGGATGTCTACTAAGATCTGGCGGCAAAATTCTCTGAGAATTCCAGGTTTTCCAGACTTTTCAGGCGGTATATCCACTCTCGAGGAACATTCGGTCAAAAATTCCGATCAAAGATTCCCGGCGCAACATCTAGGCCACAGCGTCCCAACGCGTCCTTGCCGAGCGGTACAGGTGTATTCGAGGGGCTTTCGATCGACCGAAAAACATCCAAGATTCAACAGCGATCTTTGGCCGATCGGATCAAGATAGAGCAAATCAATCAATCGGATGATGTATTTTTCAGTTGTTCGGGATGTTTGTCACGTAGCGGAATATGATAATTACGAAACGCGTGATTATCTGTTCGCCGATCAGTTCATCTGTTACGATTAGAATCCGATATTTTTCGACTCTGGTTTCGTATAAATACCAGCGGCTGCAGCCACCAGAATCACTCGACTCGCAATCCACAGTCACAACAGTAACGGTGAGTTTATTTTTTCCTGCCTAATTCTGAAGATGAAAGAAATCATGGATATTAGAATAACAATTGACTTTGTCGAATTTTAGATGAAATTCGCTGCATTCGTTCTACTCGCCGTTTTGGGAGCGGCAAATGGTAAGAGTGTGTAAAAGCGCACGACAAGATTCTGGGGAACGGAGCATAAATAATTTGCATTTGCCGAGAATATCGATTCCAGTCTATGCGGATTGTTCTTTTTCCTTTCCACCTTTCTTTTTCCATTTCTCACTTCGAAGTTTCCGACCGTTTTTCTTGCCGAATTTTTCAGCCACTCTCCGTGAAGACGTCGACGAAATATTAGCTCTCATCCCTCGAGATGAAGTGAAAGCGCTCAGCCTTGAATACGCCGCCAATGACGCTGAATTCCAACGAGCAATTGCCTACGTCCAAAGCGAAGAATTCCATTCTATTGTAGCAGATGTCCACAACACCCAAGAATGGCAAGATGTGAGTTTTCCTTATTTTCGGTTTCCATTTTTCACATCGATTCCAGAGTCCATTCGTCACATATAACATGATTATAATTGGTGAAACATGGCTTCCTCCAGTTTGTCGATTACCTGAGCGTCAAAGATCTGAAAATTAACGAAGTGATCGACAAAATCAATGAACTTATCGGAATGTCACACAACGTCGCCGCTCTGCGTGCCCCCCGCGTTCTTAGCCGAGGTTTCCGCGACTACTTCAACGACGTCCAGAAGCTCGTCCCGGCCGACAAAATTCGTGAGCTGATCAAGACGAAGCTCGAAACCAGCGCCGACTTCCAGGTTAGATCGAACACCGATAATTTCAGGCAAAAATTTACCCAATGGCCAATTCTCATGGTACTGTTACAGGAACTCGTCGGGCAAGTGCAAAGCGAAGATTTCCACGTCGTAGCTCAGGCAGTTGCCTCGAACCCGGAGTTCCAGAAACTTCTGGAAACGGGACGCGACCACGGACTTGCCATTGATGCTTGGATCGCGACCATCCGCCGTGTGCTCGGTCTGGAGTAGTCGGAAGTCACCGAAGATTGGATCACTTGGAAAACATTTATACGCTCAGAAATATGATATTACATTATTTGTTGCTCCACATCATTTCCCATGATGTATGAAACTTTGAATAAAAAAAACTTGTGCGCGTGAAAGGCATCTGGCGTCGCTGATTCTTCTCGTTACCTGGCCGTACCAAATAACCAATTGAAAATCATCCGATCAGAATAATTTCGCTAAACATGACATTACAGATTGGTAAACTTTCCATTCAAAGTCTATCGCGAATCATTCCGTCTTTTTTTCTCGATCGTTGGTCGACCCTTGGTCACTTCGGTCATAATTCAAATATGAAAGAGTCAACCGAACTTTGTCGATGAATGCTCCGACGATTTTTCCACTCGCTGTCATGCGTTTTTCTACCTCGTCTCTTCTTTCCGGCGACAAGTCATCACGAGATGAATATATGTCATTGTGGCCATACGCGTTCGGCTATACGATTCGTGTGATTTTCGCTCGTCGCACCAATCACTCGGCCAAGAGTTCGTGCCACAGACACATACCGCGAGACGGTGGTGAAAGTCAGCTGATTAAAACGAAGCGGAAAATGATAGGTGCCAACTATCGTTTGTTTCCAATGTTTTCTGCACCGTAGACAAATCTTAGTTGGCACCTATCATTCCACGGGAGATTCTGCTCCGCCAACTTTCACCGTGATCTCGGGTATGTAGGTATGTGTTGAGAAGATATCACGAACGCGCAGAATTATGTATCCGGAGAAACGAAAAATTTTGACGCAGAGGGTGTACCCATAATCACTGCAAGAATGAACTATACACATGTACGAGTATTCTCGCTACAAATCCGTCGCATGAAAATATGAGACAACTTATAGTCGTGTACTTTCTTCTCCGTTCTAATAAAACACAACTTTCTCGCTGCGACTTTCCAGCTCTTTCCTTTCGTCCGTCTTTCTGTTTCACTCCAATCCACTTACCATCGAACGAAAATTCAAATTATTCGAAGATCATGCTAGTTTTTCGCGTGTTGGAAATTCCCGTGGCGGTTGATGAATAGACCGCAAATTGCAAAAAAATTATCGAGTTCAGCTCGAAGTCAGATAATCTTATTACAACTATATCGCACGTTAGCAATGTATTGATTCGAGAGTATCTTAATCAAAAATTCGTCTCCACGATCCAAATCGAGGAAACTGTTAACTGAGTGAAGTTTGCCGAGCTCAAATCGAGGCTCGAACGCAAACGGGATTCAAGCGCCGCTGCAGCAAATCCACTTATAATAACGAATGTGCAATGTGTGAGCGAAGAGAAAGTTTTTCTCGACGCGGAAACGCACTGCGATACTTACCGAGCTGCAGTTTCTGTGCAGTCGTGTCCTGGCGAGACAGTCGCTTAGATTCGGAGTGACCGCGCGGTCCAGCAGAACTAAGAAACGGTGATCTTTTCATTTGCATCCACGCCGACGAGAAGGAAGGGACCTTACAATCAGATCCACGTACATACGTACGATTCTTCGCGATCTACAGTTTGCTCTTTCACATCCTGCTCCGGGTAGCGTGCTACGGATCCGAAAATTTGGTGCGCTTTGTCACGACGTTAAGATTGAAAGCTCTCGAAAATCAGGGAGACAGAAAACGAGTTGAATATATTTTCGCTCACATCCGCACGGTCCTTTATCCAGGGATCGTACCGACGTTCCCATTGCGATTATCAAATTTTCCCGCCATAGATATAATACGATGTGGCTGGTTTTCGTTTGCCTCGTGATAATCCTGGCAACCTTTTACGGTACGAAATTTTATGGCCGTGAAATAGCCGGAAACTTTCCACCCGGTAAGCGTGAAAGTGTGATTTCCGTACATGTGACCGCGACGAATCATTGCCGAATTTGTCTGCTTCTTATCTCCCCCTCACAGGACCGAAGGGCGTCCCTTTCCTCGGCAATATCCTCGACCTCAAACGTTTGGTGGATGAGACAAAATTTCACTTTCGAGCATGGACAAGATTGGCGGAAGTTTACGGGCCAGTAGTACGCGTGAAATTAGGCTTAGCGAATCCGATGATCATAGTTTCCGGCAAGGAAGCGGTGACCGAAATGTTGAATAGAGAAGAATTCGACGGAAGACCGGACGGCTTCTTATTCCGACACAGAACGCTCGGCTTCCGTAGAGGCGTCATATTCACCGACGGCTCAACTTGGAAAGAGCAGAGAAGGTCTGCCCAACCTACAGCTGTACCTCTGACTGAGGGAGATATTTTTTTCTACGATACGATTAACCAAATTATCGTTTTCTGTGGCAAACATTAAAAGAAAATTTATTTTCCGAACAGATTTTCGCTGAAGAACCTCAAACAATTTGGGTTCGGAGGTAGAACCATGGAAGACACGATCCTGGAAGAGGCTGTGACGTTGGTGAGAATAATTAAAAAGGAATCTGTGGAAGGACCGATTAAAAATATCAATAGAATAACTACAGTAGCCGTGCTGAATAGTCTCTGGTGTTTCACGGCCGGCACGAGGTAAATTTAGTACAGCCAACGATCGTAAAAAAAGAGAAAAAGTAGAAACGGATCTACGGAGAGCGATAAATTACTCATATTGCAGGTACGACCAGGAAGCGGAAGACGCGGGGCTTGCGGAAATCTTGCAAATAATAAACGATATTATGAAGGATTCTGACGTGTCCGGTGGACTGTTGAGCCATCTGCCTTTCCTGAGGCACGTGATTCCCGGACGTTCCGGTTACACGACAAGAAATCATCGGCAGACGAGAACCTGGAGCTTTTTCAGTGTAAGACCGAGGCTTCGATGAGAAATTATTTTTCAAATGAGAGTGAGAGCTCGAATTGTTTCTATAATCAGCAGAACCTCGTCACCGGGCACAAAGTTTCGAGGAATGTCCAGAATGGCCACAGAGACTTGATCGACGCATATCTGTCGGAAATCGACGTCCGAAGCTGCGATTCCTCTTCGACATTCAACGGTAAAAAAAATCAAAGGAGCGCTTTCGATGCCAACAATTTAAACACAAGTCTCGATTATAAATTTCCAGAAGTCCAACTGATCGCCCTTATAAAGGACCTCTTCACGGCTGGAGTAGAGACGACGAACAACAGCATAGGATTCGCGATTCTATATCTGATCGCACACAGAGAGGTGCAGAGTAAGATACACGAGGAAATCGACAGAGTATTGGACAGAGACGCGTTACCTCGCGTGGAAATGCGAACGAGGTAAAGATTATCGAAAAGTACGAAATATCGTCTTCAAGGACAGCCGATTGCCGATTGCAGATGAGCAGCCCATTTTGTCGAATTTTCAGTCTACCCTACCTCAATGCAACCATTATGGAAGTATCCAGACTGTCGCACGTTGGTCCGACGACAGTCCCTCACCGCGCGATAACGGACACAAAATTGATGGGCTACGATATAAAAAAGGATTACATCATGCTAGCCAATCTTCACAGCGTCCATATGGACAGGGAGCACTGGGGCGACCCGGAAATTTTTAGACCCGAAAGATTCTTGGATGTAAATGGAAACTTTGTTAACGATCCTTGGATGATGCCGTTCGGAGCTGGTACGCGATTTTCATTCTCACGCGATCGATTGCGAAAGAAATCTTGACATCTGTATATGTTTTATTATATTTTCGATACCTTTTTACGTCGAATTCCTCGTTTTACAGGTCGCAGAAAGTGCCTTGGCGAAAATTTGGCAAGAAATAGTCAATTCCTGATCATATGCTGCCTCCTACAAAAATTCCGTTTCGAATTGCCTCCCGGCGAAGCGATGCCCTCTCTCGACGGGGTCAACGGATTCACTATCTCGCCGCCGAATTTCAACGCCGTTGCCGTGCCCCGTTAGAATAAGCAAATTCATACTACAAGTGGTCTTTGGAAAGAAGTCGAGTGGCTTTTTCCCGCGCCCATACAGTTCCTCAAATAATCGAGAGACATGTTTTTCAATCGCGTTTCACGTATCCGCTATGCCTGCACTTCGAGCCGCGAGTCTCGTAATTCATTGACGTAAAGTACCTGCAGATAATGTCAAGGATAATTATTAGCGAATTGGGATTTTCGAGCTTCCCGGTTACTGACAAGAGCTGTTCAAATATTGATTATCTTCTGAATACATATAGTACCGATCGTACGGTGCTCGAGTCTTTTTCTACGAAAATACCAAACTTTCTGTCATGCCAGATATCCGCTGATTGCTATTCGTTTCCAACTTCCATATCGTAGAGCGTCGTTGATCGAGCGTTTGTTGTAATGAAATTGGCAAATGAAATGATCAAGTTGCATCACGCGCGCACTGCTCCGGCAGAAAATTGGAATGCGTGTGGAGGTACGTGAGTAAAGAAACTATCAAGTACATAATTTATATTTCTTGAATTTTTTCACGAAGGTTGCACCGCGATATCCTCTCCGAGTCACACAACAGTGATTGACAGTTATGTAAATTCGCGCATTCGATTCATCTGATGTCATCGCGAGGCCAGAAACAATCGTCATCGAAAACGTAGGAGCAGAGCAAAAAAAAAAGAAAAAGAAACAAAAAAACTCGATGTATTCCTTCTGATTTAGTGACGGAAACGTTTGCGAAAGAAGAGAATAATTGCAACTCCGAATCGCATAAAATTAGACTACAGCCGTATAATTTTTTCACGCAAGTTCCGGGCAAAAAATTCCCGAGCCCGACGTATCGGCTCGTGTAAAAAAATCAATTTTTCTCACTTCAATCAAACTTTACGCGATCAATCGTACACACCTTTGAGGACTTATTGAAATAGATTATAGACTTGAAACGTATTATACATATGTAAAATATACGGCATATATACCTATGTACATAAAAATAATATCTTATGGATACTATGGGAGTGAGAAGATCGAGGGAAAGAGAAGGCTGGTTTTATCTCCGTCTAAAATTCACCCAAAGTCCACCCTGGGCCCTCAAAGTGAGTCTGAATTTTGGGGTAATTTCTTCCTTGCCTGGTATCGGGCTGAGATGAAATTTCCTCAGAACCGCGCTGATCAACGCCTTCATTTCAAGCATCGCAAATTTGTAGCCTAGGATAGGAGAAAATAAAAAATAAAACGAGAAAAATGATCGTGCGAGTTGAGCCTCGATTCCTCCAGCCTGTACCGGTATTCGAAAAGAAGGAACATAAAAATCAGTGCTCACTTACCGATGCAATTTCTTGGTCCTGCGCTGAATGGAAAATAAGCATACGGATGTCTCTTCTCTGAGGTTTCCGGGTCGAATCTGGTCGGATCAAATGTGTGAGGATCAGGGAAGTGGTGCGGTAATCTGTGCGTGGCATAGGGAGCCACAAAAACGTCGCACCCTGCAGGAATCACGTATTTCCCTGGAAGAAGATTGACAGAATAAAACCGGCGTGAGCGCACGTGATACCGAAGGTTGCGATATATTTTTGAAAGATTTTCCACCAACCGACTTTCGTATCTTCCCCTAATTTTCTAGCGAATGTAGGAACGCTCGGATAGAGTCTCAGGGATTCCTTGATGCACATTTCGAGGCACCTCATATCCCTGAGATCCTTAACCGTCGGCGATCTCGTATCATTATCGAAAATATCTTCCAATTCCTGAAAGCATCTTTGCTGCCAATCACGATGAGTAGCCAGGAGAAACATTGTTATTGCGACCGCCGAACCGACCGAATCCTGGCCAGCGAGCATGAACGTACAGCACTCATTCACGATGTCATTTTCATTGAAACTCGGATTTTTCTCACTGATCTCGACCATGAATTCCAGCATGGACGGCTTCTGCCTGGAGCCCCCTTCTTCTACCTCCGTGATCAGATTCCCCTTGCCTTTTCTCAATGCAGCACGTTTTTGCGCTATCATTCTTCTGCATGTTGCGAATAGCTCGGCTCTGTGGGCGTTCTCTCTCCGACCCCACGCCGTCATTTCGTAGATCCAATTGACAAGGAGCCAAGGATGAACGATGCGGTACGTGGCGACGACTTGCCCTCTGGTGAAATACCGAAAGTTTCTCATAGTCAAGCATTTTTCGAGAGGATTTCCAATTATTATTGATCACCGGTGATATGATATTTGCGTATTTGCACGAGGTGTTACAAAATTGCACAAGAATTGTTTATAAATTAGAACGCACGTAATTCACGCTGTTACAACGACGGAGAGAAAGTTTTGAATCGTTGGTATAGAATTTTACAGACGCGTCGAGAATAAACCTGTGGAAAGCAGGCGACATTCCTAATTGCTATTGTATCACCGAACGTGAGCTTTGGGTCATCGAGACCCGGTACGACTGTTGACGAAGAAGAGTTTACCGAGTTACGAAACGAGGTCGTTCGAATGTCGAATGGAACCAGGGTACTTTTACTATCCGCCGGAAAGCACACGAGATCATTTATACGAAAAGAAAAGAAGAGAACAAGAGAACAACGAGAATAAATGAAAGACAAGAGCTCGAAAAACGCTACGTGGTAAGACAACCGCGAATCACTTACTTCCTGAACGGAGATTCCTCTTCCTCGATTTGTCTTTGCTTCTTGGACGCCAGGGTCACGCCCAGAATAGTTTCTAGGAACGATGAATTATGAAATTTGGTATTCGGTAGCTCAAACACTCGAAAAGTCACTTAACTGATCAAATATTATGCCAACTCACCGTACAGTATGTCGATGACGGAATCGTTGACAAATTTCGTAAGATTAATGTCATTTTCATCAGCATTGAGGAGTTTCTGAACCAAGTGATCGGCGCATTCGGAAAATGAATCGGTAAATCGGTGAAGTATGTTCAAATGAAAAGCTGGCTGGAGTATTTTCCGATGTATTTTCCACCGGTCTCCTTCGCTGGTTATCAGACCGTCGCCAATGAAATTATGAAGCATTCTGTAGAACCGGGTCTTTTCCAGATGCTTGCTGCTGCTCAATACCACCTGGATATCCGCGGGCTCGAATAAAACCACTGCAGGAAATACCGTCAACCAAATCCTGAATATCGGTCCGTAGTTGTCGTACGCGGTGTGTGACATCTGATGCAAAACTTTCGAGAATAAAAAGGAATTGACGGAACAGTAAAGGGAATTGGCATGACCTATAAATTCGGGAATATCGAGGGCTGGGGGAGAATTCACTCACGAGTTTTGTCCGTTGCCAAGTACCCGTTTCCCATTAACGGGATTGTCGTCGGTCCCCCTAAGGTCAGAATGAACCGAATGATCCTGAAGTAATTCCTGAGGGCGTAAAGCGCGTAGAAAATTCCCAGAATGGTCAGACATGCCCATACGTTGTTCTCCCCATATTCCCACTGAAAGAACGGAGCGAAAGCCCGTTAGAGAGGATACTCGTGTATTTTTCAATGAGTTTCAAGAGCGTAAAATCCGTAGACTTTGAAGAATTTTCATAATTATCTGAACAGGAAGTGAGAACCAAATGGCAGAAGTTCGATGGCACTGAAATCTATTTTTGTCGGAACAACAGCCTTCGGAATCGGCGGTTTGTTATTTGTTTGTATAAATAATCGGAGATTAAGAATCCGATCGGTAATTCGCATGGTGAATGGCGATGATTCTACTCGCGAGTTTAATCGGTATATCGAGACGGGCAAGTTAAACATATGTTGGGTGTTATTGTTTGCCATGACATCTGTTGTGGCGGTCACTTGAATATTGTGAGCGCAGCATATCTGAACGGGAAAATTCAATCTCGGAAAGAAAAATCGTGACGGGAATCGTTAAATGAATATCACGCCGGCAGGGGCATTCCTACGGGAGTCCGATAGGTATATATATCTATATGCCACGAAATTCCGAAGGTTTTAAACGCAGTTCAACAAAAACTACGTCGTTTCCCGCGACCTCCGCTCGTTTTAATCATTTTCCAACAATATGATCACCGATTCACAGAAAGAGGAAAAAAGATCTGTTCTCTCTCCGCCCCCCCCCCCCCCCCCCCATTTGCAAACTAACGAACGATCATCGTGGATAACGACTCATTTTCTCAGCTGTTCGGTTTACTCCAATTACAATAAAAGTAGAATTACACTCACAATGCACAGCATTTTTCTTCTAGTAAAGAAAAAAATGCTTCACTGGTATTGTACAATTATTATACAACAGTCAACGATTTTTGGTTTTTCGTCGATTCCGATGTTCGTTACAACGTACGTATCCGCTACTCTTATTCCTTTTCCTTTTTTCTTTTTTCTTCTTTCTTTTTTTTTTTCTTTTTTCGAATTATCAAGATTCCGGAAAGGAGAAAAAAGTGAAAGATAACTGAGATTTCACCGAATAATCAAGAAAATAATTCGCGCATCGTCGATGTCACATGAATGGCAGATAAACAACATCTGAACTTTCTATGATGCGGCAAACTTTTATAGGGTACCCCACCATCAACTACTCTAACACTTGTATACGTACAAAATACTCCCCGAAGTAGCTGGTGATATCTGAGCTTGGATGGACCATTTTCACTGATCGAAAAGATACACGTTTGCTTTATTTTATTATTCCCAAATCTGTGCCTGCGGTTCGCAGATAAGAATTTCAATACGCGTGAAAAGCTGAGAATCGTTTCAGAACTATACCCATGATATTTACAGCCGACTCGTAAAGTTTCCAATTCTTTCACACAATTCATTCGCGCACCGATAAAACTATCATTGACATTTGCAATTTTACGAATGCCGCGGAGGTGTACGCGACATCGCATCGCATCGCGACCCGCGTCGAAAAATCATGCACCGGAACGAAAAACAAAAAGTAAGGAAAACCACTATCAATCTATTTTTCACTTTACCTCAAGCGACATGGTACGAAAACCATAACTTATTCCCATGCAACGTGACATCTGAACATCGACTGAGCCTTTTCTCAACGACATTTATTTATCCCTTACGTGTGTATCATAGATTGCCATGTACGTGCACGGAGGAATTTTTAAGCGTTATACAATTACTAGCCCAATACATCCAGTTGCTTGCTCATCTTCATGCACTTCACGCGTCCGAGTCACAAAGCACGATCGATTCCCCTACGTACAAGTCGGGCCTGTGTGACTCCGAGTGTTTCATTTTCGCACGAGTACGCGCGCACAGTTATATATCGTAACATCGATAGTGTATAGGTATATTGACAAGTTTTTCCCGCTCCAAATGATCTCAGGTGAATTTTTGTTCGCCTCTTTTTTCCCCCGGCGAAAAGGTACAAATATTCTATATAGGTGGACTTCGTTTCAACCCTGAACTCTGACGAAGTTCCGAAGGTCCCACAAATTCTTGCATATCGGGCCAACGACCGACTATAATTATGAAAATTTGTTCACCCGAACTCGAACTGGTGTAGGTATTTCGTTTATTCGTCGCGTTTCCCGCGTCTACGTCATATAATTCATTTCTTCGCCGATGCGTGCGGCTAAGAGAGTCGAAAATTTGTCGCTACAGTTGAAACATGTATAACGACGATAACCGGTTGCCTTAATTAACCGATCAACATAGTGGAATATGCGCTGTGTGCCGTGGTAATAATTCTCGAATATCAGCGGGAAGATTGCGACCGCGCCATCGTGTTTGTGGATTCAGAATTGCGGTCGTTAGAGGAGAGGATAACACAATCGCTATTTCATGGGAGGTACGATTGACTTTCGGCTGCAGCATCGAACGCCAAAAATAAATTCTACCTCGACAAATTCGATACGAATTAACCGCGTTCCGTGGTATCTACCTATAACGAGCGGTTTATGCGTGCCGCGATGATACGTCATCGCGAATAAAAGATAATGAAAAATTACTCCTTTTCCCCTGACGTGAGAGGTATTGATATGCAGGCGGAACGAAGCATGAGAAGAAGAAGAAAAGAAACACCGTCGACGGAGAAGACTTGCTTGCTTCTTCGTAAAAATATCCTCTCGCTAACGCATATATCAGTCCGATAGATTAAACTCCTGCAGGGATCGACTCGATGTATGTACAACTGCGTATACAATCTGCGGGAGGAAACGCGTGCGAAATTTTGAATAATTATCAGCTCTGCACTCCGCATAATTAACGCGTTATAGCGATTTAATTCTTGATTATTTTTTGTTCGTAGATTTTCTGTATTACATTGTACTGCACGATCGATTGCCGATCGGAAGTATAAACTAGCGTCGAGAATGACCGAATTAATAATTACCATAAAACATTATACAGAATAAATAAAACCACATGAATCTCTGGAAGCAACGGTCGTACGTTTGTACTGAGTACTCAATATAATCCTATACCTTCTTCATCGGCCTCATCCGCGCAACTACATCGTTGAATATTGAGCCATCGTATTAAAAAAAATATGAAGAATTCGACGATTTCGTAAGATAAGAATATGGCAATATGAGGGAATCCCGTATCCCATCGTAGCCGCACATGCGGCGATATCATATCGGACATTCTTTGTATCTGCAAAGAAAAAGTGTCATACTTTGGCAGGAATGGAACCATGATTCAAGATTCAGAAAAACTTCTTTGCGCAAAGAAGAATTCGCATACACACGCGCGCACGCACTTCGGAATCTATCCCCGAAGAGATGATCTTGTTAAACAAGGAAAGTCAGAACAAGGAAATTCGATTGCGATATTCGCACTCGTCGCAAAATTTCTTAGGAACTTGAAACTAGGCGGGGTTGTAGATAATTCAGAATTTCTGATTCTAAGAATCAAAATCATTTGTGTATGCAAAGTGCGAAGTTCGATTCCGCGTCGGCGAAGTTTGTATTTTTATCGCTCGCGTTTTTATCAATGAGTCACGAGAGAGAGAGAGAGAGAGAGAGAGAGAGCTGTGAGAATCGATATATATAAAAAAGAAATCGTCCCGATCGACGACGAACGACGACGAACGGTAATGAAAGCTCTGTCGACAAGTGATTATTGGTAGATAAAGCGCCGCGGGAGTTTTGAAATCATCGGCAGGCCGGATAACATTGGATCGTAGAGAACGTCGCGAGCCTTCGCCACGGCCGCGACAGACTCGCGCGCGTGCGAAGTAGCAAGCAGCAAGCAGCTCGCGACATACAAGCCTCTCTATTTGTGGGAATGGAGAGAAATAATAATAATAACAACAATCACAAACTGCCCGAGAGAGCGAAGTCAGTCGGGTTTGTGACCGTTCGCGATTTACACGTGTATGAACGAAGCTCGCGCGCGTTTTATTCCCGGCTCTTCGCGCATCGGGAGCGACGTCGAGAAAAAGGAATACCTACAATAAAATACAGATCGACCCCTGAAAATCTACTCGTCTCCCTCCGCTGTTACTCCTCCCGGTGCCGTTGCTACGGACAGAAGATAAATCAAGACGAACAGTTAGGTAGTTACCTGAAGCGGGAGATATTCATCCAAGTTGTAAAAAGTACGGATAAAAAACTGAGGCGCGAAGTGGAAGAAGAAATATAGAAGATCAGAAATCGCGGAGACTCGATTCGCACGCCTTTTGCAAAGCCTCTTTCTCCCTCTCGATACCTGCAGTCTATGTTTTTCACTGTCTTGAACATGCCATTCGAAATGGCCTAATCAAAATCCCAGCCGAATTCCGTGACATGTTTGGGTATTGATCCGGGCAAAGTATAAGGCTCAGGTAGGAGGTGGGATTTCCTATTTACAATCTCACGATAATAGAGTAAGACGCGAGGACGGGGTTCGGTGATTATCGCATAATCATCGGTCAAATTGCTTCTGAAAAACTGTTCTACGATCGTATTTTACTCGCGAATAGGTATAGTACTGCATAAAAAATTCGTCCGAAACGCGAACGTGTCAACAAACTGAAGTGACATACAGCGTGCATACCTTCAATTTATACGATTTCAAAACAACATTCGTACGCAAACCTAATCAATAACACCGTTACAATATGGAGTTCAATTTCAACATAAACAAATTTTTACCCAAAAAGATAAATAAAATATCGCAATCTCTGATCGTTGATGAGTTTCGAGGCGATCGGCGAGAATTCTCGTAAGTATATTTATAACGATACTTATATGTATGTAATAATTCAACGAAGTTTCAGCGCCGAGGAATTCCAACCGCGTTTCGTAATTTTCACAATCCCCGCAATATTCCGATCGATTAAAAATGTTATCGTAATAATTTTCACACGCGTTTACTCGAGAGTCTGGAATCTCCGCTATGCGGCATAACCTTGTAGAATAATACCTCCTCGTCACGTACTCTGTATACGTAGCCGACTATTGTGAATCAAGGTGATTCAAACGAACCGTTCACAGAAGGTTAGGTCGATATATTATGCCGGGAGTATGCAATTGCTCACCGAGGTAAACACGTGCGAGCTAGATGTATTGAATTTCCTTTTATTTGCCTTTCCCATGCCTCACAGTTAGCCTGGAACTGAAACAACGCCCGATGCAGACTTTCGCTGACGTGGTACAATTTCTTATTGCTAATATTATCTTCTACCGCGATCATCGGCATACGATACGATATCATCGAATTCATACCCGTTTGATAATTTATCAAACAGAAAAGAGAACGCAGAAAACAAAAGTATCCATCCGTGAGGTAATACTTCCGCAAATTGGATCCCTCTGAGATTCTCAGTTCTCGTTCTTCTTCTTTCCATCACCTCTCTCGGTATGAGTATATTGCACGATTGCGTAATATAGATAATAATCTTCGGCGTCTCGAGGCGTCATTCGTCTGGTATGAGATAATACGTCGTTGCTGCTTCCCGATTACCGTTATTATTTAAATACAGTATAATTATTCACAGATGAAAATCCGGCAGAGATTATCACGTCTGTAGCCCAATCGCATAATGCTGATGCTATACCTATAAAACATGAAAAAAAAGAGAAAGAATTGCGGTCGAACACATCGTGGGCATGAGATTACAGCATCGCGATGATCGGTAGAACATTGCGCGTAGGGGTCAGCTTCGCGGCGCGTATGTCTGACCACCAAGGCTCTTTCTACTCAATTCGTACCGCTCAACGTTTATTACGTTGTGATACCCAGACTAGCTAACGCCGCTAGATTCTAGTCTTCTGAAATTATGTGGGCGACAGAAGATCGCTTTCGTCGCGTAGGCGATATACGAATTCAAAATCAGCAACTACGAGGCGATGAACGAAACTGCACGTTCGTGAAACTCGTGACGAGTAAATGAGCCGGTGATGTGACGGAATTACTATAATCGGGGACAGAGTGATACTATTTCAACAAGTTCAGTTATACTATTTCCGAGCCTTCAACTGTTGAGTATAACTCTAGACGAGTTTATACGCTCAGAGTTCATTGCTTTTCTGCCTTCTGAGACTAAAAAACGTCAAATTTTGATCGTAGCTCGTCAAAATTCGGAACAGTGAGTTTTATACAGATCAGTAAAATTGCTCGTGATTATACTACAGCGAAATGATTAGCATGAATCTTTGTTAGAGTCAATTGATTCGGATAAAATGCCCAAATGCTGTTTCCCGAAGATTTTGAATGAAAATAAGAAGATCAAGAAATCATTTATATCCCGAACAAGCATTCTTTCCGTTTGTCTTAAACAAGTGATTCTGGATTAATGAAAATGCTGAATGGTCAAATTGTGCATGGCTGCAGCTCTAGATTCCGTTGAAGCTAAATTTTAAAGTAGAGTATGATTTTCTTAATTTCAACGTTCAGTCTATACTTCACTTTCGTAACTCAACGCCGTTCCCAAAACTTGGCAAGAATATCTCTTGCCTTTGCTTTCCGGAGTGCTTTATGCCCTATGGCCACCTACTGCCGCGGCGCGGCCTAGTTATCTTTGCCAACTAGCATTAACCGCCGCCTGATTTCAAGGACGTGGAGAATATGAATGAGCGGCAGTACATCGCGACAGGGAATACCGCGAGACAGGGATCCGCGGAACCGTAACTACGTACATACGTTTCTATAACGTTTTTAGCTAACTTCATTTCACCCTGACGAAGGACGCAACACGCTTTACCACAATCGGTAGGATTATTCTTGCGAAGAAATGTGAAACGGTTCGACGAACCTCGCGAACTTGCTCAAATTCTTCGGAGCTCTCTCTCCAATTACGAAGGTTTCACGAAAGCTCTATAAATTTTGTAAAGTCCTAGTAAAATTGACTCGCGAAAATTTTGAAATAATTTTCAACATTTTCCAAAACGCTTTCAAAATTCTCTTATCTCTCCGCTACATAATTATTACAATATATCTCCGTCATCCCTCGAGATTCGTGCGACATTGTAGCGTAAGCAAACTTCGTAATCGCGAGGCTTGAGCTTGAAACTTCCTCGCGTGTCGCGAACGATCAGGAACCGCCTGCAGTTGATCTCAATTGTATCTAATCTACATACACATGTATACCTATACCTGTAAATATATTATGCCCCTATTCCATTCGATATTTCGCGTTTAAAGTGACGACGAGTTGTCGCGAGCTTATCTTTTCTCACGTTTCGTGACCGATACATATCTCGAATAGGTAGGCACATTATCACCACGCGAATCGCGCCTCGTATATACACCTTTACATTGAATGATAATATTCTGACAGTTATGTTACATGTGTAATACATACATACGTATATACGTACACAGATTCATCTCACGTCCAAAATAACGTGATATCCGTTTCTCTTTCGTTTGTTTCAGCGAATGCCAGAGACAATTGACCAGAATTTTGGACGAAATGGGCGAAGCTTCGGCAAAAGCTCAGGGTCTCAATAAACCAATTACAAGCGCCCACAAGCTCAGGGATACGGACCACCTCGTATATCTTCTTGTCGACAGCGAAGCTAATCAGTAACGAAATTGATTCTTGTTCGATTGTCAAGTTAACTTCAATATTCATTTGTCTCTTACATTAGTGATCCTTCTTCTGTTCCCCTATATGCATTTTTTCATTGGCTCAAGTAATCGTTTTTTTAGTCAATGGGAAAGTTTGAGAATGATATGAAAGCTCCTGAAAAAACAAAGCCTGACAAAGGCAGTTTGCTACATTTCTCATTTAATTCTCATTTTTAACTTTTTCGCGATTCTCTGCCGTCGCGAGTGAATTTCTTTCCGTGGAAAAGGCAATTCTAGAATGAAAAAAAAAAACAAAAAGATCGCGAGTTGGGGTTTTTTTTTTCTCGGATCGATGTCGGGTGTCGCGCAGACCTGGGGGTGGCACAAGGGCTGCCCGGAGGGTTTAAAACGCGTCTGTAGACTGCGGCACTCCGAGCCGAGATTAACGGGTTGAAAATACTATATCCTGTTCAAATATCTCGTTGAGATTTTAACGCGTTGAAAAATTGATTGGGAAAAGAAATTAATCAAATTTTATCAAATCATATATGACTTTTCACCTGATCGGCGAACATCGAAATTAAACCCGGTTATATTTTCACTTCCTCAGTGGCAAAGGCTCCGTAGTTGGTCTGCTGAAGACTGGCTCGAAAAATCTCTTCACGTTTGACGAAAAGGGCTGCCATTATCAACTTCAGCCACGATGCGTACTCGATTTTTACGTTCATGAATCTCGGCAGCGCACTGGATGCGGCAATCTCTTGTATCAACACATGCTCGCGGTGAGTAGCCGATGTGTCCGAATTAGCTGCAGAATATGTGATAATTGTTTCCCTAGCGGATTGACCGAATGAAGAAACATAGGTACTTCTTTTTTTTCCTGTTTTTTTAAATATCATTCATTTTTTTCCCCAAAACTTTCACAATTTTGGTAACGAACCGCATATCTTTCGCAAAATTACCCGTATAAGGATATTTGGGAACTACGAAGTCGACGGCGGGTTATATTTCCCGAGGTAAGAAATCGACCGCGATAATATCGGCACTCGATCATGGCACAGGGGAAAAAACATGAACCACAGATTGCCGGGCGCAGGATAGAATTAAACCGCGCCTCGATATACGTAGATCAAATAATAATTATTCGGAAGCATGATACGTGAGTGTGAGGGGTGGAACTTTCGTCGTTATGAGAACAATCACGGGGGAGTATGTTACGGGGGAAGGATTTTCTAGTCCCTGCTATAATGGAATGTAGAAAGAACCTCGATGCTGGGCATGGAATTGCGGTTCGAGCTGCTCTACCAATAAACTAACTTTGTCGTATTTCAACGTTAGATCATTTTTATTACAGTATAATACATCGTATCATTGTGTATTTTTTCAGAGTTTCAGAGTTTCGAGTAGCGTGCGACGTATTCCTATGCGCGCAGTACTCCAACGCTCCGCGGGATACTACATAAGATATCGCATAATTTTTGCACTTTCTCACGCGACCGCAGCTCGAAATAGGTACATTGAGTAACTTAGTTGCGGCAATATAAGAACGACGATTTTATGCCCCGCGAATACAAACTTTCTTCATTTTTCTATATTACTCACGCGATCGGAGAAAAGATTTTCATCGTATTGAGGCAACGGAGGCGCGGCGTCCGCGGCACTATAGAATGGTATGCAAGTTTCTTTCGCGCGTAACATTCGACCGCAATCAAGTAGTAGAATGCAGTTTCCTTCGCTCGATTTTCTCCTCTTCTTGTTTTTATATCCACGTCGTTCCGAAGCGTATCGTAGAACAACAGAATCCGAGAAAGGTATAACGAATGGTGTTTCATTTCCCTGCATCTAATCTCTTTCCTCAATTTGTTTCAGGAGGAAAAAATCACCCCCGTCAAACTCGCGATCGACAGACCTTCGGAGAAATTTTTAGCATTCCTTCGCAAGCACTACGGACTTTCAAGAATCATTCCGCAAAATAATAAATTTGTAGTTTTCGACGGCTTCTTCGACGACGGTGAGTCAAATTCACACCATTCTCTATACCTCGAAATTTTATAGTCGCTAAAAGTCGCAAAAAGGCGACTTTTTTTGCACTCCAGATAGCTCTCGCAGCCACGAATCACAACTTCCGTTTATGAATCCGAAAAATACATAGCGTCAGAAAATCCTCGAAAGAAACGTGCGTAGAAGATATAACGATAATTAATGCAGAAGAAAAATCGCTCTCACAAATCTCCGCGACGATTAATTTCGAGTACTTTCTCTACCTACGGGGCAAAGTCCTGTACCTATATACGTACATATCTATAACTATGTACATCTTCTTTCGTTGAAATACCTACCTCATTAAATATTATTCACCGAGTAATTGCTCGTTTTCGCGCATGCTAGCCGCGAGTTTCTGGGCAAATAGAATTCTGGAGTAGGTATGAATGCACGTATGTACGTAGATGCAACTACCTGCACTCCAACTACGTATAATTGGTACAGCTAGCTGACCTGGCTTTTCCAAGATTGCAGAGGATACTTTTCTCTTTCTGAAATATATTATTTCCCCTACCGCGGTACAACAAAACGTTTCGACGATCCGAGTTCTCCATTTTTTTGTTCTGTTTCATTTCTGTTTAAAACTTTTTGTGACTGTCAGCCGCAGCGTTACGTTTCAATTATGATGTCAATCATAGTTCGATTCGCGTCGAAAGAACACGAGTTTCTCAATTGCAGGCTAGTTTCCACGTTATCTTGTGAGCCCCTGCAACGGACACTTCTATACGACGAACATGAGTGAAGAAATAGCGGTCGATGCCGCGTGCACACCGGCAGTTCGCGTGTGGAGTAATCAGTGTGTCATTTTCGGGACGACGTCGTAATCACAGAATATTTTTCACGACCGTATGAAAATAACTTTCCTTCATATTGCAGAAATTCAGGATTCGAGAACAGGCAGATACGGTTCATCCCCGAAAACATTCGACAGCCCCTCCCCAAATAACAAGAACACCAATAGTTCCAGGTGAATTATACAATGAGCAATTGTAGACGTATCTATACTCCGGCATGAATCCCTTGACTCATTTTTATGAAATATAAAACCCAACTAAAAAAGGAATATACGTATATATACACACCGAATTCTAATGAATATCCGCGTTTCAGTTCCTATGGTACGCCAGGCTACGGCGGTGGCTCAGTTTCCAAAAATTCTTATGGCCGATATGCCGCCGCTCGACCAGCGTGTTCCATGGGGGACGTGAGTAGCTCCCTCAATATTATTCGTTTCTTGATTATTTTCCGTCTGCATGATCGCCTCTACGCGGATATAATTTATCATACCTGTGACTTCGCCCTTTCCAGATTATACACAACACGGCTGTCCTCGGACAACCGGCGGAACGTACTGGGTGAGTAACTCCGAAATCATGTCTGTGAGTTATCCGTGCATTTTCGTGCCACGTGAAATGTAGATCAGAGAATCGAGGCTCCGCGAGGCGAGTCACCGGTGTCATTCGTCGGCACTTTCGCCTCAGTCCCGTTCGAATCCTGTACCTACCTAATTTTTAATGGAAGACATACAACAATTTTCGACGGTAGCTCGTTTCCTATTATTCTAAGATAGAATCGTATACGAATTATAATCATCGATTGATAATTTGCAATAATAATAATGCGATAATTGATTGACCAAATACCGTTCAGAATGTTCGATGCGCGCGTTCTTTCATTCGTGTTATATTATTTTTCGTAAAATATACGGAAAGGAAGAACTCCTCTGCGTCACTCGAGGACAGAATGAGAGGAAGATCCGAACATCGTATAATTCATTGTTCGATTTCTTTTTCTCAATTGCCAAAATCTGTAAATGTAACCACGGCTCAAAGATTGTGAATAAAAAGAGGAGGATAAAAGTCTGACGAGTGTTAGCGTTCTTATGCAAAAGTAACCGTTATAGATTGTCAACGCGATTTATGCAGATTATAATCATGTATACAGAGAAGAGTGATCGACGGTATATTATAATGCATGATTTTATTTATATAAACGTACAGCATGCATCTAGATATGAATTTTTATTTATTATTTGATTAGATATTATTATAATTTTCATCATTATTTGTACAGTGATATTAATCACGCATTATAGAATAGAAGAGTACGATGAACGAATTTCTACTCGTGATATGAGTACCGTGAAAATATATTATAAGCATACGTCATTGTCCAATTATACTGTGAGCTCGAAATTAATATAACAATTAGATATTTCCATTTTATTTCATTTTTACTTCACCCCCGCACAGATACTAGAAATATTCGAACGAAACTTCGATCGGATGTGAAGAAAGAAAAGATTCAAACCTCCGAAACAATTATCAAATAATAATAATAATAATGATTGAAAATTGAAAACTTTCCCTGCCTGAACCGCGGCAACAAGGAGTCATCGCATGCTTGTTGTATTTTGTGGATCCGGCACGCTGGAACATCGATCTATATGTAATTTCATTCAAAAATAGCTAAGAACGTATATGCGCTCAGTAAGTTATACTGTATTATTTATCCTTCCGGTATCTAATCACGCATTTCAATGTCTCTCTTTTCTTATTTCCGATTTCTATTTGGTTTCCCCATTTTTTTCTGTTTTTTTTTTGCGCGCGCTCACGAATCTGGGACCTCCAATCAATCACTTTATATTGAATCTTGAGTCGAGTTTGAAAACGGATTGAAAAATACATGGCTTCAACGGATATTCGTTCCAGGAGCAACAGTTCTCCCCCGTTTTCGGCTCCCAAACCCGAACGCCCACGTTCGTTGTCCCTCTATTCGGAAGAGGAACAAAAACAACGTACAAGTGAACTCTCGACTGTCCCAACACCGACGATTCCAGAACATCAGCCAACCCCTTACGTCCCTATACTCCTAGAGGCCGAAAGAGCAGAAAGGGAACGAAATGCTACCGTCAAAACGTCTCCGTCGTGCGCACAGGAGGTTGCAGGCAACGAAGCTACTCATCTCGATTTGAAATTCTATCATTCACCTCTGTGGTAAACACTTGTATTCCATTTCATTTTATTTCATTCTTTGTTCAATCTTCGAATTGCTTTGATAATTTTGTCGAGATTCGTTCAAGAATTAGAGAATACATTCTATTATTCATTACATTGATCGTTGCTATCATTGAAATAATGATCCGTTACACCCATAAAAAGACTTTGTTCATTTATAGATATACTATTTGCCCACTGCTACTCATTTTATACGCTCAAACATATCGCGCCTGGCGCAACGTTCGTGCGTCAGATCGATCGGTTGTCTACTTCCAGGCGCATTTGTAGTACGTTAGGCAGGCAACCCGACTCGCATTAATGTTTGCTCTGTAATCTATAATTATGCGTTTCGTTACTCGACAAATATTGATATGTATACGATAATAATAGTTTCCAATAGGATTAATGAGGGAAAATTAAATGAAGAAAAACTCGACGAGCACTCATTTCTGACTCGGAATTATTGTATTCAAAAAATTTACGATAAGATATTATTGATTAATAGAAAGAACGAATTCGAATGTTCTGTAATATCTTATCGAATTTTCGACAGCAGAGCATAATAAGACTTATACGATCGAATCATTGCCTATGAGTTTCCAAAGCTGCTTTCATTTCGCTTTCAGTGTAATTGTTATTACTAGAATTTTTAACAGACTTTCAGTAGATACCTGATTCACGACGATTTTGTTATTATAATATAATCATATGCGGTAGCATGCGTCGTAGGGAAACGTGAGATTAGAAAAAGCACTATACATATTTACAACGATTATACGTAGTAATACTACTCATTGTTAAATGAACTCAAAAGTTCAAATATTTGTATAACCAATGGTAGAAAAAAACGCCCCAACAAACAATGTAATTATGGATTTCGAACGCATATTGAAATCAAAAAGAAAAGAAAAAATGATCAAAAGAGGAAACTCTGCTTCCGGATTCAAAAATTTCTTCCATTCACATCCTTGTATGTCTCTATGGGATAATATCTTGGACGGAAAAAAAAATATTAATGAGGCCGGAGTTTATATCCTTATAAACGTCAGCCTCACGAACCTCACGGTTACATAAATCGAAGAAAAAAAAAAACTGAAAAATTTGCTTTCAGGAAAATCAAACCGGTCAAAAGACTGTTTTATCAAGATTATAGAAATTACATGTAGAATCAATAATTATAATATAGAATACGATATACGAATTAGTATACTTACGGAAATTCCAATTAAATAAATGGCTATTAATGAAAGCTGTGATTGAATCACTGCGCTTGGATTATCTCTTCGTTAATTTAATTAACTTCTGTTTTAAGCAGAGAAATTCGAATAGCCCAAGCCCAATAAGAATATAATTGTTTCAAGGGGATATTCGCTCAATGGAGTAAGATTATTAAACAAATGTGGTTTCATGTAATACTAAACAACATTTGTCCATTTATTTAAAATTATCTGCATATTATTCATAAAAAAATATTTATAATCGTGTCAATTGATTATAACACCTATAATATAGCGTTATTAAATTTCATTCGCCTTTTTCCAACCACACTTCTGCGACGTGGAATTCTGTATCTGTGTTTTTGTTTTCTTTTATTCTCTGGTTTTTTTGTTTTTTGTTTTTTCATAATATAATTCCTCGCCATTTCGAGCAGTGAAAAGAAAAGAGCAAGTTGAAACATCGATTACCAAATTAATGCAATGAAAAAAGAAATAACGAAATGCAAAACTCCCAAGGGATAATAATAATGATGAAAACTTGGATTATATAATTATGATATACTCAGACTCCTTGAAAAATGAATCACAGCATGACTAGCAGTACATACGTTCGCAATTATGTATCGATTAACTAGAAGAATATAAGAGAGAAAAAAGGTAAGAAAACGATCGAGAAAACGAAATCGATACTTTGGTAACACAAAAACGGAAAAATGTGAAGAATATAATCAAAAGAAAACCACAAAATTGATTTTGTGGGCTAAACAATTCAATGAGGCATGAAGACCAGGTGGAGAAAAGCTTAATTTTAAAGAACGTTTCACCTTTATCAGAGAAATTTATCAATCGGTTTTCGTCATTCATTGACAGAATTAATTTTTTTAAACACTTGATAAAATATTCATTTTTTAAACATGATATTCGCCGCCTTCAACTTTTTCATCCGAAATCCAAGAAATCAAAGAGACGCAAGTATCCTGATCGAGGTAAATCAGTCCCATAAAAAACCCTTCAATAATGCCTAAGAATATTCCAGCTAAAATATCAAGCAAGTAGTGTCTCTGGAGTAAGATACGCGAGAGACAAACAGAGACCATCCAAGCCAGCATCGGGAGTCGGAATATCCAATTCACAGGCCACAAATTAAAGAAGAAATAAACTACAAACATCGAACGAGATGCATGACCTGATGGAAAAGAAAATTTATCTGGACCCATGGCAAATGGGTCGTCGTTAAACGCCGGACGACGACGACGAGTTATCGCTTTTATCAAAGCTACCGCTACTATGTCCAGAAAAAGTCCTGAAAAATTGAAATGAGAAGACAATGTGTGGAAAATTTGTACGAATTTCATGGATCATTAGATTAGTTCAATCCTGAAATAGAGATATTGAACTTTTCATTTATGTTTTTGCGAATATTCTTTGAGTTTCTTCGTTTTTTATCAGCACGAAACCAGACATCTTCAACTTTTCTCAATTACTTCTATCATAAATTCTCTCGGAACACAATTTCCATCGATTTTTAAGAGCTCAGAATTCGCTGCTTACCAATCATGAAGTTCACCTGCATTTGGTACAGACTACTGCTGTTTAATACCCAAATAAAAGCTAACCAGCTAGCTATCCACGGTATGCCATGGCACGATACCTGGAAACATTGATTTTGTGATTCATTGTGAGATTCTTGATGAGAAAAACTGTTCTTCAATCTTGGAGTGAAGGCAAAAGCACCTAAAATCAAGTTACTTATTCTTCTAAGCTATACTCGGAAAAGAAATTCCTGAGCTATGCCAGATGTTCTTCACCAGCTTTTTCAGCTTTTACATTATGAGAACTATAGGAAATTGATCCTAAAATAAAAATATAGATCTGAGGGACCTGTAGCGTAGTTTGTACAACTTTTTGGACGAAATAAAAATTAGTAATGACGAACCGCAGCGCTACTACCCTATATTAAAGAAATGGAAAAGTTTCAGCGAAAGCAAACCAATTTTTTTCTAGATTTACGCTAAAGCGATAGGAAATTGGGTGTTGGTCAGTCGGGTATCGACAAACTGTGTTGATATCTCATTATTTGTGATCACGAGTAGATAATCATTGCGCACACTCACCTCGAGCATCTTGTAATGGACTTTGACCTGTTTAAACGGTAAACAATTGTCGATGCTATTTATAAATAGTTGTGTAAGATAGGCATCGCTGGCTAAAATTTTCCTGAGAACTGGTGGAACGTTCCGTTTCTTCTCATTCTATTAGAAATAAACGAAGAAAAAAAACAGATAATTAAGGTTAAATTTGAGGAAGATTCATGAACGGCAATAAAAATGTCAATTTATACGAATATTTATTAATAATAAACAGTTGGATAGAAGCGTCACAGGGTTCTCTCTGAAGTTCTTTCTGAGTCATATAACTCGAATTTTAAATCTATTAACGTTAAAAACCAAACTCATTTGGGAAAGAATACATGTTCTGATAGATTTCGAGATTTCTCTGATCCTGGCAGAAGAGTATGAAAAATCTGACTAGATTTAATCGATTATGAGACGGTGGAAAGATCGCCACGTAAGATTTTGAGGTTATGGTAGATTAGATTGGGTAAGGTCAGATTTTTCAGGAGTTAATATCGCTAAATACGCGGCGTCAATTATAGTTGAATATTTTCACATACCTCGCCCATGATGTCGGATTTTAATTATTCAATCTGTCTTCCTTATTTTATCGTGTGGAAACAACTCAGAGCATCTAAGGGAAACGACGAAACAGAAGCCCAGACGGTTGAGAGACAGACTTTTGATCTTTAATTATTTTAACCTCCAATCTATGATCTAATACGTCACACGGACGATGGCTGTTTTTTCAGTTCGTGACAAGCAGTGACCTGCCTCAAGTTCGAATTCCGAACGACTGGATTCCAACCACAGCTAACTTCAGCCTGCTTTTGCCAACTGACTCGCGCATGCGCAAAACACACCATGTTTGAAAATTCAAATTTAAACCTGACCCAAGCCAGAAATTTCATCCCGTATAAAAAGAAAAAACATGTGCGACTACAATTGATAATCATTATTTTCGAAGAATTCAATCAATGAGAATAACTGTCAAAATTAATCATGATACAGAATTTTAATACAAAAACGAGAATAGAATAGAATATAATAACTTATTCTGGGTCATCATCCCCGGTGAACAAAAAAAATTACACAGAGGTAATACGATCCATGGAAGGGGAAGAATTGGAAGAAATAAAGAACAATTTGTAATTTTTACGGGATAGTGGTATTGAATATCGTTTTTATTACTGTATAATACGTTCAGTTTTTCATTTCTCAATGCCTGATATTAACGTCCGGATGATTGTGTCCAGATATCATATCCATTGGGAAAAAACCCACATCGCTATGCTATAATCGTATATAATGTTACGTAGATTATACTAGTTTGATATTATTACTAGCTTCAATAACAGAAACATATATCAGCTCCACATAAGTTTAGTTTTTCGGGCATAGCTTCATAGCCTCTCGACAAATAATGCGCTTCATTGATAATGCTTTCTCCATTAGCCGTAATGGAAGCGAGCAGCAAAGCAGCGGCTGCCCTCAAATCAGTAGCGCACAAATCAACAGCTGGAAAAAGTTGCTTCTTTCCGAAAACAGTAGCTTTGGTATTTTCTACTTTGATACTAGCACCTAACTTCCTGAGCTCATTGACATGCGCGAGTCTATTTTCAAATATATTTTCTCTAATTACTGATATTCCATCGGACATACAAACTGCGGACATAAACTGGGCTTGCATATCGGTCGGAAATTTGGGGTAAACGTTGGTTTCAAAGTTAACTGGTTTCAAAGAATGGTTTTTGCGTGAAATAACTATAATATCCTCTTTCAGGGTTTGGATTTTACATCCTAAAGCTTCCAATTCATTCCAAATACAAAAGATACTGGATTTATTCACTCCTTCCAATTCTAAACGACCGTTCGTCATCACAGCTGCAAGTGCATACGTCCCAGCTTCTATACGATCTGGTATTATTCTATGAGAACATCCGTTCAAAATTTGTACTCCCGTGATAACGATTTTTGAATCATTTATAACGATATTAGCACCCATTTTCTTGAGGAAATTTATTAAATCAATAATTTCCGGCTCTACAGCGGCATTCTCAATTTTTGTTACACCTTCTGCTAAAGTGGCTGCCATTATCGCATTCTGTGTAGCACCAACGCTGATTTTTTCGAAAATTATATCGCTTCCTTTCAAGTTTCCTTCTTTTGTCGCGGTTAATTTACAGCCATCCACTTCGATCTGTACGCCCATTGTTTCCAAAGCTTTAATGTGCAAATCGACCGGACGTTCACCAATATTACACCCGCCTGGGAAAAATGTCGAGACTTTATTAAATCTGGCGAGCATTGGACCCAGCGTTAAAATCGATGCTCTTAATTTAGTCGCCGTTGCGTATGGTATAGCATGGGAATCGTTAGTGCTGTTGATGTTGCTGCAATCAATTTTCAATTCGTGATTTCCTTTATAATTTTTGTTCCGTATGAAAGTTACTTTAGCTCCAAGACTCTCGAGAACCTCAGACATTATTTTCACGTCAGTTAAATCCGGTACATTGTTTAAAATGATATTTGGAAAACTGGATAATAAACTTGCTGCCATTATCGGTAACACTGAATTTTTCGAACCGTTTATCTTTATTCTTCCGATCAAGGGCTTCTCGTTTCCCCTTACCACTAATTTAGTCATTTTATTGTATTTTATTTCATTCGGCAATATAAATTATCGTCATGCAAATAATGTATGAGAGAAACAATCATTCGCTTGAATCCTTTTCGATTTGCACTTAGCGTTTGTCAATTGTGAAACCAGAAATATTAATTTTTTAGTCTAATTGCGGTTCGTAGAAAACTTCTATATCTTACAAAATTGATTGATATTCTACTACTGTAACTTTCACCAAAATCTCGTGGTATATGCAGTAGCGGCGCGATTGGCTGGTTTGCGGAGTCAGGGGTGTGGGGGCAGCGGACGCCCCGGGCGCCGACGACGGCGATCCTAGTAATAAGATATAGCATCGAGCAGTAGCTTCCGTTAACGTTTAGTGGCGCGAAACCAAAATGATAAAAACCAAGAAACAAAGAAATCAAAACCGTCCGCGAATCAACCACAGCAATTATATACCTACGTGGATATCGACTTCGTAAACAAGGAAGTCGTCATTGGAGAATCCTCCGTAGGTTTTTAGAACTATACATGCAAAAAGTGCAGTCTCTGTGAAAAAAATGATCTGAGATCAACGAGAATCAGACGATTTTCCCCTGGTAAATTGCAGATCACAATGCCATGATGACGCAAATAATGTCTGGACACACATTGGGAGTTCAAAAAAGGATTTATGATAAGAATCATCATTCATCAGGCATTGTTTATACAGGCAACTGTGATAATCATAGTTCGAATTGAGCAGGGGTACATCCGGCTAGACAGGATCCGATAATTGTAACGTTTTTCCGCACAATCGAGAGTATTTATCTTTTCTTCTCTGATCGTTCAACACTTCGGTGGGATGAGCTGGAAAATGCTTTATCGAAAACAGTGAAGCGTAAATCGGAGACACGTCTGCGCTATCGGTAACGGACTCGATGGATTGTAATTAGGTCTGTTATTAGAAAAATTAATGGACGATGCAGATGCATCAAGACACCAGAAGCGAGGCTGAAAATCCGCCGAAGGATATACTTAATCGCAATTTTCTAGTTCTGATCGTACACTTCTGACAATGAGATGATATCTGCTCAGAAAATTCAACCGTATATTTCATAAGCTATTACAAGATCTCACAACAGATTTGAAAACTGCATCGAATGACCTTCGAGCGTTAGTAATCGAAATTGAACGAGCCGCGACGGAATTGCGAGTGAAAGTGAAATTCGAACTGCCAAGAGGCAATTTCAGGAACGGGAATCTCCGTAGAAAGACGAATTAGATGACGTCGACCGACGCCCGAAAAATTGTTATAAGATGCAGGTCTTTGTGTCGAGGATGGCATTATGCGAGTTGCGAAAGACGTTTTTTATAGACTGCAACAATGAATAACCACTCTTCTACGCGCCGGGAAAATATAGATTCCAAATTTGGTTACTCAAGTTCGATACTATACATATCTTCTCAATGATAATACTGATGATAATTTGAGCAAGCAAAGTAGTAAAAATATGATTGCAACCAAAAATATGATTGCACCAATCGACGGCATTTGCGGCCGTTATAGCGTTAATTGAAGTGACCTGGATGCAGTAAATCGAGCTCATATCTCCATCTATATCGTGACGTGAGCAGAGAAGTGCGTCGATCGGACGATCCGAACTAATAATATAGTACCTACATGAATTTCACGACGATCTCCTAGGTCTGATGACGAAGACATTCTAAATGTAATTGACGTACGGCGGCGATCTAGCGATTAACCGGCGCCCCGATTATCCTGAAATTTAGAAGTCGAAGAATTTCGTAAACGATTTCCAATCTAGCAAGGACACCGCATGCAATTTACTATGGGAATAAAAATGTGTGAAAGAAGATGAGTAAAAGGCGAGAAAAATTGTAACAAAAAGAAAAATTGAAAGCCAAAATTAATAAATAAATATAATTTACTTCATTACCACATTTTATCGAACATCTATATACAGTATAAATGACGTTATATTTACATTGAAACGGTACGGCGCGATGTATGCTTATGGCAGTAAATTATTAATCGGTTTTGAAATCGAAGGCGCATATATTTTTTGTTATTATCATTATTGTTATTATTGTGATTATTATTATTATCTTAGCAATAATAGTGGCGTCGATCAGTGCTTGATACGACTGCAGTAGACGAAAAGTGCGCTCTTCGATCTCAGTCGGACTCTTCGAAAGTAGATCAATCAGATTCGCAGTTGCAGCCAAAAAAATCACCGACTGATACTATATATAGTCGGTGGAGCCGGCCCTAAATTTTTTATTTAGCCTAATTTTCACACAGATCTCGGAATTATGTATGTATATGTACATTATGAAAGATATCATACAAAGCTAATAATATTAATGAATATGATAGATCCTAGAATCTTTTCCAATCTCGACTAACGAATATATCTTTTCGCTATTGTACTCAGAATATCACCGTAGACGAGCGTGTTAGCGTCAATACCCCAAAGGAAATCAAGATGATTCCATTTTGCATCCAGAACCCGAACAAGTTCGACTGGGTTGCCAAGTTCGCTGTACAGCTGCTTAACGTCCTAAAGATAAACATATATACAATCATATAATACACAACAGATCAGAAGAGGGAATTGGAGAATGAGACCTGAGGCCTTATTTAATTCTGTAAGTCGAATGCGTTCACCTGCACAGCAGCCAGCCAATCGTTGTCGCTATAAATCAAATGAACAGGTGCTCTAATCTTGCCAAGATTGTATTTTGGCGGTGTCCATGTCCCGTAGGTGAATTTATTCTTAATCCAACCGTGATCAAATTGTCTAAACTCATGAGATTCTACTCCTTGACCGTAATGAACAATTTGGAGAGTTGAAGCGCCGGCTGGACTGTAAGCAAGGATTGTTGGCAGCATGGTCTAGAGGGAAATAAATGCGTAATCATTTACACAGTATATGGAACTAAAAGTAGCCAAAAAGCCGACTCATGCGCGCGTAGGTATGCACGTATGACGACTGACCCACTGAAAGCCAGTTAAATGTCTAATGATGAAAAGTCAGGTTTTGGTCATTAGCTGACTCTAAGTGACATTAACGACTCACGCCATTCGGTAATGGGTGACAATGGGGGTTTCGTGCGTCTTTGATAGTGCATCAGGCATCAATGAATCCACTTTCAGGCGACTTTTGATTTTGTCCTGACCAAGCATTCAGATATTTCTCAGATCGTGAGATATTTACTTCATGTAACATGTCGTGATATAGTTGAACTCACGGTATTGAGCTGAGCTTTGTTATATCCGCACAGAACAAAGAGAGCTTGAGAGCATAATGCTTGGGTGATATCATCGTCGTGGCAAAAAGTTTTTCCAGCCATATTCAGCAGACTACTGTCGGGTAAAAACTCATTCACCCCAAGCAGTTTCAATATTAACTGTAGAAGAAGGAGGCGAAAATGTATGAGATAATATCGATAGATCCGAGAAGAGGAAATACGATTTTGTATTATACCTAAATCAATTGCTTACCGACAATGTCTTCGTAGCTCCGGCAACAATTCTTAATAAGGGGCTGTGAATATGTCCCATGTAAGCCACAGGAGCCAGAGCAAACATTGCCTCGATTTTGTCATTGTATTCAGGTCTCTCGGATGCCATTACCCAGAAAGAAGTTGTCCCTTGGCTGTGACCGATATAAAAAACTTTTCTGTGTCCAGTTTTTTTCAAAGTGAAATCGATCATCGCTGGGAGGTCGTAAATGCCGATTTCATGCCAATCGAAATGCCAGAATTTTCTACCCTTGAGATCCGTAATGGTTGTGTGCTTTTTCGAATAAGTGTTGCCCCTCGCGTTACCCATCCACACATCATATCCGGCGTCAGCGAGTATGTAAGCTGATGAGATTAAACGATTTCACAATTTATTTGAATGTATATATTTCGACCGAGATATGAATGTGAATAATTAATAACCCACCCAAGCCTTTCCCTGGCCCCGTGATCACCCAATCAGCAGAACTACCAAGAAGCCCGTGCATCAGAAAAACGACGGGCTTGCCATTTCTTGCAGGGCTCGAAGGACTGGCACGAATTCGATGCGCTTCGAGTATGTAACCGTCCTCAGTTTCCACAGTGTGGACTTCCACGGTGAAGCCATTGCCATGGATCAATTCGGGCTGAATGAATGATTAATCGTCGACAAAGCAATTATTCCGAGTTTCAGATCAGTCTGCATGGTAGAAAATAAAATGTTCAAAGCTTGCTGCAGCCTACGTTATACGTACAACCGTTGCAGATACAGCCCTTGTGAACCGCGTGAACGGCTGTGGCACTCGCTGATCAGTCCATTCCGGATAGTTATCATGAATGTCAGCAGCTGCAGAGTTGAGAAAAGCGACTAAACATGTCAGCAGAAACTTCATGACTTCTGTCGTGAATGAGTTTGTCAGAGTTTGATTATTTTATCGCCTTATATATACTCGTTAATCCCCACATCAGAAAAGGAGATATTAGAGTGTGAATGAATTTCTCTAGAATTTTCATACTCATAAATGTATATGTGCTCGTTATGAGAGATGAAAAATTATACGAATTGTCTGAGGGACATTTCCGTAATTCCATAAGAAGTAAGATATTGATTATATGATGGAATGTATGGCGGCTATATCTTCAACACAATTTAGAATGGAATTCTATAACTGATAAAATAGTATGATACTTCACGGAATGGAAAAGTGATCCCATTGATATAGTAAATTGTCGGTATTATAATTATAACTCGAATATACGCTGAAACGATCGATAATTTGATTCTCCCTGAATCATTTTCCGTTTGATATTAATAGAATTTATGGAATATTTTATCTAATGTGATATAATTCTTCGTCATACTTCCGTTTTCCAGAGAGCTGCAGATATTGAGACAAGATATTCCTTCTTCCTTTGGGAGAAATACACCAAACCACACTTTTTTGTCTTTGATACTTTATTATAAGCATAATATACTACAAATTTTAATAAATAATTTAAAGTCTTAAATTATGTTGGTTTTATGGGTGTAGGTTTTCCAAAATTTTAGGTTTCTTATTCATTGCGAATTGTTGTGAAAATGAATTATTATTATTGTGTATTTGAAACTGTACGTATGAAATGCGTGAAGAAATTTTCAATTACCAATTGCTTATGAATTTAGCTCCTTTTTTTCATCTTTCGCTTTAATTTGTTATAAGTCTATAAAACGTGGCTACTACCTTCGTCTTATCTTCGAAAAATGTACAATTTTTACTAATTTGAAATAAAAAATTTGCAATTATTTATATTAGAATTATATAAAAGTGTCTGCATTGTACGTATACGAAATACATTTATGTACTATTCAATTCTACGATTATTGATCCACAAGATTTGTTAAACAGTATATGTTCGTTTTTGCTAATCGAGGATTTGAATATCTCGGGGGATGATCAATGCCCAATTTGCACATGAAATCGGGGATTACCCGCCATACTGCAACTATCGACCAACTTCATGTCGGCAATTTTGTGACTACGAAAGATTTCACGAAGCGCGGATTGAATGAAATAATAAAATAAGATAAAATGCCCAAAGTAGTATCACGGAGCATAATATGCTCTGATACAAGAGATCAGGAAGAGTACAGCGAAGAAAAACCTCTCCATATATATTACTGCCTTTGCGGCCAAATGACATTAATTCTAGGTAAGTAATTCGGATTAAATTACATTCTAGGTTAGGTGATTCTTGAGTTAATTGATGTTATTGTACCAATTGATGATAATTTTACGATGGCATTCGTCATCTGAAATAATTATTCGAAACCTTTGTCGTAAAATAAAAATCATAATACTTTTATCATGATCATCACACGCAGATTGCGCAATAGAAAAATTACCACTGAGGAAAAGGGACGGAACGAGGGTTATAGACGGGAGTAAGCATGCTCATAAAATGACCTGCGAACAGGACGAAACTGTTTATTTGAAACGAGTTGAAGGAATCGAAAAACAACACAGACAAAAATGTAAAAAGTATGTTCTTAATATTCATCATACCAATATACGATGAAATTGTTTAATATTCGCTACGTTGCAAAAAACTTACACATTGAAAATGCTTTAACTTCGCTCAAGATGACCTGCGTAAAACGGTTTTCTGGGTTTTTTTATTCTGGTCATTCTTGGGGTGAGAAATTGAGATCCTCGTGGAGTGGTAGCTGAATTCTTTCTTCAAATTGCACGTAACTTAATTCTCATACTTCTTTGAACAGGTGCGGTCTTCTACTCTATTACAAACACGAACCAGACTCAAATGTCGTATTCATAGTAAAAGGAGCGGTGATCAAAAGTTCCGGAGAAGGCCCAATGACGGATATATACAATCAGGTAGCGGTTGAAAAGCCGAAGAAGATAATGGTCACCAAGCACACTAAGAATATGGGTAAATTTAGCTCAGTTACGGTATCTACAATTGATGAAGAGGAGGACGAAATTGAGGCCGTAAGTTTAACAAGATTCTTAGATTTTTCAATTTAAACTAAATATTAGATAAAAATTGGCCAAAGATCGGTGTACGCTACTTCTATTCTCATAATATATGAATTACAGAGAGAGGTAGCTGATTCTTATGCAAATAATGCGCGGATAATTGAAAAACAGTTGGAACGAAAAGGAATGAATAAGAGGAAAGCTATGCCTCCGCCAGAAGTTGAACCGAAGAGAACAAGACCTAGAGGAACTTTGTTAGATATTTAATTTAGATGAAGAAGGGATTGAATTCATTCATGAATGTGTCAAAGATGAAATTTATAAAGAATTGAATTGACGAAGAAAAAACAGAAAGAATTTCAAAATCCTAAAAATATGACTGGATTCATTCATTATATTTAATGGTTACTGCGTAAGACTGTTCGAATGAAGGTGTCGATGAAGAGAGCTGACAATAAAGACTATTCAATTTAAACGTTATATTGGAATATTTATTATTAACATTAAATAAAAGTAAATATTTGAAAATATATATAATAATATAAATGACTAGATACAAATATCGCATTACAAAAATTTACATTGTAAAATATAGGTAATATGATGATAGATTTCAATAAATATAAATTAATAATTATACATAAAGTACTAACAATATTATTACATATACACTGTATTAGTGATTAGAAATTTAAAAAAGAAAAATAAGAACACAAAAGCATGGATAGAATGATAAAGAAAAACTACATTTAGCTTTATAGTTTTTAGAGAATGGCGTTCGCTCAAAGAGCAGCAAAGAATTATATTCTTGCTTCTAAACAATGTAATATTATACAATAATGATAATATTGCATATTCAGTGTTTTACGGGATAACTTACTTTACATTCTTGTTCATTAATATTATTACTATTACTGCTAATATGACTAATTTGCGAACAAGAAGAAAATCTTATACTTGTATAAAAGAAATTTGTTTCTTTTTCTCTTTCATTAACTGGCCATCTCATCTAGATGCTCATTAGAAACCACAAATATAGGTAATAATATGTAGCGTAGTACATGAGATTCTTTTCATAACATCGATAGATACAAAACTCTAAAAGCCTGTTTAATTTCTTCTATACCCTCCGTCTCAAATAATGAAAAATGAGATGGCATCAGTATGACAATGAGCAAATTATATTATTTACCAACAATTTTGAACCATAATTTACTATTTTTGTATGCGTCGAGAATGCAATGATTCCGAGTATACCTGTATTGCAATGGAACAAATAATCCTGACTTTTGAAAAAGCAAAAACGAAAGACTGAATAGAGTTTCAATGTGATATTTCTGTGATAGTTTCATTTTCGGAATGATAAGGTGATAAAATAAATGCAACAGAGAAAAAACAGAAATAATTAAATGAAATAATTACATAAATGCAAAGTAATAATTCGCTATCACAGATAAATCAATGAATTATTCAATATTGAGAGAATCTTAGATATCATGTAATACTGACAAAAATGAACGAATCCAATAATAATAAATAATAATAATAATAATAATCATCATCACTAATGCACCCCAGCATGAATATAACGGGAACAAATCAGACATAAGATACAAATAACATTGAAAACAAAATTAAACATTAGCTTGAGACGATTTAATATCTGATTTTTTAAGTATTGTTGGTTCATCTTTTAAAAATGTACCTGATCTAGAACCAACGGTGGGTTGTTTTATCGCCTCACCATTATGGCACGTAGTTTTCATTTTATCGTCGCTTACTTTTGCCCCATTTTTCTTACCAGCATTTCCTCCAGTTGAAGATTTGCTCGCTCTACTTGCACCGTTTGATTTTGGTGATGATTTTTTTGGACTTTCAATACTTGGTTGATTAGAAAGTGTACCCGACCCTGTCCCTTTTCTCTCTTTTCTAACATTACTAGCACCAGAAAATTGCTGAGTCTGTCTCACCGTTGACCTCGCCGCGACAGTTTGTAAAACTTTGTTAGGAATATCTGGAGTTTTCGCAGCATCTAAAAGATTCCTTCTCAAACTTGGTGACCCTTGATATGGCGTGACCGCAACTGCTCTATTTCTGCTTGCGGCGGTAGAACTCTCAACCGATCTTGGAGCTCTGCGCGTTATTGTTAAGGGACTTCTCTGCTGCGTCGGAGGAGACATTTTTTTACTGCTACGATCCAAAACCTGACTTCTATTAACAACTCTGCTCGTTAAAGTTGGCGATAGTTTATTCGAAACTGTAAGTTTCGGAGTACCAGTAACTTCAGTCATTAAACTATCAGTAGACATTGAAGTATCCATTTTTGTAATCTTCTTCTTTATTGCAACTGGTTTTTTCTTTCCTTCGGCTAAGGAATCCACCGACAAACCAATATCCATGTCTTTTTGTTCTTTTAGTAACGGAGACTCGGGTCTAGTTATCCCGCAGCTTTTACTAGTCGAATCTTTTCTGTTATTTTTATCTTTGTCCATACTCGTATCAGCCAAACTGTCTGATGATAGTGCTTTGACGTCTTTTTTTATTGGCAACTTTATCTTCGCGAATGTTTTCTTCTCCACAGCACGCTTCATCGCTGGACTCGAAGTTCTCGACGAATCTGAAGAAGATATTAAATTCTTTCTACGTTGCTGTACCAATTTTTCAACTGTTCCTTGCGTCGGTATGTCCTTAGTCACCGATTTATTTCTGGGCTCTAGGTATCTGGCTTTTACCTATAAAATATTAGAGCATTAAGAAAAAATCTACTCGATTGTTCACAAAGTATACCTGCAAAATTATTTTCCTATCAAACGAAAACTAGGAGTTTAATTATTGTTATAAGGAAACTACTTCACCTCAATTTTATTAGGCCATGATCTCGGCCTGCTGGTTGTTTCACTGAGGATAAGCTTTTCCTGCTGCATTTTTCGATCTAATGGATCGGTCTTTGGTTTGCTAAGAGGAATTCGTTTTGCTTGAGGTGCAGATTGAACTTGCTTAGAAGTTTTATCATTATGTTCTGATATGACCATTTTTACTTTCCTTAAATCAAGGCTACGGCTCGTGGAAGTTCTACTAGAAGATGCTTTTGGTTCCTGAGCAAAAATTATCCAAGTTATTCGAATGATTGTATCGAATGTGGATTAAAATTGATTCTTTAAGAATCTCAACGTTCTATACCTTCATAAAATTCGAATGTCTTGAAGGACGCTTGGATACTTCATGTGGTAGAATAACTAGACAAGCTAATTCTTGAATTTTTCTTCTCAATTCGAGGTCCATTTTTAACCACATTGTAGATCTAGCAGCTCTGGGAGCTTCTCTTACCAAACATTTTTCAACGTGGGTATGAATCTTTTTTAAAAACTCGATAAAAAGTTGGCCCCACCTTCTCTCAGCTGGTATCTCTTCAGACTGTGCTGTGACCAGCATTTTATGTAGTTTGGAATAGCTTTTACAAGCCTGTTCAGGCGGTAGACGGTCCGCAGCTGCCAAGATATTATCTTCGAGGCGACTTATGTTCCAACTAAATTCTCTGCCAAGTGCGTGGAACTTTTCATTACCCAAAAGACCAGAGAAATTATCGGATAAAAATTTCACCGCAGTTTCGAGGAGATTGGAAACTAGTCTAAAAACTGGCTCTGCCCAACGAACGTTTGGCAGAGTAGCTAAAAGCTTATCGCAGTCCATCATAGTTTGTAGAACGTTATCTGTAGACTGAAAACCCAACGATATTAGAACTGAGTTCCTTCATATTCTATTTTTAGAAGAATCCTTTCCATATAATCTTTCCTCTCACCATGTGAACAATGTGCTGATGATAACACTTGTCCATTAACTCACGAGGCAGAGTTGCAAACGCTTTACAAGGCCAAATTCTCACAAAATGTCTCGTTATCCATCGCAAAGATTTTCTGTATACCTCATCTAATCCATAGGCAGCAGCCAATGGCATGCATTCTAATACTCCGACTGCACAAATCTGACATGGCTGAACGGAAAAGTACATTCTTGTTGATTAAATCGAATTTGTTTAATTGTCGAATCGAAATTCGAAATAATCATCATTTTTTACCTTGTGAAACAGATGACAATATTTCACTTTGAGCGTGTAACTTATCACTTCTTTTAATCCTTCTAAGCAGAGCATATCAGCTAACGTCGCTAATTCAACGATACTAATAGTATCTGGAATATTACTTTCCCCGCTGTATATGTGGCATAAGGCGAAATGCACGGAGTTGTAAGAATATCTGTGAAAAAGAAAATAATTTCGGTATTGCCAGTCTGAGATGAGTAGAAGCTGTTGTTCAGTCTCCTCTACATACCCTTGAAGCGCAATTACATTTCCAGCGCTTTCCACCCATCCACCACTAAGTATAGCAGCAAAATATTGACAGCGGGAGCTCAGAATGCATTTATGAGCTCTTATTTTGCGACCAGAAACGTCGATAGTTACATCTGGATTAATTTCCTCCAAGAACATACGTAGCAGATCTTCTCCGAGACGATTATAAGGCTTAGCTCCTATCAAACTAGACGTTTCTGTCTCCTCTGTACTCCCATCTGAAATTTTAGTAACAAGAAATGGTTATTCTTACTCAAAGAAATACTTAGATCAATTTCCTCTCCCATAAAAATTACTCACCAGCTCCGGAGCGACCCATGCTACTTTGCATACTGCTGAGATCAGATTCTGATATAACGCCTTCACCTTCTCCGTCGTTAGCTAAATCATCTAAAGGAGACTTTTGCTTCGGTGGTAAAGAAGTGGTCATGGCATTGGCGAATTTTCCTCTTGGAGCATTTCTCAAAGGTCCAGTAGACCTAGACATAACAAGTTTACTCTCTATCCAAGATGTTTCTGGGATACTGGTACTCATACGATAAGAAATTCTGTCTTCTTTAAAATTGATAACATCAGAAGCGTGGAATCGCACTGGAGTTTTATCCAGATCTGATAGCCTGACAAAACTTGAGCCTGAGGCATTCGATGGTGCGGATCTATTACCTTCATCATCTTTCTTCTTATTTATAACAGCTCGTAGATTTCTCAGAGGTAAATTCTCGTCGTGGTTTATCAATTCGGATTCTATTTTCTTTATTTTTTCATTCAGAGACTTCTGGGTTTCAAATATTTTAAACCCTATAGGTGGTACCACTTGGGATCTATTCGAAATCTTCCCCCCTTCTTTGTTCATCATCTCTGATGATTCCGAATCGTGATTATCGCTCGCAGGCGAAGGTCCGCTGGCACTACCGCTGCTGATATCAAAAGTTTCGCTTTTACGAGTATGATCCAGGCCCTCTGTACTTTCCGTTCCTGTTTTATCCCAGACAGAAACCTCCGAGTATTCGTCTTCGTAAGCTTTGGTCTCACCATCAAAATTCTCTGCAATTTCAGTCGCAGTTAATTCCTTATACTCGTGCTGCTTGACCGACGCTCTTAATTCCTCGTTATAAATTTCAATGTGAGAATTAGGCGGAGTATCACGATTATCGTACTCGAAAACATCCTCAGTAGAAGTATCCATGTTCCGGCTGCTATCCTGTTCTTGTAATCGTTTAGAATTCAATCCGTTTAAAGTATCTGCTCTAGCAGCTTCACTCAAAGAATGACTAGAATTGCTAGTTTTAGTATGATTCTTTCTTAGGTCTGCTCGATCGACTGAAAGACTGTGCGCTCTTTTATGCTCCTTTCTATGAACAATTTCTTTAGGAAAATTCCCATTGCCGTTAGGGTTCACACCCTTCTCCACGTTCCATGAATGTCGTATAAAAGCTGGTCTAGAAGATGACATGGTTCGACGTCTGACGACGGGCGAATCTGATTCAATAAACATGAAAATACTTTGTTTATTCTGCTGTTCCCTTGAGTTCCTTTGCTCTGAGGTTGACTGATCTCTGTCATTACTACTCCCGTTTTCATCGGAATTGCCATTACTCAATTTCCCGTTTTCGATTAGAGCCGCTTTTACTGGTTTTACGGATGCACTAGAAGCCGGTAAGCTTGTTTCGTTAATAATTTTATCTGTGAGATCCGTTTCAACATTATGATTATTATTTTTACTAGTGGAATCGTCAGAATTGCTCAAATCTATGAACATTGAAAATATATTTCTCTTGTCACCTTCTCGGTTTGAGTTTTGAATCGTTTTACAATCGCCCACTGGAGTGTCATGGACATTTTCACCCCTTACGACTTCATTTTTATTAGAAATATCAATGAAAAATTCACAGTAACTTTTTCCGTTGCTATTCTCTTTCGTACTTTCATCTTGCGGCTTAGGTTTAACTATTTTCACATCTGCCAAAAGAGGAGATTCTTTATAGACTGCAGTATCATTTAAATTTACAAAAAATCCTAAGCTCCCCAATTTGTCAAGGGCTTTAACTTTCTTTTGGACCTTCGGCAGAAATTCAACGTTCGACAAACTCTGAGACATCGATTCCTGAATCTTATCTTTCGCATTCAATCGGCAATCTTCTTTCACCGGATTGCGCATATCCACAACCCATGAAGTCATAGAACTGCACATTCTCACAGGTTTGAGTTTTGCCTCAGGTTTATCCATTAGGACCGAGCCTCCAGAAACTATCGGCGTCGACTCAGTCTTTCGCCTAACAATTGGACTGTCCATTACTTTCGGATAATCAGTTGGAGGTATGCCTCCAGAGACAATAGGCGTTGTCTCGTCGCATTTTGTCCGTTTTGCTACCTCCAATACTTTCGTACCGTCGTGGCTTTCCCCAGGAGCTGAAGACTTCTTGTTGATAGATAGTGATTCAGGTTCCAGTTTCTCTTTTTCTTTATCTATACAAAAGCCACTGCTCGAATCATTCCGGCTTTTGGAATCTACACTGGCCAGAGAAGCAAAGGAAGTCATAGAAATTTGCTGTTTCATTTCCGCCGTTGAATCAACGCTTTTCACCCATTTATCATCAGCAACAGAGGAAATTTCTGGAGGAATGGTTAGATCGAAGCAAGAATCACCATCAACACGATGTCCCGAATATTGAGGGATTGAATTTTGAAATACAAGGCTACCCTGACGTCTTTCATACTCCTGTCTTAGAATTGAGAGTTTTTCGTCGTTAGGATCTAGTTCGAAGGTATTTCTTCTGATAAGAGAAGGTCGCCTGGGTTCATCTACAATTTTCTCTTCAGGATTTTGGCCGTTCTTTGTTTCTTCGTTAATTATATGTTCAACAACATTCTTAGTCGCTGTTTCAGAAGAAGTTGTAGGTTCTTCGCAACGATTTGATCTGTTATTATTAATTCCTCTACTATTATCAGGGCATGGAGACGCCCTGGCGCTATCTCCGCTATCGACTTCTTTAATTTCAACAACAAGAGTTTCTTTTTCTGTATTTTTTTCTTTTTCATTTTCTGGCTTATCTTCAGAAGTGGAATCCAGACGTTTTACTTTACGCAATTCGGGCAGAGGTTCTAAACGCTCAGTTAATTTCAATTCCTTTTCAAATTCGGCTACTTTTTCATGACCAATTTGAAAGTTCGATAATCGTCTCGATCCCGATATCAGCCTGTGATTGTGCTGCTCGTCTATCTGTGGTATTTGATTACCAGATTCATTTGAAGAAGGAGAATCAATGGAACGTTGAATATATGATGGAATTCTTCCTAAATCATGTTCCTGCAAAGAATCAACAACCATGACTTCATCCTCGTCGTTCAAACTAGAAGCGTCGATAAAATAATAGCTACTTGTACTCGAGGAACTTTTTTTTATGGGTAAATCATTAGAGTGAGACAATTCATGTCTAAGTTCCTCCATTGTCATGCTTCTTGCTTCTGGATTAGGATTTAGCTTCTCGTCATCTTGTTTATTGAAATTTTCATACTTCTGCAAAGCTTTTTCAGGGTCAGAAGCAAGCGGCGACATATTCACAGGATCAATAAACTCGAACGATTCCGTCGGCACGAAAGAGTTTGTTCTTTCATTTTCGTCGCTTTCAGATTCAGATTCATAGAAAGGATCATCCAGAACTTGGTTTTCGTATTTCGAAATTTCAAGCTCAGTTTTATCCAGGATTTTCTGAGCATTTTCATCTGAAGATCCTGAGGAATCGAGTTCTCTCAAATTGCTGGCAAATTGTGGTTCAACTCTAACGAAAGAGCAGGTGGCATCAGATCCGATAATATCTGCACTATGTTTAGGTTGAACTAGTTCTAAAGTTTTATGATTATAATTGGACGTGTTATTGAGATTGAAAATATTAGTATGTTTTTCATTGACAGAAGTTCTGTTACGTTCTTCGGCATTTGAATCTTTCAATGTAACTTTGTTGGAATCTTCATCAGTAGAAATATCCCCCGTTGCTTGTGACTCGTCTAAATCAACTCCAGATGTTTCGGAAACGCTATTATCTCTTGGGCTTGCGGAACCCGTCTCGAGTCCAGAGTCAGCCATTTCTGAAAAAGCTGGACTCCTATCTATGCTCGCATTTCTTGGACAATGAACAAAATGACTTTTTAACTCTGCAGCTTCCCACAAACTTGTCGGAGGTAAAGCACTTGCTGATGTTGTATCAATTTTATCAAATATTCTGTAAGAATAACAAATTTACATTAGACGATGCCCAAACCCAGAGGTTCTAGATAAAATGATTGGATAATTTGATGCAAAGGAGGTTTTTCTTTACTGTTTTTAAACAAGATAACGAGCGTTTTGAATAAATTTATCACCTATTTTGATATCCAGACTTTTCCCCGATAAAATTTTGATATTTTGGAACTCCTGTGTTCAAGGAACTCAAAATGAGATTGACCAGTAGTACTTCCTCTTGCGTGGGGTCCAAATTAGAATAGAGAAGTCTGTAACAGTGGAGAGTGATAAGTATAAACATTGATTGAGTCTAAGAAGACAGATATCGAAGTGATAGAGCCGATTTCCACAAAAATCTGACAATTAAATTTTCTACACAAGGATGAAACTTTTTATGAAATATGTGCTGTTATAATGATGAAGGAAAAGTGCTATATTGTAAACATCGTTTCATAACAATACCTCAAAAAATTCTCAACATGTATAAAAGTTCCAGGAGCATTAAGATCGCATCTGACCAAGTTAAAATCGTAGATAAAATACGGTTTGAGAATTTTATACAAACGAGGTGATCTTGTCCTTACGATACACTGGTTAGTTCGTATTATTTTATAATCGATTGATATTTCAAGATCCGTGTGAAGAGATTCTGTGAATATTCTGCACGCAATAAAAAAAAGAGAAGAAGAGATACATAAAAGAACAGCAAAAATTAGTGTTGTTATTTTTCGTTCTCTCCATTTTATTATTTTTTGTTTCCCTCGCAACTTACGAAAATACGAAATATCAAGAAGAAAGATACCTTCTGATATGCTCTTGGAGAGTATTTATATTTCTCAATCGAGTTCGAGTCGTTTCTACTCTTTGTCTTCGTTTGAATGTCTCTGTAACTTGTGGCTCTGAAATACGGCAACGATTATTTAAGCCAGTATAGTAGAACTCTGGATTTACTTTCTCTAAACGTCCGCCTTCTCTGTATCTGCCGCTGCCTCCAGCCATGAGGCATCTCTATTGTCTCATTTGATCCCACCTTGAAGAAATAAAATAATATAATAACAGTAATGTTAGAATAACAATAATGATAACAATCCACGTAATTTATTTCTAATATAACTGTACGTCAACAATGCATATGAGTAATATTACAATAATCATTCAACAAAGTGTGTGCTACCTCTGCAATTGATTAATTTATTACAATCCATTACAGAAAGGAGATAGGGAGAGCAGAAGAAATCACGGGTGAATTTATGTAGTATTTTTGTAGAAAATAATAATCGCGAATAAATATGAGCGTAATTATCGAGTATGATGCGGCATAACGACGATGTGTGGACACTAGGCATCGGCACTTCAGGGTCAGGAGAAATACATACCGGGATATCCATCCACATACATTTAAAAAGATTGTGAGAAAATATTGATAATTACTATTCCATCCGCATCACGCGTATGTATATACGTATATACAGACATACTTGACGGTATTAGGAGAGATGGATAGACTCGTCAGTAAACATTCATAGTAGACATACATACATACATCATAGTAATATACATAATAGTAGATTCATTATATTGCATTCATTACGCACCTTTTTCGCCACAAGCCTTTTAGCTGTCACCTATTCAATTTCCCTCTGTCTCACTTTGATCTACATGCGAATATTATATTGTCTGACGTTTATATGGAGATTTTCCAACCGACAGTTTATTTGGTTTATTGAATAAATAAAAAAATGCATAAATAAATAAATAAATAAATATTAAATAAACAATTTCATCAATGACGTTAATACGATCTGTTTAATATTACCATGTTTTAATTCCTGGTAAAATTAATGATCGATTAAATACTATGTCACGTTCTGGTGTTATCGTTTTATCGTAAAGAACACAATTTTTTAACACTCAAAACAATCGGATCATTATTTTAGTATGTTGTAATAATCGTTCTTACTCTGTTTTAGTCAAGTATACATGATATACTAGTATTATTGATCGAACTTCGTTATCCCACTACCATCGGTTCATCTTCGTCCGTCGGTATCGCATTTCGCATGCTGTGCGGACGGACAATCGTTTCTGATGGAATACCATTCGATATCAGTATTTTATAGTTCACTTTTTATAATAAACTCTACGGGATTTGTTTATATTTTTATTAATGAGATACGGATAATACTGATTCATTAATGCGATCAGAGAAACTTGTTTATTTTTTTTTTCTTCTGCTCTTTTTGTGTTTTGTTGTTTCAATGTATGAAAAAACACCTTCACCGCCGCCCTGCCTCTGGTATCTCTGGTCTCGCCGATGAAATATCCGCAGAAATGGTGAGAGGGGCTGAATATGTCACATTCGACCATTCTGCCAACATGAAAAATTCGAAAAACTTCATATGAACCCGGGGTATGAATTTTTACGAAATCAAGGACCGCGAAATTCAAATAATTTGATTAAAAAAATCATGTTCTCCATATTATAATGAACGAATGAATCTGAGAGGGTAAAATTATTGATAATATGGAATCTATGATAATTGTTTGCCAACAAAACACGATAGTGAGATATGGAATTTTGTCCAGAGTTTGCTGTCCAATCGCCGAATGTAGGTTTCGAAAATTTACGCTCAGGAGTTTATCTTTCAGCACTTCATTATCCGCGGCTGACGTGAGCTTCGAAATTTGATTTTCGCCCAGAATTTACTCCGATTTATCAAATAGAGTAAAAGAATGTATTCTAGATAAAAAAATTATGGATAGTATTAAAAGCAGATGCATTTTCCAAATAATGAATGTCTAATGGAAGAAGAAATGAAGGTGCAACAAAAATAAAGCTATTTATAAAGATGGCAATTTATTTGACCAAAGCCGACTATCTGCTATCCACTGTCGGTCAAAATCATTCTATTGATAAGAATATTGCAGAACAATAAAAGATTCCGGAGTCGGAAAAGTAGTGGAAAAAAATAATAGGAAAATAAAATAAGTAAAGAGAACCTAACCGCCCGCTGTTGTGCCACAGATAATTCAAGCTATGATATTAGAACCCCGTTCACTTTGACCCGTGGAGTGTATTTGTATAATGGCCGCAAGTGGCAAGTGTCGCGCGCATCAGTTGCAACAACGGAGAAATTTAGCGAAAATAAGATCGGGAATTTTTTTGAACATTATAGGGTTTAGGAAACAGGTTGAACAAGTACGCGATACACGATGTCACGCTGAATTGATAGAGATCGAAAACTCGATATACTTAATTAGTATGTTCACTATTTCCCATGTTTTTTATCCCACCATTTATTGTTTATAATTCAAAAGTGCATCGAACGACGAAACTGATCGGACCGTACTATTCCTCTAGCCTGTTGTGGGGTGAAATTCCGTTTACTGGGGTGGTGGCACCCGACTGCCTGCTTTCATTGACAGGTTATGTTTCCCACTTTCATCGGGATTTTAGGTAAGCCCAATACTTCCTAATTTATCAATCAAAGTACAAACTATGTATCTACTATCTGAAACATCAACAATCCACTATATCATACGAAACACTTTCTTATGAAAATCCTATTCTTCAACTTCTCTTACCACACTCCCCTGAATATAAACAAACTCCAATTAACGAAAAGATAAACTAAGCTCTCTCCACCTTCGTGTATACACACTGTAATTACGGTTTTTCTTTCAACTTGGCTCATTACTCGATTTGACGACATTTTTCACTTATTTATCATGATTTTATTGTCGATGATGAACGCATGTCGAATAATTTCTGTCAATGTAAATTTCGATCGCAGCTTTCAAGTCCTTTTATCCTGGAAATGACATTTTTCCTTATGACGTTGGAAAATTTGTTTAATTTTCAAAATCTACCAAAACTTCGGATTACCTTCTTCTAGTTACACAGAATTGATCATTTTCTTTTAGACATTCAATCGTGGTGGGAGGTGCCAAGTATCGCACATTTCTGCTCGTTATTTAGGGCAGCCTTCAATCTCCTGGACTTCGACATCGAGGTATCTTATAATTAAAAGACAAAACCTTAGAAAATTGTATAAATCTCTCCAACTCCAACTTCATGTTTTATTGCTTATTTTTTTTATCCAACAAGTCACTAGAACTTTTGCCTAATTCACTGAGATTATTCAGCACTTATTCTTTACTTGCATCGGCTGTTCTGTTTTCTCTCTTCCACAAATCCTTTACTTCACTATGATTGCGATATTTTACTTTCTGTTCGTTTGAAAATCAATATTGTAAAAAATATTTTTCAATTCAATCATTTATTTTAATTTCAGGATTTGGAAGAAGCTCTTCTTACCGACGGTGGAACCGAGGGACGCCTTCTTCAGGAATTAATTGTCAGATTATTGGAAGGTTGCTTACCTAATGACACTCGCAATGATATCTCTACCTTTAATTATCAGATGTTCTTACGTCGATTATTCAGAAAGAAGTGTCAGGTGCGTCACTGACTTGGCATAATTTTCCACTTATAAAATAAAGAAAGATGAAACTGTTTGGAGAACAGAGGACTCAAAATCTCTGCTCAATATTCAATAAACGGCAAATAAAATTACTCTTTTCTCCTCTATTTCAGGAATATGGGCGAGAAAATCCGTTCAATACGGATGTAGACTTTGAGCTGTTACCACTACGTCAAAAAGTCGAAATCCTTCGTGCTCTCTGCGACTTTAGGCTCGACGCCGAAGACGTGGTATAAACTGTTAATAATAATGTATAAATTTTATTCATTTTGTTCGTGGTAAACATACGAGTGCATAGAAAAATCGAATCTCATTAATAGATGCTTATATTTTTTGTTTTCCCCTAAAAAACAGGAGCAGTCATTAGACAACTTGGACTCAGACAGCCTAAGAGTTGAACCACTGGGTCATGATCGTAAAAATTCTGCTTACTGGTACTTTTACGGGACTCGATTGTACCGAGAAGATTACGTCGCTGATACTAAATCAGAAGTACCTCGTAAACAGAAAAATAAACCTAAGGATAAAAGGCGGAAAAGACGTGGCAGGAATCGAGCGGACCTGCAGACGGAAGAAACGGAGGAAGAGAAGGAACAGGATAGCCTAATATACGAAAGCACTGATAACGGGGTTCTACATACAGAAAAAGAAACTATTTGGCAAGTTGTTTGCTTCACACATCAAGACTGGAGCAGACTAGTAGAAAAATTTAAAAATTCGGTAAAAATATTTCGCTAACATGACAGAAAAACTGCGTAAAACTTTCAATATTGTCTTCATTTATTAATTGTGGAGGAATTTTCTCAATTCATTCCATAGGAAGACGACGCAGAGCGTAAACTTTATTGTACATTAGCAGAGGACTTCATGCCAGAAATTCCACGTTTATTTGAGCTAAAGGAAAGACAGCAGAGACACAGACTTCTACAACGCAATAGCACCAGAGTACTTCGTAGTCGTGAAACGACTAGTCAAGGCGAAGTAGCCATGGTCAGAGCTAAAGCCAAGGCTAAAATAAAGGGGGTGAAAAAGAACGAGAGCAGAAGTAGTACTAAGGTAGTGGAAGAGGTAAAAGAAGCGTCACCGAAACCAGTTGCCGCTCCTGTTCCAAAGAAAGGAAGACAGACAAATAATTCTCTAGCTTCTGCCGTTGGGCAAATTGTTATACACACTGAAGATGAATTAGAAAATTTTACTGGTAGAAGAGGCGGAGTTCGTGCTGGCGGGGGTGTTACTAGCTATCATCCTTCGCAGTATGAATATGGCGTCGAAGAAGAAGAACGGCGTGTCGGAATGCATAAAGTCCTCGAAAGTCTGAAGGATCATCAAGATGCCTGGCCTTTTGTTGATCCTGTCGATGAGGAATATGCTCCGAGGTTGATAAACATCCTTTTTGTGGACGAAAAATTCGTCCAATCGACAATGTTGAAGCTGTGTAAGAATACGTTTTTCTTCATCCTCAGGTACTATAGTGTGGTTCGGAGGCCAATGGACTTGACGACTATGGAAGAAAAGCTTGAAGGGGGATCATACAGAAGTCTTGGACAGTTTAAACGGGATTTTCGTTTAATCGTTGATAACTGTAGACAGTACAATGGCTCCGATAATGGTTAGTATCAAATTATTTTGTCGAACTGTTATTTCATCTAAAATATAACATCTATTGATGATTAATTTAGCCTTTCTATAATGTATTTCTCTATGAAATTTTTTCAATAGAATACACAGAGATGGCGATCAATCTGAAAGAAATTTTCGACCGTGCAGTGGATCGTTATTTAGAATCAGAGCCATCAAGTGACGAGGATCCATCAGCTCCGGTGCCTCCCATTTGTCCTGCCTCTCCTCCTGCAGTAACGAAATCTAATTCACCACAAAATTCTCGAAAACGTAATCGTAAACCGTTAAAAAAACCGAAACCGACTAAGCCAGATAAACCAAAAAAAGACAAAGATAAAGATAAAGACAGGAGTTTAGAGGAAGAAGAAGCGCTTGAGCGGAAAAAGGATGAGAACTTTGCGTTGAGATCAAAATCAGGAAAAGATAAAAAGACTGGAAAACGTGCAAAGAGAATGAAAGCAGAGGAAGAAGAAGGAGACGAAGAAAATGAGGATGATGAGGAATTATTCACTTCTTCAATGAAAAGGGTAAACGATTCTGATGACGAATGTTACGCAGTAAAAACAAAGCGAAAAAAACCAGAAACTTCAGATCGTTCATCAACAAAAATCAAAAAAGCTTTACCCAAAGAGCTGCCTGATGATTCTAAAAGAAAAAGTAAAAAGGAATTAAAAGAGTTGAGAGAATTGCGAGACCATGAAGAAAAGAAAAAAGAGAATTTTGAAGATGAGTGTTCGGAAATGTTAAGATCTGCTAGAAATAGGAGCAGAAAAAATTCGAAGAAAGAACTTGACCAGCTGCTGGGCAAGACTAAAAAAGAGAAGTCTAAAAAACCAGAAGCTATCAAGAATTCTGTGAGTTTTAAAGCAAACGGAAAACGGGAAATTTTTGATACAGAGTCAGTCAGGACGAAAAAAAGTCGCGGCAAGAGAGAGGAGGAGAAAACAGATAAAAGAAAAGTTACTGTATCTCGTGCAGAGGAGAAAATTAACGAAAAGGAAAGACCAAAGGGAAAAGACAAAAAATTAAAACAGGACAGAGAAAAAGACTTGAAAAGAGGAACCATGTTGAAAAGTTCAGTCGAAATGAACGATAATCTAAAAATTAATAAACATAATAAAGATGATGCTAAGTATAAGAAGCTTGTAACTAGTAATAAAGATTTAGAATCTCTCGATAGTTTAAAGGATATTATAAGCGAGAGGCAACGTGAAGATAAATTAAAAGCTCAGATCGAGGGAGAAAGGCAAAAAAAATCAAACAAAAAAGATAATGTTGGTTTACATTTAAAAAAAGTGCCTTCTAATGGTAGCTGCTTGCGTACCTCTGCCAAAGTTGAAACCAGTCTTTTACGATCTAAGGATAATGTCAAAGATGAAATTATGGCAGGAGGAAAAAAGCCAAAATTAACTCAAGCCAAGCGGCCAAAAGGATTTAAAAAAGAAGATAGCCCAGGCATTCAAGCTTTAAATCAAGCGACGGAGCAGACACTGAATGTAAGTTGTTTGATCGTTTTAGGTGGTTTAAATTTACAGTTCTTATCTTTCGCTTTGGATCGTAGTATGTATATAAATTGATTCAATAGTATTCCTCAATATTTATGTTAATGTTTTACAATTTCAACAGGATATCAATAAATGGTTAGACGATGCGCCTCGTCTATCTGAATTCTCGTCCGGTAGCGATTCCCCGGTGTTTAATGCGGCTACAAACGAAGTCACTAAACCAGTGGCCAAAACTGATATAAATCGGAAACGATCTCATCCTGGGAAGCTTTTGGGATCCCACGGACCGACACGGCCAAAGAAAGTTCAGAGAACCATAGATCGCCTTCGGCCTGGTAAGAGCAAAGGTAATCTGTTGAAAAAACCTTTACATCTGCCTCCTAGCAGCAGCAACGATCTACTAACAAATCAAACTATGACTGATTCTGCAGAGGCTAAACGTGATATTGTTGATGAGCCTAAACTGAGCTTAGGAACAGTCCTGAGAAACGCAGATTCAATTAATTCTATTTGTAAAAGCATTGTCTCTTCTCCAAATCCTCACATCGCCGACGACGATGACGATAATGAACGAATAAAACCGTCTATAACGACTTCAATTCAGGGAGTGCTAAATCAAACTGACAAATTATCTACCAGCAAGGAAATAACGACACTGAAAGCGACACCAGCAGTAAACGTAACAGAAAATAAGGGCACTACGAGCATAGAAGATGTTCAGAAGCCAAAAACTGCGACACCGAATCGTAGTGCTTGGTTTGAGGCGTTTTGTGCACCGAAATCAAAAAAGAAGGAAGATGAGGTGGAGGAAATCATCCCGGGGGATACTAATTGTAAAAAAGAAACTAAAACAGAAGTACAAGAAGCCAGAACTGGGAGACAAAGGAAAATAAGCACAGGCGGTAGCAGCGTAAGCGAATCTGTATCAAGTTTTTCTCAAGAATCTCCACCTGGAAGATCTCCTCAGACGCAAACACCTCATGCTCCAAGTGAAACTCCTGTTAGAGGTGCAGGATTTTATCAAGACGCCTTATCCTCGGGTAGCAGCCCATACAATAGTCCATATTACGCAACTCCTCCAAGATATAGCGCCCAGCTGCCTCCTACTCCTTCTCCACAAAATAATCCTTCATCGCCAGCTTATCCAGCAGCTGTTGCCTATGAGCAAACACCTTCTTTATATCCTCAAACAAATCCTCAAACCTCTCAGCAAGTTTATCCAAAACATTCCCCTCTACAAGGTTCAACGGAGTCTTATAGACAGCCTTCTCCTTCTGTTTACACTCAAAGATCTCCCCAAAGAATACCATTTCCTCAAAGTTCGCCACAGAATCAATCTTATTTGCAGACTTTGCCACCCCCGGTCCAAAATCCTCCAGCTTCTTACACTCATCATTCTCCTCAACCCCTTCCTCCTCCTCCTCCTCAGCAAAATTATCCTCAGAATTCACCGCAGCCACCAGCTAATTATTCTCAACCATCTCCTCAGCAGGCAGCTAATTACTCACAACCCTCTCCTCAGCAACCTCCTACTCCAAATTATTCACAACCTTCGCCACAACCCCCTGCAAATTACTCTCAACCTTCTCCACAACCCCCGTCGAATTATTCTCAACCTTCTCCGCAAACACCGGCTAATTATTCTCAGCCCTCTCCTCAGCAGCCTCCAACATATTCACAAAATTCTCCTCAACCACCTCAAACCTATTCACAACCTTCTCCTCAACCCCCTCAAACCTATTCACAACCTTCCCCCCAACCACCACCAAATTATTCTCAGCCCTCGCCCCAACAACCTCCAAAATATTCTCAAAACTCCCCTCAGCAGCCCCCCACCTATTCACAACCATCGCCTCAACAACCACCAAATTATTCGCAACCTTCACCTCAGCAACCTTCAAATTACTCACAACCATCTCCACAACAACCGCCGATTTATTCTCAACCCTCGCCTCAACAACCGCCAAATTATTCACAACCTTCACCCCAAGCTCCACCTAATTATTCACAATCATCTCCTCAACAACCTCCTCCTAATTACTCCCAACCATCTCCGCAACAACCTGCACCTGGGTATTCACAATCTTCACCTCAACAACCTTCATCCTTCTCTCAACCTTCACCGCAGCAAAATAATGCTCCAAATTTTTCTCAAACTTCTCCGCAACAACGAGCTGGATATTCTCAACCATCACCACATCAACCTGCAAACTATTCACAACCCTCACCCCAACAATCTGCTAATTATTCACAACCTTCTCCGCAGCAGGCTTGTAACTACTCGCAAACCGCTCCGTCCCAAAGTTCTAACTATCCTCAAGGTTCAGCAACAACGTATTCTCAAAGTTTTCCTCAAAGTCCGTCATTACCTAGGAACGAAACGCAAACTTCTTACCTTCAACCAGCTCCGGCTTCAAGTTTAATTGCAGAAACTGATCAGAGAGTAGATTATCAAAAAACAAGAGAGGTGAAATCTGCGGCGGTGGAACAGCAGCCCAACTTTGTTGCAGAGACTGAGGCTCAGAGCATTAATCAACAAGTTTTCCAACCCAGTGAACAATTCCCAGCAGCTTCTTATCTCAACAGTTATCAAACTTCAAGCTTTGAAAGAAACGTAACTTCGAATCTCAGCGCTCATAGATCAGCACCACGACTTACAGATCAACAACATCATGACAGACACGCTTTTCCGAGCTCAGGGGATACTCTAAATACTCAAAAATATTCACAACCTGGTATACCACAGCAGCGAGGATTTGGATGCAAGACTACAACTTCTGCCGATCAACCGGCCGCAGCTACAGATCAAGCGCAGCTCCTAAATTTTCAACAAAATCTCACTGCTCATGAAACGCTTTATCAAACTCCAACAGGATTCCAAGCTCCGCCATATCCAATGCCAAATCCAAGTTGTCGGCCTGTTTATCCTAGTCCGCACTACTTTGACGCTAGCGGTAAAGGCGCTAATAATACTAACAGTAGCGGTAACCTTGCTCCTGCAAAGAAACGAGCTTATAACGATCAGACTGAAGGACCACGTAACTTTTCTCAAGAAACACCTCGAGTTCAAGAACAATTTGGATTCGAAGCGATGATGGCATTGTCTCAGCCCGAATCAGTTTCTGGTAATCAATTTGATGGAAACTTTAGTTCAATAGTTGATTCAATGGCTCCTAATTCTGCCTATGCTCGATTAGGCTTGGGCCTCGTTGGTCGACCGACTGGAAAAGAACAGCAGCAACTCTTAAACATTCCAAGACCACCGATTAAAACTGATCCTCTAGCTTATACCAGGAACCCAGCAGCCCCCTCGGACATTGAATTAAACCTATTACAAAGTCTGAACGCTGTTAAGAATCCAGGAATAGTTCCAGTTTCTCGGAGGACAATAGAAAAGACGCCAAGTTCCTATGGACAAACCGTTGCCCCTGTCGTTACCGCCACTAAACCAAAAAAGACTCGTAAAACTAAGGCGCAGCAACAACAGCAACAACAACAACAGCAGCAACAACAAAGTGCACCAAACGTTACAGGGAGCGTTGATCAACAAAATGTGCCTGGAATTCCAGGTTTTCATCAATATTCGACTAGCGGAACGGATCCAATTGCCTTAAAAAATCCTTCCGTAGTTGCTCCTGGTGGTAGTGCATTCAATTTCACACCTCCAGGTAGTACGACGAATGCTTCTCCCTTCTATGACAAGGATGCAACAGCAGCAGCCTTCGTTTTTCTTGATGAATTTCGAAATCCTAGCAGTTATTATACAATGGCGCTGAGGCAACAGCAACAGCAACAACAGCAGCAGCATCAGCAGCAACATCAGCAGCAGCAGCAACAGCAACAGCAACAGCAACAGCAACAACAACAACAACAACAGCAGCAGCAGCAGCAGCAGCAGCAACAACAGCAACAACAGCAGCAGCAACAGCAGCAACAACAAGTAACTAATTCTGCTGTAGAATCGACGTCCATTAATTGCAGTAAACTCGGTAATCAACCGTCGTCTCGTAATTATCCACCCCCCAATCCATTTTTACATTCACAAAGACCGACTGCTTACGGGCCACCGGTACCAGCCTATGTTACACCGCATGGACCAAATCTCAGTGTCGATCCAGCCGCTTATCAACAGTATCTTCATTCCCTTTATCCCTTCCCCCCACATCATCATAGGTCTTGGATTTAGCCAATGAAATGTAAAAGAAGAAGTCAACTAATCGACCAAATAACTCTTAGGTCGATATAGAAATAGAAATAGAAATAGAAAGATTATAGAGAATATTAGCGATTATTTAGAAATGCCATTTGGAATCTGACGTACTTCTCAAATTACGTACGAGTTGATCAGTTTTGTTTTGTTTTATTATTAATTAGCTTTAATATCCGAGAAGTAATATTATTACACTGCAGAATTTTTCGATGGATTATATTACACGTGAAATCAAAATGTTAAATTTTCTGTTTGAGCAAAAAAAAAAAAGCAATCGGAACAAGGAAAACACTTTGGAAACGTCCTACTGATCCTTGTAGATTTGTTATACAAAGATGAAACCAAGAGTCTTTTACTCCCGAATCATCTCCAGCACGTAACTATATCATCTTTTTTATAGGACTATTATGAATCTTTGTATTATTTTTCCTTCCACCCCTGCATCTGTTTTCGTAGTTTAATCATTTTTACTATTATCCGTTTTTATAATTATTAGAACACACCCCTTTACTATTTTATTACTTTGCTCTCTAGAATATTACCGATCGTATTCTTCCGTGTAATCACACCCTCTTTATTTCAATCGTTCGCCTATCCTGGCAATTTTATACATTTTATCATGCTTCATATTGCCTTCCCACGCCCATACCGTACCATTTATAGGTAAATATAAAAACAATATTCTGAGAATATATTATATTATCCACAAGGTATACCAGACATCCAATGAGTAAATTGTTCAAAGCTCTTTTTTTCTTCGTGATGCTATATCAGAGATCGCAGAAAAAAAATGACAAAAGTGACTAGCTTCGTTTCCAGAATTATGTAAAGCCGTACTTTCTTCCCCAAGAGTATAAATCAAACCTCTCGATATACAACAGCACATTGTTCTGTTTGAAAAAAAGAGAAAAGAGAAAAATGCTAGATGCATTTTTTTCGATTTATCTGTGACTTCTTCTATTTCGCCCCCCCCCCCCCCCCCCTTCAATCTATGAAACTTTTTGATATAACAGCTACAGAAAAGTTTTATCCGAATGCCTAGTAGACCTTGTAAAGTATATTTAGAGAATATAAAAAATATAAATATATATAATAAAGATAGATTCAGATTATAGAATGTATATGTAGAGTTGAACTAAGATGTCTGTACTATACTACTGTAGACCATTTAATTGATCGTGTGCATTAATACTTCAGCTAATTATTGCACTGCATATATGCAATAATATACATACATACAGTGAGGTTTCAAGCTACTTTGTTATAGAGGTATAATATTATAATCTGTAAATAATACATATCCGTAGACAAAAAAAAAAAGAGGAAAAAAGAAAGAAAAAGATTAATATCAGAAGAAGAAAAATCATTTCTTTTTAAGTTATCATCATAATCATTCTTTGTTTTACTAGACAAGTAGTAAATATATATTATAATATTATTAATAATATAAATGCATAAATAATATACTAGATTGTGTATATACATATATATTATCATTATTATTATTATTATTATAACAAGTATACGTATGAACAATTACTTGTAAAAAAATGAATATATATCTATCTATTATGTATACATAATATCATAATATCATGGTGAAATGAAAATAATACCATATAATATAAAATATAGTATGATAAAGTAAATAAATAAATACATATAATTGATTAATTGATTCATTATTATTATTAAGATTATAGGATAGAGCAAAGTCAAGATAATTATATCTATGATACTCTTTTTTTACGTTGATTATACTGGTATATATTATGCTATACTACACAATACTATATTATAATATATTATATTGTAACATTCAAAACACATAGTACATTGGATTAATCATAAAAAAAGACGATTTATATACATAGATAATAATATACTATATTATGCGAGTATGGAGAAACTATGTACCAATATATTAGAATTCTATAAGAATTATAACAATAAGATAAATATTATATTATTATTATTATTATTATTATTATTATTATTATTATCATTATAGCGTTTAAAGTCGTTAGATTACATAAATATCGGTAAAAGTGATGACATAAAGATATAATTATATCTATATATTGTAAATCAACGTGTAACGTTTCAAATGCAAATTAAAAATCACGTTTTGTTATAAATTGAATGTTTCTATTTTTTGCCGAAGTTCTATATCATTAAGCATCCCATCAAATTAAAACATCACCGTGACTTCGGGCAAGTTAAATGGGACCTATTTTTTAATCTTCTTGGTATTTCGAAATGTTTCGCAGCACAGGCTTTTGTGAACAAATATTTGAATAACAACAATATTTGAACTTCCCGCGAATTTCTCTGCCGGGCAGCTTTTGCTGTAGCGCTGTTCCATCTGTCAAACAAGTTTGAGGTTATTACCAGGGAGATGTTATCACAATAGACCAAGGTTGATTATCTATTAATTTGTTATTGAATAAGTGAATTGAAACAATTTGAAGGAAATATAATGGAGGATGAAGCAGTGCCTACGACAGAAACATCGAAGAAAATAGAACCGATAGATAAAGACGCTGTGCATCATATTTGTTCCGGACAGGTTAGGTGCCGCATGATTGTTTACTTTTTTTTCAAATCGTTATCCCAATGAATATAACTTGCTTGAATATTTGGAGATTCTTTTGCAGGTTGTTTTAGACTTAGCGACAGCCGTAAAAGAATTAGTCGAGAATAGTTTAGACAGCGGAGCTACTTTGATTGAGGTTAAATTAACAGATCACGGACGTACCTGTATCAGCGTGAGCGATAATGGATCCGGTGTTTCAGAAGAAGATTTCGAAGGCTTAGGTTCGTTCTTACTAACAATGATCTACAATTATGGAGGGTTCCGATTTGCCAGAAAATATTTCCAAATTTATATTTCAGGATTGAAACATCACACTTCAAAGCTCAGGAAGTTTTCTGATCTTACCGAAGTCGGGACGTTTGGTTTTCGAGGCGAAGCGTTGAGTTCTCTCTGTTCCTTGTCTGACTTAAGCATCGTCACACGTTACAAAAACAAAGATCATGCTTTTAAGCTAGAATTTGATAAGAATGGATTTTTGAAAAGTAAAGAAGCTTGCGCTCGCGACATGGGAACCACCGTGCATGTTAGAAATCTTTTCAAAAGTCTCCCAGTCCGAGCAAAAGAGTTTCAAAGAAATTATAAGAAAGAATTTTCAAAGGCTATCCAAGTTTTATACGGATATTGCTTGGTCTCTACCAACATTAGGATAAGTTGCAGTAATGCTGTTTCTGGAAAACAAATAACTCACGTCATGGGAACTCTAGGCGCTAGTAACATCCAGGATAATATATTGTCGATTTTTGGTAAAAAAGCACTTGACGGACTTATTAAAGTTGAAAGATTTTCTCCGGATGATTCTATACTCCAGGAATACGGATTGTCCAATGAAACTGTCGAAGAACCGCAGTCTATTGTTACTTGGGAATGTTATGTATCGAGTTGTAATCATTCCATGGGACGTTCTACTCCTGATAGACAATTCTTTTATATTAACGGTCGCCCTTGCGATCCTGTGAAAATCTCCCGGCTGGTGAACCATGTTTATCACAGATATAATGCAAAACAATATCCATTTGTTTTCTTGAATTTGAATCTGAAGAGAAATTGTGCCGACGTTAACGTCACCCCTGATAAAAGAACTATATTTTTAATACAAGAATCTATCATATTAGCGAGTCTTAAATCCAGTCTTATTAAAACTTGGGAAAAGACATTGGGGAGTTTAACCACTGCTAAAATTGATCTAGAATCTAATTTTTCATTCAAGCGAAATGCTTCATCTCTTCCAAAGGATAATCCACCAGCTAAAAAACAACAACTGGATCTTGTACAAAAAGAAAATTATAGCAAGGAAGAGAATGAAAGTATTTTGTCAAACGATATAGTTATGGAAACAAAAAAACGAATCTTACCGAAGCTCGGACATTCCATTAAATCCACTATAGTCAATATGGAAATTACTCTCGGTTCGATAAAACAGGCTTTTCTCCAATCTTCAGAAAGTAGAAAACCAAACAATGAAGTCCAGGAAATGAAAGTTAAATTTAGAACCAAGATCGAACCAAATCTTTGCAAAGATGCAGAACAAGAATTGCGCAAAGAATTGACAAAGGATTCTTTTGATAAGGTTCATGCAGCTTTTCATTAGTTCCATTCATTTTCTATGAGAATTACAGTGAAGATCTATAATTGTCTCTCAAAAATGATAACTGAGGCGCATTCTGAGCAAGAACTCAAAAAGATCCCCTTACTTCACATTTTTGCCAATCATTTATTCTTTCGCAGTTACACTTGCATCTTGAGTATCTGAATTATGAATGCAGATGGAGATTGTGGGACAGTTTAATCTTGGATTCATCGTCGCGAGGCTCGACCAAGACTTGTTTATCGTGGACCAGCACGCCAGTGACGAAAAGTATCGATTCGAAAAATTGCAGAATGAGACCAAGATTCGTACCCAAAAGCTGATCGCCCCGCAGCGTCTGAGTCTTGCTGCTCTTAATGAAACTATATTGATCGAGAATCAACGAACCTTCATCGACAATGGGTTCACATTCAACATAAATAACCATGGTAATTAAATTCCATATAGGAAAAAATCGGTAATTTCGTATTCTCTTTCTTGAAACGTCTTTTTTCTTTACTCCTCCTAGGGGAACCGGGGGGTCGTGTAGAAGTGACAGGTATTCCTGTTAGTGGGAATTGGCAATTTGGCCAAGAAGATATCGAGGAATTGGTATTTTTAATAAGAGAAGGGGGAAGCGATGGCAGCATCGATTGCGGTGACGGTATACCTCGTCCAAGCAGAGTTCGCCAAATGCTTGCCTCAAGGGCTTGTCGGGGTGCAGTTATGGTGGGAAAAGCTCTAAACGATTTAGAAATGCGCCGACTTTTGTCTCAGATGGGACAAATAAAAAATCCTTGGAGTTGTCCTCATGGAAGACCGACCATTAGACATTTATTATGCCTCTCGCTGATTTCTCACTGATTTCGGAGTTTTTCTGCGGAGAATTTTCAGCATATTTCTGTTTTCTGAGGCATGAAATTTGAAAAAGTTCATTATATTCTTTCTTTATCTTCACAGCATGCAGATCATTCTCTTCCCTGAGAAGTAAATAACTACGGAATGTTCAGACCAAAGGGTGTAAAAACTTCGGTACAAAAATTATAAAATAAACCATTTATTTAGTAAAATAATAATACATTATTTTTCTAATACACACTATACACTGGCGGTTTTGGATTATAATGTTGGAAGAGCAAATTAAAAGAATTTGAATATTTTACATCAATTTTTTGAGACGATCTTCATCATAGACTGTAAAATGCAAGAGGAAGAAATCAATATAACAACATAATAATATAATTAATATAAGAAGACGGGTCTGAGCTATCATTTTGGAGATTTACGTCTTTACATCTGGTTTATCATTGCGATTGGTTTGTCTACATCGCTCAGAATATCATCCGAAGAGCCAAGTGCTGCTACGCTATATGAAAATAATAATTGATACTTAATTATTTGATGAATCTTTTCTTCATACTCTGATTCCAGTATATTTTAACATCAATAGAAGTCTCTTTGAAAACTAGATGTATAATATAGATACTATATTTATATAATTTATCTATCTATGGTCGAATGCGTGTACACATAATTTTGTTCACAGATAATCATATGCTTACGAATATATATATGTATATATATATTCATATACATCTACATATATATATATATATATATATATATATATATATATCCAGGTATATAGATAGTAGGTGGCCCCGAAAATAAGAAAATAAGTAAGTGAAGCTGATTGTTATTTTTTCCGTGTAGCTTCGAAACAATTTTATGCAATCCAGAATCATCAAACTTAGTACTTCCAAGTTTTACATACTTCAAGTTGAATAATTTATGGCTTCTTTTTTCGAGCTACTTCCTCCGTATCCGAGATATTTGTTCGTTAGATCATCTTTTTTACATTTGCAATAGAAACAGTTGCGTTATTAATCATCAGGATTCAAGACGGTAAAGTGCGAATTTGACTAAATAAATTCCAGAAATAGTTTATATGGCTATAAATATCTATCTATGTATACTATATAATAGGAGATATTAAATCTGGAAAAAATTTGAAAATCAATAATTGTTGGCTCAGAATTGAATATCATTATTTTTTTGTTCCTGTATCAGAACGATTCGTCGCTCGCAATGAAATATTGTTTTTATCTAAAATTATTACCGAATAATAATACTGTCTTTGTTTATTTTATTTTATTTTTATTTTTTCTCTTTCGCTTTCTTTTTAATTTTTTCTTTCTCTGAGTAGGGGTATAGATTTTGGATAATATATTTATATTCTTCAGTTTTTTTGTAAATCACAAATATCTATTACATAAATTGTGAAAATTTAAATAGTATAAAAATTCTTTGTCAAAATATTAGTGAAAATGTTGATATTCAAGGAATATTGAATCAGGAAGCCTTAAAATCGTGCTTTAAAACTAATCGCAGGGATTAAATGAAGCATTTTCACTCCGCCCTGCGTATTTTTCTAGAATATTATATAATATAATATGGGTTGAAAATATATTCGACGGAGAATACTGCTCCGATTCAATCAATAGAATCGCAATTAACGATCAAAGCATGTCATAGAATACACCTATGGCGCATATTTTTCACCGAAATTTTGATCGATCAAATTGATAATTCATATTGTAGTACAAATATTAATTATTATAGTATAGTTTTCTGTCAGTTTGCCATATTTCTTTTTTGATTTCTGTTTTCCAAGTATTATATTATATATATATTTATGTATATAGTATATGTATACAATGTTCAATAATTTAGATAAGACTTTGGATATGGTACATTTAGAGTGAACTAAGCACCAGAAAATCCCCGCTAGAAGAAAGCTGGGCTTCTGATCGTTATTTCAGATCACGCCTTTGTCCGAACTACACATGGTCCTCTGATGATCGTTTACTCTGACCTTGTCCAGCCGGCGTTGCTGGCGTTGGATCGTCGTGGAACAGGGGATTTTTCACTTCCATTTCACCGGTCTTTGGAAATACATTAGAAACCACAATTTTTCATCTTCATAAGTCACTTTTTCGTTCGTTTTTTAATTCTTTTGCATAATCTCGAGGCGTGACGGACTTTATATGATTTAGCATAGATTTTCAAATACTTTTTGATCATCTACTCAATTCCATGGGAATTTTTATCAACTTTTGTACCATTTAGATTGGTTCCTGATATAATTTCGTCACCATTTTCCTCTGAATGATAATTCATATCTGTTAAATCGTGCAATATCGCGAATCCAAGTGATCAAGGTGCTTGACAAGTCAGACTATACGTACCGGGGCGAGTCCGGGACATTCATAAACGGTATAATCACCCTCTTCGTTTTCCTCGTCGCTTTCTGCCTCTGAAACAGAGCCAGGATCTCGTGCCGTTGCGGTTCGACTAGAAAAAAAAAGATTGGAGTTATTTTTAACTGGAATTCATTGAATTCGTATCACCGAATATGCTTCTGGGGTACAAATCCTCCTACGCACCTTTCCATGGCTATAATCTGTTGCTTCTGATGCTGATAGTGATACATCTGGGCTGATTGCGCTAGTCTTCGATCACCCGAGGGTGACAAATCCTTGTTAGGACCCGTTACTCCATAAGCTGGATATTCTACATCTGCGGCAGCCTTGGCTCCGCGTTGCAGTCTAGGGAATAAAATGGTTCGAGAAATTTGAGAAAAGAACGCGCCTCTTCTGCACGCTAATTTTTTCTTTCGTAGGATTAATGTAGAAAACCCGCAATCTTTGATTATTGTCGAAGAAAAAGATGCATGTTATAAAATATTTGGAAATCTATTAGTACCTGCACCAAGTAAGACTTATGAGCACCAAGATAAACATGGCTGCTGCACTGCAGCCCGCTACAACGGCTGAAATCGAGAAATTAGGACACAAAAATTATAATTGTTAATGTGGAAATACAGATAGATTTGATTACCTATTTTTTGGTAACTTCGATCTGACGTAAGTGAAATAATTGCTATTATTTTTATGAGAAATTTTCCAACATTTTTCAATAAACTCGAAAGAATCTAGAAAAGAGTTTCATTTTCTCAAATTTTGGTGAATCTCTCTAAAAATTTGGTGTCAAATCTTCAATAAGATAATATAATAACATTCACGAGTTGTTCGAATTCCGGACATTTTTTTCAAGTAATCGGAGTTACCTGGACTTTTTACAAAGCATCTCGAAATTTTCCAATTTGCAGAGCTAATTTATAAATTTTTTGCCAGAAAATATCCAGAAATATGTATTATATTTCACGAACGCAATATTATTCGATAATTTATATCTTCCAATTCTCGTCCCGGGAGCGCAGCTTATTTGTTCGAGGTTTGCAGAATAAAGAATGGTTTTTTTTTGCTTTGTCTTACCTACGAAGTAGATATCGTTACTGATCTTATGATCAACGGCCATTACCGAAGGGCTGTGGCCGTCGGCGCGATCAGCTCGATCAAATGCTGACAGGTGATTATTTTCCGCATTTTTCTGCATTGATTTCTCAAAAATCTTAATTTCAGCTTCGATATCCTCGACAGTTGATTCGGGGCTTTCATCTTTATCATTTGCAGAATTTTCCTCCGGTCGATCGGTATCGGGATCAGGAACGTGAACTCCTGCTTTTGTATTCAATCGGAAAAAAGACGATAAGTTCCATAAGAAATTCATTAAAAACTCGGAAAATCCTGAAATTCCAAATAATACCAGAAGTCTCATTGAGACTCACTCGCTAGAACTGTAGGATTCTTTGAATCATAAAATCCGTCCTGATCTGGTCTCACAGCGAACGATGTTCCGTCTCCCCATTCATCGGCCCCCTTATAACTGAAGTCAAATTTTTCCTGACCGTCGATAACTCCCCCGGAATGATGTTGTTCCTGGTTTAATTGACCGTATGGAGATAGATATTTCCTACCAAAATCAAGCTCCTCCTTCATTCCTTCTCCGTGAACTTCTTGATGATGAACCGGGGGGCGATATGCGGCAGTTGGATTATATTCCGCATCTTGGAGGCGTTGGGTTTTGGTTTCAGTGAAGGGTTCTGCAATGTCTGCACTGGGATAGGAGTGAAAATAGGGATAAAATTCCCTTGGATTTCGTCCACTGTATTCCCTAAGGATTGGGCTTCCCTCCAACCCGTCCGCGAGCTGTGACAAAGGATAATCGGGGATGTGTTTCTGCCTGCGTTTCGAAAGACCGTGAATATTAGACTTGACTATCAAAGCATCCCGCAAAGCTTGTTGTCGCTCAAAATCCCGAAGCTGTTGAACTTCTTTATGTATACCACGAGGATCATCAAGGTGTTGATACGGCCGAGATACTTTGAACCACCTTTCTATTTGCTTCAAATCGATGTCCTCCGCTGATAGATCTGGTAGGACACCTGCAAGGGACAAATTTTTAGCTTATTTATAGTTAAGCGGAGAAGGTCTCATATTTTCCACTTGTTGAACCCTCCAGATGCTCCCTACGAGCCAATATCTCATATGGCATACCTGGTCCATGTGCTAATCCTCGTGGGGAGAATCGCAGTTGTACATACGTACATTATACAGGTATAACGTGGCTGAACCGTAATTTAGAATGTATGAAGTTTACGACGTTGGAGTTATGGTTGCGTAGACAATTATTAAAGACGATTATACATGGACCGGTTAAATAAAAAGCCCAGAAGTTCCTGTAAATTTCAATCTGATGTTCAAATATTCCCCAGTCCTGATAGCTTTCATACTGGATAATCCTCAACATTCTTCGTGAACTTAAAAATTTAGATGAACGTTGCTCCACATTATCTTTTTTTTCATCCTGGAAGCGATTTTTCCAAACGCTTGTTTCTGGGCAACAGACAAAATTTTTCGATTTCGAAACGGAAACCTCATTCTCCCATAGTGCCTGAAGAACGAAAGATCGCCGGGATTGATCAACATCGTTTAGACTGTATTCACGATTTGAAGGGTAAACTTTTTTTTCCTGCTTCTCGTCGGTTGATATTGACCGTGTAATTACCGCAATGAGATGGTAACGATGCATGGTGGGCAAATTACACCGAACAAATGAACATTGAAGAGACATTGCATTATTTATGGAATCATACGAGTTGTAAAACTTATTGTACCATGTAATTTGAGTGATAGGAGTAATTGGCTGTCTCTCTAGCAATAAGCCACAGCTGTGCAACTTTTCAAAGATCGCCACGTTGATGTTCTCCTCTAATTCAATATCTGCAACCTATTAACTCAAAATTCAACTGCTACGTATGGCATGCTACGTATATTCTGCGGATTTCGCGTTAACCCAATTATAATTGTTGTAATTATCATTCTGCAATCACTGATTATTGCTGACTTAGACAATTTCCTGACCAAGGAAGAGTCGATAGCCTTCATGACCGATGAATTACTTTTCAGTTGGCATCCAAGTCATGCGCATATAGGTATATACTATCTAAATTTCATTACATTCTTCACATTCGCCCAAACAAATTTTATCATCCGGTATTATACGTTGCCCCTGTTCTTCGCTATACATACGACCAACGAATAACTTCATACATATCGTATGACAGATACTTTATGATAATTAGCATTCTCAAGATGAAATGGTAAATAAGCATGGAATAAAGACTGTGGAAGGAATTAAGCGACGATGCGTGGTGGAATCCCAATATACAACGGCAGTATGCTCTCTTCCATCTCATGATATGCGACTGGCTCAGGCTCATGGTCAGCCGTCAACCACACGAGCGAGAAAAACCACCGGTAACCAAGTTTCCGGCTGGGAAGAGATAACGGACTTTCCCTAGACTCAATTCTATACAGTTTCTCCGAATACCTACTGTATACTTCACTATCTATATCTATTTATATATATTTCGTTGTTGTATAATTTTCGTAGCGGCAGTGTGATCGCAACGGCAATACTATTGACATTTATTTGTATAGTAACCGATTAGCTCCGCGAGCCTCCGAAATATCTAGCTCATTTTTCATTATACCTCTACGCGTGGGCGTCCATATGCTTTCCCTCACTCTACGTAGCACCGGAACTACTAGACTGATTGTAGTCAACTTTACTCGCTGAATAGAGTAATAAATATTGCAACAACTATACTATAATCGATATTAGAGTATATACCTATACGCGACGTAAAAACAGAGAAACTGTAGTAGAGATGTTTACAGCGCAGGGTTGTAACGAACTTTACCTTTGAATATTATTATAATACATATAGGTATGTAAGTATATGTTTGTTTGTGTAACGCACTAGCGTGCTGATCAGTGCATATAATTATGTGTATATATGTATTATGCATTCTTGGTGGGTTTCGTAATGTATACCTATATAGCACACGTATATGAATTCTCAAACCAGCGGCGTGTACGTTTCGTTTAAACATACATACAAATACGTTGTATATACATATACACACGTTATTAGCGTTATTATACTATTCGAATGGTATTGGAAAGAATACTCTGTATACCTTATACATGCGGGTATAATAACTGTAGTGTTACGGAACACGATATGGATTATAAGTGAAACGAAATCATTTCCCGAAAGTCAGATATTTATTTTATGAATATTTCACATTCCATACGATGAATAATTGTTTATTATTACCAATTATTAAGGTGATTAATCGACGCGTAAACACCTTTTCGGACACCGGCATGGCACGCGGCTGCAGTAGTCTAATTCGCTCGATACCAGACATAAACCGCGCTTCAATTCAGGCAACGGATATGCCTGGTCTGATCAGACACGCACCTCAGACTACTAGTCGCGGTGTGGATTGGGAAGCGATAATTGAATGAACGATGAGACCATGGGTCCCCATAAAAGGGAACGTACTTGCGTAAAGATCGAAGCTTTAGCGTAGGCATATTTATTTGATAAAGTTGCGTTTTTTTTTTTTTTGTTTCCAGATTTTGCTTTCAGTTTCAATTCCTTCTCATATAATTTTGCGCGTCGCGTATCTTACGATACTACAATCATATCTGTGAGAGGCACGCGATGTGGAACGCGGGTGAATGTAAATATGCGCGTTCTGCTATATAACACGTCTGTAAAACGTGTAGTACCGGAACCATGGGGAAGGGGATCTGGAGGAGGTCCGAAATATCATTTTCAACATGCAACCATGCAACCAATATCATTTCCATGCAATCGAGTTTTATCGGTCTTCGGGGCTTGTTGGGCGTATTTTGAAAGTCGAGCAGTAAAAGGGTGAAAATTCACTTTGCACCCTAGCTCCACCCTCTCAAGTCCAACATACAAACACCTACGCCGTAAAACTCAGTTTCCGATTCGAATATCCTCTTATAACCAAGCCCATACTGCAGAGGGGTGGACGTAAGCACGGAAGGGCGGGTCTTTTGTATACATTTAATATCGAATATTAATGTAAATTATGAGAAGGAACTGATCGGGTATACAAGCTAAGGAAATATTAAGAGTGAAGATTGCTTTCAGCAATAGAACAAAAAAGTAGTACATTTATAAATTTCCATTCGAAGTTTACGTTAAATTTTTATATTTCCTTATATATCTTGTCCGTTTCTTCGTTTGATTTACATCATTATTTCATATTGAATGTGGTGGATCACGAAGGGCTATTCACTCGAAGAAACACCGAGATATTTCGTGAGAGATCACAAAGGGATCAACGAGCAATCGCCAGGAATCTGAATTGAAATTCGAATGAAGACACCGAAGTCCGGTATACATAGGATGATTTCTGACGGTTTTTAGTGATTTCGTGTGAATTCCTGTAACTTTCTCTAACGTGCTCCGATTTCCACCGAATCGCCAATATTCTGGAATTTATTATCAACGATTCCCACAAACTGGAAATCGCCGGGAAGCTCTATAAATCACACACAGATGAAAGAAATAATCGGAAATCGCAATAATGATGTTCTTCAATTGCCGAGTGAATAGCCTCTCCGTAGATATATCATGTGATTAAACGAAGGATATTTAACGTCCATGTCATCATTAAAATTCCGGAATCATGGAATTTTCAGGGAATTTGATAGTTATTAGATACTTTTGAAAAGGCAGACGAGTAATTGCAATCAAATTGAAAATAGAATGATTTTTTTGTTTTTTTTGTTTTCGTACTATCACTCAAATTTGATCTTGAAAAATTCTAATTTTCGTCTGACAAAGCTGGATTTCTCACGGAATTTCGTATTGATATCGAACTGGACACCTTGTTTAATATATTATAATATTAATAATTTATTTCAACTGTTATCTATATACCTACACATACGCGGATCGCTACAGTTAATCATTATCAGTTCCAACACGCTATACTCACAGTATACGTCTATATGTATGTATACTTGACAGTTAAACATCTGTCTATAGCTGTACATACAGTATATTATAGCTGTATATACATATGAACGCGGTGAAAAAATGTTTCGAATGTGAATGAATCGGGGAATATAGCCTACATGGTCGAAGAAATTTTATACCCTTGAATCCACAGGTGTCGGATATACGTGGGATTGCTACCCTTCCGAAAATTATACCAATAGGGTGTAGCCAAAAGTCAAGCTACTCGATCATACACTGTATATCGCCACTTTTCTCCTATCTCGTTACAGTGTACACACTTTGAATGCGAATATCTGCGAGCCACAGTTTATTTATTCATTCTTTATAATATATACCTTATACCTACTTAACAGCTGTGTACAGTATGTTTGTAAACGTAAAATCGTTTATGAATACAAAATATATAAGCTATCGTGAATAAATATCCGTCTGCAAGTACATACGTACAGTATAATAGTTGGATTACGAAATGGATTCATCAGTGCGAAGACAATTCTATCAGCGTGGAAATTGTCGTTCGTAAATTTAATGAAATCGTATGAATTCCGATCGAAATTTGGTTACATTATTTGAAAAAAGCCGATGCATGGAATCTCGAAATCATTGTCACGTGGGTACAAAGACACCGGAGAACGAATGTACGAATTGCAATATTTTTCAGTCGAGTAACGACGACGGTAAACAAGAGAATAAATGAATAGGTTGTGGAAAATGTCTGAACGTAAAAGAATTGGGATTCGTAGACCGGTCCGGTTCAGAGGCTCTTGATAAAACCGGGCAACTCAGAAATGAGACGGTCAATTATCACGCCTGTAACAACGTACAAAATAATATCGCCTGAAAAACTAAAAACGTATATGCAGAATGAAGAAACGTGTAAAACGGCGGACCGCGATGATTATTATAATTATGAACCTTCCGCACGTACCTTGATAGTAGCGAATATCCTGGTTGGCAGAGGTCGATATAAAACCAAAAGACAGAAGGAATGCGTACGGGAAAAGCCTGGGAGGCATCCTCGTCGCTTCCTTAACCCACGTCACAGCTGATAATACCAAGTTTAAAGCCAACGGCTCTTTGCTCCTTCCATATGCAAGGTGTCATTCATGAAGTCCTCGAAGTATTATCCCAGCACGGAGTTTGCGCGATGGTGTTCAGCCCCAATCAATATTCTCGCTTTTCTATACCCGTCCTTCTCTTGCTCGCATCAAACACCCCGTATATCCTATTCTACCTTATTCTATTTTTTACATGCATATCCCATACGTAAATATGCAGATGGCTATCTTACAGGTGCGGCTTTGTACAAGTATGTACACCACATATTATATTGTCAGCGGCATTCTGCAGGACGCCACACGCGTGATTGTATAAATTTCGAAAACACGAAAAAAGGGAGAGAAAAGACCCGTTTAAATCAGACGCGGCTCGGTAATCATCCCAAACTTGTCGCAGAAATAGAAAAGTTCTTGCATCGATATATCCCGACCGACACTTGCGGTAGCACGGCTTGTACTGACGATGTTAGGTTCATATATTGTGCTTTATTATACCTACTCGCATAAGTTTATTATCATCAACATAATTATTGCGGACGAAAGCTTGTAGCGCTCCTCTGCCAGCAATAACAATAATAATATAGGTGTAATTCATAATTATGACCGTTCGTAGCTTTTCACGTATCATTGGTACGTACTATACTTGAGTTCTTTCGTGATTTTTGAATTTCTTTGTCAAGATATTATACCGAAAATCTTGAATATACTGAATAAATCTACGCCCAGGGTATTACAGCTTTTCGAGAATTCAATGTTTCTGAGTGGCGAAATATATGGATGTAAAAAAATCAGGTTTCCACTTCAAATGTTTTTTCGTAGCTAAGCTCATATTGCGAATTATAGTAATAATTCGATTTGTTTGACGTACTACGATAGTTTCACGGAAGTGAGAAATTTGAACTCCGATAATAACGATTGTAAAACACTTCAAACTTTATCCAAATTTCACTCACAATTCTTCGTGTGTATAACTCCAGATTCGATAGTAAAAATTGAACATGTGTTCCTCGAATTATCTCTACACGCCAAATCTAAAGAACATGCTAATGCTGGGGTTTCAGGAATTTCAACCTCTCCGGGCTACGAGATAAATATAAAAAGCTGAAAAAATACTTTGAATTTTAATTCATACTCAGATTTCAAATAATTACATTAAACAGTTGATTTATATTTCTTCAAGCTCCTTGGAATATTGACAAGATCTGAGATTTTGAAACGATACGCTAATAACCGTTATTTTTTCTTTTGGCAAATTAGAATTATCCGCGTTTAAGTAATTTTGAAGGCTGCCTTACATTTATCTACGGATTTCAAATTTTTGGAAGAATCCAAATCGAAGTTTACTCCAATTATTCTGACTAGAAGAATTCATTGGAATAATTAGAAACTATATGTAAAGTCAATATCCTCGAACGAATTCGTAAGACGAAGATAGTAGAATTATATGAATATACAAATGAAAAACAATGCAAATACGCGATCTTGAGATTTGAAATTCGAATAAGCGGAATACGGATTCATTATAAATTCTAAAATAGAAAAAACGAATGGACATCTGTCCATTCACTTATATATATTCATTGTGAGGAATTGATATTTCCAAATTCATCCGCTTTTGTACGAAACTCAACGCTTCTTTCAATATATTGGACAACTTTACCTTTATTTCACACTAGAAATACAACAATCTATCAAATCATCTGAACTATAGTTTTTCTACGATTTTATTTGCAGATTCGTCATTGTATTTACGATAAAATGTACGTCCTACGTACAATAAAACGATTCTAATACTCATGAGATTCGAGAAAGAAGAACAAAAAAGCGATCTCGATTAATATATATACTAGAAAAACATTGTTCACGCGAAATATAATAATAATAATCCCTTCATTTTATATAACCGTGAATCTGATATCACGTATAGAGAATTTTCGCGAAACACTAATATTTATTGCCCCCAGATTGAACTAGTTTTCGAATTCTTCAGGCGTGGTTTCTCCATCTAGTAACAAACGGCTTGGCTTTTGTTTAGGTTGAGCATTCTTGTCCTTGTTACGACGATTTCGTACTCCATCCGGTGCATCCATCATTCGTAAAATTTGCGTTTGATCTGAACAGTCGATCGGTGCCACTGAAATATCTCTGACTGCGCGGAACTTACCGCAATTATTTAGATGCTCGTTTTCCAATCGGAAGAAGTTCCACACAAATCGCCTGTCCGCAATTCAATAATATTATATTAATTGGTGATGCCTTTCGAAAAAGAAAAAAAAGAAAATAGACTTTCAAGAATCCATAATTTACAGAAACAGTTCATTTTCTACATCAAAAAATCCGATAGACGAATTAGAAAGAGAATTATTATAATTTATAGATAGAAAAAGTTGAAAAACTGCGCACAGCAAATTTCGAACACTAGAAATCATTCACTGAATATCATTCTTGGGGAAGATTTTGAAAAACTAAATAAATATTCATATTATGCACGACGATAACGACTAATGACCGCAAAGATGATGTGTGAGAACACTCGAAATGAAAAACCGTGCAATTAGCGACTATAAATCAAGCTCGGCGAGTTTCGTCCTAATGAAATATTCTAATACGCACAACTAATAAAGACAAAATGATACAGAGGTCACGGAATTCATGTATAAAAAATACTTTTCACCTCTATTTCCAAGAAAGTATTGTCAAAATTGCATATGATAATTAATATTAAAATAATGCTAGCTGGTGACCAAACAAGAAGATTAGAATTGTGTAAATCTAATTCATGCACAGTTTCATAATTTAAAATTTAATTTGAATTTTTGCAAGATCAGGGAATTGTTCTCATCTTCGACGCCGTCGGCCTCGTCCATTAAACGCATTGCACTATTGGGTCCAGCAATATCATTAGGACGCATCGGTCCTATCGAAATATCTCTTACCGCACGAAATTTTCCAACGTTGTTTAGATGCTCGTTTTCCAGTCGAAAGTAGTTCCACATGTACCGTCTATGTGGGTCATTTATTCATTTATTATGAAAAATGGCAGACTTTCGATTAGATAATATCCAAATACAATCCGCTATTAGTTCAGCAGGTAAACGTATTATTCTTCCCATGTACTATTTGATCATTTCAATTATTCAGAATCTCCCTGTGGTGAAAATCGGTTACCAAATACTCCGGAAAACTACAAAATGTCAAAAATTCTGTGAATATTTGTAAGAATCTGTGATTTTTTTGTGAATCCTATACATTTAGGTAGTTTTTCGTATTTGATTTTCACCGGGGATATGGGATCCTGAGTTTTGAATATGGAGAAATATCACATTCTGTGAAAAAGAGCAAATCATGCGTGGCTATCAATTGCGTCGATGTAAAAGATTATTCGCAACCAAATTATTGCAACATGGAATTAATTGAGAGTTAAATTAAAATGGCAAAGCAAAACTCGCATGCAATTGGCTTGAGTATGAATGTAATGAAGCTCGCGCAACAGCCGTGATGTAAATGCGAGCGAAACTGAAGCTGTGTTGTATTTTGAAATTAAATATTTTATAGAGATTGGAAAGAATGTCTAACTAAATGATTCGGAATGGATGTGCAAGAACTTGAACCCTGGTTTATTGGTCTTGGTATTTGAAAATTCACCAATCTCTATACTATATAAAAACATTAAAATTAATTTTCAGATCCTGCAAGCGCGTATGTATGACCATGCTGCAGCATAGCACTTGGTAAAATTCGCACCTGAATACTTCTAAGGGTGCAATGATGGAGACCATTAAATCTGCATGCACGTATCCCATTTCGGTAAGAGATAATGAAAATGCCCAGCCGAATCGTAGTATGAAATCTTCAATGATCGCAAAGTAGTAGTAATACTGGCGATCATGCAATTAAATAACAATTTCATATAATGAAGAAAAATTATTTTACCCATGTTTTACTTGCTGCAACAGAATCCTGTTGTTCGTTTTTTCCTGATTTTTTCGGTTAATTTGATCAATTTTAATCGATAAACCTTATCAACTATAATAATTATAAGTTATAAATAATGAAATAAATTCCGTTTTCCGATAATTAGTCATGAATATTCACAGAAATGAACTCACTGGGGAAGAGTAGACGATCTCATCTCGTAGGAACTTGTTCTCTCCAGTCCGAACATCTAAGAGACCCCAATCGAGTTTAACATCCCAAGTATAGGCGAAGCAGGAGCTTACTACGCTCGCGGAAACCCATAAATAGAAGTATGGGCTTTCTGTTGTTTTCTGATAACGATCTGTGATAAGGTAGAGAAGCTTTTCTGTTTTTGATATAATCAGCTTTTTCGAATTGATTTACACCATTTTTCGATAGCAAATTTATAGTGTATATAATGCTTACTGGCGTTGGTCAGATGAAGGTAGGAGAAAACAACAACAAAAAAGCTTGCGGCGTACTTAGAAGCGTTCACCAAGTGGGGAAAAGCCTCTTTAGTATCTCTGTAGCGTCTTAAACATTGAGCGAATCGAAACCAAGCAGGTAAACAGGCAACGAACGGTCTTGAAAAATGCTCCTGTATTATACAAGTTTCTGCATCTAGAAACAAACAGATATTTTTTAATTTTGGAGATCATGAGATTTGAAATTATTATAAAACTTAGAAGTTCGAGAATTTTATTAATAATCAGTACCCTCGACTTTGTTCCATGATGAATTTTTAATGTAAAAACAAACAAAGTATTGGAAATCGAGAAAGACTGTATGCAGGGAATTCAATTGATCAGCAAGCCAAAAGTCAGCGAATCCCACATAAAAGAAAGGGGCGCAAAATATGCGACCGATTACTCTCAGAGTCCAAAATCTTGCCTCATGACGCAGCGTCTTTGTTGGATTAAATAAAAAGGCAGTTAAGCCTGCATAGAGCAGAACCTAGGGAGAATAGAACGGAAATTTAGGTCAAACTGTATTACATCTATTTGTATCGAGTACTTCGGTAGTATTATTTACCGGCTGGATAAACGGAGAGACTCCTAACGATTCGCTGTACAAAAAGCTGAGAACCGATAACGTCCAAATCAATCCGAAAATACTTGCCATTTCTATTATGTGCTGAAATATGATAATTTTATGTATAAAAATATCTATATTTCATCAAATATGAATAAAATTCAAGCGCTTAAAGCGATTCTGGAGATTTCCAATTCCCAAAAAACTAGAAAAACAGAGTTCCAGCTAGATGTTTGGTACAGAAATTTCTTCATATTGCCATGAACTGAGTCTTATAAGTCCTAATAGTTGATTATAATAATTCGGCATTTGTGTCCTGGCTGAATTTCATATTATATTTGTTACAAAAATAGCTTCTAGATATAGGTAGTTCAACCTGTTCAGACAAATGATTCCGTGGATCTAATTCGAAGATCAAGACATGATTAACGCCGGAAGATCTCCATCCATAAACGTTTATTCCCATGAGGAAAAAAAATTGGACCATTAGCAATGGGCCTCGATAAAGTCTGCATAAAACTCTCCAGTCGCTTCTATCCCTGTGGAAGGCGCCTGCAATGGAGTAAATTCAAAAGAATTATTATTAAGGAAATCTTCTATTTCCTATTGTACTTGTGGTCTTTAGACTTTTACAAATCGCATAGTTTTTTTAAGGCAATCTATACTCTGAAATCCTTAAAGTTTCACTACTTTACAGTAATTTCCTCTATTACCAGACAGCACAACGGCTACAAGTAGGACTATAAATGCCCCTGAAAATAGGCCAACTTTGAAAGTTATCCAGGGCGAGAGCTTCCCACCCAGAGGCGGAACGCGCAGGCGTTTCATAGCACGTTGACGATCCCCATGCTCCAAATCTCTTGTAAATACCGCCTCTGTTTCGCCTATCAATCTGTCTGTGTCTTTGTGGATATGAAATAAGGCACCGTCCACATGTTCCGCTCTCCATTTTGCTCCTATTTCAACGTTCAGTAACTAAAAGAAGGTGAGTTAATACCGTTGTTTCAGTATTTGATGTTTTGAGTTCAGTTTCTAAATTATAAAATGGATATGCGTTGGTGATTCGTTCAGAAGAATCTAAATCTCTCGGAAGAAAATCTTTCGACATACTTTGTCATGTTTTTTCAGTATTTTTCTAAACCCAGTAAAGTTTAGATTTTGGTAATTTTGGAGCAGAATTAAAGATAAATAAAATTCTGAAAATGCAAGTTTCAGTTCTTGACGTTTTCTGCCAGGGATTGTTTTGCTCTTATTCAGTATATGTCCGCGATGTTGTCCTTTGAATCCTCTACCACCCTTTATTCCATCAGCGACGGTTAGTACCTCGCTGAGTTCACTAGAGAGAGTAGCATATCTTCTTGTAGCCTCGGCTAATTTCTCTACAAAACACAAAGTCCCAGATGTGTTGGAAAAATTGGTTTTCCATGAACCACAGTTCAATTTTCGTGAATTATATATAATCATAGATTATTTGTTTTCACGTTGCTTTATCACCTGAATAAAAAGTGTTTATCTTTGCCAACTCCTTGTCGCAATAGTGAAAAAATGTTTCATCAAATTTACTAAAATATCTCTCTAGAACGTGCGGCTCAATCGCTTCTGCAGCAGGTGCTTGCTCAACTGCGCTGTATAAAAGCGCTTTCATTTCCTTGAGCAGAATATTGATTCGTATTTTACATTTCCATAAATTATATAATTCAAGTTTCAAAATCGAATCTCCCCTGGATTTGAATTTTAGAACCTACGAAACTTGAAGTTTTGAATTTTCGCGCCAAAAATAGCATTTTTTGTTTGGTTGACTTTTTTTTACGTGTATATTTGAGTCTTCGTTTGCGATCGTATACGCATACAACTTCATGGTATACAATTGGAACCACGATTTCGTATTTTAGGTTAGTTTCCATGGCTTGATCACAAAAATCTATTCTAATCTGAGAAAATTTTTACAATAAAATAGATAGAATAAAAGATCGAGAAAATCATAAGAATTTTGTAAGTAGGCTTAATGATTTCGGCTGTTGTGTAGATAAGAATGACAGCTTTGTTGAATCGTGCTTCGTATTATTTGTTTTTGACGACTCAAATTTCGCAGTCGATTTAGCTATTCATAATTTTACCTCGTAATTAATGTATTGTTTTCTCCATTCTGGAGTGATATGTGCGCTTAAATGTTCCGCAAATTTCATGATTTTTGTCTTTCTTTGTATACATACAGCTTAAATAACTGAATCGAACAATTATAATCGTTTTTTTTTTATCGTGGCGGGTCAGAAGCGTCGCTTCAATTTTAGATTTGCTTTTTTTTTTTTAATTATTTGGAAACAATAAACTAATTATGATACACCGTTGATAAATAATCGTTACATTTGTGTATCTTGTAGGTTAGGCCATGATTATCAAAATTCTAGATAGATGCGCCACTGGTATGTTGCATAAAAAAAAAAAAAATGCAAGCTCTGTGCAGTTTGAATGACGTCATCGGGCTTTCAAACCGCGTGATTTCGAATGAGCGAAGTTGAAAAGTTTTTGAAATACATAAATAAATCAGCTTTCATAAAGTTTATATTTCAGGAAAAATGTTGCGGAAATTGTTCACTTCGAAAACTTTACAAAAACGATGGGTAAGCATTTTCAATCCAATTTTTAAAGATCTTCAATCCAAAATAGGAGAAAATAATTGTGAAAGAATGAACCAACATGGTTTTTAAACTCTGTTATATCCAAAATTAAACAACAAGAAATTGATTTGACGAATCAGTTCCGATTTATTGGATAAATATAAACAAAATGTATGGAAGAAATAAAAGGCAAGAATTATTTTTTTCAATCGATTTCCCAGCTTTCGGCTAAACCAATGATACAGATGGATGAAAATGTGACTAAAAATTTAGAAGATGAAAACATTAATCCAAAACGACATCCTGGGATATTAAAATCACAAACAATTAGAATACCAGAATGGGTTGAAAGAGGGATGATAAAGGCAACCACCGGTACCTAATTAAGATCGTTATGAATGAACAATCAGTATTTGCTTGTTGCATATTAGTTTCCATTCGAATATATCAATGGAAAAGAATGACATAGATATATGTAATTTTTTGCAGATAAATCTTTGAAAACGTTACGTCAGGAGGGTGAAAAATTAGCGTGTTATTTAAACCACCGTCACCCGCCACCAGAAGCTGATTTAATACATTCCAAGCGACTGGAAGTAAGAAAAAAGATATTGGGAGGAATCGATCCAAACAAATTAACTCATGAAGAAATGGACGAATTCTGGCGAAGAAATAGTGATAGGGTCAAGATATCACTACAACAGCATATATATTCTTGGAAGGCAATACAGTACGATGATTACAAAGGTTTAATATACTTGCTCGCTCGTGGGGCTCAGGATTATGCAGTCCTATATAAAATTTTCAACGAAATTTCTCACTATGATTCTGCTTTCAAACCAAGAAGCTTATTTGATTTTGGATCTGGTGTTGGCTCTGTCGTTTGGTATGATTATTTATATTATTTGAATACAATTTCACGAAATTTCATTCGAAAGTAGGAAATAAAATGTATACAAATTTATAGAAAAAACATCAAACTGGCTTTTCAAATCCTCATTGTTATTTCTACTTCAGGGCTGCTTCAGCATTCTGGAAAAAATCATTGGAAGAATATTATTGCGTTGATTCGTCCGCAGATATGAGTAATATCGCAGGAATAGTAATTGGTGATGGACCATCGAGTATCAAACATATTTATTATCGCCAATTTTTACCTGTCTCAACTAAGGTGGGACTTTCTCCATCTGTTACTCTTTTTATTTACTATTCACTCAAATAATCATGAATTATCGAAATTTGTGATCAAGTATCACGTTTTTTTCATTTTTTGTAAATTGCTTTTCTATTTTTAGATCAAATCGAATATCGTCGTTAGCGCATACTCACTATTTGAAATGCCCAGTGCTCAAGCTCGCTTGGAACTTCTCCTCAATCTTTGGAACAAGACTGATAAATATTTGATAATTGTTGAACAAGGAACAAACGCGGGATTCAAGGTATACTTTTTATCAAAATTTCGAGATAAGTCATCGAACTATTCATCCACAATCGATTGTTCAGCTAATTTTCTATTAATATTTTCGATTCTTTCATTTATCAGCTGGTGAACGAGGCTCGTGATTTTATTTTAGAGATGTCAGGCAAGTCTCTAGAAACTGAAAACCCGAATCCATGTCACGTTTTTGCTCCAGTAAGTCACTAATTATAATGATTGAACCTGAATCGCTATGAAATTACATTGGAGTTCAAGAAATCAGGCAGATTCTCGTATTATTTTATCTGTACGTTACAATTTCAGTGTCCACACGATCTGATTTGTCCAAGATATCTGACAGATCGAACTCCCTGTAATTTTCAAGTATCTTATTTCACTTTACCGTTGGGTGAAAATCCGGTAGTGAAACAGGAAAAATATTCATACGTTGTCATTAGGAAAGGTATTAATCAGATTCTTCATTATCTATCTTGACGAATTTCTAGCTTTTTTGTATATTGTTATCAATCACGATTACAAATACAGTATAGTAGCGCTTTTTCGCCTTTTTATTTTTTTGTTTATTTCGACTTCGAAGGCGAAAGATCTGAAGATGATCAGCAATGGCCCAGAATCGTTAGACCAACATTAGTTCGTTCAAAGCATACGATATGTAGGCTGTGTACAGCTGCAGGAAAACTTGAAGAGATGATATTGACCGCTGCTAAACATGGAAAGTGAGTAAAAAATCAGTTTTCAATTGTATATTCATATTTTTTCCTGAAATATCTGTAGAAGTTCAATTTATAATTATATTCCTTCGAAAATTGCAGATACCCTTATAGATGTGCGAAATATAGTTCATGGGGAGATAAATTACCATTTCGGATTGTAGATTGACCAAAAAACGAGGATCCTGAATGAGAATCCCAACATTTGTTCGTTTTTCAAGTCTTTTTCAATAAACATTGACTGATACTGTGAATATAAATCTGTAAATATGTTTACTTAGGGGTAGTTAAAGTTATGTACTGTATCCCAGATCCTTGAAATGTAAATCATATTTACTTGGAATAATACAATTTTACCGCCCAAGGTTGTTTCTTCAGGGAAAAGTGCATGAAAGAAAGGACCAAAAATGTTCTCTATAATTCGTCTGATTGCCATTTTGTGATTCCATCACCAACGGATCTTCTACGTTTCCCATACTTTTCCATTGATCAGGTCGGATTGTGACATGGTTAATTCCGAAATATTCTGTCGTAGCAAATAATAAATAGTGTTTCTTTTTTCTGTCGATAATGTTTCTCGAGCGCCTTATTATATGCATCCCGCAGGAGTTATAGCTGAGAGAGCCCGTGTTGACGTTTGCTCCCACTTTAGTGGCGCTGTGTAACGATTGATTTTCGGAATTAACTGGTAGGGACTTTCGGTCGGTATGCGCGTACTCGCTCGCTACCCTTATCACTCGTGTTGATAAGGGTAGAGGCCAGCACTTGCTTACCGACCAAGAGTCCTGCCAGATTAGTTCCGAAAATCAATTGCCTGTTAGACCTTAAGAGCAAATGTGGGAACACGCACGAGCTCTCCCAAGCTTTCTCTCTGATTTCGGTCTTTCTAGTTGTTGAAATTTCTACATGATGCCACCGCCTGTTTGAAGTTAGCCTGCTATCAAGAGGCATTCGAATGATCGATCGCTCATAACTAATAATAATAATAATAATCCATACTATCTGTGACATTCTTTCCTAGAAAATCAGTAGAGTGAATTTGGAAGATTTCAATTTCAAATGCATAGTGTCTGCGAAACTCGTGTGATGGCGTAACGGTCTTTGAAACAATCGATTGGATTGGGCAAAGCTCGCAGGTACTCGCACAGGAATAGGGAATTGTGGGATGCCCCACCGACTAGTCTCGCGCAACCACCTGTTGCAGTTCACTGATCGAATTCAAAAGGCTTGATTTGAGACTAAATTCAAACTGACGCATAAAATTTGTATTCTCATGCAAAGAAGAACGTTGAGACTGGTTCACGCAGCTAGCAACTATTCTTCTATGTAAGTATTCAATTATGCAATATTCCCTTCAATGTCGGCATCGTTTTTGTCAGTAAACAAACGAATACGTATTTCGTCGCTTCGCACAACATTGTTCTAGCTTCGGAACTGATAATGCGTTATATAATCAAAGAGCTTATGGTATATATAGAGTAGGAAAGCGGGCCTGATTCCTGTTTGTAGAGAGGAAAGAGAGAAAACATGGCGAGGCCACTGCTATCTCTGTTTGATACCGCATGCGCAGTAAATTTAGAAGCGAAGTGGGGACCAAAGAGCGTGTAGGGGAAATGAGGAGAAAGCCTCTAACAATAAGGGAGTGTAAAATTTCGGCAAGCAACCGGCGTTGAGTGTAGAAGCGTATGCTTTTGGGGGGATGGCGGGTAAAAAAATTGACGGTGAATAATGGTTAGTATAATGATAGATTTCTCCAGTGAATTATTATTCGAGGTATAAAAATCTCGGAGAGCGAAACGAAAGAAGGTAAGAATAGCATATATTACTGGCACTCTGTATGAGTCAAAGTAAATTCAAACCTAAACATATTGTTTGTATTGAATAAAATTACGATTCAAAACTTTGTTCGGAAATTACATACAACTCGTTGATGTTTTTTTTTTTCTTACACGTCAAAATAGACTCTCATTCCTAACTTCAAGTAGCTGATATGTTCGTATCATGAGTTCTATGCTCTTGGGGGGATGGCGGGTAAAAAAATTGACGGTGAATAATGGTTAGTATAATGATAGATTTCTCCAGTGAATTATTATTCGAGGTATAAAAATCTCGGAGAGCGAAACGAAAGAAGGTAAGAATAGCATATATTACTGGCACTCTGTATGAGTCAAAGTAAATTCAAACCTAAACATATTGTTTGTATTGAATAAAATTACGATTCAAAACTTTGTTCGGAAATTACATACAACTCGTTGATGTTTTTTTTTTTCTTACACGTCAAAATAGACTCTCATTCCTAACTTCAAGTAGCTGATATGTTCGTATCATGAGTTCTATGCTCTTGGGGGGATGGCGGGTAAAAAAATTGACGGTGAATAATGGTTAGTATAATGATAGATTTCTCCAGTGAATTATTATTCGAGGTATAAAAATCTCGGAGAGCGAAACGAAAGAAGGTAAGAATAGCATATATTACTGGCACTCTGTATGAGTCAAAGTAAATTCAAACCTAAACATATTGTTTGTATTGAATAAAATTACGATTCAAAACTTTGTTCGGAAATTACATACAACTCGTTGATGTTTTTTTTTTTCTTACACGTCAAAATAGACTCTCATTCCTAACTTCAAGTAGCTGATATGTTCGTATCATGAGTTCTATGCTCTTGGGGGGATGGCGGGTAAAAAAATTGACGGTGAATAATGGTTATAGTATAATGATAGATTTCTAGAGTGAATTTATTATTCGAGGTATAAAAATCTCGGAGAGCGAAACGAAAGAAGGTAAGAATAGCATATATATTATTGGCACTCTGTATGAGTCAAAGTAAATTCAAATCTAAACATATTGTTCGTATTGAATAAAATTGCGATTCAAAACTTTGTTCGGAAATTACATACAACTCGTTGGTGTTTTGTTTCTTTCTGACACGTCAAAATAGACTCTCATTCCTAACTTCAAGTAGCTGATATGTTCGTATCATGAGTTCTATGCTCTTGAGGGGATGGCGGGTAAAAAAATTGACGGTGAATAATGGTTAGTATAATGATAGATTTCTCCAGTGAATTTATTATTCGAGGTATGAAAATCTCGGAGAGCGAAACGAAAGAAGGTAAGAATAGCATACTATTAGCACTCTGTATCAGTCAAAATTAAATTCAAATCCAAACACGTAAAAATAATTTCAAAACTGTTCGAAAATTACATATAGCTCGTTCGCGTTTTTTTTTTTTTTTCTTACGCGTTGAAATAGGCTCTCATTCCTCACTTCAAGTAGCCAATATATGTTCGTCGTTCGGAAACCACTTTCCCCATATCGGCCATAACAATAGGTGCAAAGGTGATAATATATTAGGTATTCAATATTTCGTGGAAGTAAATTCGTGTTTTTAATCGTGTTATGATTATTGAGAAGAAACTCGATTGAAAAAGTTTTCCACAAAGATAATTATCATAGCTTCGACCGAGGCTTCAACAACCAGGTATCATGTTTTTTTTTTTTTCTTTTCAATGAAATCTTTCTTATCTTTCGTCGTCATCGCAAATGAATTTCAAGTCCTGAAAATATTCAACGTACCTATAACATCAAATCTTTACTCGAAGTAATGCCGAAAATATTATTACAGATATATTTTTTGTTTGTTTACCAGTCAGATGGAAACTTTAAAAACGGAAAAAATGAGAAGAACGCAAAAAGAGGCGTTTCTCTGTTACTTATGTAGCAAAAGATCTAAAATTGTCACAGTTTGTGCATTTCGATGTGTTTAACAAAATATAGACGAAAATTTGAAATCGAAATGCTTAGGCCCAGAACCTATATGCTACTATTTGTAGAATGTCTCTTATACAAAATTTCTCGCCAATAGTGGGAAACCTCTTTTTAGCTTTACATGATTGTTGAAAAGCTCTCATCAACGATGTATCTAAAGTACCAGATGAGAAAAAAAAAAATTAACAGAAATATTATTTTTTGTTTTAGCAGGCCAGACTTCCCACTTCCCACTCATGGCTTAAGATAGACACATACTCTGAATGACACAAACGACATGATCCATACCCACTGCGTCGTCTAGACCGAATTGGGTAAGGACAAATTAGAAAAACATATGTTCGGTTATTTATTCTTGAGCAGTATTAGCTGTCATTGACAAACTTTCAGTCTGTAAACAATCTTTCGATACATTTTCAATTCTATAATAATTAGTTTCCTCATTTTATTTCACAGAATTTGTCTTTTCAGATTTCAATACAGCGAGGCGATACAACGTACAAGAATATTCCAATAATACCTATACAGAGTCAGTTTGAGCAGCTTTATCTCGACCAGCATTCATTGAAATCCTTCGATCTTCTAGATCACTGTCAGGGTTTTCGCTAAGGAAAGGAGTAAGGATAAACATAGGATACTGATTTTTTTGAATAATAAATTAGTTTGTTATCGGAAATTCTGTTCATTCAACTTTCAAAATTATTAGGCCGTTCGATTTATTTATTGATCAATACTTGATATAACTCTCTAATACCATTGCTAATTTATCTTAATCGAATTTTGGCAGGTATGCACTGCGTTGGATCCTTTCCGTTGATGCAATAATCGACCGAAGTTTTGAGTCTGATCATCAAGATTAACTCTTCTGGAGAAATTGAACAATAGGTAAATTTGAACAACTACAATATGCTCGAAACTTATGCCATATTGTTTGTGGAAAATAAGTTCTCAATAGAAAAATGATTATTCAATTATACATATATACAATTGGAATTCAAAGCTCTTCATTATTCTCACAATTCTCAATTTGATTGGATCTCGTTCCTGATATCATGATAATTTTGTATGAGGTCATTCAATGAAATTTTTGTATTCTTCACTTCATTACAGTGCAACATTTTCGAGAATCAGCATGGCAAAGATCCTGTTGACTCTAATAAACCGGGACAAGCTGAGCATGGCTATCACATCGTTCACTGGAATTCATACATGATTTACCGACATCTGATTGTGCTAGTCAATCGAATATTGCATATAATTGTAAGAAGCACATAATTTCATAGTTGAGCTTAAAAAATATAATGTGTTGTAATGAAATATTACTAGTGAAGGTATTCAGTAATGTCTATTCAGTACGTTTACATTTTGAACTAGTTCGAAGAAAAATTCAAGTCAACTTGATTAGATACTTTATACTCAAAATATACATAATATCCTGAAATTATTCAATTTTCGTCCATCGGCACATTTAGAGATAGTATGGAATAATGAAAATTTATGAATTATGAGAGTGTCTATGTTTATCTCTATCTTTTATTGGACTCAACGAAGTTTAACAATGATGTGAATAATATATAATTTGCTTCAAAACAGCTTTATAATTCAGGAATTATATTTCTTTTTTTTGTCTTGAAGTAATTCTAAGTTTGTTCCGAGTTCTCTTTTCCGGTTGAGACAGTACGATCAACTGCATATCATTCACAAAGTTGATTGGGAATTAACTATATGGGAGAGCCGTTGTATCGCATAGAACTAACCATGATGGGTGGGGGGACAGCAGTAGAACGAATCCACTCTTCATGAAGGCCGATTGTGTTTCTTTTGATTTTAGTTTTATTATGAAAATTTCGATCTAGATGCCAACTTTATTTACCAATGATGTTTCACTCGGAAAAATTATAAAAATACGAACATAAAACGCGATTGCCTCAACGATCCAACATACTTATGCATCTACGAAGTCTGAAAATAATTATTCGATTCATTTTTCTTTTATATTCGAGATGCGAAAGAACATTATTTTACTAATGCATCCCCTATTGACTTTGATTGAATTATTTCAGATGAAAATGCTGGAGTTATCTTGAACCTTGGCATATGGATGAAAACTCCAAGATATTAGATATGAGCAAGGTATGTATAAGGTGTTTGTGAGACTATGTTATGTTTTTTTATCGTTTATCCTCAAATTATCCTAGATTTTCAACCTAATCGTCCATTCCTTTGTATTGAATTACAGAAGATCACAATTTTTTTATTGTTATTCAACAATATTTGACTAATAATCATTTCCGTTCCTCTAGTTTTTGTGGAGTATGATGAGAATTCTGACACATCAAAAACGGATAAAGCACCATGGAGCCTATATTCTGGTGGTTGCAAGAGTTGAGAGGCAGAGAAGAAGCTCGATGAATATATGGCCATAGGAATGGAAGGAAGGTAAAAATAGTGAATACGCAAATATATTTGTGTTCTTATCACAGTTATTTGTGTATTTTTGAAAGAGCAATTATTACAAATTTCGTTCACTCAAACTTTCGAGACGATTGAAAACAGAAAATCAAATGTTTCATTGTTGCGTCCATCAATACACTAGGTTTTTGATGCAACACGTTTGTCAAGCTTGTTTGATCTTCGATTATCATTTCAGCGGCACGATTTTCTAAAGCATTTGTTTCTGTTCAATCGCAGATAGCCAAGCAGAGACATCCGAGTAAACTTGCTCCAAACTCGGCAGCGTCGGTGAGTCGCATGATTTTAATTGCAGGGGCGTCTTGGTTTTCTATTTTCACTATCGCGTGGCACGGCGGTAACATTGATATTGTATCATCTACAATTTCTTAGCTAAAGTATGTCAGGCTCACTTGCTTTCGCAACGGAACCGTTCAGATTAAATTATCTTTTTACGAATTTGAGAAAAACTTACTTCTGCCTGACACTAGCGATAAGATATTACACACATACATGTAAAATTTTCCGTTGCAAGAAGCAGTGAGTATCGCGACAGGAAGCCATGGTTCACTTAACCAGCTTCGCGAAAATTCTAATCACATTCTCCTTTCCATCGTAATTTGTTCAGACTCTCGCTGGTTAAGCGTTCGATCTTCCTGAGAGTAAATTCGCACACTTCCAAAAAAGGAAAAACTCAGCTCAAGTTGAAGCACAAGTTGCTAAAATTGATTCATACAAGATCCTTACAAGATCCTTACGAGATTATTCATTTTCCATTACACAATTGAAAATATCGACTTTTACAGTCTTTCATTTGCATTTGATAGTCCGCTTAGAGAAAACATACCGACAATCTCTCAGTCTAGGATGTATCTAACCCGTTCTCTCCCTACAGATCCAAAACGGTAAGTTTCTGACCACGGTGTACGAACTGCTGAGAATGTTTGTGTTGGTGAGAATGTCCTTTTCTAGATTCCGACAGGTACTTGTCGGGGAGGTAGGGTGGGGCATCTGGGGTATTCATGGCTGTGTGCGCGCCTGTTAGTTTTTAATTTCTAAGTCCGTCGGTTGGGTGTGGGATACCAGGCGTAGGGTAGGAAGGCTCGGGTTCCTATTTTTAATGTGTCTCATACTATTTATTTCACAGATGATTCGGACGATTATACAAAAACAAACGACAAGATTTTGGTATTACTTTGTGACTATTTCCTTATAACAGATGTGTTTAAATTCTTTTTTGCGATAAAGAAAGCAATAAAATCCAATGATTCCCGTATTAAGCCAATGTATCTCATTTGATCGCAGTAATTGAATTACTGTTTTGGAAGATCGATTAAATCGTAGAATGATTAATCAAATGCTGTGTGTAATCGTCCGAATGGGCAAGATGCGTCCCTCCGTTTCCGTGTTTACGTGGGGCATGGAAACGAGGGACGCTGCGCTCGAAGACGTCGCGTCGAAGAGGACCGCCGACCGTCGTGCCACAAATCTTCTCTGCTTGCTCTATCCTCCTTTTCATGGAAACACTCGTTGATTTGCTCCTAAAATCAAACCTAGATTGATGAAAATTTGTTATTTTCGTGCAACGAGTGATTCTATGCATATACTCTTTCTTGCTTTACTCAATTTTATAAATCTTTTTCTAATACGTTTCTAATTTTACAGGTTCATTTTTTTCAGCACCGCGTAATAATTTATCTTCTTTCCTTCCTCACAGGTTCCACTGATTATTATTTTTTCTTTTAGGAATTATTGTTTCACATGTGCGCCTAACAAATCGTTTACCATTTCAGGTGATACTAATTCTCTGTTTGTTTCAGTTCCTCACGGAGAATCACTTTTTTGCTTTGTCCTTAGTATAATGCCAATAACGATGTTATTTCTATGGATTCTGAGGTACAAATACCTATCGGATACAATAGAACCGGGGGAAAACAATTCTACAAAAGTGTGCAGAAAAGGTGAGATGAGAAACTGATTTATGAGAGTTCAAAATTAGTTGACATAGTCGAGCTTCTTTGAATTTGGCAGCTCACTACTGCACTCTCAACTAATTTCAACTGCAATTGAGTATATCTAATTTTTATTTTTTTGTCTCAACTTCCAGAGAGGTTGATCCGGTTCACCCCCCGAGGAATGCTAAAGATATTCACTACACTGACATTTTATTGATCATATTCGTACCCACGTCGAGGTGGCGAGAGTGAGATGAATTGGAATGATCAACCCAAAGCCAGGGAACGACGGGATGAGAGGGTGGTAGGTATTAGACATTTTTTGATAATCTGATGCATTATTACACAATCGAAGGAGTCGTGGCATCTTTCTTTGTCTAATCTGACACAAAGGACAGCATTCACAGAATTCCATCGAGTTTTACCAGTTTATTCGGTTACCTCCGCCACCGAATGATTTCTCTTTTCACTCTGCATAATCGAATGAACAACTTTTCCTCTCCAAAAGATCACAATACTTGAGCGTAAATTCACTGGAAAGTAGACACATTTTCCATTTTTAAGTGTCAAACGCACAGTTGAGACTCTTTTCATAATTGATAAATGAAACAAAAATGTAATCTGAGAAAATTTGTCAATTTCAATTTCATATCTATATTTTCCTCCCTGTAGATGAACGAATATCTTTTTCTATAAATCATTGAGAAAACCTGAAGCTTTGATAATACTTCTATGTACAGCTGGCAAACGAAGGATTTTTTACTGATGGGTTTTCTGTTTATCTCTTCCAGCGGGGGATCTGGGTCCTACTCTACGAATCTGATGAATCTACGAACCAATCGGATAACGGCAAAGAACCTAAGAAGACCGAGGAAGTCGAGATTTCGACAGAACGTCAAGATCGAATAAAATGTAAAGCGACATTTCTAAACACAGCCACCTACCATCTTGAACTTCTTCATTGCTGATGTATTCATTTTTTCACATTGCAATTATCGTCTTTTTCAAATTCCAACTTAATTAGAGATAGTTGTATAGATTCAAGACAATCTCGTTTTCATTGTTAATGATGTTTGAACAATAATTTCATGAATGCTGAATTCATAGATCTATTTTGGTTTTCACTGTTTTGCCCACAGTATAATGCCAAGTTCCATGAAATCTTCCCGGATTGTGAGATAGCGGATGTCAATTGAGTACGAGAGAGTTGTGAGACTCAGAGACAGATCCGAGAGAGGTGAGACTAGGTGTCTAGAATATAATCTTTCAATTATCTTTTTATATCCATATGGAATGTAATTTGGTGGTTTGGTGGTCTTAAATTGATCATAGCTTCGAGAAAAAGAATAATTTGCCAACGCCATCAACATAGGCTTATTGGGTACTAAATAGAGAAAAATTACTATGTGTTGAAAAAGTTTGCTTTTGCAGCAAGGAGAATGCTATTTCAAATTTTAAGGAAATCTATGATTTTAGTTATTCAGCTGATGAACAGCCAAAACAAGTATTTTTGTGTATTCTTTTTCATCAACTTTAATTATCAAAGCCGTTAGTGAAAAAAAAAAAAGAAAAAATTAAAAAATGGAGCCTTAAAAAAAACTATAAAATTATAAGTAAATTATATGAATTAATCATCAATTTATTGATTGATAATCGATAATTGTGAATAAATGATCCATATATTAATTGTCAATTAATTATTATTATTAATTTTGTATTCATTGTTATTATTAAACTATAGAATCGTAATTATTCCTCCCAAGACTACGAGAGCAAACTTTGACGGGGGTGTGTACATTTTTCCATCGTTTCGAAGGATGACAAATGAAAAAATAATAAGCCGAACCCAGGCAAAGGAAATTATTTTCTTTCGTTGACCAGTGTAATAAATGAAAACAGGAGATTTTTCCACCTTATCATCATAATTCCATGCTCCGAACCACATATTAGCCAAAGTCGTATCCTATTCATTTATATTTTTATTACGGTGATTTTTGCAAAACAGCGGGTAGAAGAATCATTCTTCCCATAGCGACATATTTCAGTTTTTATTTACGCATGAATGGGGGGAGGGCGTAAGATATTTCTTATTTTTTTTTTAATGTATGTAATTAATTGCTATTTCCCTTTATATAAAGTACGTTGTACCTGAGTTATACTCATTTACATGATCTCTTAATGATAAACGATTGGAAAATATGATTTGTTAGTAGGACTTTGTCCGCCCGAAACGGTTCTAGATTCTACATCGGGCAGATTGCATACCTCAAAACAATTCTTTCAAATAACTCGGTGGTATCTTCCATCAGTTATGTATCAGGTATATATGTGGGTGATCGACAAAACGTACCGTTCGTACAAATATACTCTATTTCGGTTTTTCTCTTTTTCAACCGTTTCTGAACGTAGCGAGTAATCTTAGATATACAGGAAATTGGAGTTCAAATCTCTTGCGAATTCAGAGAATACAAAGTCATTGTAATGTTTTAATCTCGGTATATTTTCGAAATCTTTTATAACAATACCAATAACGTAAGCGGACGAATTTTTATCATATTACTTTTTATTATTCTGCTTACATAGCATGAGAAACATTAACAATAAGTCTAAGTTATATCATTATTCATTTCGAAAAATAAAAAAGAAATGTGCTCAATATTTCCTTATCAAGTTTAATTATTGTTATTATTTATTATCATAATCATTCATTAATCGCATGTTTTGAAACCGTATATAAATATAAATTTTTTGAATTTGATGCTATCAACCGCCAATTAAAAGCAAAGAAGTCTAAAGAGCTGAGGTGGGGAGGGGGGGGGGGGGGGGGGGGGCAGGGCAGCGAATGAACGGTCTGTGCAGAAGTTCAGAGCTTTGGACTCTCCGTGGTGCTTGACGGGGTAACCGCGTCTTCGGTCGTTCTCGCGTATCGTTTAACAGTTACGTGAGTGTACATCTTTGGTATCATTACATTTTTTCCGTTAATAGTTTTTCCCATAATGAAAGTATAAATACTCTACAGTGGGATATTGGAAACTTTTTCATCTGTACAGGCCGATTATTTCTGGTTAGTATAAACATGTGAAAAATTCGTGTCCACATATATACTTTTCTTTCGTGAATTGAGGTACAATATATGGTACCGAAGAAATATCTGTATGGGCTACGCAAACTGTTAGTACCGTGAAATTGCCGGATAATATTTTTGTGTCGTTTGAAAAATGAGACTGGGTTTTTTCAAGGCCATATTTGTTTACAAGCGGCAGAACAACCCAGCGTTCATACGAATTGGCCGTTGAAGCGGTATAAAAAATGTCAACAGTTGTGCTATCTGAATTAATTCTCAAGTGAAAATACATATTTAATTGAATAATTATTTTTTTTATATTTTTTTTTATCAAATTAATAACTCTGCTTCAAATTCGTTCGAAAAAACAAATAATATTCAAATGGTATTTCTGTTCGTCTCAGCGTTACTTCGAGATCGTTCGAGATTCGACATTGTTTGGTTGAATATCTTGAATCCGCGATGCAGCTATTGTTTGACCGTTGGGTATATATTTTCACGGGGTGGGGGGAAGGGTCGCGTTCTTTTGTTAATCGGTCTACCATTACGATATCAGATCCCGCCTAAACTAGTTCTTTGTTCTTTTTCCATCGACTGTTCTTCAGTAGTGCGAGTGTATTTGGATGTTCGTTACTAAGTGATCACAAGTGAAAATAGAATCAATTTTTCGAGTTATATATCGAAAGATTTGCGTGCGCGTATTAATAAGATAAGTAATGTTGGTATAAAGGTGTTAGAAAAAAAAACGACGATCATCGTGTATAATTTCTTTATGCGAATCTCAGGTGTCGAGCACCGAAAAAATGTCTACTTAGGCTACGCGAACTGCTATTATTGCCATATGGGTATGTTGCATATTCTTTATAACTAGTAATGGAGCTTGGTTCTCTTTTCTGCGCCATATTTGTTTACAAGTGACCCTGTCAACCCCGTGAGCTGCACTCTGATTTTCTAGAATTTACGGTTTAATCAAGATGAATAATAGACTGTAATTTCATTTGATCCAATTTTCAAGTAAAATATTTATACAAATATAAATATTTTTTTTTCTCGGTATACATTATTGAAACGAATTCCTGTATAGTTCGAAATAAGATAAAATTAGATTAGGTGCAGGTCGACAAAAAAATCTGAATTTAGTTTCGTAACCGATGGTTTTATTTTTGTTTTCGATTCTTCATTTTTCATCCAATTCTTAACTCTGTTTCAACTCCGTTTGGAACAGAAATAAAAATTGTGAAGAAAAAAAAATCGAATAGCATATTTCTATTCAGAGTTAGAGTGCTATCACGTGACGCCCTGAGCATCGGAATAACCGGAAGGCCGGAACAGAAGTCACTAGACTTAACAATAGAATTCTGCCAATCTAGTATTATATCTAGTGACTTTCGAGTGATTTCTGTTCCGGTCGTTCCGTGGATCCGGGCGCCATAGGATAGCACTCTCACTTCGAGAACGTTCGAGATTCATCATTGGTTGGTTGAATTTTTTGAATTAGCGCGACGCTCAGTTGTTTAACCGTTGGTTCTCTTCACGCGGCGGCAGGAAGGAACGCGTTCTTTTGTTTATTGGTCTACCATCGCGAGATCAGTTCCCGCCCGAACTATGTGTTTTTTTCCATCGGCTGTATTTCATTGGCGCAAGTATATTCGGATTTTTATTATCAAGTGACCATAGTGAAAATATAATATACTTTTCGAGTATCGAAAGACTTGCTTGTGCGTAATAATAAAACCAATAACGTCGGTATAAAGATGTTGAGAAAAACGACGATCATCGTGTACAATTTCTAATATCGTGATACGGGTATGTTGCATATTTTCTCATAGCCAATAATAGAACTTGGTTTTTTGTCTGCGCCATATATGATTGAAATGAATTCCGTATAGTTGGAATTGGAAGAAAGAGATCGTGAGCACATAGATCTATTTTTTTTTTTTCATTCTAGGTTTTCTTGTGTTTAAAATTCGTTCGAAATAAATAGGAGAAAAAAAAAGTTATCAGAATAGAATTCTTTTTCCCCGATCTATTTCGAAATCGTTCGAGATTCGGCATTTGTTTTCTGTTTACTACCTAGTTGTTTTACAGCGTAGCAATTAGTGTTTATATTTTGCCCGTTATTGCTTTATCGTTGTGAAGTATGCTGTAAAGTCGTGATCAGAATAATTCCTTCCGCTTTTTTCTTTCTTTTTTTTTCTAAATTGTTATTATTATTATTATTAAACCCGTGTACGAAGTACCTATATGGATCGAAAAATATCTGTATAAACAAGTTGGGAATTCTTCGATAATGTAGATGTGTATTATATTTTTGTACCGATGGAGAAGTGAAACTTATTTTCTTTTTCCTCGAAGCGAGTTTTGTTTACAATCAGCCGAACGGCCGTTGGCAAGACCTGCGAGGGGGGGAGGGGGGGGAGGGCTCGCTACAAGCGGGATTCTCAGAATTGGCGGTTGAATTGCGGTACGAAATATAAACTGTAATACTGTCCTATGTAAAGTAACTAAAATCATTCGAATTAATTCGTAAACAGAAATTGGATGAATAGTGCAAACGCAATCGGTATTCAGCATGAATAAATATAAATTTTACGTGTGGAAACTACTGTTGATACTACAAAACGGGTACAAAGAGTTCATCATAGTGTTTCGTCTTCGTTGAAGTTATAACAAATTGAACCTGATCGAGCAGTTTAGGTGGAATAAAATTCGATTTCGGAACACACATCGCGGTTGTTTCATTTTTCATTTGTTTTCACGCTTTGTACCGTCATTTGCCTCCTCTATTTGTAATTGTTGGAATCCAATCTCATTTCTAATCATGAGTATTCTGTAATCAAATAAGTTTTCGAATAGAATAATATAACTACTGCTAATTCGAAAATGATTTCTCTCCAAATTACATTTCTTCTCTTCTTAACTCTATTATCTCTGGTATGAAAATTCTTTGATACATTTTTATCACATCTAAAAATCCTGGTCATTATCCTTGTTCCTATCCCATATAACAATGCTTCCACGATAATAATCTTTCCTTTTTTTTCTTGTGTTCACAGCTCAATGAAAATTTTATGAACACGGAATATAAACCCATCATAATATACCTGGGGGGCCGAATAATTTGAAAAAAATTGACGTCGCCAAAGCTGTTAATCATAGAGATCCTATCTTCCAGAACGATTGACATCAGGTAAATTGGTATAACTAAAACATGCTTTTCAATTATGTTTTATCATTTGTTTAATCCAATTTTTTTTTACTACTATCGTTATTCATTTGCACATTATTAGTATGATAGAATAATAAATGTAGGTTCTTCCACAAATTGAGTCGTGTTTTCCGCCAGCTAGTCGCGATTAACACAAACATTTTTGTTTATTGCGTAGACTTATTATAATGACTCAAATTATCAATGCAGCTCCAATCACTACATCTCTTTTTTTGGTACATTTACTGTACACAGTTTTCGGCGAACTAATCTTAAAATCTATTGAAAATACCTTGATACAACTTCCAGAAAATCTCCAAGTTTTTTACACACTGCATTGTCGCGGAGTTATTTATTAGATTCAGAAACGTTATTCTGGGGGAATCCCAGTAATGTAATCCTTTGAATAATGTTGTCATATGAGAAATCTGATTCGGGTCTTTCCTAATTAGTAGATTATGGAATCATCTAAAATTTCTGAAATTGATGCTTCTATCAGTTTTTACTACAATATTCGAGGCCTGGTGGGAACAATATTTGAATAATGTATGGCCTAATGACTTTATTCGAAATATTCCAGACGAAAATTGCTGCGGGCTGATGTTGGATCAAAAATATAGAAGATTCCACCATACATCAATGACTGGAAATATCTTCAGCCCTAGTACACGGATGAAAACTCTCATCGATTCAATACGAACAAGGTACATATAGATTGTTGTAAGAATATCATGTTTTTTCATCCAATGTCAGATTATCCCCGATCGCCCACAGAGTTTCATTGTTTTGTCCAAGTTTTGTTCCCTTTGAATTGAATTAAGGAATGTGTCGGATAATTTTTCCCTCATTTGACAGTATTTGACTAATGAATGTCTTTCCACTTTGATTTCTATCACAGTATGATAAGCATCGCTGAGTATCGGAAGCAGAAACATTAAGAGGCCTGCGCCTATTCCGACGGTTCGAGGGGCCAAGGGGAAACAACGACGCTGGATGGATGTCAGGCTACGGAGCAATGAAAAGATGGTGAGAATCACAAATGTGAAACCAAATTCTTGCTTTTATTACAGTTTTTCCAAAGAGAAATCGATTTCAAGTTTTATCCATATAAAATTTCATAGCAGATGAATATACGAAATAAGATATATATTATTTTTTTGCGACACTTTCGTCGTGTTTGTTCGATCTTAGATTATTAATCATTTCATTAAGATGATTTTCTGAATCATTTGTTTCTGTTCAATCGCAGATAGCCAAGCAGAGACATCCGAGTAAATTTGCTCCAAACTCGGCAGCGTCGGTGAGTCGCATGATTTTAATTGCAGGGGCGTCTTGGTTTTCTATTTTCACTATCGCGTGGCACGGCGGTAACATTGACATTGTATCATCTATGATTTCTTAGCTAAAGTCTGTTAGGCTCACTTGCTTTCGCAACGGAACCGTTTAGATTGAATTGTCTTTTTACGAATTTGAGAAAAAATTACTTCTGCCGGACACTAGCAATAAAATATTACACACATACATGTAAAATTTTCCGTTGCGAGAAGCGGTGAGCATCGCGACAGGACGCCATGGTTCACTTAACCAGCTTCGCGAAGATTCTAATCACATTCTCCTTTCCATCGTAATTTGTTCAGACTCTCGCTGGTTAAGCGTTCGATCTTCCTGAGAGTAAATTCGCACACTTCCGAAAAAGGAAAAACTCAGCTCAAGTTGAAACACAAGTTGCTAAAATTGATTCATACAAGATCGTTACAAGATCATTACGAGATTATTAATTTTCCATTACACAATTGAAAATATCGACTTTTACAGTCTTTCATTTGCACTTGATAGTCCGCTTAGAGAAAAAATACTGACAATCTCTCAGTCTAGGATGCATCTAACCCGTTCTCTCCCTACAGATCCAAAACGGTAAGTTTCTGACCACGGTGTACGAACTGCTGAGAATGTTTGTGTTGGTGAGAATGTCCTTTTCTAGATTCCGACAGGTACTTGTCGGGGAGGTAGGGTGGGGCCTCTGGGGTATTCATGGCTGTGTGCGCGCCTGTTAGTTTTTAATTTCTAAGTCCGTCGGTTGGGTGTGGGATACCAGGCGTAGGGTAGGAAGGCTCGGGTTCCTATTTTTAATGTGTCTCATACTATTTATTTCACAGATGATTCGGACGATTACACAAAAACAAACGACAAGATTTTGGTATTACTTTGTGACTATTTCCTTGTAACAGATGTGTTTAAATTCTTTTTTGCGATAAAGAAAGCAATAAAATCCAATAATTTCCGTATTAAGCCAATGTATCTCATTTGATCGCAGTAATTGAATTACTGTTTTGGAAGATCGATTAAATCGTAGAATAATTAATCAAATGCTGTGTGTAATCGTCCGAATGGGCAAGATGCGTCCCTCCGTTTCCGTGTTTACGTGGGGCATGGAAACGAGGGACGCTGCGCTCGAAGACGTCGCGTCGAAGAGGACCGCCGACCGTCGTGCCACAAATCTTCTCTGCTTGCTCTATCCCCCTTTTCATGGAAACACTCGTTGATTTTCTCCTAAAATCAAACCTAGAATGATGAAAATTTGTCATTTTCGTGCAACGATTGTTTCTATGCATATTTCTTCTTGCTTTACTTAATTTGATAAGACTTCTTCTAATACGTTTCTAATTTTACAGGTTCATTTTTTTCAGCACCGCGTAATAATTTATCTTCTTTCCTTCCTCACAGGTTCCACTAATTATTATCTTTTCTTCCAGGAAGTTTTGTATTATGTGTACCTAACGAATCTTTTACCATTTCAGGAGGCACTAATTCTCTTTTTGTTCTAGTCCCTCGTGGAAGATTCCTTTTCGTTCTGTCCACAGTTTAATGCGGATCGCGATGACATTTGTATAAATTCTGAGATAACTAATATCGCAATAAAACTGGGGGAAGCAAACTTCTGCTGTGCAGAAAAGGTGAGATGAGAGAGTTGAGAAACAGTCAACGTAGCAGAGCTTGTTTGAATACATCAGCTCACTTTCGTACTCTCAATAAAATTCAACCGCAATTAGAGATATCTTATTCTGGTTTCTCCTCAATTTCCAGGAAGGTTGATCCACTTCACTCCCTGAAGAATGCCAAGGATATTCAGTGCAATAACACTTTATGGATTGATTGTGTTCATTCCGATGTGAAGGCGGTAATAGTGGGATAAAACGGCGGGATCAACCCAAGGCCAGGGACTGGTTTGAGGAATGGGTGGTAAGTGCTTGACATTCGTCCAATAACCACTTTTATTGCAAAACTGCCTGGGGTCGGTACACCGTTTGAGCAATCTGAAATTTACAACTTTTTTGGTCTATTCTCCGCTCCATGCTGTATATTGTATACGATAGACGGAAGAAAGTAACAACAAATTTCATTCGGTTTTAGTTGATTGGTTTCTGTGGCAACGAAACACCGGGCATGATGTATTTGGATGTGGACCACACAAAGGACCATATTCACCAGACTCCGAAGAGTTGTTCTCGCCTCGACTACCAAGGTATCTTGTTATCTTGATCACCGGACGGTTTCTTTTCCATTTTTTCAATAACTGAATAACTTTTTCCGTTCAAAACTTTGGAATAACTTGATATTCCAGACATACTTCAGGAGTAGACATATTTTTCATTTACAAGTGTCGAACGAAAAATCGAGGTCACTTTCAAGATAGATGGATGAAACCAAAACGTAGTTTAAAGAAATTTCAGAATTCGAATTTCAAATCTTTCAATGCTCTCATAGATGAACGAATGTCTCTCTTGACAAATCATTTAGAAAACTCGAAGCTTTGATAACACCAAGTTATAGGTACAGTTTGTAACCGACGAATGATGTCACTGACGCATTTTCCGTTATTTCTGCTTACTGTTTCAGCGAATGATATGAGGCCTACTCCACAAAATGGATGAATCCAGAAAACAAACGATGGAATAAAGATGAAAAAGCCAATTAGATCAACGGAGTCGGGAGTACGACGAAACCACGCGATTCTATAAAATGTAAGGCAGCTCTGCTGGATTTTCAAACGATCCTTTTTCCGTGATCCGGGTCACCTAATTTATTGAATTTATTCCTCGCAGATGTATCACTTTCTTTTATTTTCATATAATTGTCTTTTCTTTCTTCATTTCAATTGAATAGAATTGTATAGACTTATGACGATTCTTTTTTCGTTCGCGACTTTGTTTAAACATTAATTTTACAATTTATGATCCATTTCATTGATAGATCCGCTTTTTGGTTTCGCTGTCTTGTTCAAAGTATAGTACCAAGTGCCATGAAATCTTCAAAAATTCGGAAATAGCGGATGTTGATTGAAAACAAAAACACAATTCACAATTAAAATAGGCCGAAAAATATATACTCTATGTGAACAAAAATGCGGCAATCAACTCCCATCAATTGAGTATCAAAAATTGAAGAACAAAAGTGAAACTGAATAAAATGTATGTAGCAGGTAGACTACATAAAACACAAACAAATGATTACTTTCAAGTTGTTTTCTGTAGTCTACCTGTCGCATTTATTCTATTCACTTTGACTTTCGTTTTTCAACTGTCGATACTCCATTGATGTGAGTCAATTGTTGTATTTTTTTCACCCATACTATATATTTTTTCAACCAATCATAATTGTAAATTGTGGTTTTTATTAAGTATAGCCTCTGATGGTTGCAGTAATGTAAAATGATGTATTTTGTAAACTTCAATCCCTCGGATTACAGTCTAATAGGTATTTATTTTTTTTTATTTCAGTTGCAATATAAGATGTCGACGATTCGAGGATTCCAGATCATCGAGAATATCGGCTTCGTACTTCGATGGTTTGTCTGGACATCTGCAGAAAAGCTAAGTGTCTTTTATTCTTCAATATATGAGTGTTCAATTCGTGGTATTATTAGATTTCGGCTTTGAATCAGTCATTCGATAGTGACTACGTATTCTGTGTACCGACATCATGTGCGAATTAGGAAGGTCATGCATTCTACGGCAACGTCTATTGTTCTGACATTAAAAAAATTGTCCTTTATATTACTCGTGCTTAATAAATTTCCGCTGTTATGTATTGTTCAATTTGCAATAGGGCTTTCGGCTTCGGTAAAACTGAACCCCCCACCCCATCCGGGTGGGCAGGCGGGGAGGGTAGAGCGCGAGGGGTAGTAACTTTCGAATTTCGGGCAGGGACCTCTATTTGTTATTGCAGCTTCGAATTCTTCATGAAAGAATACGCAATAATTATTGGAAACGTTTCCTCCGATTCGATTTCTCGCGCATCTCTCGGGATCGTTATATTTCCGACCTCTTCGCGAAATTCGCGTTCTCTCGAAAATCAGGAAGTACGTGCCGAATGTTCTCAGGAGAACGATTCCATTGAGCGTGTAAGTTAAAAAATTAGATATGTAGTTTGATTTCGTTCTTCGTACGCAAGTTTCCCGTTGCAATCGCATGGTCGCTTACATTCAATGGACTAACTACTATTAGCGCTACGCAAAAGTGGAACCCCGATGGTGAGAGGGCCGGGATTCACCGAAAAAAAACTCCGGAGGTGAGAGGCGTGGGACTCACCAGTGGAGTGCTAAAAGTAGTTGTTTCATTGAACGTTTGCGTCCTTGTTGTTGTGATGCGAAGCTTTCGTCTGAGAATGAAATTGATTTGATTAATTTCTGAACGCCTTCGAGGTGATAGAGTTGAAATTACGCACAATCGAATTGTTTTGCCGAAAACACTCGTGAAACACTCGGCCGGAAGCCGAAGAAGCGAAGATTCGAAATAGGGTTTTCAGCTTTCAGCTCCGCGTTCTTATTTTCAGGAGAACACAACATCGAGCGATCGTAGTATTTAAGTCCGCGCCGGCCGGAAGCCGAAGAAGCGACGATTCGAAATAGGGTTTTCAGCTTTCAGCTCCGCGTTTTTTTTTTCCGTAGAACAGATCATCGAGCGATCGTAGTCTTCAAGTATACGCGGGCGCCGAGTCGAACAAACGAATTTCCAAATTAGGGATCCCAGCTTTCTGCTTCCGCTTGCTTGTGTGATTTGCTGAGTCTTGCATGATGTGTGAATGTAAGAACACCGTGTATTGCAATAGGGTCATATACTACGCACAATCGATTTGTTTTTCCGAAAACACTCGTGACGACGTAGTTTGTTATCTCCGATTTCTCTTGCATCTCTTCGAATCGTTATATTTCCGACCTCTTCACGAGATTCCCATTGTTTCAAAAATCAGGAAGGTCGTGTCCAATGTTCTCAGGAGAACGATTCCATTGAGCGTGTAAGTTAAAAAATTAGATATGTAGTTTGATTTCGTTCTTCGTACGCAAGTTTCCCGTTGCAATCGCATGGTCGCTTACATTCAATGGACTAACTACTATTAGCGCTACGCAAAAGTGGAACCCCGATGGTGAGAGGGCCGGGATTCACCGAAAAAAAACTCCGGAGGTGAGAGGCGTGGGACTCACCAGTGGAGTGCTAAAAGTAGTTGTTTCATTGAACGTTTGCGTCCTTGTTGTTGTGATGCGAAGCTTTCGTCTGAGAATGAAATTGATTTGATTAATTTCTGAACGCCTTCGAGGTGATAGAGTTGAAATTACGCACAATCGAATTGTTTTGCCGAAAACACTCGTGACGACGTAGTTTGTTATCTCCGATTTCTCTTGCATCTCTTCGAATCGTTATATTTCCGACCTCTTCACGAGATTCGCATTGTTTCAAAAATCAGGAAGGTCGTGTCCAATGTTCTCAGGAGAACGATTCCATTGAGCGTGTAAGTTAAAAAATTAGATATGTAGTTTGATTTCGTTCTTCGTACGCAAGTTTCCCGTTGCAATCGCATGGTCGCTTACATTCAATGGACTAACTACTATTAGCGCTACGCAAAAGTGGAACCCCGATGGTGAGAGGGCCGGGATTCACCGAAAAAAAACTCCGGAGGTGAGAGGCGTGGGACTCACCAGTGGAGTGCTAAAAGTAGTTGTTTCATTGAACGTTTGCGTCCTTGTTGTTGTGATGCGAAGCTTTCGTCTGAGAATGAAATTGATTTGATTAATTTCTGAACGCCTTCGAGGTGATAGAGTTGAAATTACGCACAATCGAATTGTTTTGCCGAAAACACTCGTGACGTAGTTTGTTATCTTCGATTTCTCGCGCATCTCTCGGGATCGTTGTGTTTTCGACCTCTTCGCGAGATTCGCATTGTTTCAAAAATCAGGAAGGTCGTGTCCAATGTTCTCAGGAGAACGATTCCATTGAGCGTGTAAGTTAAAAAATTAGATATGTAGTTTGATTTCGTTCTTCGTACGCAAGTTTCCCGTTGCAATCGCATGGTCGCTTACATTCAATGTACTAACTACTATTAGCGCTACGCAAAAGTGGAACCCCGATGGTGAGAGGGCCGGGATTCACCGAAAAAAAACTCCGGAGGTGAGAGGCGTGGGACTCACCAGTGGAGTGCTAAAAGTAGTTGTTTCATTGAACGTTTGCGTCCTTGTTGTTGTGATGCGAAGCTTTCGTCTGAGAATGAAATTGATTTGATTAATTTCTGAACGCCTTCGAGGTGATAGAGTTGAAATTACGCACAATCGAATTGTTTTGCCGAAAACACTCGTGACGTAGTTTGTTATCTTCGATTTCTCGCGCATCTCTCGGGATCGTTGTGTTTTCGACCTCTTCGCGAGATTCGCATTGTTTCAAAAATCAGGAAGGTCGTGTCCAATGTTCTCAGGAGAACGATTCCATTGAGCGTGTAAGTTAAAAAATTAGATATGTAGTTTGATTTCGTTCTTCGTACGCAAGTTTCCCGTTGCAATCGCATGGTCGCTTACATTCAATGTACGAACTACTATTAGCGCTACGCAAAAGTGGAACCCCGATGGTGAGAGGGCCGGGATTCACCGAAAAAAAACTCCGGAGGTGAGAGGCGTGGGACTCACCAGTGGAGTGCTAAAAGTAGTTGTTTCATTGAACGTTTGCGTCCTTGTTGTTGTGATGCGAAGCTTTCGTCTGAGAATGAAATTGATTTGATTAATTTCTGAACGCCTTCGAGGTGATAGAGTTGAAATTACGCACAATCGAATTGTTTTACCGAAAACACTCGTGACGACGTAGTTTGTTATCTCCGATTTCTCTTGCATCTCTTCGAATCGTTATATTTCCGACCTCTTCACGAGATTCGCATTGTTTCAAAAATCAGGAAGGTCGTGTCCAATGTTCTCAGGAGAACGATTCCATTGAGCGTGTAAGTTAAAAAATTAGATATGTAGTTTGATTTCGTTCTTCGTACGCAAGTTTCCCGTTGCAATCGCATGGTCGCTTACATTCAATGTACTAACTACTATTAGCGCTACGCAAAAGTGGAACCCCGATGGTGAGAGGGCCGGGATTCACCGAAAAAAAACTCCGGAGGTGAGAGGCGTGGGACTCACCAGTGGAGTGCTAAAAGTAGTTGTTTCATTGAACGTTTGCGTCCTTGTTGTTGTGATGCGAAGCTTTCGTCTGAGAATGAAATTGATTTGATTAATTTCTGAACGCCTTCGAGGTGATAGAGTTGAAATTACGCACAATCGAATTGTTTTGCCGAAAACACTCGTGACGTAGTTTGTTATCTTCGATTTCTCGCGCATCTCTCGGGATCGTTGTGTTTTCGACCTCTTCGCGAGATTCGCATTGTTTCAAAAATCAGGAAAGTCGTGTCCAATGTTCTCAGGAGAACGATTCCATTGAGCGTGTAAGTTAAAAAATTAGATATGTAGTTTGATTTCGTTCTTCGTACGCAAGTTTCCCGTTGCAATCGCATGGTCGCTTACATTCAATGTACGAACTACTATTAGCGCTACGCAAAAGTGGAACCCCGATGGTGAGAGGGCCGGGATTCACCGAAAAAAAACTCCGGAGGTGAGAGGCGTGGGACTCACCAGTGGAGTGCTAAAAGTAGTTGTTTCATTGAACGTTTGCGTCCTTGTTGTTGTGATGCGAAGCTTTCGTCTGAGAATGAAATTGATTTGATTAATTTCTGAACGCCTTCGAGGTGATAGAGTTGAAATTACGCACAATCGAATTGTTTTGCCGAAAACACTCGTGACGTAGTTTGTTATCTTCGATTTCTCGCGCATCTGTTGGGATCGTTATATTTTTGACCTTTTCACGAAAATCGCATTGTTTCGACTGAAACTCATCATCGACCGAAAGCGCATGTCTTGAAATAATCAAATTTTCATTTTTCTGGACTCACAGTACCATATTTCTCGAACCGAACGATATTTTTTCCACGAACTTTGCGTATTTTCTCATGCAGAATCCGAATCTTATTCATGAAAAAACAAAATAGAATGAGGGTTTGCGCTTGTAATTCGATTTCCACTGTGTCGGTTTTTCGCTTCGAGATCGAAAAGTTTCCATTCCGGTACATTTTTGTATACGTTAGGTTTTCCTGGATGTATTTTGATGCCTCGAGATACAAAACTCACCCTTTATACTCTCAGCCGTTGCGTTCTTGGGTAAAATTTTCACATACCCAAGATAAAAAGTCTCATTTGTTCGGTAAAATCATTCATCCATACAGAAGAAGCTAGCAAACTATTCAAACCACATAAATTGCAATCAGTACAAATGATTTTTTGTCCTATGGAACGATTCTTTGTTCCTTCGAGCGTACAGATTTTGTATACATTCGAACAAACCGGGAATAATCATTTCTAATTTTCACGGGATGAATACGTTTCCGCTTGTTGCGTATGCTGATATTCACAACGTCACTTAGACGAGCGGCGTGGTGCGGCTATGTAAGCGCGTATAGATTTGTTGGTCTGACGACGTGCGATATTAATATTTTTATCCATCCCGTTACCGCTCGCACGTCATATTGTTACATTTATAAAATAGTATTCCATGCAATGAAACGTAGAAGAGCGTATAAAATCGGGAAGAATGTCCGATTGAAATAACGTTTATCACACGTATTTAGCCGTATTTCTACGTTTATGCGTGTAATTAACGTGATTTCAGGCGGACATCCCACCCGATTCCATACGTTTTGTTACGTTTGCGTTAATTGGGACAAGAACTGTTGATATCGGTGCAGGCTCTTGCAAACAAAGTCAGTCCTATTCGCAATGGTGTTGGTACGTCTGGATACGCTTTATTGCATGTTTTTTTTCCATTCGATCATGATGCTAAGATCCACGCAAGTTTATCAAACGCTCATGGCCGATCGATTCCTTTCAGATGGATACGGATCCATACCAATCCCGCTTGGAGTATCCTGCACTGATGTGAAGACCCATTGATAGTAAGTGTCGTATGCGATAATATAAAAACAAATAAAATAATCGTACAATCGTAGTTTTAACCACATGTCTGTGTCATAATACAAATATTCTTCACATTATTTCTGAATTATCTTCACCATGCGATATATACCGGGCGTATCTAGAAGATGGCACACTATCGGTGCCGGCGGATCAGCCATCAAAAACTGATTGAAAAACTTTTGTTTCAAAAAGTTCGCCATGCTCCCGTTTTTAAAATATCGACGATAAAGGTGAACCAATCAGTGAACACCTTCAGAATTTCTTATGAACGAGTCTTGGCTGTTGAGTGTACTACAAACCAGGCGTAAAGCAATTCATAAAAAAATCAAATGTTTGGTCTACATTTTACGGAGCGGAAGGCGATACATTATTCTGCGTCTAGTTGCAGTATACCCAACAGCCAAGATTCGTTCATACGAAATTTTAAAAGTGTTCTCTAATCGGTTCACGATATTTCAAAAATGGGGGCACGGACTTTTTGAAAAAAGTGTTCAAGTCAGTTTACGACCACGAATCCGCGGGTACCAATAGTAGTGAGTTCGTTTTTCCATTTTTTCTTTCATCGCTCTATTGCTTATTCACATTGGCGTTCAATTCTTGCCTATCGAAATTATTTCATCTATTGAAGTTTCTTACTCGAAAAGCTTGCAAATTTCAAATTGGACCGCCTCTGCTTCACTCTGCTAATAATTTCTATTCTATGCTGATTTTTTGAACGAAGTTCTTCGATAATTTTGTTATTTATATTTCGTCTGAAAGTCTACAATACGGAAAAGGAATTGTAACCCTCCCGCTCGTTCATTATGGATATAATTACCGGCTCGTCACCTGCCCCCGAATAATGACCGATCGGAGGTTTTGAAATAACGAAATACTTAGCCACTTTATGCCATCATACCTACAGCCTGACGGCCTTTCTTTAGGGTGGGGTTCTACGACTGCTTGCAACGCAAAGATCTTACATACATGGTGTAGGAAAGCGGGCCGGATTCCTGTTTGTAGAGAAGAAAGAGAGTAAACATGGCGAGGCCACTGCTATCTCTGTTTAATACCGCATGCGCAGTAAATTTAGAAGCGAAGTCGGGACCAAAGAGCGTGTAGGGGAAATGAGGAGAAAGCCTCTAACAATAAGGGAGTGTAAAATTTCGGCAAGCAACCGGCAAAGTGAAATTCTTCACTCAACATTACCAGAAGAGGCTGGGCCTTTCAAACTGCTTGCATACATTGCTAGTTGCCTGATAACAGGCGTTCAATCTTAAATCCCAAGACGCGCTGTCGTTTACAGTGATAGTTTTATGAACTAGTTCTACTGCAACGGGCGACAGCAAGTTTGAATTCGAATTACAGGCTTAGAAGTAGAATTATCGGTACGCCATACCAATAATTTGTAGAATATATGGTGGTTTGATATTTCACCAATTGTATCTTGGAGCACGTATTACCGCTGCCTTTTGCAAGTAGGCATTTAGAATCATAGCGAAGTGAACCGTTTACCGACAAAATATAATATAAACAAGATAAAATATGTAAATTTTCTCATTTCGTTTATACAGGCCGACACTGAATGTATACCGGGACGTCACAAAATTAAAAAGTCGTGTGTTTTTTCTCAGTTTTATATCGTTGGAAATTGGAACGAAACAAGGCGAGAAAAATAAAATACGAGAAAAAAATGTGTTTATATTTGAATGTGCATACGGAACATCAAATATCTTAGCACTTTCTAGCACACAGAACTACACTCTATTAATTCCGTCACTCGGAACGCGATTGCATATATTTTGAAAGTTGCATAAGTAATAAGGCAAAAAATAGCTGATTATTCCAAAAGATATTCAAAATACTATTATCGAATGATAATTTAAGCAATAAATGGATTAGTAAAACCCGACTGAAAGAGTGAAACAGCTCTCCTCACAGAGTAGGGGGTCGGGATAATTCGCTTTCCGTTGGTCCTGTCGTCAGGTACGAGCAGTTACATTTTCTCTTTACACCAAACAACAATTACGCTGCTTTACGCATTTCAGGTGAGAATCGTAAATTGTAGGATAGGATTGTCTTTATGTTCCATTTTCTATCGTGTAAGCTTACCGTGTGTAATAATTCATTTAAACCTGTGTGAACAAATCTTTCCATTCATTTTCTGTATCATCATATCGGTCGGATTATTATTGACACATAATTATTTTCCTTGAGTCATTTTTCGAAAGAATATTACCAAAGAAGCTGTCGTATAGCCCTGCGTTAACTTTTCCTCGATAAAATCGTATAATAATTACGGTGGTGATCGTGGAATTGTATCACATGAGCAATAATTATGTTATTATTAAAGGTTTTTTTGTTGTTGCAATTTATTACGAGAAGCAACATGAATATTCTTCTAAATATCCGAGGTACTGTTCAAATATTCTAGTTTTAGGTCCAGATTCGAACCATTCAATTTCTACTACCTGAAAAACGGTTGACATAAGTATTACATATTATACTATTGCGTAACTGCAGCAAGTATAGCTTGGGAATTATGGATGCGAATGCGGTGACGGTAGAGTATAATCTCGTGTAGTTTCCGCGTACACAACTTTCTCCCAATGGGACCAACACGTCAGGTTTCACTCGAGTGTATTATTCTTCCGGGAGAATCTCTCGAATCAGCGAACGTGTATTCTTGAAGAAATTGTTGAAATACAAAATTCGGTATTACGATCCAAAATAGAAAAGCTTTGTTGAGGTACTATTCAAAAATTATCTTACTATGTGAATTTCCTATTTCACTGTCCATCGTAAGAAGACTATTTGGTTTGTGATTTCAATCATCTTGTGGATAAGATTGATACAATAGAAGGTTCTGAATTCCCTCGAAAATTAGTTCATGTACATTTCAGTAAAACGGTCCTCAGTTAACAGTTTATAGATACATCGAGCTTATGTCTTTTACGTTGCACTGTACTCAGGCCTCTAAGCATTAAAAGGGACATCTTTTCGGGATTTTAGGAAATTTATCAATCGAATTTCAGGACAGTTTGAGGACAATTATAGCGGTCTTAAAGTATTCTTTGTGCGCTATATTGAACTGTATTCAGGTACGGAGATCAGTCTCGAAGATTCCATAAAGTGAATATACTGCTAACTTTATTAGCTTAGTCTCGCAACCTTTCAGTGAAAACTTTGAATGAACGTATTTGCTTTTAAATTCAATTTGAAATGTGCAAGTTTCCGAGGGTATCTGAAATATGCTTGTGTTCGCGCGGAATCCACCACATGCATTGGTATTGAGCGTCGGTATACATATGTATGCATAATTCTTGAACGAATTTATCATAAAAAGATTTGAATAAATGATCAAATCCCTGACGTCTGCAATATCTAGTGTAGAAAGTTGTGCAAAGTACATACGTATAAAACAATTAATTACTTTTCGATTCTTTTTTTTCTTGAAGGATGCTGTTCGTCGTCATTTCAATATCGATCCTGATATTACTGTACTTATATTTGGATTGCCGAAAACCAACGGGCTTTCCACCAGGTAATTATAACTATGATTGGCTGGTTATGGTGATTGGTCATGAATCAATAAATCAATTACTTACCTTCATTCTCATTTACAACGATTTATCGGAAAATCGTAGGACCAAAATGGTGGCCGATTTTAGGATCAGCCCTTGAAGTATCTCGTATGCGGCAGACATCAGGATGTTTGTACGAAACTTTTACACTCCTTTTCAAACAATACGGACCTGTTTGTGGCCTCAAGATTGGAAAAGATCGAATAGTGGTGTTGAATGATCATGAGAGCATCCATTCAATGATCACAAACGAAGATTGCGACGGTCGACCTACCGGACCATTTTACGAAACTAGAACGTGGGGTAAACGTCTAGGTAAATATGTATTACTGATGGCCGTTTTTCGCACCGTATACCTGATCACATTTCTAATCATTTGTAAAGCGACGATAATTATAATCCTGACTTAATATCGATATTATTCAATTGTGAAGGAGTTCTAGTGACCGATGGTCCCGTTTGGATCGAGCAACGTCGATTTGTATTAAGGCACTTGCGAGAATTTGGTTTTGGTCGTACGACGATGGCGTCATTAATAGAAGAAGAGGCCATTCATCTTGTTGAACATTTCAAAAAACTATTCGAAGCGAAGAGAAGCCAATGGAAAACGGAAGATACTCGAAAAAGTAGCAACACCGGACAGATATATCAACTGATAAGTAAATTAGACGCGGTTGACAATGTGAAGAAAAATAATAGTAACGAACTCTCGAATTGTGTCAGTCGAAGAAATGAGAATCTTCAGAATTCAAAGGGGATTCTGAAAGTTGAAGATATGTACGTTAAACCGGAAGAATACGACGATGTCAGGAAATTGTCTAATTCTTGGGGAATAACCGTTACAATGAACGACGCTTTTGGTGTTTCTGTATTGAATACCCTGTGGGGTATGATTGCAGGAAAGAGGTGCGAAACTGATTCAGGTTTCAAGGATAATAGGATTCGATCGTATCTCTGAACTGAAGTTTGGAATCAACTCATATCGTTCTCTATTACAGATATACTAACGACGACAAAGAATTATTATATCTACAGAGATTGCTGAATAAATTATTCAAGGATATTGATATGGTCGGTTGTTCCTTCAGCCATTTTCCCATTCTGAGATTTATTGCTCCCAAAATATCTGGGTATAAACATTTCGTAGATGTTCATCAGCAGGTCTTGGCGTTTCTCAAAGTAAGTGTTATATAATTATATACGGTACTAGGCCAAACAAAAAAGGTCTTCGATGTCATTAAAATGCGGGGAAAAACAATCTACGCTATTCGTCGTTGTATAACTCGAATTGGATAAGCTCCACAGAAATCTCAAGCACATAGTTCTGCAGGGCAGTCGATTATACTATAAGGAAAAAGATCTATACAGAGCCAATTTGAGAAAACCGATCGTTTAACGGATATCTCCATTGAACGGCTGTAGAAGCAATTATAGTTATAACTACGGAACGGTGCGATTCATCAGATTGGCTCGATGGACTTTTTTTTGTAGATATTTCTTTGATTGCTTCCACGACGGTCAAGGAATCATTTACTGTACAAAATAAAATTTCCGGATTTTTTCGTGGGACGCATCCCAGTCGAGTTATACGACGGCGAGAAGCGCGAAATATTTTTTCGCAATTATCAATGATATGGCAAACCTTGTAGTGTATTGAGGTGACCCTAGATCTTGCACGATACTGTTTTCCACGTGTGAGGTATACCTTTTCGCATGTTACACGGAAAGTTATTTTTTTGTGACAGTAAGGAAAATACGATATCGGTTCTGTTGTTATATTTCATGGAAACTGGCAATGAGAGTTTTCCTCTCCGAAATTCCAAAGGATTTGAACAAATATTCTAGGGACTCGAATTCTCTTTGTTTCCGATGAAGAGGATTGAACTTTGTAATAATTCGCGTTGATAAACAGTATTTGAAATCTTTTCAGGAAGAGTTGGAAAACCATAAAACAACTTTCAATTCGAACCAACTAAGAGATTTAATGGATGCTTATATAAATATCCTGCAAACAAGTATCAGTGAAAGTTATTCAGGTATAGTTTTAAAATCAGTATGTGTATAATATCTGTATCAAGTAACTACCTATACCAGAGCGCAATTCTCATTTTCACAGTTAATAGCCTCATTCAATTACACAAAAACCAATTAATTTCCAATAAACATATTACAGAATCTCAACTTCTGGCAACATGCATGGATTTATTCATGGCTGGTTCAGAAACAACGTCAAAGGCCTTGAGCACCTGTTTTCTATACCTCGTGGTTTATCCTGAAGTTCAAAAAAAAGCACAGCAAGAAATCGACGAAATTGTAGGAAGGGATCGTTTGCCAACACTTGCCGATCGACCCAGGTGATTCATGATATTCATTGATGAATCGAAACAATTTAAATGAACCAAGAAGGTTTTGATTCGGAAATATGAATTTCGAATAAAAATCATTTCGAAATTCAAATGCCTTGAAAATGTTCTCACTCAATATTATTCTCATACAGAATGCCATATAACGACGCGATCGTTTTGGAATCATTGAGAATGTTCATGGGCAGAACAATGAGCATTCCCCACAGATCTTTGAAGGATACTTTAATCAACGGCTACCAAATACCAAAGGTAAGCTATTTTCAAGAAAATATTACATTGAAGGCATGAAGAACGCAGTGAATATATTTTCAAATATGCTTTTTCTCGAATTTTAGGACACAATGATCGTCGTAAATTTCAACCGGGTATTAATGGATGAATTTTGGGAAGATCCGGAAGTATTTCGACCCGAAAGATTCATAAATGAAACAGGAAAGATTACAATACCGAACCAATACCTGCCATTCAGTCACGGTGAGAAAAAATCAGCCGTAGAATCAAAAAGATATTCATGGTAACGAAGGAAAAGAAGTTTTTCTATTTCATTGATCATGTTATTCTCGTTACTTTTTCAGGAAAGCATCGTTGCATGGGAGAAGTATTGGCGAAGAGTAATTTATTCCTGTTCTCGTCGGCTCTGTTACAAAAATTTCAATTTTCAGTCGTACCCGGCGAAAGTAAACCTAATGTCGAATTTATCGATGGTGTTACCATAAGCCCAAAACCATATCGAGCTCTTGTTACTCTCAGATATGAAGAATAATTTATTCATCTTTGGTGTTCGCCTTTTTTTCCACGAGTTGTACGAAATTATTGTCTATAAGTTATTTGAATTTGTGATTCATAATCTCATAAGAAAAAGAGCAAATGAAAAAAAAATCACCAGATTATGAAGAATGACAGTTTTTTAAATGCTCTCCATTCAAATCAATTCAAGTTCACCACCGTAGCAAAGTTAGCAATTTATTATGGCACGTATTCCTTTTTTGTTGTTTTATTGCTTTTGGGGCTATTTTTGTTTTTGTATTGTTTTCGTACAACCACATTTAATATTATTCGAATACATATTATAATATATTTATAGAATAGGTATATTGTATGTATATTTTCTTTTCTTTGTTATTATTGTTTTGCAGACTGGCAAATATAGGTATAAGTAATAATATTAATATTAAAACATAATAATCGAAGTGCAAATATATTATACTTTGCATATAATGTAATATGTATAATATCTCAGCGAGAGCAGTATAATAAATAATTTAATTACAGTATATTAGCTATGAAGAAAAATGAAAATATTACAGTGAAATATAACGGAGAATACACAAAAAATTAAATTAAAGGACAGAACACAGCATAATTATATTATCTCACGTTTTTAATAAAGCATATTATGACACGTTTTGAATGATCATGTAGCAAAACTTTCATAGGTTCTCCATGTAGTATATCTGTATAATGTAACATCAGTGGTAAGTGGTAAAACTATGATACATGGCACATCTCACCAAATATCTACTAGTTAAAATAGGTGTTCAGCCGTTGAAATATGATTGCGTTAATATGACAGAGTCGTGGTGTACCCATAGGTATGTATGAACAGACTGCAGTCTTTCAAGTGGCAGCTCTATTGGTCCGAAATTCTCAAAGCAATACGATATTAAATTCTTTATTTGTGCCAAATTGCATATTTGGCGTTCACTGTCGAACAGTATTTCTATGAATTTTTCACCTCAGTCTTACGATGATACTCTGAACGTCAGACAAAAAGTACGTTATTCGATACAAATGAAAGACTCAATATCGTGTTTGTCCGAAGTTTTTTGAGCTAGAAATCGAAAACTTGACGGATTATTGCCTTCCTGTACAATAAAAAACAAGAAGTGTTTACCACCTAAAACCTACTTGATGTTATTCGGCTAAATGTACCATACATAGAGTACGTAGCTATATATAATATTTCAAATCACTTTTTTGCCATGGCGGTATTCTTTTTTTTTTTCTCGGAGTAATAAAAAATACACTGTACATTGGTGCAATATAGATATACCTAATATATGACATAACTATATCCATTATATAATTATTTATAGATAAATAATATTCTTGTCTTTATGGGGTATTCCACGCCAAGTGAAGTTCCACCAACGTCTGATCCATGAAACTTTTTTTTCCATTTGATCTATATTTCTTTTTTTTCTTTTTGGTTTTTCTTTTATTTTTTCAAGTCATTCCTCTATATCTTGATGCAATCCGAGAGTTGAAGTAATTCCCAGCGTATATTGCAGTTGAAATACCTAATATTATAGTAAAATATAGATATTATGGGCCGTATTCTGCAGTCGCTTTCACACCCGCCTCTAGCCTAAAAGTGATTGTGAGGAATGTATTATGCATTCTGATTGGCTACGCAATCTCCGTTGAACCAATTATAACGGCGGGGCTCACTTTCAGTTAAAGGGGCCTTCAGAGGATAATAGCGACTGCGGGATTCGGACCAACATGTAGACCAAATTCCAAATGGTTAGGGTCAGACGTTTACCCTGTTGGCAAAGAAAATCCCATAATATATATATACATATTGTATAATTTGTTCTTTGTCTCTTTTATATTATATGAATGGTTTCAGTAACGAAAAAATCCTCGAGATTCTCCTTCTATGTGTCAGCTGGGCTGGTCCTCGACAATGTGGATCTATTTCACAAACAAATTTGGAAGAATTTGCTTTAAAACTCATTCAAAGTTCTTCCTTTCTCTCTGTATCTCAAAAATGAGAGAATGTAATCGATATAGCCTCAAAAATATTGAATATAATTCTATCCAATTTTTGAACATATGATTGAAGAAAATAGGAGGAATTTTAAATCTCACCTCAGAAAGTATGGCCCAATTATCACTCTCGCTATGCACAGTGAGACGAAGTACAGCTATTTTTCCCAGGCTAGAATCTACCGATCCTTCGGCTACTCCGATCGCATTGAATTTCCCTGAAGAATATACACATAACATGAAAAATGTGAGAGAAATTCAACTTCTTCGAATAATAATGAGCGATCAAAATTTGTTTATTCTTTCTTTCGTTCTTTTCAGGTTGAATTCGGTCAAATTCATAACTAAGATCGTTCCTACCTATAACGACGTAGCCATCCTCTGTAACATTGTTGGCGTTTCTATTAATCACTGCAGTTTCTACTGGTAAAATTTCTACAGTTGTATTATACAATCGATCTGAAGGATGTTCTGCATTACCGCTACGAAAGAGATACCTGTCGAAGATAAGTTTTTGAATTCCAATAGCAAGATTCAGTTTTATTGTAGATAATACATCACATTTGCGCACTCCAAATTGATTCTCAATTAATTGTAAGATAATGTTTAAAAAAATTAGTCATATAATTGTACTCACTTTTTGATAAAAATTGGATTAGTGAATTTGAATCGGAGGTGATCTCCAGGCTGCGGTAATAAACCCCAGAAGAAAGATTCACCTTTGTAAGCTTTTTGTAATGTGTATTGTTTGTAGGATTTTATTTGTGTTTCGACCGTAGCATCTGGATTTATGTGTCCATAAAACTGCGCTATTTTCCCAAACTGATTGTCCTGTCGACAAATATAAAAAGAGCAAATATATGATAAGGATTTTGAATTAGAAAACTCACAAGCGGACAATTCTAAAATTTTTATCCATCATCGTTACAATTAGTTAATTACCTTGAGTTTCTGTACTTTCCCTTTCAACGAGGAGTGCGTACCAATATGTTGAAATAGCGACGGCTTATAATGTAGCCATAACTCAGCTTTTGCCATTTTACAATGTTTCTGTAAAATAATTTAATTGAATTGTTATTTTGGGAGTTTGATAAGTGTATTTAAATTTAATTCAGAAGTTGATGTGAAAAATTGTCAACATTATTTCGTAGATAGATTAAAAAATTCGATACTTACAATGTCTTTATCCAAATTACAAACTTTTGTAGATACTAGATGATCCAGCAACCAGTCTACAGGTTTGTCATTATGAAACATCAATATGAACTGTACCAGCCAAGGGAGATCGACACACTTGAACATTTTCCCTGTAAGACGAGTTGAGCAGAGATTTTTGTGAGTTTGAAAAGTTCTGCAACGATAATTCATCTACGGGTTTTTTTATTTTGGCTTTAAACTGACCGATAAACCCCAGCTGGCAAAAATCCAGGATTAACCATTCCTCCTTTAAACTGATTTTGTGTAAAGCATAGGATTTCATTGTAGTGATGAAATTCTTCTTTGCGAGAATATCATCCTCTAATTGAACGTAGAAAGTTCCTTTGGTACGAGCGTAAGACATCAAAAATGCGAAATCAAGATTCTGTTTAGATCTCCATACGACACGTTGATGATCGTCGCCTAATGTATTACGCAGCTTTCTCATATCTGGGTAATAGTATACAGACGGCGATATCACCTCTATTAATCCAACTTCACATTCCTCTGGGAATCTAAATTCAGGTAAAATAGTTTCACATCTTCAGATAACAGGTTTCGAGCTCATAATTCCCCTAAATTTTCTATCCAGGATTCCTAAAGGTCTGATTCTGAGCATTGGAAAGTAAGACTTCGATAAAAACATCAATTGCATATGCCAATAAAATTCAGAGAAGAACTTACTGTACTTCAATCTGTTTCGCGACGTACGTAACGTACTCTAAGTCAGTCTGGAAGTAAAGAAAAATGACAGTAAAAATGAAAATAGTGAGGATAACGTGTTTTTTTCTGCATTTTGTTCTCTTCTTTTTGTATAAAATGAATCAAATTTTATTCACCTCGGCGACGAATACGACAATAATGGTTTCGGCAGCTTCACTATTGCTCATAGAATCGATTAGATTTTTAAGCGTGGCAAGCAAATAGCTTTGAACTTCTCTTTTAACAGTCGGTACGCCGAGAACAACGCTGGCGCCCAGTTTACCTTTGCCTTGGAAAAAGGCAGGGCGGAGGCTGTTGGTGTCGTCGAGTAAATGTGGTAAAAAATTATAAATTGAAGGTAATTTGATGCTGGTATTATTGGAAGTTCCATTATCAATTAAGAATTGTATATCAGGTAACGTGTGGCTGTTTTCTAAGAGTTGAGAGAGCTGGTGAGACAGTAAATTGACTTCCTCCTGACTGCTCAGGTACTTTGCATTCAGGTGCTGCAACTTTGCTTGCAGTTCTGCTATGCTATTCTGCAGTGAAGTATCTTCGTAAATCTCTGACGATGACATTAAATTCAATATTGAACAGGGCACCAGTATCACGATTACAAGAATTAGACAACGACGTTTTATCGGAGCCAATCCTACTATATTTGACATCATCCTTTTCTCCTATAGTTGCTTTTCCCTACCCTGCATAAATATCATATTTGTAATTGTAAATGGACCATTTTTCTGTTCTTTATTTTATTTTTCACTTTCTTCTGGTTTCACTTTTCAACCCATTTCATTCTATAACGGCGATGATTATTCAGTATATTTTTTCGAGGTGTCAATTCTACGTAAAAACATCTTTTTCCCATTTATTGTATATTGGATGAAGTCATTTTTTAGCTTTTAAGTATCTCGCCCATGATTCACTAATACTTTTTCAACAAATTTCATATACTTAAGGTCTGATTGTTAGGGTATTCTTTTATTTGTTTCTTTTCCTTTATTTTTTTATTTTATTTTCTTGTAGTTGTAGTAATTATTGAACTTCAGCAATAAAACAATAGCAATTATGCGTTCCTGGTTTGATTGATTCATGATTTCTACATATTTGAAGATCGTCAGGTTATGTGGTTATCGAACGTTGTAGAAATAGAATAATGTCGTGATATTTTAATGGTATTTTTTTTTTTTTTCTTCTTATTTCAATGTTGTTTTATTTTTCCTTGATTATTGCCATTCTTTCATAGTACAAAATATTGTATGCAGATATGCAGTACATTTTTATATTTATTATTTTTACTTATCCGTCAGTTGTGAATTTTAGGTTATATCTTACTCTGACATTTGAAAACTTGCGTTCGATCATAGAGCATATGAAACACGTAGAGGAAGAGATGATGGATTAGTTTTGAAATTGCCCACGAACTACGAGAACTAGCCGTTTAGCTCTTTTGCCCTAACGTTTATGAAACCAACCAATGCGAAATGATTCAAACTACAAGCTTCTTTGTGCGACATTTTATAAATTAGGGCAGTTTCGTTAATTTAATAAATTCAATTGTGTGCAAGGTTCATATTATTCTTAGAATCTAGAGGTTCGTTCGTTCGTCTTGCACTAAGTGCAGCGGAAACAATATTTACACTTCACTCTGTGCTAGGTTGTATGTTACACGACACTAAAACCGGGCTGCACCACATAGTATGGTGTAGCCCGTTTAAAAATAGTGTAATAATAACAAGGATGATAATAATCATAATAATAATACAAATAATAACAACAATGTCATAATAATACATTAATTTAGAACAAATTATTCAAAATAATTATTCAATTATTATTATTATCTATTTGATTAATTTTTCTATTGTTATTACTATTCGGATTATCATTATCATGAATAATAATAATTCTGATTATCATTATTATTATTATTATTATTATTATTATTTTGGACGAATTTCACCAGGAAACAGGTTATGCGATATCGCCATTCCTACACTACACTGCTGCTTACACTTGCTCTCGAGGAAGTGCAACTTTTGAGTGTATCGACCTAAAATATTGTACACCTTTGGTAACAACGAACAAGTTGGAATATACACCCGGCTCAGCAATTTGAGCAGCGAACAGTTGTGAACTACACTTGCTACAATAGTATAGAAAGTTCAGCTTATCGTACAGTGTCGGACCAACGAACAAACCTTGTATCTGCGTATAACATCATAGTATCCGCAAAAACCGAGAGGCAAAATTCCTAATTTGCGAATACACTTGCAGTAGCTACATTATTCAAGTATTTCAGCTCCCGGGTTGCAATACAGTAGAGAATTTAACGAACGAAACAATTAAATTGAATGAAAAAACCGACAAAAATTATAAAATTTATTACTTATACACTCACAGAATAAATCCGACAATATATGATCGTATGACGATTATGAATCACTCATTCGTGTATCTGTCTGACTTCCTTATCATTCAGTCTCATCGGTTTCATCGATGATCGTGAGCCAATGTCCGCATTGGTTGAATTACGTTAAGTCATTGCAACGTCGTTCAAACTCTATAGAAATACGGGCTTCTGTTCTTTCGAAATTCATAATCTATTGATATCACACTTATCTCTAGCTATACGTATGCATACGTGTATGTATAACGTATATGAAGAGATAAGGGCGATTGTAACAGATTATGAATTAGAAACGACGATAATCTAAACCAAGCCGAGCCCCACAGTTGCTTGTACTATTACCTCATACGGAATAAGCTACTAAAAGCTTCATAGAACTCAAGTTTCATTGATTCCCACGATTATATATGTAGGTATAATCTAGTATAGATATTTTATATTATCACTATAGTAGGAATCGACTCGTAATTATAATTCCCTGCAATTTCTGCAATTGCACCGTACGAGTATATAGGAATGTACTGAATATTGCACTCATTTTTCCGTTCCTGCACTCGTATTTTCTTATCTTTTTTTCCTTCACTTTTATACCATGTGATCCAAGATAATGCGGCATTAATATAATATGGTATAATTTACTTTTTCAATTTATAATACAATTGTGACACTCACCGCATCCTGCAAACGATTCGTTCGAATAATTGTTCATCATTTTGCTCACAGATTAGAGGTATAGAATTTTGGACTTGGAATTTAAATGTAAATTGTTTTCACAAAAATCCGATGAACAAAATTATCAGGCGATCCGGGTTTCGTCCCGGGTCATGGATGCTTATTCGACTACTGCGAAGATAATTGACTTGCAGTGTCTGAAATTTTAAACCCATGCCTACGGACGGTAATAATCGAGAAACTCTGGAAATCAGGGAGATAATATTCAGCAACATACATATATATTCCGAACGCTGATATAACTCATAAGTGAACAGTATGCATTAGCATACGTCGAAATTGTGTGACAGGTACATTTGGTCAATTTTCAAATAAACGCAAATAATGAATTCGATCTAGCATATAATTATCGAACTCGAACTGATAGAACGGACAATTATTCATTCAGTGGTATTTCTCATTAACATCCATATTTACCGCTGCAGTCCAAGATATGGCGTACCTAAGTATTTTATCTGTACTGGTTTCTTTATTAAAATTATATATTATGCATAGAACGGCGCTACATAAAAGAATACGATATTGCAGAGAGTGAAAACATTGCGTGCTTATGTGTACGTATGTATATACTAGTACAGCTATTCAAGGTTTTCATATCAAAACTAAATGTCTCATTCGGTTGTCAGTTTTTTTTTCTTTTCTAGTTCTGTTTGTTCTCGTGATCACAAATCCAGTATGGGTTTGTATGTACGTATTTGAAGCATTATGTATTACACGGGAATCATAAGAAATTATATACAGCTTCGTTTAATTCCGGTGTAAGTTTTATGCAGTACATACATACATACGCATGTAAATTTTAATGATTACTGCACACAAGACTACCTTTTATATTCGTCACTATATCCTCATAAGTTTCGTGTCGGACGAGAATCAATTTATGGTTATAGAAGTTACGAATATATGTGAAACTATACACCATCGGATGAATGAATGCGGCTTTTGGTGGGAAGAAAATAGTTTACAAAATATATTATCTAACAAATATAATAATTTAATATCTACGTACACAAAATTAGTAACGTGCTACAATTTAGCGATATGTTATATAGGTATAATAATTACATTAGTAGTATACAGCTGCTTATATGGTAAATGATAATCAATCCGTTTTCTTGATTCCATTTGAAGACGATCTAGAAATAGAGAATGTTAGAAAATTAAATGACTACACAATTTTGATGATTCATATTAGTCATATCATAGTCAGATTTAGCTAATATATGTCTGTTTCTATACCAACATTAGGGTGAGGTGAAAAAAATTATGATCTTCAAATGTATTAAACAATATACTAACATTGCTGTTGAACTCCTGCTTCGTCCTTTGCTCAGCATGAATCTTTCGATTTTTCTTATCGGTCCTTCCACAGTTATCGACAGTAGTAACGATAGAGCGAAGGTGTAGACCAGGTCGGGCACAAAGTCCCAAAACTTGGAAAAATCGAGATTTATAGGAATATATATGTATATTATTGCAGAAGTCATACATGGCGATTGATTCTTGCAAGACAATTCTGAACATCGGTAATGATAGCAGAATTAATAATGACTTACGCAATTGTGAGCGGAAAACACCCGCGGGGTCCTTGTAATACCGATCTCATAACCTTGGTTTATATTGTGAATTAAAAAAGCACCGTAAGTCAGTCGTGCAAGGGGTGGTGCCCATCGTGGCGTCATAAAGTTATAATGAAAGTCTGAAAATGTTCGAATCTCATAAATTCATCTTAAAGCGTAAACCCGAGTCACGGGAGAAGTATGACTATTATAGTCTTACAAATAGATCTGTGACAATAAGCACACCTAAACCATCGCCGATCGTTATCAAAACGAATATCGAACATATTCCCAGGGCGAATGCAGCCCTGTGAAGTCCCGCGTAAGCCGCAGTTTCAAGAGGTTGCAAAACGCTGTTCGGATTATAATACTTTGCACCTTGGGACTGGCTTGTGAGGCTGAGACCAACTACCAAAAGGATGAAAAGAATCCGTGACCATACCTTGAAATTGAATTTTTCTCATTGAAATTTGGTTTGCGGGTACGTTCAGGTGGCAGAAAACAGAAAATTTGAAAATTTATATCTGTGAACGAAATTACCTTAGGGAGCCTCCATGTGGCTTTTTTGTGATCGTAAACGACGACCCCTGCCAATACACCGACCATGTATGGCCCAATTCTCATGTGCGACTTGATGTAGTGATTGACGAAGTAGGGATCTCTCCTGACATTTCCCATGCTAGAGAATCAAACAAATCAGTTTCACTTTGGCTTCGAATAATAGATTGGAGGATGTGATTTCTGAAGATTTCGGATAATCATCGGAATTGACACTCACAATGGCAATCCCAGGAACATCGGCTGCAAATTTTCTGCATATGTAATGAAGAATGGAATGGCTATACCGAGGGCTATTAAACTCGAAAGAGCGGCGTAACCCAGTCTTCTTGGGAGCCGCCAAAATGTCCACAACACCAATAATCCCATAATATAAAGATGATAGTCGACTGAGAGGTACCAAGATTGGAAAATACACTGGGTTCAGGAAAAACATCGCGTGTGAAACATCAAGAAATCGTTAGAACGTAGTCATAATTTCGTAAAAAAAAAAAAAAACACGTTGAGAAATACTCACAATCTCCTTTGCATTCACGTAATTATTTACGTAGAACAAATTAGCCCACCAATTTTTAATGCAGTTGTTTTGTTCGGTGCCTATTCTCGCCTGCCAATACGGACCTGATCCCATATGTGGCAGTACAGTGGCGTGGAAAAATACCACCATCATATAGAGTGGCGTTAATCTGTGATATGAATCTTAGTATTCCCTTGAATAACAATCATTCCCTCCCGCTAATCGTACGATTTGAAATGATGAAAATATTATTGTTTACCTTAAAAATCTCATCAGTATTAATGCCACAAAATTCACGCGTTTTCTCCGGTCGAGTTCTTCGAGCAAACCATGAGCAAGAAGGAGACCACCGAGGCTGAAAAAGCCGTCGACTACAATCGTACCGTGGAATAACATCATTGAAGATCGTACCGTATACGCCTAACCGAGGAAAAAGGTGATGGAAATTATCTGATGTCAGTTGATATCGCTATTTTGACATGAAAGCATGAAGTTTTGTTACCTTTTCAAGGTAAGTTGCGTCAATCATGGGAAAACCGCAATACTGCATCATTCTGTGTCCAAAGATGACACCAGACATAAATAAGCAACGAATTAAATGGATACAGTTGAGTCCAGAGCGAGACCCGACTGGTGCAAATATAGATTGTAGATTTCTTCGTGCCGAAAAGCAGAGGAAAAAATCCCTTGGTCCATTTTCAGCAGCTACATCTTCAGCGGAGTAGAGAGTACTGTCGTACCAAGAACTTCCTATTACCAGGAGTAGCAGAGCTGTGATGACAGCGCTGGAAGAAAAAGAAAGAGAAAGTGTTATTCCATTTGCTGGGAAACATGATATTTCGAAAAAGAAATTTTATCCTCCAATTTCGTGTACCAAAAAACTTTGGTCCCTGTTGAGAAATTCTCTGGAACGTCGCGCCGTGCTTGGCAAAGAGATGTCTTCACTTCAGTTTCCAAACGTACGCCTCGGGCTTCAGCTAACTTTTTCAAAGGATCCGTTAACGCAACTTCAACTTCTTCGGCGGTACAGCTAGCCGGAACACAAAGTGCCATATACACAGAGTTGCGTTTCACGCGACGAAAATCTCCCCTTTCCTGAATATCGAATTATTTTTTACTATCATTTCAACGCATTGTGATAATTTTTTATTTGAGATTTACGAAATTAGGGAAGGTATGATTTACATCAATCGCACCCCAGGCAGAGAGGTTGGGATCAAAATCGAGAGTGAAAGATTTTGGGGTTGTTGGCAGCACATTTTTCCGTTTATATCGAAAGCGGATCAAGCAATAACGACCTTCAATTTCGTCCTCGTTCAGTACGGAGTCTTCTTCATCCGGCGGAAGTTTAGCTCGTAAATTATAGCATTGGTCGAAGTTTCCTAAATGTTTTGTATGCCCGTAGATTATTCCGTCCGGATATTTTGTCGAGGCGTCAAACACTGCGGGAATGATTGTTATTCAATTTTCAGTATTCCAACTACCGTACCCGAAATTACATGAAATGGATAATGTTTCGTAACAATTCTGAGTTATCCAGTGACTTTTCGTATTTGATATTCCCAAAGTACGTACAAAATGCCTATAGGCATATCTATATTTATAATAATTTACGTAGACCTAAAAAAAAATATAATAAAAGCGGGAGGCAACGTGACCCATTTGGGGATAAGGGAATAATAAACGATAGAATAAAAATTTAACATAAACATGTGCTCGTCTAGTTGTCCTATGTATGAGAATGATTGTTTTTTTGCAGTTTTACAACCTGACCGCCAAATAAATTACGAATTATAGTCATAACTCGTAACGTTTGTGGGTCGAATTGAACACCTTCAACAGAAATGGCTTGGTTCATGGTCTGATCCAACTCTATATTATATGGGCTTCAATCTTTTATTGCAGGTACGAGATCATAGTTGCATATGTATTACGGTCGCGTGCGGGACATATAAATGTTCGTTAAATCATTTATACTCTGAGTAAATGAGCGAAATTTTTCTGAATGGCGAGGGGCTCAAGGATCTCCATTTAAATTTTGATTAAGATCAAATTGGTGCGAAACCTCGTACCGCAGTTCGTCAAATATTTCGAAAATTCACCATTTACACAACAATATCCCTGATCCCCTCTTCATGAAAAATGATTACTGTACTCTCCCGAAAAATATTTCTTTGAAAATCCTCGCGCCAAAGTCTTTGATTTAAAATGCTCACTTTGGACGGCCCACAGGGTTGAATTTTTGAGCTCCTTAAAGTACCTTCGCGTCTGTCTTTTGCATCGACTTTCAGGCAGGGTTTCCGAAGAAGCAAACACCAGAGGAAGAAGAGGAAATTCACTCCACGCGGAAACATTATCCTCCATTGATATCGAAGCTTTTCTTTTCATGGGAATCGCGGTTTCAGTATAATTCTGAATCAATAAATCCCTTCTCCCGAGGGTTGTAGAGAGCCATCGATTACAGGAGTAACTAGAATTGCATGATCTGAATTCTCCACCCTCAATGATCACACCGTTAACAATCGACAAGCCGAAAGCTGCGAAGTTGCACGATAACAACAAAATCTCGAACTGCAGCATAACGACAAAATCAATTCTGATTCCAATCAATATTATTTATTATGGTTTTATTTATATACTTTCTCTTCTTTGAAAATAATGATTATCAAATATCACTGCAGATTTTCGTCGTCCATGTACCGTTATACCGATATTGATATCGGCAGCGTACAAACCGCCGCTCACAATACCGCCTCGCGCGAAAGAGTCTGCGTTGCAAACTGGACGTTCGCATACGTTGCTCTGGAAATTTCTTTCTTTTGTTTATATATCTTAAAAACGGCAGTAGAATATGCATGGGAGGTGGAACTTGGTGTTTGTACATATTGAAGTCGTGCTTGGGGGCTTACGCCACAAACATCACTGTCCATTATAGCTGGCACGTTCGACAATATAAAGTTATTGTCTTTAAGCTTTGACCTCCAAAATTATGATCACGATGCAGGTTCTGTATAATTATTCAAGTTAGGTTTCATACTACAACATTATGCAAGGTATTTTTCTTACATTTTTATTCACGTTTATGTACGTTAGATCATATTTGTGGTCCTGAAGGGCACGAGGATGAGATCACAATCGATGCTGGGCTTCTTTTCTTTTATGTACATAGTGACATGTGCAAAAATTCGAGATTCAACGACCGAAAGATTCTCACGGCTGCATCTCTGCAATGTACTGCAGTATAAAACAATGATACATTCAATTACCAGTAATCTGAATCCAATTGATCGCCTGACTGTACACATGCAATGCGGTAAATGAATAAGCGTTTGTTTTCCAGCGAAACCAGCGATAAATGATCAGTAGAGTGGCGATCATTCATTTTTTCTGTTTTTTGTTTTTTTGTTCTCTAGCTTCCACAGAAGGATCACGTATACAACTTGTTTGTTCGGAGCACAGTACAGTAAATACCTGGCTAGTGGCCACCAATGAGAATAACACCAATTCTTATACAACCGGAGTTATACCTAAAATGGATCATTATTACAGAGGAATATTGTTTGCATGTATAATCGTGCAATTGTGCTGCGGTGCATACGCTAAAAAGTAGGTAAACATGTTTTTCGCGTAGAGGTTTTTGGAAGGATTAGTGATCAATTTGGACGTTACTTCATGCGTTGATGCCTCCAGGCAATTGGCATTCTTTTTTATATCTGTATTTTTCCTTCTGAATCTTTACGCACGAATAATTTTACAAATTTTCAAAAAGGTAACACAATGCGTCATCGCATAATGAATTGAGCAGTAAACTGTGGAGTTTTACTGAATTGATAATTTGTGCATTGGAAAATTTGTAATAATAAATGTTATTCACTTTTATACGAGTGCAGTTTATCGGCTAGAAAAACTTTAATTAATACCCGACTCAATTATTATTCTCGGGTGACTGACACCGACAAACAGAGACATTTTCGAATTGTGAATTGGAACAAGGCTAAAAAACTCACGGAGTATATATTAAACTTACCTAAATGTGTCGTAATAACACTGCAGCAGGCTTCTGGACTGGTTAAAAGGAAATAGGCTAAGCGGAGAAGGAAATGAGTAGTAAAAAGGTAAAACATTCGAATAGATTTGAATTTCATACAACTTTGTACTATATACGTATTCGTATATATTTATTTGTTTAATTAATAATGTACAATTGTTGGTTTTTGATCTTATTTTCATTTTTACAATTCTGTCTCTTCATTGCCCCGTTATTGTGTTGCGGTACATAGTTGTATACAAACATATAAAATACAGAATTCACTGATGGTAAATTCTCGGTGATAATTGTATGCTAAAAATTGGAGAAATTAGTGGCGTTTAGCAAGTTTTCGTTCCATTTTACGTTGCTTCTTCTCATCAATTTCAGGCTGCGCTTGTGGCGAGGCAAAAAACCACGGAGACAATATCTTCGTCCATAACATCCATGCCCCACGCAGTGGAGCCAGTAACCACAAAAACCAAAAGTAATTTGAAAGCAAAGATAGGACTTGGACACCGGATGTTAGGATTATCAGATCCTTAACGTGCCTAGAAACATTTATTAGTTTGAATGAACTTCAACCCTACTTGCCCCGTTACGAACTTCATCCTATCAATTGAATACGATAATATGAATCATAAAAAAGAATACTGAGGTCCCTGTCTTTGTGCCGATCAATCGTATCGGAATTATAAAGGCAGTCATTTCAATAATTACACCCACATCATGAGCATTGAACATCATAAAAATATGACTGCAACGAAGTTTTTCGGCCGTGAGACAAACCGTCCGTATTGTACGCTATGTACAAAAACTTGGGAGCACTCGTGATATTCATGGAGAACATCGAAAATGCGATATTTTGGGGGATGAAGCTCGTAAAAAATATTCAAAGTACTATTTTCGTAAAATAAAAATCAGACATAATGTGAAAAAGGTACAGATTGTGGCTTGATATTTCTCCTTTCGAATGCTGTTTGGAAATTTGTTCCACAGTTATTTTACAAAAATCTACGAGCGGATAAATCGCAGCATATAAAAATAAACCGAACATAAAAAGCGCGGTGCACGAATCGATAATTTGTTTAACTTGTTGGAGATAGACTGAAAACCCGTAAGAATATAAACTAAGCATAATTGAATATTCTTGCTTATTCTTAATATTTGAAAACGCATCTTCTCTTAATTCTTTGAACTCACGAAAATATCGCAGTTTTTGTTCACATAGAAAAATCGAAATGTGATCTCACGTTTCTCAAATACACTGTACCTAATCACGAGTATGAAACCACATGAGCTGAGTCGTAATTATTACTACTGAAACAAACAGGTTCGCTATTTTCGAAAGCCAATTCGCCACGATAGTAAAAAATTGTTTTTACTGTACTACACAAGGAATCCTTTGTATTCTGTGAACTGCAGGGATCCCCGAATTAGGCGCTTTGTTTTCTCTCTTGTGTTCAACAATTTCACATGCCCGAAAAATAAGAAAAAATAAAAACTTGCTACTAAGGCAGTAAAAACGATAAAACTATATGATCGACAAATATTGATATTTATAGTGATGTTTAAAGAATATTTAGCAATATTTTGCATTTTTTTTGCTTAGCTTTGCGAAAGATTTTACATTTTTCAAAATTCAGTTCAGTGAATATATTCTTGGCTTTTTCATTTACGATTCAGACAGTTTATCACAATTTTGGTGATTTTTTTATCCATGATAGTGGCCAAGAAAGTTGCCACTCTGCAACTTATATCCTTTGATATAATTTGAATCACATTGAATTCTGTAAATCGTACAAATCTTATAATTAAATATTCGGTTGACTTACTCGGCTATGCCTCCCTCCATATTCAAATCTACACCAGAATCTAACAGCTGCCCAGTTTCGGAATATTTCGAACGAGCCATATAAGCCATGAATTGATAGCAAGCTACGTATACGACCCCTGTTAATATCGTAAATGTCTGGAATGATTGAAAATACAATAAATTCTGACTCTGCTGTCTAATGAAAATTTCAAGAACAACAAAATTTAGAATGCAAGAAATTTAGGTTTTTTTATTGCAGATAGTATGAGGAAGTTGGAGTTCATATAGCGTCAATGTAACAAAATCACAAGGAATACGAAATTATAAAATTCCGCAAGTTTCCGAACTTGCCAAAGAATTGTAGCATCATTCAAATCAAAATTTTACTTCTGTGATTGAAATTTAAAAAAAATTTAGTGAAGGTAATTGACCAGTTGTAGTTAAATGAATGTAGACCTGAACTTCGAAAGAGATAAGTTATCTAGACATACGAGATTGTAATTTCTGTAATATAGATTAGTCTCTTACAATAGTGAAAGTTGTGAAGGCAAAGAAGACCATCATTATTATAAGGTAAATAGCGGAAGCTCCGAATACCATATTTCTATAAAAACTAAGAGTAGAGATATTTTCTTCAACTATCTGCTTAGATCCCCTAGTTGCTACTTTGCTGCTTTTCACGGGAGGCTGGAAATGATAACATTAATTAATATTCACAGATTTAGACATTTCACGGGTTTAGATGTTTACAATGACTTTTCCGTCTTTAGATACTTCGAAGAATTCGTTTATTGTATTTCGCGTATTTTACTCGATGAATTATTGAGATTGATAATATCCATATCTTGTATTAGAATTTCGCAGTCACTGAACAACAAAGTCACGCATCAATTCTTAGGTATAATGACTGACCACTTTGTTGTACATTTTTTTCAAATTTTATAATATACACAAAATAGGTAAATCAGATTTAAATTTTAACATTCTCACTTCGGTAGACATAAATTGACTCACCGCCATCGTATTATTTTATATTTAACTACTACTTATGTTACTGATACAAAATTAATCATCTAACAAATATCCATATTGCTCTTTAATGTGTAGATCGTTACGGCGACTGTCAATATATTTTTAGGTTATAAGGTTAGAATTTCAATTTGTAGGTTAGGATCCCGTTTCGCACACGCAACACGTCGATTGCACGCCACCTGCCAGTCACTGGTCCAAGATTACGAATAATGTGCAGAGCCGAGAGCAACCGCCTTGTTAATAAATAATAAGACGAAACAAAAATGAACAACAATGTGACTTAATGTTATGATTATCGTGCGATATTATGGTATGTATGCAAAAGTATCGTTCTTGTAATTGAATTCCACCGAAGAAATGACGGGGAACAATCATTTCTGTTACAAATTAGGATTCCACATCATTGAACTCGTTCAAATCCAGCATGAGAATTAGTCATTTCAAATCCTCCCGCCTTTTGGTTTGCACTTGATTCGCAATCTGTGGCGCTCATACGCGCTAAATATATGAACTAGAACAAGAATCTCACCCTCGTCTAGGCTTTGGATCATTCATGGAATACTTCTGTCTTCCAGCTAGACGAAGCTTCGTGACAGGTGCTGGGTACGACGTAAAATTGACAGTCGCAAGGGTCGCAAAATAATGAAAATTGGAAATATTGAACATTGAATGATATTGTTATTCGTTACTTAAAATTGCGTGTTATTGTATAGATACTGAAAATGTTCCTACTTTGAGAAAACCTGTGAATCCTCATTCTATCCCTGATAGTAATGATAATCTACGATGTGAACCGAGTATTATATTCTCGAATCTATCATAGTTCCTGTTTTATTTATTTAGGTTATGTCATGTCGCTTTAATTCAATTTAGGAGATTTTCTGATCTAAATAAATATAAAACATAAAGTGTATCTACGAACATAATCAGATCAGAACTGATAAATGACAAACATATTTTCTAATTATTTAAAAGTAAGTACCCACGTATTATTATGCTACTGTTATTTCATCGGATCATCATTCTTTGTTTTTATTTCCAATTTCATGACTTGAAATAACTCATTTCCACGAAGATTTATTTTTATATTCAAAGTCTGATTTTTGCTTCATTTTTCAGGCCAATAGAAGACAAAAAAATGAATTATTGCTTGCACTGTGATATTTAGTCGATCTTTATCATCCTCATTTGTTCATCTCATCCACGAGCTTCAGCTAGCTAAACGATGTTTAATCTAATTGAAGAGCTTCATTTTTTTAGCGAACAGACGAAGTATTCGTTTTTTTTCTTCTCCACAGAAAACCCCCCCAGAATAAGAATAGAGGAAAGAGCACAAAAATGAGAATGGCTTAGCGACGGGTTCGAAGTATTCATCCTTTAAAAAAGGCGATGAAGGAAGAACCAAACACAGTTTTATATTAACAAATATTTAATCAATTGAGGCTTCACTCGAGAGATACAGAATTAATAATAAGAAAAATAATATGGATTATGAATATATACCCTTTCACCGGGAAAAAGATATTCATAACAAATGTTGCGGCGGGAAATTTTGGTGCATTAAGGTGAACATGAGGATTATTGTTTCTTGTTTCACTGTCCTACTATTCTCTTACTTTAGTAGATGCAAGATGATAATACATTGCTGAATATGTTGAAAATATTTTTATTCTTTTTTTACCCGTTTTTTTTCAGGATATATGTGGAATTATTTGCGCTGTTTTAACATGGCTGTTGATCATCTATGCGGAATTTGTAGTTATGGCTGTTATTCTTATTCCTAGCGTAAATACTCTGTACGCCACGTTTAATATGGCAATATTTCAGACTCTAGCTATCTTAGCCTTTGCATCGCATTTCAAAACTATGTTCACAGATCCAGTAAGTTTTCTATATTTTATATATCCTCTTTGTTTGGATTATGATCAATAATTTACCTACTTTGTAGATTTACTGTTTTTTTTTTCCATTATTTTGCACAGCATTTGATTCTGGTTGATAAATACTACAATTATCCTTTGAATCGCTTCAAATAATACAACGGAGCTAGATTTATACATCAAACGATTTCCACTCGGTCTTTTCCATTTCATTACTTTATTTCTGCAGGGTGCCGTTCCGAAAGGTAATGCGACCAAGGAAATGATACAACAGATGGGATTCAGAGAAGGTCAAGTTATATTTAAGTGCCCTAAATGTTGTTCCATTAAACCCGACAGAGCTCATCATTGTTCGGTTTGTCAGAGGTAAAAATGATGAACTGACAAAAATGGTTTAATGTACAATTTGGACAAAATTTTCATCACAAATTTCGTTCATTCATACTTATTATCAAATTATTATTGTTATTATTAGGTGCATAAGAAAAATGGATCATCACTGCCCTTGGGTAAATAATTGCGTAGGGGAGAATAATCAGAAATATTTTGTACTTTTTACCGTAAGCAAAGTTTATTTTCCCTTTCTTTTTTCATCTACTCTACTTCTATTTTGAGTAGTTCTTCGAACATCGGTTAACTCATTGTGAATATGTATTATCTCTTTTTCAGTTTTATATCGCCGGTATATCACTTCAGTCACTTTTCCTATGCGTTCAACAGTTCACGACATGCGTAAGACAAGAATGGAGAGAATGTTCAACTTTTAGTCCACCTGCGACTGTTGTTTTACTTTTATTTCTCACATTTGAAGCCCTTTTATTCGCTATATTTACCGCAGTTATGCTCGGTACTCAACTTCAAGCTATTTGGAATGATGAAACGGTAATTGGAATCTAATGAAATTCCAAAATTTTCCACTATTTTTGTGATGATTGTTAGATTTATGATCACGTAGACCATTACTTTCAAATTCAAACGAACTTTCAACTGTTCATTCCATTTGTGTGCGAAGAAAAAAAAAAAAGAAATGAAATTCTATAGGATCTTTATTGAAACTTGAAATGAATCTTGAATAATTTTTCTCTCAGGGAATCGAGCAACTTAAAAAGGAAGAAGCCAGGTGGGTTCGCAATAGTAGATGGAAATCAATTCAAGCTGTATTCGGAAGATTTTCCATAGCTTGGTTCTCGCCATTTACGTCACCCCCAAATGCAAAGACAAAATTAGATTCGTATCTATATTCTGTTTAGATTAATTTTATTAGGAAATAAATTGAAAAATTGTGAATCGTCGTGATTGTGGAATTCTTACCTGCTCCTATATGACAGGAATTTCACATACCTGCTACATAATGAATAATGAAAGATATGTAATATGTGAATAAATTTATTATGTAATTTTAGATATTCTGATAAACCCGATCTATTTTTTCACCAATTTCGGGCTGTGACCGCGAGTTCCGAATTAAAAAGAAATCACTTATCTCAAATATCTGAACAACTATTGGCAATTTATAAATCACCAGATCTTCTACTCTGAACTTTTTTGCGAATCCTCTGTTTTCTATTTCAGTGTTATAGTGGATACTGAATTTACGAATACTATTTTTCTTACTGAAAATTTTTGTAAATCGGTCCATTAATTCGTTTCTGATGATACAAAAAAAATATTCAAAAGAAGAAGGTTCCATTCGTATTCGTTATATAAAAAACACGTTTCCATTTTTTTTATATCCCATATTCTCGATACGACTGACAGGATTTTAATATTTCTCTATGAAAATCCCGGAATTTGTAAAGAAGCTCTGATTCCAGTTTATAATTACCGCGATTCCTATTCACCATCCTTTACTCTCGAAACTATTGAGGCAAAAAATGCCTGAAGATATGCAATCCGTTTTTCATTCCTGTCAATCTCGAATTAAATTGCCTTCACTGTGAATAGAAACGGCGAGGCGTGGTCGGCCGACATATCACAACACTCTTTAGATTATAAACAAATTTTTGAACTGCAGAATGCGTTCTCTTTACGACCGAAGAACTAAAATAACGAAATGATAAAAATTTTGCAAGATGTACGGCGAAAACAAGCTTTTATTCTCAAAATTTGTATCCCCCGCATATGGTTTATGACGATAACGCAATCATTTAATCTTTATTCAATTATTTATGGCTATTACATGAAATGAATACAGTGTCTCCATCAAATGCACAATAATACTCATTAGCAATAATTCAATCCCCTTTTCCTATCTCTATATATCCGTCAATATTCAAATACATTAATTATTGTAATTACTTGTCTAATTAACATTAGTTAGAAATTATGCACTTATATAGGTGCGTACAATAATTTATGATACTGTTTTGCAAAATACTGATGTGAGTACTCTTCTTCATGATAAGTGTAGGCATAGGTGTACATGAGAAGTATCTGGAACTGATCGGTACGAGGAATTGCGACTTGTGGATAGGGTATCTACAGCTTTCACTTTTCCTCGAGCGTTCGGTGACTTCAACATCGCGTATATCCAAGTCTAGTTATTTGATATGTCACGGTTCCATTCTTTACGCTACGCTATTGAAAATCGCCAACGTGTGCCCTTACTACTTACCTGTACTTATTATTAGAACGAGTTTTTACGCGACTATTTAACAATAAACTGTGGTTCAAATTATAAACCTACATCCTCTGAACATCTGGCACTTTTACTCGTTAACCAGCTCGAGGTGAAACGCCAAGGCTCAACCTTAAATCAGACGAGATACGCTTCAAATTTGTTACCATGCATCGCGGTTATCTCCAAGTAGGTGTGAATCTCGATATTGATTATTGAATATTATACAATTATGAACTTTGGATCGATAAATATTCAAATACATGAACTTTAAGACGAATAATGGTGAATTCGAGTTATAAATGGAATTGGATTACTGTAGATGATTCTGTTTTTTTGGATGGTTGCATCCTGCTTCGCTTACGATCCGGAAGACTCATCCCTGAAGGACATCTTACTCCCCGAAGGCCAATTTGAAGCGTTTTATCCCAGAAGTTCACAAAACGGAGACCAGGGTGCTGCGAGACCTCCGCATCTCCATGGTTCTTTTAATCAATATCGTAATCCAGCATTGGTTGGAGTACCAAATAGTGCAGCATATGGTTTTAGATTTGATGGCAAGCGACGTTTCAACTATGACTGAATATCGGCGGAAGATCAATTTTGTTTTACCCTCAAATTATAACGTTCATTGAATTTCTGTGGCGTAATGAATGTAAATGAGATACAATTTACAGGTATACGTAACAACAAAGATTTATTAAAAGACATATCTCAGACATTCGATCGTAGTTTATCTGCTTTTTTTTCAAAAGACTTCTCTCTCTCTCTTCCTCTCTTACCGAGTTTAATCACCGCTGGTATTGTAGGAGCACTTGAACGTCGATAGATTCGATCAGGAATACACGAACGCCGCGCCGACTCGTCGTGAACGTACAAGAGAAATGGAAACGACAACTTTCATCCGGCCGACGACCTCCTATTTATTTCCCACTTCCCTCAGGCGCACGTGGTATTCAGGAATCGAATTTTCTACTTCACAAGTTCACAACTTAACTCTAGAGCTTTGGATCACGCCAATTATACACAAGGACAATTATCTCAATGGTTTGGGTGTAGGGAACAACAGAATTCGATGTAACCATCTTTATTATGACGATCCTCAAATTTTGTATAATCAAATCCACGAGGGTCCTCTCTTTTTGTTTTCTCAAGTCTTTCCTTCTGTTTACAGAAGAATTCAGAAATTATATCGGTGGAAGTAATGGTCGAAGATGAGTAAAATTAATCCGAAATTACCACGATGATTATTATCATCTTTCTTCTCGTTTATGGATTAAATGATTATAAGTGCTGCAGGAGAAAAGGTATAGGTACATTTCCCTCGAAAGAACTCTAATTGTTTTCCGTGTTTACATGACTACTTGCTATAATTATGATTTCATTTTACAAAACTATGTACGCGATAGAAAGATATGAACACGCGTAGTCCTCCTATGTTGAAGGCGTGGAGGAAAATTCTTCTCTAACAAGCCAGTAGATCCGAGCGAGAATTCCAATGAGTTTTTGCAAACCTGGTAAAGGCAAAAACCGTAGTAGGCGAGTGAATCTTGCTTGTAAATGCGCGATATCCAGTTTGAGTTGAAGAAATCAAGTTCAGATGCAGGTAGTTATGGAACTCAGAAAACCTTTAAAAGATGTGGGAAACTTCAATTTTATGATAGTTCCGTTCGTCGAGTAGTTCGCGAGTGACCGTGTGACGCGAAAAATTTCACAGGGAGACATGAACCTCCCGTTCATTTCAGTGGTGAGAATTGTTAACACAATTTCATTAATATGACATGAAGTTTTTTTTTAGTATTGTATGAACAAGAAATGTGAACTAAAATCTCTCACAGATTTTTGAGGCCGTGCAAATGGATCTTTATCGCTCATATGACATTGTAAAATATGTTTTTGCTCGAAGCTTTTCTCGATTAATTCCATCTACATATGTATATGACTACAGAAAATATGAGTATAAAGTTTGAATTAAATCGTTGCATGATCGAAAAAATGCTTTTTGGATTGTTTATTCTCTTTGGCAATAAATTTGTGTAGCAATTGGTTACTTACTAATTCGAATATCAATGTTAGCTATACCTAGTTTTCGAGAATAAGTAAATTCATTGTGTACTACATGAAGCTACACGATTTCGTTTGTAGGTCGCTGGCTTTTTGCTGGGTTTGGCGATAGCCGAGAGAAATGGACCGACAAAGTAAGTATTCAAATCAGGATAGCTGCAAGTCGAAAGTATACTTACTTATAATTGATAAAAATGCAGGGAAATCCTTCTTCTCATTGCCTTAAATTTTTAGTATTCTTATGTCACGTCGGAGAAGCGAAGGGCGGACGACGAGATTGATAAATGACAATCGGATGAACACGAAAAGACAATCCAGAGCTTTCACGCTCACTGGGACGAGGATTTCACAGGAAAAATTTCCAAGGCTGATGACATCGAACAATGCTTTCATCGCCAGCACGGAATACACAAAAAATCCAAGATCAACTGTTAATAAGAATTCGAGAAACGTATATGGGAGAAAAATCAATCAATCGAGAAGATCTCTAGATCTTGGTATCCAACCTTATCAAATTTCGGCCCCGAAAACAATTAGCGGAGATGCGACATTCTTGGAGCCGATTTTTCAACGAACATCGGAAAAATACTCGTTCGGTAATTTATTCGACAAAATTTTTACTCCACATTCAGATGATGTATTAGGACCGGCAATCGGCCCTCTAAACTTCCCGGGAATTGGGAGAAACGTGTATATCCGGTTAATGGTATCTCCAGACAAAGAAACTTCGAGTCGCGTTACGTTGCATGTGGTGAACAAGGAGCCGATTGAGAAATTCAGCGACTTCGTGCATCCCGGGGAAAGAGAACCGTTATTCTTCCCTAATAAAAACCCTGAATGGAAAACTCCGGCCTCGATCAACCCATATAATAATAAATTGGCGACTGGTCCAATCCCGGTACTGATATCAAATTCACAGAGGGGTAAATTTGTGCCAAAATCACTCGATCACTTTGGCCCTACTCAGACCAGACTGGAACCGTTACGATTCGACAGTGTTCAGAATGCTCATGAAATTTTTCAACAAATGTCGAACAATCATCCAGTCCCGCCTATGAATCCTGGATTCGGACAATATCCCGTCGCAGCGCCAAATCATCATAAACTTCCGATAAGTGATCGACCGGCTGAAAATCTGATTGATTTGCCAATTTACCCTCCTCTATCTTTGGGCGGGTACAAAAATGAAGGAAACGCAAAAGACGTAAATATATCTGACGTTTCAATTGCGAATAATCAGGAGAGCGTGGGAAATATCGGTGACACTCAACAATCCGCTTCTTCACAACAAATATTGATTTCTCCGAACGCCCAAAAGGCTTACAGAGTTTCGGTACGTTCTGAACCGGAAGTGACATTCAACCGCGAAGAATCTCCCGCGGCAATATTCATGCAAGAAATTAAAGCCCCTGATCTGAGCGGTGGTAATATTTTATCGATCGTGGATCCATTGCCTCGGCGGAAGTCGAACATAACGATCATCTCTAACAACGACGGTGAATATGGCACGATGAAATTGCAGATGAGAAATTCTAGCGCTATCCGAACACCGGAAGAAGATAAAAATGACGGTGTTTCGAATCTAGATTTCGGTTCCACACAAATCGGTTTCCCACACACAACGACTTCTGAAACGAATGATGAATCTTCTCACAATGATTTTCAATACAGTGATCTTAGATCGACGACGTTGCGTCCTTCGGAAATTGAAACCAGCAGTACAGCATCCTCTGTTAAGATAAGAAGACCGAAAAACAAAAACAGTTAATTACAACTAGAAAGACGAGTAAGAGATGAATTCTAACGAGATATTAAGTATAGCTGCACATTAGTGATCGAGAATGTCGTATGTAATTTCTTACAGTCGACTGATGATCGCGTGTGCGAATTTTGTGTCTCGGCACGATCAACGCCAGCTACGGTGCTTGTAAAGTATTTATTCTCGCTGATTGAACTAACGATAATAAAAGTAACACCTAATTCAATCCCCCCGTGAGAAATTTATGTACACATATACACCGTACATAAATATGCAAAAATGTAATCCTCTTCCCTTTCACCGCGGCGCCAAAGCGTCTCAGACACGAATAGGACCAGAATTATTATAGTTTCACTTTCGATCTTTATATTATATTATCATTATCATATATACCTGCGCCCAGTGTCTCTTGCGAGGGGCAATGATCGGTAAAAAACCACACTCGTGTTTCGATGCGTACGAAGTTTGAGTGTAGATCCATCCGCGTCTGCGACAGCATACTGCGACTTTTACGAAGTTCATAACGAACGCTTGGGAAGCATTTATTACTGTTGCAGTACGCAAACAACAAGGCTCGACAATCCCACTTTCAACGAGGTATGCCAAGGTATGTAGTACCTTCGAGATACACGCGCAACTGATTTCACTGGTTTAATTATCGTTCGAGAACGAAAGATCTACGTTTCACTGCCTATACCATACTATTTTTCCCGCGTGCAATATAATTTATTGTACCTAATTTTATTTTCTTACTTTCGCTTTTTTTGGTATTGTATCGTATAAGAAAACGAGTATTTCTATAGTAATGGATACAAATCTTCAATGGTGGTACGCACGGTGTGCTGTTGCCGAAATTATTATAATCTCATTCCGTGAATCGCGTTCTGAGGTTTTTACAATGTAATGATTCTACTATTCCTCCTCCGCGCCCGGCTGATCAAGTTTTTTCTTCCCGTCTTTCTTTTTCTTCTGATTTGTGAAACTCTCTTAAACCTACCTATACCTACCTTCATTACGATTATATTATGGCTACCGAAGGTAGATGTATTCCGGTCAATGTCTTGGGGGGAGCTTAAGCGCATCATAAATAAATGGCGGAGAAAGATGCGCCTGGCTAGTCAGCTCGAAAGTATATAAAGCAAGAAGATACAATAGCTTTTCCAGTACTCCGACCTAACAACTTACTCAATTTACTTCTTACCCGCAACTTCTCCGGCAGATATCCATTCATCATACTCGAAGGGGCATCAAAATATCGGCTTCGACTTTATTCTACCAGCATGAATCGCAGGGTTTTGGTGAGTCCTGGAACGCGTACGTTCTCGTTACTCACTGCACTTCTTTCGTGGAATCACTGTAGAAGCAGATTACCTCTTTCCTTCTTTTAATAATTCATTAAAAAGTATTTTATAGAGAATTACTGTATATCACGGGATGAATATTGTCAAAATATTGTCGAATCGTATTTCTACTTTATTTTAAAATTTGAGACAGAGACCATAACTGATTATTGATGATTTCTTATAGCTGTGCATCTTGCAATTGATGCTACTGATGAGTACTGGATTTGTGGACGTATCGGTCGAAGCGTAAGATATTGTTGAAATTACGTATTTCAATTTCCCTGTACTTATGTCCTGGAAAATGTGAATATATGGCGGCATTTTGATGGTTTTACATCTAAAATCTTGTTTTCTTCTCTTTCTGTAATTTCAGGAAGAAAGTGATCATCAATGTCCCCTATAGAGTGAAAAATGTGAAACATACTCATACTATTTACAAAATTATACCTCATTATCACAAGAGTAAGAGTCACGGTCATCTGCATTCCGACGAAAGCGAACATTACGACTACTATCGATAACTATATTGACGTATCAACGCACGGTGTCGAAGTTTAGATCATAATCAAAGATTCATGAAGTTTGTAACAGCTATAATATAACACTAATAATACGTGTAAATAAATACTATAACGTGAAATAGATATTAGCCGCATTGCTCGATCATACAATTATAATAATACACTCCGCTCACCACCAAAGTCTACATGTTAATCGATAAATAATTGATTTTAATAATAACGAATGTAATATGGAATGCTCGATCTGTTCATGAGTTTTCGTCACTTCGTATTTCTTTGTAAATTTATTTAGTTAGCGAATTATTGTACTATTGAATAAAAACTGGAAAATTATGTAAAAAGAGACATGTTTATCCTTCGGTCGATCTTCTCCACGATTTCATGCATAATGATCAATCGATATCCCTCCTGGTTGAAAATATCAGATGAGAGTGATTGTGAGATGCATTGATTACAAACGGATTCGAAAGAGAATTTCCTTCAATGTCCTTGACAATATTTAGTCTTCGAATCCGTTTTAATGAAATTGTATCAATTTCCACGACATTTTTTTATTCCACACAAAAAGAAGGAGATGAATGATTTTATTTAGTTATTTTTCACCCACCCTGTCCGAAATTCAAGTTCTGATGCTTAAAATTTCAATAGCGCGCTATATCTTATCGTCGTCGTGAAGGAGATCTAGATATGTTTGAATCTGAAGTTCTGTCGCGTGGGGTCGTTCTGTAGATTGCAACGGTAGGTTTAAAGCATTGATTTGAAATTCCTTTCGTATCTTTGCCCTATATACGCTCTATCGCAGATGGGTCCACTACCCAAGGAGCCACGGCAGGTCATGAAATTAAATGCTATCATTTTCTTAATAGTCTTGACCCTCCTTGGTTACCCAATGAGATTAGAGATGGGAGAGCCGAGAAGGTGAATGACGCACCAGATATACAGTTTCACCTGGGTGGTTTCGCATTTTAGTATGAAGGAAGAGCCCCATTTTTTCCAGAACAATGCCGCTATTCATTTATACAAGAACGAAAACTGATAAAAAATGAACTTTGTCATTCGCCCTCTCTTCGAGAATCGCATTTTTTTTCATCCATTTTTTACCATTTATTATAGATACCAATTCCCTTTAGTCGCTGAACGTACTTCATGAAGCTTGGAAACGGTCAAAATGTTGTCATCGTACCGACAAAGAAATGAGCCTGAATTCCTTTTTCATTCTGGCCACGATTTTTCGTTAGGATAGTCCATGTACCGTTATCAAACGCTTAATACGAATGATTTTATCGTTCAATTATATTATAGGTTCTTCGGAATGTTTCAAGCCCATGCGTAATCATTTGACATTGTTCATAGGTAAAACTCGACTGCGCGATTGGTTCTACAAAGATTTTTGCCCACAAAAGTGAAACTCTACCGTGTGTTTAAGTCGAATGTTTGTGTGTATGAGATGGAAGAATTTCATGGCTTTTTATATGGGTGACTACGTATTATGCTAGTCGGTATAATTTCACTAAATAAATGCGTTATTTGGTTATAGTTTTTATACCTTAATTCTTGAATGCTTGAATTTCTATTAGGGCAGTACCAACCACGACAAACGAACCGTTTGATCGGTCGGATGGCACAGCGAAAGCGTTCGGCACGAGTACCTCCCATCTGAAGCGGTAAAAACGATTGTGAACAATAAAAAATATGGTTTATAAACGATGAGTAACAAGATTTTCCTCAAACGTCTTCCAGTCGTCGAACGTCCAGCAACTATTGAAACTTCGACAACCCAATTTCAGCTCTTGTACTCTTCAGAATTTCCAACAGACATTCATCATGGTGAGCTAAAACTTCTTTTCGAGGTTATCAATTATCGTTCAAGCCCAGAACTTGATCCTTTATCCAATATTTTACTTCCCAGAGGATTACAGCACTTGCATTTATCATCCTCGTGAATGAAGCCCTAGCTGGTGGAGGTGGTGGAAAACATCAGTAGGTATTTTAATTCCTCCGGTGGAAAATAACTTGCAAGTATTTAACGAGCTTTGGAATATTCACTGGAAATACTTTTCGCCGTTTCAGTGTGCACTTCAAAATACACGTTCCCGAAATAATAAAGCATCATATTCACACGAAGACGGTATTCATCCACGTTCACTCCCACGGTCACGGAGGTCATGGAGGCGGAGGAAAGAAGAAGACGCCGCCGCCGAAAAAAAAGGAGACACATCACGAAGAGAGTCATCACGACGATTGGAGTTCGTGGAGTTCATACGACTCTCATAGCGGCCACGGAAGTGGCCACGAGCATAAAAATCACGGGTCAAAAGACACGAAGACATCTGGAAAAGCTCCTGCACACGGTGGTCATTTAACGTTCGGCGGTTACGGGCATGAATATGACCACGAAAATCAACCTCACGGAAGTCCACATGCTGAGATGCTCGCATACGATCCTAGACAGCTTGTTAAATTACAAATGCAAGACTTTCTTAAATCGCAATATAATTCCGAAATAGCGCATCCTGTGCCCCAACAATATTCTCCGAGTTCGCAACACGGCGGCGGTTATCACGGTGGAGGTGAAGTGGTCGGATATTCTTATCCCCCGCAATATGCAGGGCTGCAAAATAATATTGAAAATGTCAAGCACGTGAAGGAACCGTCGCATAATGACATAATCGAGCCTTACAAAGAATCGTACGAGGATGGTTATCGGAAGGGTTACGAATCCGAGACCGGGCACATTCTTTCGAACGACATGAAGAACTTTTATGATGATAAATTCGAAGAGGGTGATTTCTCAAATAATGGATACGGCGAGCAGTCCTACGGCAAATACAAAACTCACGAAGACTTAGAGAATGAGGATAATCACAGTGCGGATCACAAGGGATACAACAATTATCATGATGGTGACAATTATTATACAGCAGTTATGGACGCGAGGTAAAACATTTATTCGTATCGGCATAGACATGAGCGAGTCGGTGAAATGAAGTGATCGGTGCCAATGAGACTCGCACGATATGGTGTAAGTGATTATTTATACATCGTGAACTGAACTCTAGAGTACACTTTTCGAGAATGAGTTGTTTCTCGTTCTATATTTTTTGTATTGAATATAAAAATCATGAGTCTTCCACTATATATATTTAATTAGGCTAGATTTATGGATTTCTACGTTTTATACACATTTACATTTACATATAATGGTATTAGAATTTGTGACGTTCGCACATCGTAATCGCCAAAGCGCAAGTGTACACGTTTCTTTATAAATAAATTTTAATTCCATTCTTAATTGCCTTCTATAATTTCGTTGGTTTTCATCGAGCAGAAGTAAAAAAGTCCCAGGAACGTGAGATAATAATCAATTGAAAACGGTATTTTCAACGATGGACATTTCGGAAACCGATTTTTTTCACCGGGAAAGGTGAGATTGATTGATACACGGGGCGGCGCTATTCTTTTCAGTTCCTTTTTATATTAAAAGTAGAAAAAAACAAAATACAAATCAACAAAGCATAACAATATTTACAATCATAACAATGAACATTCAACTTGTAACAGGTTTCAATGGAGGTTACTGCACCTTACGAGACTACGGATCTACGGATGAAACAGTGGTAACACTAATGTATATCGTAATATTAACAAATGTTTGGGCTTAAATGGTATTTCAGACTCTGTACATAAGTATAGGGGACAACTCTGTAGCTCATAATCACGGATTTATACCTTCCGCAAACAATTATTATAACGGACAGTATAAATCGGAGGAGATCCGCTGCCCGCTGGGGTTATCAGCTATTCGACAAACGAGACTCAAAGATACTAACGGAAAGAAACATTTGGTAAATTTGTAGCGCTTGAAGAATTCCGACGAGAGCTGAATGTGAGCCGCTAGTGCCCACCTCCATATTCTTCTTCGCCACCACCCCAACCACCGCCGCCGCCGCCGCCGCCGCCGAAGTCATGACCACCTCCGAAGCCGCCGCCTCCGAAACCACCGCCGAAATCATGTCCACCGCCGCCGCCTCCGTGGAGGCTACCGCCAAAGTCGTGTCCACCACCGCCGAAGCCACCTCCGCCCCCACCTCCGTGTCCCCCGAGGTCGATTGGATGTCCGACTGTGTAGCCGAGGACTTCATATTTGTCACCGCCGCCGCCGCCTCCGCCGCCTCCATGGTGAATATGTTTTGTTATCGTGTGCGTGTGATGGATGGTCTTGACTTTGTATGGAACGTGTATGACTACGTGATCACTGAAATTGAAGAATTTCGAATCAATGTCACAACTTTCGTTTCGCCGATACGCGGTTTTTTTTCGTTCATTCTCGTTTCGTTGTTTTATTTTTATCTTCTGTTTCTTACAGTGGACACGAAAGCGTCATTTAGTTATCGGCAGCCACGCCTCGCTAGAGCCATGGCATGAGAGTAAAAGACAAAGAAAAGAGAAAAGTGAACGACAAGTTGGGCAAAAACGTTGAACCCGTAAAGTGAAAAGATTGAATGGAATTGAAGAATGCAAAAAATTGAGATCTCTTTTCTCAGGACTTCAAGATAAAAACAGAAAACATGAATCGATTAAATTTTCACAACTCACTGTCCTCCGTGTCCGCCTCCACCGGCGGCAGCCAGGTTCAAGATTCCCGTCGCGACTAAGAAGACCAACTGTAAAATAAATCGTGGATATACTTTTTTGTTTTCCGGATTTCATTCACCTTCATGGTGAATACATTTCTGTTCGCCATTCATCTTACACGATAATTCATTTTATTTTCACTATTATTCTTCGATCATCATCATTTGACTTACAGACATGCGAAGTGTCATCTTAGAAATGGATGTTGAAACCCGGCAGAAAAAGGTAACCGCTCCTACGTGTGTGTTCTACTGTCCACTTGGTTTTGATCTGTTTCATACCGGTAACGAGACTCCTTTTATATGATAGATTCATGAAAATGAAAGGACCGAAAGCTTACCATGAAAGCCTCGTGTGAAAGGTGTGTGGAGCAATAAGAAAAAAAAGAAAAAAAAAAAGAAAGACTACTTAGTTGTATGTTGCACTAGAAGGTACAGTGATTGGTGGGTTGGATCATTTGTTTTATAAAACTATATGTTGCTGCGATCGCACACCGTTACCTGCGGAGTTATATTTCCCATTTCTTTCTCTTTCTTTCTTCCGTGACTCCTGGTTAATAAAACTCACTTTTTTTTCACTCCTTCCGAAAGGATATTTCATCCCACTGAAACCACGAGCAGTGAAGGTAGGTGAATGTCCAAGATCAAGATCACTACCGCACTTAGTTTTGTACTTTTGTTTTACCCCCTGATGATTACCTCGCCGAGCATTGGAGCCGGAGATGAATTATACAATATTAACACGCACTACTACACCAGAATATAATAAATCATTTGCTAATGTAAAGCCTCGCTTTCATTCTTTCCAGGATTCCCTAATGACGATAAATATCACTCTCCCAAGCGAGATATAGTGACAGAATTTTCACTGCTTTTATTTCAAGACTCGCTTTTATTTCATTCAGTAAAGTTCATGACCAAGATACATGCGAATATTCCTTCATTCTCATTCGCCTGTGTGAGAGTCGCGTTGCGCGTCGATCGATAGAATTCATAAACTCGATCATCGTATCAAGTCGTGAAGAACTGATGAAGAAGATCGAAATTATGTGAAATCTAGTCTATAGAAAGGCCACGACGACAACCTATTACCATCGTAGATACCAAAAAAGTATCGATACAGGTGACAGTGACATTGAGAAAAATGGGTTTGATCCACTAAGCCGGAACTAGAGCTTTGAACCTGACAGAATGTGCGACGCCCACCGACCTAGACGTAGCAGTTGATCGTTGTTCGTTACGGTACGATGTTCACGATTGAGGGAAAGGGGAACTCTCCGATCGTCGTCGTCCACTCCCGACCAGATACTGTACATAAAATAAACAAAACAATAACGAAGAGAATTGCGCTGACCTTTTTTACTTATTGTTGGACTGGATCCCGGGCAGGCAATTTCCCACCACATCGCAGTCGATAGTCCAGTGAAAACTGAAAGGACTACCACGAGCGTTGACCGCACTCCTTGGATCCGATATCAATACGCAATTAATACTCCTGCGAAGGTGTGTACTACAAGGTCTCATAAAAGTAGCCTGAATTATCACAGAATATCAAATCAATATAATCGATGCCGGATCGACTTTGCCTCTTCCTCACGGCCCCACGTCGGGTGCCAAATTTCATATTAAAAAATCGTATACTTTGGCACGCCGATTTACTCCCGGAAACAATTTATACAAAATATTTCCATGCCAGGATATCCGAAACGTCGTATAGCATAGAAAGTGTAAATTAGTTTTGGTGCGTTAGCGATAACTATGTCCAGTGGGGAGGGTGAAGGCGTTTCACTTTGTGAGAAAAATATTGAATCAAACTTGGGGCGAAACTTTCGTAATGACTGCCGGAGCGCTTGTCAGTTCTGCAGCCCCAGTTTTTCCAGAGTCTTCAACTAGGAAATATCGTTTTGCCCTTGGTCTTCAACTACTCAATATCCTATGTACGCATTATCTACGGTCGTTGTCTGTATCCTGATCGAAATTTCAACGGAATATATCTAATTATGCGTAAACAAGGAGCAAAAGAAATAGCGATGATATCTTGCCCTGATTGTTCATTTCTCTGAAGTTTTGATGACTTTCTTGACGTCTTAATCATGAGCATACGAATCCCATGTAGAGCACAAAACTGTTTACGTGCGTAAGTATGTGTCTAACGACCGACCTCGCTCGATGACTGTTATTACAAATAGTTATTGCAGCTTAGCAATTGTTTCTCGTCCTCGTCGCGAGTCGTTGCCTTTATTTGTATTCTGTTTTCTTCTTTTGTTTCTCTCTTTATGCCGAGCGTCTGCCCGCCCGATCTGTGTTAGAGTGAAAGTACATGGAACTATACTGTACACAGAAGACGCACGCAATAATTAACCGCTGAAACTTACGACCGCGTTTATGGCCGTGACTTTACGTAACTTGTCAGGCGATCGATAATTACATTTCCTGTCATTCAATGTACCTACCTGCGTATGGCCCATCACTCATTTTTCTGTATGCAAGCACGAACGTATGAACATTTATCTGTATCAATCAATTAACTGATTTCTATGAAATATAACAGAAGGAATTAGAGAGCTAATGACGAAGGATAAGTATCAAATTATGCCCCTCACCTAGCTAACGATAAAATTTTGAAGAATTTTTCTCGACTTTTCGCGGTCACACAACTCTTTTTTCATTGGTTACCAACAGGCGCCTGGAGCGAAAGCAGATTCGTAGATAATATTGCGAGTGACTAAAGTTTAGATATGTCTTGTTGATCTTTCATGTAATGCTCATTCGATATGAGCTTAGATTTTTTCCAGCGAATTGAGATTCACGTGATATAACTGCTGGTTTTTCATCATATTTCAACGCGTTTCACAATTAATCGGGGCTCAACGAAGTCCGCAAAAAATTTATCAATGGGCCCGCGGTGTCTCTGGATAGATAATTCGACAACGGTTCGAGATGCGTCTATTCTTGTTTAGTACCGTTCAACGTGTAGCAAGATTTTGATATTATAAGGTCAATTTACACGCACAGCTCAACGATAAACGATCGAAACAAATCTTTCCGCAATCTTAAACGCGGACAAACAATTACTCGTCGGTGGCGATTGAATAGCCGTTTATTTATAGAGGGACCTATATACCACCGCAGCGGAGAGAAGGGCGGTTTTATGTGCATGGTGATGGGCAGAGATAAAACGAATAAAATTTTATCTAGGTGAACGTCATTTGAATGTACATGCATGCATAGGAATATGCCGCAAGAAACAATAAACGCCTTGTATACTATGTGAAATAAAAACTGTGCTTTTTCTCCATTCAATATACGCTGAACAACAAGCACATTACGTAGGATAGATTTTCGATCGAGCCTAGTTAGTATTTCTAGTTCCGTTCCTTACTGATGAAATTCAGCAACTTTTCATGGAAAACTTCCTGGAAAATGCCTATTTTTCCCGTTATTATTGTAACGGGGTTGTGATATTGAGTGAATTCACGAATTTCGGTGACGGGAAACTATAGTGACTGATCAATGAAATGAAATTCTAATCGAATTTCTGATGATGATAAGTCTATGAAAAATTTTACTTGGCCTTGTGATGTCCACGTGAGTATTACGCTCCAAGAAATACAGAAAAAGAAAAATGAGTGGATGCTCATAACTGCAGTAATCTGTTTCCGCGTCTTGGAGTAAAAGCAAGTGAAATTGCATTTCTTCATGGTACTGCGCGTTACCCTGAAACTTTTTTTTTCGTGTAATAATAAGTATGAATTTTTCTTACATCGTTATAATTTGCGGCATTCACCTTTCTCCCTGTAGTACAGCGGTTTCTCGAACCAACATCGCAGGAGTTAATGACGGTTTCAGTTGAAGTTGAGCTGTCCGTTGGTCCACCCTGTATATATGTATTATGCTTTTTGTTCGTCAACGTGCAGAAATTGAATGTCGGTTACTATATCATGAATCAGGGGGTGGGCGGAGAGGGAGGGGGGGGGGGGGGGGGCACCTAAACTCACCTACCTCAGCGTTCATTTTACCTTCGTTCTTCTCTTTTCACTAACTTAACAAAACGGTACAAAAGAAAATAACCGAGTATAAAGACCTCTGGTATATCTGGATCACTCTCCGCTCCCGACGACACTCGCTTTTCAACCGTGAACCTCTGCCGCTTGCCTGATCGCTGTATCTATTTATCTACCAACCGGGTTACCATTGCTGTGTCCGAATTTCACAGATTGGACAAGGAAACCGTGTCAAAGGTGATTTTTTTTCCGTCGGTGACATGCGTCTGACGGTAAGTTCGGATTTGAGTTTCGAATTTGTGTTTTTCATTGTGGATCTCCAAGGTCACAATTTATCAGGAGAAAAATTTAAGACTAAGGTCCTTGCGTTGTTCGAAAATCGACGGGGTCGATGAAACTGTAAATCAAGATGCATGGAGCATTTTAGAATTTTGTATTTCTAATTGTTGCAACAATTTCTAATGGCTGCAATTTTTCGTTTGTTTTCAATTAAATTTCCAGTATTAGAGTATGACCTTCTTGGTTTCGATAGCCACTCCAATCTAAAACTAAAATTTGAATCTATGAAAATTGCAAATTACAGACAGTGTCACCAGAGCCTTTTCCTAATTCGAGTTTTTACCTTGGAGTCACATTTGAATCGTTGATTCCAGATCCGTTATGACTTGAGATACAATTTTGAAAACTATTTTCTGCACGTTCCACCTTGATAGTAATGAAAATTTCATTTCTAGGTGATCCTAACGCTGGGGCTAGGAGTTTGGGGACCAATGCTTATCGATGCGTAAGTAATTCATTGCATATCATTGCACATAGGAAATTGATGCAGTTTTACGAAAAATGGTTGATTCCAAAAGCGAATTCCACTGTTGGGGCAAAAATTTTCTTTCCTAACAATACATGGAGTATCTCGATTCAAAATTCCTTTTCGTAGCTTCATTTTTTGGTGCCGTTGACGATTCCGATGTCATTCATTCGAAGCATCAAAGTTCACGTTTATTTATGATTGTATATCACATTCTTATCTGTAGTATATTTTGCTATGAAAGTTGAGACAGTAATGAGACAATTCGTCCGTTTCAAGGCCGGCCAATACAAACCGTAGACTACTTTTGTATTATACGCGCGTACATCAAAGGCTAGTCTTGAACCAGTTTATTATATCTTCCTTGTCGCGATATCCCTTCCATCTCACACATTGCAGGATGGAACCTTTCTCCTTTCACTCTCCTCCGATGCGCGAGAACCTTGTTTTGTATACCAATACGATTTCCCGTTCCGTTCAGAAGAGTTACACAAACTGTGTCATGATCCTCAGCATAAGGCATCCGGTACTCCTCGCATATAAAATACACAATCGACGGTCCGGTTTCAGTTTCATTTCCTCATGTCTCTTTCCCTTATATTTGAATTCATTCTCTATCATTTTTTGACACAAACGAAAACCAAATTTGAGGATATTTTCCCCACTGCGATCCTCTTTCCAAGAATTTACGTTCGTCTATTAGCGAAACTCATAAACGTGTACTAACGTTCGTTTGTAATTTATTATTGCAGTGAGAGAATCGTTTTTGTAGTACCACGTTACATGAAGCGAAGCTACACCAGTAATTCATCACCATTTTACAACCAGGGCAGTATACGTAGCTACAGATTTCGTCCCTCGCTTCGCGGTCCAAAGAGGCCTTACTTCTTTGGTCATCACGGCGTAAAATCCATGAAAAATGAGCCGTTTGTCAATTTTGAAAAACACCGGGCACCTCAGGGAGCAGATGAATTTGATCCGAGCTCATTCCCCGGCGCTCATCGAGAAGTTAATCACGTTGTCATTCCACATGGAAAGGGGATTTCACATGCTATTTCATTCGGAAAAGGTTACATCCCACGTGATGAATTCAAAAATGGGAATATCGAGGACTACGAGTTTCAAAATGGGAATATAAATAACCTGGAATATGCCGATCAGAATCAAAATCAGAATCAGAATTATCAAGGGGATGTTGAATTCGAAGAAGACTTTCCTGGTTCCCAAAATCAAGATCAAAGCTCCAGACCGCGAGATCTGAACTGGCATTACGGAGCCCACGAATCTGGCTACGGGGCGGTGAACTATGACCAAGAAACAAACCAGGAAGAGTCGAAGCTCGAGCTGCAGGGCGGGTACCGAAGTCCGGAAGCATCCTCGGCCCCTAAAGAAGAGCTTTTTTATGCGAAAGTACCAACGAGTGTTGAGAAGCCACCATCGATATTGCAAGACAACGGATCTTCCGGAAGAATTTCGAGCGTACTTCCAACCGCGGCACCTTTGATCATGATGGAGCGTAAACTGGAACCCATCATCCTTCGAGATACTATAGACATGAAGGAATACGTGGAAAAAGTTGAAGCTTTTTCGAAGAACTGGCCGTCCGCTGCTTCTCTTCGAGGTTTCGATTGGCAAAGTTCAAATCACAATCCTCCTGGTTCAACCGTACTAAATTATCAGGGATTTGATTCGTGGGCAAAGAATTTACCAGGAAATCCGAACGGCGGATATGAAGTTCAGGAAGATTCTGTCGAGGAACCGAGTCAAAGGAGCTTCAGAAGAATAATGACGTAAATAATTACATGGTATCATTTTAGGAAAATCTATTCATCTTTTTAGTAGCTTAATCACCATCCATGTACAAACGAAAGAATGATCAACACGCTTTTTGAATGATTATTTATAAGCGATCAGTATTAATTACGGAATCAGTCCGAGTTTTGAATCTTCATTTGCGCATTTGTTCTCATTTGCCAACTTCTAGGTAATGTTATAGCTAATTTATTAATTTATGTACACTTTACGGATTTATTGAGTGGAATGATAATAGAAACATTGATTCTCGATGTAATGATGGTGTTTATTTTTCCCTAAAAATAACCCGAAATCTAGGAATCTAGGCGCTCGAGCTGCAAATTCCATCAGCGACTCGCACAGCTGCCCGAGGTGATTGGTCCTCGGTAGGGGTTATAAGTATGATACCTGCTTCTACAAATAAAACGGGCAGTCTGTAAAAGATGAATGTCACGGTCACCTGAATCACATCCCTTTCAAATATACTTTCACTGAGAGTGAGAAGCCGTTGACCAGTTTACCTGGTGTTTGAAAGTCTGCCTAGAAAGTGAGTTGCAGTAGCATGAACATGGCAGGGTATCGCGATTGGCTAGTCTGGCGGCGCAGCCCGGCGGTCGGGCGGGTGGCAGGGATTCAGGAAGACCAACGCGCCGCGTCCGGGAAGGAAAGAACATCAAACCTGCCATTCGTCAGAGCAAGATTCCAATTGAATCTTGATCTTGAATCTGAAATCTGCAGGAATCCTGACACTTGCGCTCGCGTCATAGAACACGGAAACTTCTACTTCACCTAGAATCAACAACTTCTTATCGCATTCCTAGCAATACCATATGCATACTCGCGGATAGGATTACCGCGTTTAGGAATTTTCCCCTTTACGTCGAACATATCTGCGAGCCTGACATATCCCCCATTCATTTCTAGACGGATTGTGGATTCTGACCTGTACTCGAAGTTGCGCGCGATTTTAAACTGCACACGAATAAGGTAAGCGAACGGGCGATTTTTCAACTAGCTAGCCAACTACGCTTCACGCGCAAATCTTAATTGTTTCTCGGAGATTTCGGGAAACCCGGAAACATGAATACCTATATTGAAAATTCTGAAACACGAAATTTGGAGGAAACAAAATGTACTAGGTCTGAAATTTGTCGTAACTTCTATTGCAGGTCAGAATTCAACTGGAAATAATTGTAGATCAGTTTTAATGTTTGATACATGAAGTGAAATCTGGAGTCTCTTCAAGCCATTCTAAATCTCTCCTTTCGAAAAAACGAATGGCAATGTACTAATGAGCCTAATCTTATAATCTATCGCTGTTTAGTTAGTCAAATTAAATACATATGTATAGTGGCTAGGATGCGGTCGTCTGTTGTCGGATCTGTCTGTGAAATTCTTTTACGTAAGTTGATGGATGAGTAAATACTTGTATATTACTTTTAGATGCTTCCTTGTTAATTTCATTCGAATTTTGAGACGGCGCATATAATTATAACAGCTCAAAGGAATAGTCTATCGGTAAACTCAAATGAAAGGGAGAAAAAAAACGATGATCTCTTCTTCAGGCGATATTTCACTTTCATTCTATGATCTCACGATTTGCTGCAGTTTTCTAATTCTATAACTGCATGAGACCTGGGATTGAAAGATGAAAGCCTTGGGGCGATTCAGAAAAAGGAAGAAAAAAGAACATAAGGGAGCAGATGACAAAAAGAATTCCAAGATAATATTTATATAGGTATGTATGTATGTGTAGCAAAAAAGTCTCAAGTGCGATTCAAATTCATCGAGATTTTGATAATAATTGTGAGATCTTGATTCGCACAGGAATAAGTATAGAACTTGACCTAGTATAGGCAACGACCGTGACGCTTAGCTCGCGGTTTAACGCGTTACAATAAAATTATGTAATCCCAGTTACTCCGTATCCAGAGTGCTCGCACTCAGTTCATTTGAGATAAGAAAACGGCATAAAAAAGATAAAAGAACGAAGAAGGAACGCAAGTTGTTGAATAAAGCACGAAAGCGTTACTACATCTTTATCTGGCATCGTTTATCTCTTAATCGTGCGGTAGGTAGGTCCACGCGAAATCTTTCCAACTAATCTCAAACCGCGGATCAAATTCGATTAATTTATAACACATCTACGTTTTCTGAGAGCTAACAATTTTTGTGAAACCATGGAATATATTCACGTTTGTTCCTAATGAATCTTGATGTACGGTATACGATATAATTAAACCGCATTCTAATCTCCGATAAATTTATCGAGTCTCCGGACGTACATAGATCTTGACCTAGAACGTGAAATTCTATTGTGCGGTAAGTGTATGACGAATGCATGACGAAATTACAACTAAAATAATAATATAATTATCAAAGTTTTCCAACAAGGATCTTGAATATTCCGAAAAATTGATGTATACCGCAGAATCTTCGAGACTAGAATACAGAAATTCTCTTCAATTTTTGTTCTCGTCAGAAATTGTGCATGCATGCTTTCGTATTTTATGATACCGAATCGGAGAATTGTTCGTGGTGATAAACCGGGTAATTTAATTCATCCGAATATGTTCATCAGATACTTAAAGACCGCTGATTGGATTTCGTACGAATGGAAAAGACAAAATGTGATTGGCAGAAACGTGAAAGAAAAATATAGACAAAAATTGTGATATAACTACATCGGTGTCGTTATCTAAATGGCAGTGTCAAGGCCGTAGCGTGAAACCACTATGATACGCATTACCCACGTCCTACGGTATGTGAGGAAAGCTGGAAGTATTACCTACTTACACTATTACAGAGGGAGAGAGAAGGAGAAGGAGAGAAAGAGAGATAGATAGAGAGCGGGAGTAGTTTGGACGGTGAGAATAGAATTCTTCCGAGAGATCGGAAGTGCTCAAGGCTTTGGAAATTACAATGCATCATTTCATACGCACCTCGTTTTACCCCACATACTTTCTTTTTCACTTCAGACCACGGAAGAGATCAACGATCATCGATGCTAGAAATATAATATTATAGATCGCTAGATATTCGATGCCGGTAATTACTCTCATTAGATAATTGAATCAGTAGAAAAAAGAGAGAAGTAAAGCGACTTTTTTTACCCATGTAGGGATTCTGGTTTCACGTTTCCAATTTCAGGACTTCGATACTTTAATTAGGTTTGTTCGTTATCGGATGTCTCTCGTAAATTCTCAAGGTAATTGAAAAATCACGCAAGAAAATAATTAAATTTGTTATCCACGTTCGTACCACATGGTAGCGGAGGATCCGAAGAAAAGGGAAGGGAATGATAAAATTCGCGATAATTGTACGATGCTTTAGAATTTCTTGGATACACACGAAATTTTTGATTGCGATTGTAACAGCGATTCAGATATATTTTTGGTCCTTTCAAAGTACCATATACTCGGAAAAATATGTGTGAGAGATCATTCAGTGCCGAGCCCTATAAAGGGATTGAATGAAAAGGTTCTTTCTCCATCATAGGTCGTTACTGTGAAGGATTTTTTTTCAGACGTATTACTTTCCGATAGAATAGCAGGTACGGGACTTTCTACGCACGGGTCAAGTTCATAAAATTCGCTCGGCCTCTATCAGGTCCGAAATTTCGCTGAGAATCACCTAAAGGTTATATATGCGGTATGCGATTGATGTTTTTATAGAAAGTTGAATTACTAAAATATCTAATTTTGCTGTATCAGAATTTCTCCCGAACCAATTAAAAGCACGATTTATGCAGGCGTCGATGGAAAACTACGAATTCTGCAGTAGAAGTATTCGAAGGAAACGTAAATGTATTAAGGTTATGAAGTTCGATGGCAAACGCGTTTCAAAATTAGCCATTATTTTCGTTTGCCGATGCATCGTGAAATCCACAGTACCCTGATTTTTTGATTCGATGAAATCGGATCAAATCCAGAAGGAAGAATGGACAGAAAGAAGAAATATAAAAAAAAAAAAGACGAACCACATAAGACTAGAGTGCTTACGGACGGAAATTTGTAAAATTTTTAAACATTACTGCGATTACGGTTATAAATATTCATCCGTGGCAATTGCAGCCAGATATGATCGGGTCGAGGACCGCCCGGAGCGCGAATTTCACAGAGATATATGCTACGTATATCTTATACAGTGCGCGAAGAGTAGTACAAGGTATGCGGAGCTGGGAATGGGCTGTCGAGCCCCCGGCTGACCCTCCCTACCTTTTTCCCCGCTCTTTTCATGGACCCCATAGTCGAGTTCTTCCACCTCTATATTCTCCCACTTGAATCTTGCCAGTTCTGGTACTTCCTCGCGCCCCTATATATACTCGCGATGGGTTTCACATATATATAGCAGTTTGTAACTAACCGTAGTGCACACCGGATCCCCGAAGAGCGAAGAGAACACAAAACACGTGCGTGAATCGCCACAGCTCAAGCCATGGCGTCAGGATTGAAGAAGGTACGTGCGAGTATTTTGTTGCAATGATCTTCATCACGTTTTTATTTCACATCTCACACTCTGGTTTTAGATTTCCCGGAATTTCTCTGTAGGCTCTCAAAATTGAATAATTTTTCAGTTCATTGGTGTTTCTATTTGTATTCTTTTATTCTTCATTATATATACCTATAAACATCACGTATACGGTTCACTCGACTCTCGTTTAGTTTTGTCTTCTCGACATTCCACTACCCACCTTGGATCCGTACAATAATTTTTTCCTTCGTTTTTGCAATTTCCAGATTCCTTGCGCGGTCCTCGCAGCAACAGTATTTTTGGGATTGATCGCCAGAACGACTGCCACGTTTGGACATGAACAGTAAGTTCTGTGCGAAATTGGGACAAATACAGTAAATTCTGATGAGATTGACGAAGGAAATCTTCCGCTCTTCTTCTTTCTTGAACTGCAGTAACGCGATGTTCGAAGGAATATATTCGAGGAAGGCCACGAATATTCTTGTATTCACTTCAACATTTTTCATAATCAGTTCAAAAGATATTCTTGTTATCGTGGACAGGAGAAATTTTGTTTAAAGTTAAGAGATATCTTGGAATTAACAAGAAAAATCCGAATCCGCGAAACTTTTTTGTCCAATGCAGTGTAGATAGCTGATAAACATGCATTCAATTTTGTAACGAAAGTCATGAATTTCGTTAGTGCTCCGAAATTCAGAATGGTAAAGAATGTGTGTAATACCTACGATAATTATTTCTTTATATATATTTTATACTTTTGATAATTATTCTTTATAGCTTTCTCTCTACAATTCCCACATAACCGTGAAATTCATGCTTGATATATAATTATGTGCACAATTTTTTGCAAATTTTCTTCTTCAATAACAGTAAGTTTAACCTTTAAACCGGTTTAAAACCAGTCAAGGCAATCTGTCACACTGGATTAATTCATGCAACGATTAATTCATTATACGGTAGATTACCTCCGAACTTCGAGACGAGTATAAAACCTGAATTCAAATGAAGTGCTGCATTATGATGATCATAACTTTGAGAAAATACCCCACTTTCAGTGACTCTCAACTTTGGAGTATAGTTGTATTGAATTTCTCATTTCCTTCCACTTTTCAGTGTTCACATAAAGATCCATCTTCCTGAAGTAAAGCAGGAAATTCATCACGAGAAGAAGATCATAAAACACATTGAAGATCATGGGCATGGTCATGGTGGGGGTGGAGGTGGAGGTGGCGGCGACCACATCGAACACATCGAAATAACTAGTCCAGGAATCGGAGGTGGCGGCTTCGGCGGATACGGAGGTGGAGGCGGAGGCTTCGGAGGAGGAGGCGGTCACGGTGGTCACGGGGGTCACGGGGGAGACATTAGCAGCTTCAGCGGAGGTTTTGGCGGAGGATCTGGAGGTGAGAGATAACCCGATTGACCCAGTGTCCGATATTCCTTCGTGACGAATTACGAGACAGACAGCTTTTATGAGTAACGAACGTAATATTGCATGCGGTGTATCGATCTTGACCACCTAAGATCAATGGAAGTTCACGGTTTGAATACAAAAAATGTATTACCTACACGAGATTAACCAGTCCCGGAAGATTGATTTCCTTTTTCGTCACCGGCGTACATAGCCGCAGGTACAATAACGATCTTAAAAGGTGTGTCCGAGCAAGATATGTGCGAGTACGCACCACGGTATGTCGCATGTACGGTACAACGCATGCATATACTCACGCGTCTTTCACTATAATCTTATCCAAGATCCATACGTAACCTTCCTTTGAATTTCACCAACTTGTTTCTCGAACCTTTCTCTCGCTTGTATTACTCGTAACTCGTTAGTTGTTACTTTTACGAGCGAGTTTTCCCATCGATGCCATTCTCCTACACGCGCTTTCGGTCGTAAGAGTTTCATGTGCACTCACGGGGATAGAATCTCCGGTAACCTACGTATGAACGTAAATACACTTTCGTTTTCACCTTATAAGGTCAAACTCTGTATATGACGATCCATCGGCGGAGTTGTAACTGCCCTACAGATAACTCGTAGTGTTTGTTCAACAGCCCGTTTTTCCCGGTTTCTTATACACCATCGATTCATACCTTGAGTTCTAATGATACTTGCTCATTATTTGGATAATTCTCAACACCTTGCAAGCACTGAATTTTCTTCATTTGAAACCTCGTCGTCACTTTATGGACAATCTGAGGAAACGCGCTTCTGCATTCTCTGTTTGAAACCGCACCAACGAAACTCAACATCGAACTCGAATTTTAGGAGGAGGTCACGGCGGTGGAGATTTCGGAGGTTTCGGAGGCGGCGGACACGGCGGAGGTGACTTCGGAGGTTTTGGAGGCGGCGGACACGGCGGGCACGGCGGAGGTGATTTTGGAGGTTTCGGAGGCGGCGGACACGGCGGAGGTCACGGTGGTGGAGACAGCTACAGTGTTGTAACAAGCTACAGTGGTGGTGGAGGCGGCGGTGGGCATGACATCGGAGGAGGTCATGGTGGCGGAGGATTTGGTGGAGATATCGGAGGCCACGGCGGCGGCGGGTTCGGCGGAGACATCGGCGGCCACGGTGGTGGAGGATTTGGTGGTGACATTGGAGGCCATGGTGGAGATTTTGGCGGAGATAGTTACGGTGGAGATTTCGGTGGAGGTCCCGGAGGCGGTGGCGGAGGTCACGGAGTTGAAATCGGCTCTGGTTCCGGCCTCGATCTTCACAGTCTTGGAGGCGGGGGAGGAGGTGGATACGGCGGTGGTGGAAGCAGCTTCGGAGGTGGTGGACACGGCTCGTACAGCTCTGGCGGCTACTCGAATTCCATTTCGAGCGGATTCACCGGAAGGTAAACATTTCGAAGATTCTACGCCATTTATTTTTGTACTCTCGATATTCTGAGATCGAGTTACATCTCGTCCACTCACTTCTTGTGCGTTCTTCCAATTCAGCTCGCACGGCGGAGGCTCTTCCGGTTATGATAGCTACAGCGGGGGCCATGATTCTTACAGTTCTGGTGGCGGCGGAGGCGGGGGTGGATTCTCCGGATACCACTAGAAGAAGCCAACAAAACCGATCATTTAGTGTACATTTAAGAGCCAAAATGAATCTGCAAGTTAATCGTGGCCAAGGTGAGAACACTGGGAAACGTTTTAGCTGTTATTTTCATGAATTCATAGATCCGAATTCCTACGAGTTAGCCACTGCTCGTTCGTCTTCGTTTCCGGAGTCAAAGTTCAATGGATACAGTACGAAAGGAAAAAAAAAAACATTCGTCAAACGCTAGATTATTCACCGCAGAGTTAGTTAATTGTAACCTCAATACCGGAAACAAGGAACACAGCCAATTAATGAGAAGAAAATTTCATCTTTCTTAATCACCATGAGCAAAAGTTCAATAAGGTGAGAATTTAGGAGATTCTAATTTGTATCGTATTACATCGCGGACTTCTACGTTGTCATTGTTATTTCATACCTAATTTCTAAGGCGCATGCATCTGATGGCGATATGCTCGACTGTTACGAGTAAACCGTTTATTTGTTACGTTTGTATAATATATTATTGTAAATATTTCATCCTCTCATATAATAATTATTGTTATTTTATTGTTAAATACAAATATGTTTTTCTACTGTTTCAATAATCCTCGCATTTCTCTAAATCTACATCCATAGCTGCAGATCCATACATCCGATTAGTATTATTTGAATTCGTCCTGATTCTGTTTGGTTAGAAATAACGGCCAAAACATATCCTCAAATTATTCGACAATTTTCAAAAACCAATTAAAATTACAATTCACAATCCTCCAATTTATGTGAAGAATTGTATGATTCTGGCGGTTATTATACAGTTTTACGTCGATATTTATTCTCTACAAAATCTACCTACATTAAACCGACTTCATACGTTCCGTAGAACGCATGAAATATGGCTTAATTTATTTTCATATATAAATATCGGGAATACTTTCACACGGTATTTCACGACCGCGGTATCCGACTAACCGGTAAAATCGCACTCACGAACCGGACTCACGATCATTTCTCAACGTTTGAGAATATACCTACGCGCGCTGAAACGGAAACGTGTGTATAGAGTAAAAAATAAATATAAAAACAAATCACATCAGCTTTAAACTTCACGTTTAAATTTCTCTTTTCGATTTCCAAACGTGTGAAAGATTTTTTAGAAATTACCACGAGGCGGCGTAAAATGCATTTAAAAAATGTATCGTGAAATTTCTTGTCTCACAATCAGCCCTACTAGTCCGGAGCGTTTGAAAGTTTCTACTTCTTTCATTTTCAAATATTGTCAGTCCCGGAGCTGGAGCGAGTTTTTTTTCATGAAATTATCCAAGTTTTCGAATTATTCTCGCGAGGAAATAATCCTGAGGTGCCGATGTGGATATGTTTTTGCAGGTTTATCGGAATCTTGGAAGTGCAATAGAAATTAATTACCAGGACCAACCAGCTTGGCGATTGATCGTAAAAACTGCGACGCAATCAATTTGTCATGCTCGCAGGTTCGCGCCACCACCCACTTTCATTTTTATGCAATCCATGTAGGTATGTACATCGAACGTTCAGCTATAAACGAATTTAAGGCAAGCAGTGATTCGAATAGAAAAAAAAACAAAAAAACGAACAACAAATAACGAACGAACGAAAAGTAACGTCCGCGCGAAGATATGATACAAAATTCCCCCTGGAGGCATCAGGAGTAAGGAAAACATGCGGAAATATATCAGGAGATGAATAATAAGCCAAAAAGGAAATAAAGGAAGAATCCAGAACACTTTCATTCCTGCCGTACAGCATTGGCGTATAGAATGTCAATCCAGGAGATTCTGATAAGCTGGCGTTAGTCTCTTACTTCTGGTAAAAATATGCTCCAATATTGTGATATCAAAATGCAAGAGAAACTCAACAGAAATACGAAAGACGAAGAAAACAAAGTTCTGCAACCAATCGTCCGTCACGGAGAGTTTCAATTTTGAAATATCGCATTTCACACTTCTTGCATAAATTCTGGTGGCACCCAATCGTTGCTTCACTGTAATATTATTCAATAGATAGTGAGATAAATGTGCAATGGAATGCTTTTTTTTCTCGTTCTACCTGTACTCGTATCCGTCGATGAATTGTTCAGAAAATTCTCATATTTTAATACCTCTTATATTCTCTGTAACGTTTTCTACATATGTTCATTTATTAATTTCCAGATCACGAGTTCCTACGACAGTGCGTGGCTTGTGTACAGTTAACCGAATCGTTCACCGAGGCTGGTATATGATCTGGGCATAAATGCCGCAGCTGCATGCGTAGGAAGTTATAATAATAAAGAAAGGAAACTCGATAATCTAACTTCCTAGGATGTAATTAGAACTGCGGGGAGAGAGAGAAAGAGAAAGAGAGAGAGAGAGAGAGAGAGAGTGGCGATAGTCGGAAGAAATTATCTTATAGCAGGAGCACACAAGTACCTACATACATGTAATTCTGTTGATTCTCACTATTATTAACTACAACATGCACAAAGGTGCGGACATATTATTTCTCATGGTAAACGCTCACTCCAAGGTGCAGAGAGGGAGGATTTGTCGTTTCTTTATTACCTCTCTCTGATTACCGTAACTTTATAAGACTCGCAGTTAGGAGAATTGATTTTAGTCTGGATCAGATTAGCCACAGGAGTATTTGACGCCGGTTCTCACAAATATGACGAACCACCGGATTCAAGTGAGTGTGAAGATTGGATCTACTATAAACCACCTAATGTGAGATAATCTAACTCTCATTTGAATTCATAATTAGTTAAGTAAACGGTGAAGAGTGGTCCCAATTTCTCACATGAGATTCTGTTGCAATAATTGGATTTCTATTACGTCGGGTTGGTTTCTCTCCATAATTAATCTGAATAATCGATCAGATGAAGTATTGCAATCCGGAAGAGAAAATATTGGAAACTCAATCGCAACGGTCTCGTTATCTTCGCATTTGCATCGCAAGCTCAGCTTTTCTGCTTTTTCAGATTCTTTTCGTTATGATCGTTCTCGTGGGATTATCTCAATCTTCTCCACAACCTGGAGGTCACGGTGGTAAACAGTAAGTTTTTTTCTCAATGCTGACTCGAGAAGTCGAAAATAGGAGGGACGATGAATTAAACTTTCAGCTTTCTTTCAATTGTTTCTGGAGTCCGGCGATGGTCACCGTCAAAATTTTAGATGAGCAATGAAGTTGATAAACTGCATATACAAACTCCAAGCGAGAGACATTTCTTATTTTTGTCTCCTACTCAGATTATTGCGTAACTAAAAACTTTTTTGCAGCACACATTTCATAATCAAAGTGCCTCACTTCATTCACACGCACCATCACACGCATACAAAGAAGATCTACATTCCTGTGAAATCTCACGGCGGCGGTGGCCATCACGATCATTCTGGATACAAAGCAGCGCATGACACATGGTGAATGTCTTTGGAGAAGATTTTCACTCGTTCTTCAAGAAGATCGGAAGGGCAAACTTTACACATATTTCGGTCGTCGGCGATTTAATTTTAATAATAATTCAATAAATAATCAGTGGCATAATATTACATTTACGGCAGTTGCGGACATACCTAGGTATGAGTCTTCGAACTTTAGAGAGTATCCTAATTTTCGTGGTTGTGTCACTTTGGTGAAAAGTTCACCTTTTTTTAATAAAAAAGATGTCGCAATGACATTATCACGACTTCATCTATCCTCAACGAATCCTTAAACCTCGATTCATAATGTGATTTTCATTAATATAAATCTCGGGTAAGAATGAATGAGGATCAATTCCGAATGTTGGAGATCGAGCGTCAAAATATTCGGCAGAATCATCGGCAGGATAACGAAGGACCTTATTAACGAAACGACGGATTATCACTCTGGATAAGTCATGCGTTTTTATTTGAAACTATACTTTTACGTAACATCATCACTGGGAGTTTTGGACCTGTTTGGCACCTGGCAACAGGACACGATGCATAAAATTGAGCAACGCTCAAACGTGAGTAGAGTGTCTATGCTCTACCTAAAAGTTGTGGATGTCAGTTATTGTATAATATAGAGACCGAAGCGTTCTATTCGTCGCTTCATTTTAGTTCCCTGCTCAGTCCATTCAGGCCCTTTCCACGTGATGTAACTGTGTATACCTGCTCTGAAAAGAAATTTGGATGATCCGAAGAGCAATTTCAATTCTAATTAGGATGAAGAAAGCTGAGTGGTTGTGTAATGAAGAGTATAATAATAAACTGTGTGAGAGGAAATCAACGAGGTAATTGGAGTGAAGGAAAAAGACACGTTCTACTGGCTCTGTAGTATATGAAATCTTATATTTTTCTCACATCTGTACAAAAATATAGTAGGTATAGGTTGGTCAGAATTAATATTATATGTATAGTATCAGGTCGGAGTGATATGAAACTATACATAGATGGACTTTGGGTGGTCTTCGTCATTAAATTGTAGAAGCTGCTCCATTTGTAATACTCTTTTGATCGTTACCGTGAAAATAATACCTAAATTTCTAAACACATTCTAGCTGCTATTCGTATTATATTTTCAGTTTGATTTCAGCTCGTGATCGTGGCATTGGGCATTGTAGGTAATGTACCGTACACGATTTTTGTCATAATTAAAAAAATAATGCACATAATCAACGTACGATCTATAATGACGTTTCTCCGTTGTTCTTAATTTTTTGTTACAAAAATTAGAATACTTTAAAAATTAAAACTAAATTGTACATTCTCCGGTGTCGAAACAGCATCGCCTGTAATCAGGATAAAGAGAAAAATGGTTCAGAATCAGAATTAGACAATCGAAAATGGTTATCGGACCACAAATCCATGAATTCAGAGCGAAACCTCACCTGGATTATATATACATACGAATTTGACACCGCTTCCAGACCGTTTTCACTCTCTATCTCGCTCACCACCATCCGTTATGTTCTTCTTCGTAATGGACTGGGACTGGGACATGGACTTTTTCAACATGATGAACGGGGACGTGGATTTTTTCAACATGATGAACTGGGACATGGATTTTCTCCACGTGATGGACCGGGTAGGGGACTGGGACTGCGATTTTCTTGACATGGTGAACAGGGACGGGAACAGGTACATGAACTTTTTCAACATGATGTACGGGGTATGCGATCTTCTTCACATGATGGTGGTGGACATTGTGCACGTGGTAAGGTACGTGGATCACGTGATGTTCGCTTCAGGGGTAATGGAAAGAAATTTTTAATTCAAAACTCTGAAGTAGGTAATTGCAAATTCTTATTTCGTAGTTAATAATTTTCATTAAACTTACTGATGACCACCCCAGCCTCCAGGCGCGGGTGCAGATGTGGCGAGAGCCAACATACCGAAGAGAAAGAGCTGTAAAATTATTAAGAATTTATAACGTGTTGTTCATTAATAGATGCACCGCGGTCTGTCGCTTGCATACATTGGTCCGTGCGTGTATATTGGAAAACGTGCGACACGCGTGTTTTGAATATTGAGTTTGATTTTTATATACCAATTTCACAAATCATTTAAAACTCTCGTTTCGATTCCGAATCACTTTTATATTCAAACTGCGAAGTTCTCCATTTGTACCAAAGTACGTGTACGTGCATACGTGCATATAATACTCGTTATATTCCGTTCTCTATCAATTCTAAGTTTCGTGCAAAATTTAGATCACAATTTTTTTCTCTCCTATCTCTCATGCAATTACACGATGAGAAAAAACAATCTTTTCAAAAAGTTGATTGGTTCGATCATTACTTTATAACACACTGTCCAGATTCAGTTTTCTCGTTTAATCACCCCGATCCGATGACAAATGGTAAAAACTATTCACAGGAATTGAGGTTCGGAGCAGACAAAAATACTCACAGAAACGGTGAAGGAATGCATGTTTGGAGTGTCTTGTTTGTTTCTTTTGTGGTACGTTTGCGAACGCTGATACAGTTCTGCCTTTTCGCCACGTGCAGTGTGTTTATAAAGGACGATCGAGGCGATGTTCATCGCCGAAAGCTCCCAAGGGTGGGAGAATATTCGGTTACGTAAAATAAGGAAACGCGTAAGGTATGCTGCGTGGCAGGGGCGATTCCACCAACACACTGACAACTACCGCCCATAATAAAATACTTGTAGCTATGTCGCTCGAGAAATTGCGTGAGCACTTTTTTAAACCTGTGTAAATTATACCCATGTATATTATCTCGTAACCTGCAGGAATACGCGACGCCGAGCCGCGTCGTATTCGTATTTGTACTCATTATTCGTGGTTATAGGCGCCGTTTTCGAGTCGCCGAAACGGAGCGACGGAGAAAGAGCGTGTCTGGTTTAGTACGTCCGCTCTTCTAACTTGATTCTAACATCATTTACAATTTGAGTTACCGAATAAACTAATAAAAATAACAGAAAAAGAAAAACTAGTCGAATTATATCACCGGATAATAAGCGGTTAGTAGTTTCGACTAAGTTTCCGTGTCTCAGAGCCTAGGTCAATTTTTTTTCACAGTAGTACAGTGATGATTCTCCGGAAATCCGACGAAAAACGTCGGAAAATCAGGACTCTCTATTCTATTTTTTGACCATATGATGAGTCCGTTGGAAGCTGAAAAATCCCTGACCATAAGTTTCGATATTATTTTTGCGCTAAGATCACAATAGTTCGGATTGTAACCACTTGGACCGCGATACTGCTTACCGTGGGAATCTTCATTTTTTGTCGATTCCGGGAATCCCTGAAAAATCATACATCACAAAATGTAAGACAAATTTGGAAGTACAAAAATGTGCGGCACCACATTAGGCTGGCAAGAAATAACATTTCTCTGTACACTTTTACCAATGTTTTCCGAAATCGGCAAAAAAGTAAGATTCGTAAACGAAGCGATGTCGCGATAGGCTAGCTCGTCGAAAATTTCCCTTCTCGCCAACCGTATTCATCGTTTGTTCAAAATTTGGTGCAATTCTAAAAGTTCACAATCGAATACGCTGGGTGTATAGGTATACATTATTCAAGTGGACATCGTCAAGTCACGTCCACTTATGCTGCTACCTAGGAAATTGTGACAGTTTAGAATTGTAATTCTTCGAGCAGTAATAGAAATCTAAATCCCCGCGTACCCATCTGCATTTTTTATTTTATCATTCAATGTTCGAAGCACGCAGGGTGTGCAATTATCGTAATACAGGAAATAAAAGAGACCATGACTGTCGTTGCAGTTATGGTACATAAGTAAGCATGCCTCGCAATTCTATGGTATACTATCTGTATAATAAAACGGGTTCATCATATAGGCGCGTATAAATAACGCAAAAGAGACAAGTGGTGTACAGGTATGGGTGGAGAAAGTCTTTCATAATCTTCCACAAGGTTGTAAATATCCACATGAGCTAATCATCTCACGCGTACGATCACGTGAAATACACACAAACGCATAAACGTTCGTCCATTCTGCGGCATGATACTGACCTTTTTGTCCTTTTTGGCGCACGTATCGAATTGTTTCGACAGTCGGCTGCCAGACTCATTCAGTCGATCATGGATATAAATCGCTATCGAGAACCCCCCCCCTGCACAGTTTTCATTCGAGCTAACAACGATGAGATAATTATTACGTAATAATGATTATTTTTGTAGATATGTGGAATTGCAAAATCTCATATCAATAATACGTAACTGCCTCACCACCTGTAGAGACTCGCGGCACTACGTCGTACCTACACACCTCCGGCGATTATTTATCGTCCAGAACGGGAAGTTCGAAGGTGTCGAGTAGGCGCTAGTCCAGACTAGCTAAGCGTAGCTCAACTTGATCGCAATTCAATAGAAAAAGAAGAACTGTTATACGATAGAAAGTAGTGTATGATGTATTCGAAATATGTATCTCTGTAGATTTGATCGGTTTTCGTATTTGGGTTGTGTCTGGATTTTGACTGACGGCACTTCATTCCCATAAGCTACGGTACTCAGTGGAAAAAGCCTTCGTCCAACTTTTCTCTTTACCCGCGCACAAACAAAAGAAGATTAAAAAATGACACAAATGTGTTCAGCACATTACACGCTTCTCTTACGGTATAATGCTGAGAAAATGTGGATCATATTATAACTCCCCCTTCAAATCTGCGGAAGGAAATTATATGGATATAAATGGCAGATCTTTTCTCTGGAGAAATTTGGGTTCAGGAAGTAGCCGAGCAGGTGCTTCATTCGTTGCAGCAGCCGGTGGATGAGAAGTTACCGAAGAGTTGAATCCGGAAATGGGAGGCAGTTTTTTCGCCAGTATTGCTCGGTCCCCATTTATCGACTATTATGTATCTTCAGGTTAGCGGGATTGAAAATTGGAGAAAGAATGGAAAGAACTGTTTCATCGTCTATCTAAGTCGAATTTGCAATCTTTTATTACAGCGTAAAAAGTGACAAATTTTTCCTTCCAAAATTGATTACTTTACTCCGTATACGGACCCTATCGAATATAATTTAACAATATCGAATAATTTTCTCACTGGGAATGAATAACCGTATAATATGTGAATAACTAGATACTGAATCAAATGAATACTGAAAAGTATAAAATACGTGATAATAATGATGCTTGCTCCGATTACAATCTGCTCGAGCATTCAGGTTCTTCGTTACATGTTACGTGTAACGTGTTTAGAGAAGACATTGAAGAAGAGTTCAACTCCGTTATGGTTGAGGCTCGTTCATGGAGTGCGAAGTTCACAGCGTCTCCGATCGTTGGAAACATCGTGAAATAGTGACCTTCTTTTCTCTCAGCTGTGTTGCACTTTCTCATCGTCTCGTAGACGGGTCCTGAAACGAGTGAATTTATAACAAGTATTTTATACACGCGAACACAATCACGGTTACAGATACCGAATCGCAACGCGCATGCATGACTGAAAAATACGCGTAAATCTTACGTCAACGGAATTAATCATGCGTATATACTATGTAGTACATCTACAGAATGCATTTCATTCGAAGCATCATGTTCGACTTCACCGTACTTTCCAAATTTCTTATTTTGATTCGGCTCTAAATACCTGCGCGCAATCAAGCCTCGCATTCGAAAGCAAAGTTTATATGTTCGGAAGCTCACTGCGTTCTTATCCCCGTAGTTTTACCTGTTTTTGCATTTCTCAAATAGTAAAAATCCCATCGACCATCGGTAGCGAACTGAATTTGAAATCTCGTGAGACACGATATTTCGAAGTCGTTTCGATACAGTGGGACGATAGTTTTCCCACGAATTTCTAGCTTCTTTTGCGCCGATTCTGGTATCATAAAAATCTGAATAAAAATGATTCACATAATAATTGTTTGTTTCACCTGAACAGCCGGTAATATACACAGCGACCTGTATTTCGTTGTATTCATCAATGAGATTTCGAAGCGTGCCAACGCCAGCTGGGTCTACATAAGTTAACGCCGAGAAATCCAAGATCAATACTTTGAGCTGAAACAATGTGAAATAGCGCAGCTTTTGAAACGAATACAATTCCAGTTCGCAATATCGTGTATCGTAAGCTGAGGAGATACACAATAGCATCTTTTGATGTTTATTCAATTACATATCAGCGTGAATAACGCCGATCAAGTTAAGTTAAATCATCATGTCTCTGGAAATCGAATAATTTAACATATTTGACCGTACGAAATGTACAAAAACTCGTGGTTTCAGAACTGTTAGGGCATACCAATATCTAACATCGATGTATCATATTCAATTTAAAGAATTATCGTAGCTTACAGCATTTTGATCATCACTCGCGAATCCGTTCTCATGGGTATCGTCGAAGCCTTCGTTCACGTATCCTTTCTACAACCATAGTTGGACAGAAGAATGAGGATCAATTTGAATAAAACCGCATCTGCGCATTCTTTTAGATAATTTTTTTCGTTCACTTGTACCGTTTTTTTAGCCGCCAATTTGGAGCGTTTTATCAATTCCTTGCGAGGCACAACTCCGGTTACTTTATAGACTTCGTTTCGGAAGGATATACGCGATGCGAAATTCAATCCTCCGCAATAATGGAGCATTTTTACTCCCGGTATTTCGACTGTCTAAAGAGAAAGAAATATGTCAAATTTGTTGTTATTTAGTCTAAATATTGAATAAGGTTGTAAATTTGAGAGGGCTCCGGGTCTACAGAATTCGTTTCCACAAAACACGTCTTCTACAGAGTTTGGTCTACGGAAGATCGTTTCCACATAGTTCGTTCCTACAGAGAAATCATCGACACAGAGCTCGTTTCTACAGAATTTGGTTGCGCAGATTCAGAGATTCAATAGCAGTGCTTGGGTTGGCCCAGAGTTTAAGGAAAATCATCACAACGTCGACAGACAGTCTAGTGATGGTTCTCGAAGTCGCAGAACCGAATTCTGTAGAAACGAGCACTGTGCCAATAATTTCTCTGTAGAAACGAGCTGACCTCGAAAATTTCATCGAATATCTCTTGTGATATAAAAATTCCATTGGAAATGAATGATGCGATAGTTATGAAATCTTACAGATTTTTGAAAGTTTCAACAAGTTTTCCCAGAGTCTGTTTTTTTCTTCCGTCTTTTTATAACTTGATATTGTACTTTTCAACATTCCTAAAATCTTTTCGATCGTTTTGATCGAAAGCGGAAGCACAACGTTGACGTTAATCGATGTAATCGATACAAATTTTGCAATTCGTACGTGTATACTTACTCCTCTGTAACGTTTTACGTCCAGGAAAATTTCCGTCCCCGGTACAAGTCCCATTATGCAAACGTACGGTCGCATATAAAATGCGAGAAGAGATGCCAATGAGACAAACATTCCGGCTAAAAGACCGTATTCAATATCCAAAAATACTACGGTAAGGAAAGTGACCATCCAGACTGCGGCGTCGACACGTGACAGGCACCAGAATTTCCAAAGCTGTTTGACTTGCAGGAGCATTCCTTTCAGAGACACTATTATGATGCTCGCTAAAATACACTGAAAAGACATTTCCACCCTTCATAAAATCATATTTCAGGGAGCTGGAGACCGTTGACCTAGAACTCACCCTTGGAAGTGGCTCGAAAAATGGTCCAATCCAGAGAAGAACGCTAAGCAGTAAACAGCACGATATTAAACTGGCCAGCTGACTTCTACCCCCAACCGCTTCCTGGATCAGAGATCTGGATAATGAAGCTGTGAATGGCATGCACGAAAAAAAAGATCCAACAAGATTACCGGCACCCTAGAGAAAATAAATGAGCGATATAACATAGGATGAAGGTGTAATTGCTTTTATTACCATAATCATTGATCGGGAAATCTGGTAAGCACGAAATCGCATACTTGAGCCATTAGTTCTTGATTAGAATCAACCTCGTAATTGTTTCTCTGTGCAAATATTAACGCCATGGACATTGTTATGGTATATGAAACCATAGTGATGACCAAACTGTCCACGATTACGTCTGGAATGAGTTCTAGGCGTGGTAGAGTCGGCTTTGGCAATCTGGGAATAAAATATGAAAATATGCTGATCCATCAGAAAAATCGAATGGCACTATTTTTCAGGAATTTGAATTTCCCAGTACAGTCAGTGTGGGATTGCATTGGAAGTGCATCCGAAAATCATAAAATTACTAATATCTACCCAACTGGGATGTCTCCGACAGTTGTGATTCCATATTCCACCGACATATTCATCTGGACGGATGCAATGGTGCCTAAAAGTACCACAAGCATTTCGATGGGTATAGGGAAGGCGCATTTCTTTGCGAGCAGAACCTGAAAATTGACGAAATAATAAAACCACGATCGTTGCAAGTCAGTTATTCCAATCTTTGAGTAGAATGAACCGGAGTTTTCACCTTCAGAACTTCGTTATTGAACATTACAATGATAACAGTCATTGTGGAGATAACCGTCGCTGCGACATTAAGGTTTTCGATGTTATTGAGAAGGTCATAGTAAATCTGGAAGAAAAATCGAACACGCTATACCTGCATCATTTTTATCTATTTATTATTATTCTGTTATGTCCTAGTCGCGTACCATAACAATTTTGAAAATACCACTACGTTTCGGTAATTTCAATCCAAATAAATCCTTTATCTGAGACGTGAGGACGTGGATAGCTGCTCCGGTCGTGAAACCGCTCACCAAAGTGTCCGACAACAGCGTAGAGATGACTCCTAGTCGCAGAACGTGCATCGCCAACTGGAGAATAACAAAGAATCGTTTGATTCCGCATAATCTATCGTCTTTAACGAAAAAGCATTGCGTATCAGTACCTGAAATATGCCCACGGTAAATGTCACCGCAGTGGCGACCTCAGTTGCCGAATAGGACGGAGAATCATGGACGATTTGTACCCCGTCATATTCCACTTCGGAGTAATTACCAGGTGTAATACTTTGCACTGTAGAACTGTGACGGGAAACAACTTTCCCAGTCATAAGACAGACGACTGCGAACGTGCCTGGTCGAATTCCAATCATAAAATAAGATTTATCATCTTCTTTTTGCCGATCTACCTATCCAGTATCAATTGTCGTCCCCATTGCCAGATAATCTGTCAACAGTGATGAAAGCTCCCGATACTTACCCATCGAATTGTGCTTCGATGTGCCAAGAAACAGGTAAACCAGAACGGGGAAAAAGGCCATGTAAATACCGATCACTGGGGATACGTTGCCCAATATCGCGTACGCCATTCCTGAAGAACGTGGTGATACGGTTCAGTATTTGATATGATATGAGTTCGGAATGATATTTCACTATCTGAGCAATCTAATAATTGAGAATGCGAAAATATTCGTGTGCTTTGGTGCCTACCCTGAGGAATGTGCATAATGGCGACAGTGAAGCCGGCGACGAAATCCCCAGCAATGTCATTTTTCCAATTATACTTTGGTAACCAATGAACTAGAGGAATGCTTCTCTTTAGGAAATCTGACAGGCTGAAAGTTTTACATTTTTTCGTTACCTTTGTACTAACTGAAAAAAAAATGCGGAAAAAATAAAATCGAAATACATAGATCGGGGGTTATTGTATCTTCTCTCCGAAACTCACTGGGTCTTTTTGGTTTCGTGTAATCACAAACTCGCTGTAATTCGTCCAATTGATAAACTGGCCTTCGAACTTTAACCTCCGGGCCAACGGCCTCCATTTTATCAATCCCTGCAGAAAGAATTAGTGTAAAATTAGCTTTTTTGTGATTGGGTAAGGATTCGATTTTAATGAAAACCTGATTCTGCAATTCTGCGATCGACATTGACCGTATCTTTCGTAACTTAACCGGTTGAAATCGGATGACGCTTTCGTCAGACCGCTCAATGAAGCGTATCATCGTAATGGGCGATATGGGCATAAGACAATATTGTGCAAGCTAGTTCCAAGAGATTGAAGATTTTATAAAGAAATTTTCAGGTGACCTCCGGCCGTAAATAAATTCATACGACCACGACGGTTTTGTAGTAAATGGAATTTAGATTTTGACAAACTTTCATTCAAATTCCATGAACACTTTTACTTCCTTTGCATTTTATTTCTTTGTGGTGCGGCGTGAGAGAATTCACTCGTTTGAAGGGGTCTTTCTATTCGTGAATTTGTAATCTCGATGATGTGGCAGCCGCCCTGCACGCGTGTAATAAATTACACATTTCGTCATTTATTATCTAACTTATTCAAATTCGGTTGGATATCAAATATGCATTCTGCTCATTATAGAATGATGTGTAACCGAATGAAGTAATGTCTGTGTACTAAATTTGGCAATAAAATACGAGCACCAATTTTGCTAAACTTTCCACTGAAACGACGACGTTTATGACAGCAAATGCCAAACGATCATGTAATACAATATACGGTAGTGGAAAATCGAATTTACCCGCGATCATGAAATCGGGAAATCAATAAATGAGTCTCCATTATTTCGTTTTGCTTTTTACAAAAAAAAAAATCTCGGATTATGAATTTTCATGAAACTTTTAATGACGTTCACACTTACCCGGAAATTTATTCCGCAAGAAAATCAATTATCAATCGTTTGAGATGCGCTTAATACTAACGAACGTAGTTTACACGACCACGACGGTGTACAAATGAATACTAAAATCGACCCTAACAATATTCGTTCAACGGTGTGAAATCATCCGATTTCTATGATCTTGGAATTGATCACGAGATTGCTATTTGTACAGTGAAACCGGTTTGTACTATGTTCAACGAAACGCGAAACACGTATAGTTCTATCCACTCGTTGGACACATTTCATGCGCCTATAACAAATATTTTCTCACTGACAATCGAACACCACGTGGACATACGTTCCACATCCACACACCGCATCAACAGTTCTCTATTTCAAACAGCTTTTTGCTATTACTCACAATGAACGATGACTTGTATAAACTTGACTAAGAACACAGAGATACGAGGCTGAATTGTTTGCTTGCAATTAGAATTTTTGATCCAAGCACCTATCGCCCCTTTAACAGATATGATACAATTGTTGCCTAATTTTTCATTACACTACAATCTTTTTGTCCCAGCTTCTCACTTGATTATCTCTTTGTCTCTTCCTCTCTTTTCCCTCTTCATTCCATAGAAATAATGGACGATTCTCAAGTTCATGATATTCCCTTGATGTGGCTACTGTAAAAACGTCGCGTATCCTTATCTCACAGATAACGTTCAGTCATCATCATAATTATGCTTCACTAATTCCGAAATTCAGTGATACTACACCACTTTCCGTATTCTTCATTTACCTGACAGATTTCTATACGATGATATTTTATCGATACGTCGATAATAATTCCGTTTCCCAATTATTTTTCACTACCTACCCTGATTATTTCTTTCCTCTTTGGTCTGACAGCCGCGGGATGCGAACTATCTCTTCTCCTCAATCATTCGATTCTTCGGCCTCTGCTCTCTGTTCGATTTCTATGTCATCTACAGCGATTAATAACAAACGTCATTGAATTTTGCAGAGTTGAAAAAAGCTGTATAAATGTTTAACAATACCGTAACGACACTGCGGGTTTTTCCTCTCATTTATTTATGAATTTTTTTTCTAAATATTTTCTTTGCTAAACGGAAACTCAAGCATCAGAAATGCGGACTATACCCAATAACAATTAAATAATAATATAACAGTACAAACAAAATATACCTCGGCTAGAACACCTGCGTATACGTATGCTGCAGGTCTGGTGATTCTACAACTGTAAGGACAGAATCTAATTACGTTCTAACTAGATACAGATGTCAGTTTGTTGTTGAAATTATCCATTCGTTCTCGTCATTATTTCATCGCAGTATACTTCGACATTAAACTGCGAGTTCTTCCCTCTCCTATTTTTCACAACTTCATGCGGTTCTCAAGTCCAGTATAAGGCTAAATTTCATTTCGATACTCGTTCCCAAAATGTAATACTATATTGGAAATTAGTTCAGCGAGCCTCCAGGCGTGTTGAATCATGAGCGATTAAAATACGTTCGGTACGGGACACTCGGGAGCATCTTACTCATCGAAAAGTTACTTATCTTTACGGACATGGACATTTGTTCAAATTATTTTGCAGTCGCAACTTTGCGCAATACAGTCTTCCGCGGAGCAGATCTCGTCGACTTCAATAGACGATGTCATATCATCTCGGTGATGATAGTAATGATAAAGAAAAACACTCCTTAAAAAACAATTCCTGTTTCAACCATCCGAAATTATCCAAATTAGTCTTTTTACATGAAAAACAGCGATATTCGTACACGCGCGTGTACCTATTTGTAAAACATTTTTTATCTGCATATATTTCCTTATCTTCTTTCTTTCTTTTTATCGTGATTCAGCAAGATAATATAAGATTCGCCCACAGTTTGTTCTTGTATGTATATACGTATGTACGTATATATACATACCCTACGCGCAAAATCGATCTGGTAGAGAGTATTTTTGCCCCACAATTTGTCTGGCAGAACGCCGTAAGCTCGGGCTTATACCGAGACGAGGAGATTCATGAAGAGGAAAGACGTGACATTCTCTATAGAAATTTGTTTGAACAGAGGTATCGCGCCCTAGCAATTGTTGGGGATCGCAAATTTCCGTCGTAGACGTGTATGTAAGGAAGCCCGTGTGAAACTAATTGTAAAACAAATACGCAATAATACTTATAATACTGGTAAAGCAACGACGTGCAGGAGAGTAACTTTCTTTCGGATTGTTCGAATCTTCTCTTCGTCGATGCCTAATCAATTAACCTGGCGTGAGATATAAATCGGGAATTTGGTTGTTAAATGAATGAGTCGGATAGTAAGTAATACGTTTTTTCTACGTGTCTATTTATTATGAAAATATAATACAAAACATCCTATGTTGTAGTACATAGATAACAATGCTTGATCAACGTTTTTATTTTACTTTATTTTATTTTATTTATTTCATTTTTTTTTCTTTTAATCTTGCTTTCGTTTTTGAGTTTCATTTTTATCTTTGTTTTAACATTTTCAACATGCATCCGCAACGCTGTATGAGAAGCATATATTTCCTGTCGTGGTACGTTTTGGAGGAAAGGCCCAATTTCATACAGATAGATAAGGTATAATAATATAAGACAAAAAGGAGACCGCAGATGGAATGATTCGTTCGCGTTTTTTTTTTTTTTTCTTCCTCGGTGTTCTTGGTTTCTGTTTTTCAACATTTTCAACGATCGCGGCGGCGGGATAATCGGGTATGTAATAGGTATACGGTCGTTGCAACACTTGTATCATACCTAATAATTGTAGTGTCGGCAAGACTGGAGCTGTATGATGTTAAATAGCAATTATGGAGTTTTGTATTAGCACTAATTATACAAATAATACAAACGTACGTATAAATATCATTATCATATGTAATAATATACCTAATATATTAATATATTGGTTTTCTCTTAGATATACAAGAAAGAAGCTTAATTTTAATCATCTAGCGTCACTAATATCATTTTTCATCAACCACAATTATCTAAACTTATATATTATAATATGATTTTACTAGGTGCTCCAGGTGGTGCCCCGGGTCATCTGCATTTTTACACAAATTTTCTCGCGAACCCTTTCATTTGAGCCCGGTCAATCCAATAATAGACACACGAGGAATTAGCAACGGGGTAAATCATGCAAGAAAAAAGAGACGAAGGAAACACCGCTTTCGCGTCCGGAAACGACCTCCCAACATCTCTGGGAAGGTCGATCGGGGTAAGACGAACAGGTCGCAAAAAGAGATTCAAAATAAGAAAGTACGGGGATACCGCGTGGAGGTGAAAGACGGAGTGAACAATGTAACAAATATATAATTATTAATCATTAACCATTCTAATATATCATATAGATAACCCGTAGGCACCACGCGATTAATAACTTTTTTTACTTCAGCAGTCTACAAATATAATTATTATTTGGTAATTTATGTTGATAAATATTAGATATCATGAATTAAGTTTATATCACTACCTCACTGGCAAATCGCGTACTCGCCTGCCGAGGTCTGACCTCTGCATATCTCCGAAACGCCAAAAAATACGTGGACCTGGATAATAAGAATGGAATTTTGAAATTACCACGACGCTGTAATGACGTTGTATATCCGATCATCGATTCATCATTGATTGATCATTGATCATGCCCCGGAGAGTGAGAGGGCGTTGAACGTAATTGTTCATCATTTGAAATTATCAAAATCAAATGAATTTCGGAGAAATTTTTCGGCTCAAGTATTCTCATGAAACATTTTTCTTTCGCCGAAAAATTTCAGCGGAGAAGAATCCCTCGGGATTCGATTTGATTTTCTAATTCCGAGATTTCGCAACTCGTCCGGATTCCCGGGCGACAAGAAATCATTGAAAACCTTGTTAGATCCAATTACTAATTCAAAAAAAGCCCACACTATGTTTCATACATTCAAAATAATGATATTTTGATGAAACTAAATTAGTATTTCTGAGGTCAGACCTTGCTGTTGCTGCCAATGGGCACATCAGATCGACAGTGTCTGCAATATCTAATTCTAAATGCTAATTAATTGTAGGTGAGTATAGAGTTAGCTGTACTACGGTCTCAGAATAATGTATAACATAATCATGATTTTTTCAATATTTTTCTCATTTTTCTTTCCTCTCCATTCTTTTCTTATTGGTTTTCCATTCTTCTCCAATCCTATTCTCCGAGACGCTGCTGCAAACGTACGATTTTCATGCAATTTTCTAAATAATATCGAAATTTTTGAACCGCATTCCCATTATTTTCTAATACAATAATATAATAATATCATTAATTATATCAACTCCTCTACGGGTTATATATTATGTGTATAGTATATTGCTCTTTGTATTGCTCGAGTGGCATTATTTCGGCCCTAGGTAATCGCGCATGCATGCATTACAAATTCTTCTCATTATTATTATATATGATTATTGTTTTTCGTCCAATTGACGATATCCATATCCGGCTGCTTCACGGTCTATACATAATGATAATTAATCATATATTCGTGTAATGATTATAATGATAATTCATATCTACGAATAAATATTATTGCTTCTACTCGCTATATTATTAGTTATTTTATTTTATTCTTTTTTCTCAATTCTTCTTTTTTTTTTCTCTCTTCAGTTCGTCATTCTTTTTTTTTTTCATTATTTTTGGTAATGTATTTATATCAACATATTTCTATAAATATAGTTAACTTTATATCTGCCTTTATTACTGCGCTTGTTGTTTTTTCTTTTTTTTTTTCTATTTCTTTTTCCTCTCCGTCATCGTTTTCTTCTTACTATTTTCCGCCATCTCTTTTATTAGGTAAAAGCTATAAAATATTGGATATATATCATATACGTTTCACGTTATACTATTATTAATCCATAATTGATAATGAAGAACAGAAAAGGAGAGAAAAAAATGGTTACAATTTTTTGACGTATCTTGGGATCGTTACACACAATTTGTCCGTTCTTGTCCTCTTTCCATTCTTCGATTTCTTCGTTACAAATTTTCATTCCAGTTACAATGATAATAAATATAATAAAGATCAAAATATCATATCCTTCTCATAGTTTATATAAAAAGCCTAAAACTTTTATCGATATTGCTAATAATATATAATAATATGGCTATATTTTATCATGTACTAGGCGTTATAATTCATATATTAGTGTATAATTATTATATATTGTTCATTTATCAATTATTAATTAATCTAAATTTCTTTCCCCTAGTGTTTGTTTATCTATCTTCTTCTTTTTTTTTTTTTTTTTTTTTTTTTTTTAACTTTTCTAATTTTAATTTTTTTTTTATAACTTTTTTTTCAATCGTTAATATTATTATTTTTATCTTTCTTTCGAGTAACGAGCGCCTGAGACATGCATACGTCTTTATGCGTCGACGCCCAAACCCTCCCCTACGTCTTTATTGCTTCTGAATACCCCGGCTTCCGTGGGACGTCCAAGATGCGGAGCAATATCCTTTAAATATCAGTCGTTGCAGGGGGTATCACATCGTTCGAGAAAGAATACGAAACTTTATAATCATAATTTATGTAATTGAGTGCCTAATTGAGTCTATACACTGCCCAATTAGCCAGGCTGCGACAGAATTGAGATTTTCAATACGGTCCTCAGGTTTATAATAATGATAATAATAATAATTCACTAATCTCTAAGTATACCTATGCCATACCTATGACTCCGATCATTTATAACGATATATTGTATTACAGATTGGCGACTTGGTAATTCAGAAAAATTCACTAATTTTCATCTTATCGTACACATGTAATGAACTAAACAATTACTCTATTTTTACGTTATCTCATTTTTTTCTACAATCATTTATAGTTCTCCTGATGTCAAATAATAATGGCGCCAAGATACAGGCGATATATTTGTTGTATATTGTTGATTAATTATTATTATTATTATTATTATAAATCTTCTCCCGTTTATCATCTTGAGGGCGTTAGTTGGTTATTTAATAGGATATTTCGTTTCCACAATCGCCTATATCAGACATGAACGTACAGCTATTAATTTATAACGCCATCGCATATCACAACGTAAAAATATTATCTTACTTCAGCCCTGCAAGTCGATTATACAATTTATATTCGATTCGCAATACAGTGTGTATAATACCAATTCGTGAATAGGCTATTGATCTTTCCTTTTCCTTTTTTCTCTCTGTTTTATACTTCGCTCGAGATTTGTTCTCGTATCGTTTCTATTATCGCTATCGCATTTTCCCTTCGTGCCACCAAACAATTAATTTATTGTTATTATTGAATTTCAATATTTTGTTTGCCGTGTTTTCTGAAATCCAAGCTTCCGTCATAATTATATAATATAATATAATATAATATAATATAATATAATATAATATAATATAATATAATATAATGTAATATTGGCTTTTCTTTATAATTTACAATTATTCAGGTTCATTGGTACACTATATAGGCATAATAGAATTGCATTTCGTAATTGATCGTTAATTGACACGTACTGCTTAATTACGTTTCATTTGATATTTCATTACTACATTCTCATATGCACCCACGAGGCGGCACCGCAAGAGCAAATCGATTTTTTCACTGGCATTAATCTGACTCGTATGAGAATCACTGAAATCTAGGCACTTTTCTAAAAAACGGAAACCCAAATTATTAAAGCTTGCCTCAGAAATCTTTTCACGTAATATCAATTATTATGGTAATTATCCAAATAAATATACTAATCACTGTAATCGGGACTATTATACTATACATGTAAGGCGCATACATCTTATTTGCTTTTGTTTCGTTGTTTAATTTTTTATGTTTTTCTTGGCCATTATTCACTTTTTCTTGTTCTTATTCAATCTTCTTACACTGCTCTTCTGAATTGTTTTTGTATAAACGAATGTTTATGTATAAACGAATGGAATTAATTGTTACGATTAAGCAGCGTCATTCGGCCGTGCGTAGCAGATACGATTATATTGTGATACTAAACATTTTTCACCCCGTGTTGGATTACAGAATGTTAGATTACATGTATTCACTGTTTGCATCTCTGGTGTTATTCCATTTTCACGTTGATATCAGAATTAATTTACGGTGATATTTTCGATTTCGATTTTACAATGAAAATTTTGTTCAACACGTATTTTCTCAGTGGAATTATATTAATACATGCTCGTAGGAATTGAGCGTTTCAACTTCTTCCTGCATGGCGAGACTTTGGATTACGAGTTTCACATTTTTCACATAAATTTTGTGTATCAGTTTATCATGTTTGATATGATTTTTCGTTAAATTTCCATCACGTCAAATGAGCGAACGAGAGATTTAGCTTGATATTTTCTCAACGGAACCAAATCTCTATTTTTCTTGTTGACAAATCTTTGAAGATTAATTATTTGAAAATTTTGTCTACTACGTGATGAAAATTTGCAAAAAATGTGCAGAAATTATTCAATCGACACTATATGCTATGATGACGGATGATGTTTAAACACTTTCAATGCGATTTTTGAACACGGATCGAATTTTAAATCATATTATTCAATTCTCTTATATAACTCTGAGTATTTCAATAATTATCATAGATTTTATAACAACAATTCAATTATAGTTCGTGCGTATGGTGTTCGTACCTGACCTATATTATAGTAGATTAACGACGTTTTCAACAGAAAAATGCTGCAATCCTGCGGCAGCGTCAGCAGCAGTTCATACGCGTCTTATCGAGATCAGTTTTCAAACAGCTTTTCCAGATTGTTCATTACTCATTTTATTATAGTTTCGCCATTCAATTCATAATTCATTCAGTTTTTCTGTTATTCGAATTTTGTTTCTTCTTCTTTTTCCAATTCTCCCAATTTTCCATCCATGCAGAAAATCTTGCCATCCATTATCAAATATTATTAAATAGGACGGAAGCGGGTACAACAATTTTATTCATACGGCTATCGCTGTTGTAGAAATTATATCAGGATTAAATTATAGGGAGTTTATGCACCGATATTTATTGAATATTGGTCAACACGGGACCCATTTCTTGCCAGTTCAATTAATACTTACGTACTATATAATATTAATAATATTATTATATATATATTTTATCTGGTGTCATTCATGTACCATTTTAGTTAACTATTGTATTAATATAGTATATAAATAATGTCTATGTATATATATACATATCTATGTATAGTATAATTATTTACAGATTACGGGGCGTTTACATATATAATATAAATGATAATTGTCTAATGTATACTGTTGGTATACACATAACATAATAACAATAATTTTATTTCTATCATCGTTATTATTTGCGCGAATTATAATAAGCTACGTCGTTAATATGTATACGTACATATATATATATTATCATTATTCAGGGTTTACCTTTAATATATAATATTATACCAGGTACCTACCCATAAGCCATATTATAGTCCGCTTTTATTGCAATATACCTACGTATTGCTATCATATACTGTATAAATTAATTCGTCGTATCGTGTTCACATACAGCTCGCTATGAATTGCATGAATTCTATATATCAGCGTAAAATTATGCCTACGCACAATAATCATTATCGGCATAACAAAAGCGAATGAAATTGCATAAGATTGACAAAGTGAACTTGCTATGCGTTAATTGCTTCGTTGTGGAATTAGTCATTCGCTGTACTTCTCGTTTATTTCTATATTTACGTTTTCATTGGGAGTACTTTTTTTTCCGTCAAAATTTTCATTCGCAATCGAGGAAAGTCTACAGCAAGCTGATCCCAGCACTTATTACGCATCTTTTGCCGGTATGAGTATAGATCCAGTTAGTGGGAGACAGAATAATACCTACATACAATCATTTTTCATTCACCGCTAACCTACAAATATAATCATTTTTGTTTCGTCTATTTTATCAATGGGCGTGTCGTCCTGCAGCTAAACACGCCAGAAGATTCACAAGCAGATGGCTATTCCCTTTTTCTTTTCCTCCATAATCATTTGTAGGTATTGTATTCATTAGGACGCGTAAATATACCTACGGATAACACGATAATCTATATTCCATTCTATTTTGTTGTTATACATGTATACGGTGGTAGGTGGGGTGAATTGGTAACACCTATCCGTGGAAATATTGGATATGGAAGTATTGCAATATTGATAATACGAAGAGTAGGAAATTTTTCAATAAACTAACAATGCGAGGACTGCATTTTATGGCACGGGCAACAAACAGGCTTCATGAACAATTGGTGTGGCCAATTCACTCCGTCTCCTCTAATAATTTTTTGATATTTGAAAGAAAATATTCAATCATTAATTACTCCTTCTGATTATTCTTCATTTCTCTACTATGCATGCATTGCCGCATATAAGTAAATTCAATAACGAACTATACTATAAATATTATATATATATGACTATTTGAACACATCATCATCTAATCTTTATGCTTTTAAGCGCATTATATTATCAATGTATCATTATTATTATTGTTATTATTATTATTATTATTATTATTATTATTATTATCGACGGAGTCTAACAGCTTGCGATCGTGACAAATTCTAGTATATCATATTCAAATATAATACAGCAATCACAAGCTTTTCCTTAGTTTTTTTTCTTCTATTACTATTTCATTTATCTAATATTATTACTATAATATATAATATTCTACCGCGGCGCGTGTATAATAATAGATTCATGTATAATAATATAGTATAATATAATATAATAATACAATTACTGCAACAAGCGCGTAATCATAATATATTAAACAAAAGTGTTCCCTCGGAAAAATGCATCAGTCTGACGTCCGTTCTTTTTTCTAATCGTTTTGAATTTCTTCTTAATCATTATTATTATTATTTATATTTGTATATATTTATATACTTAAAGACCAGTATCAATAATCATATTATATCCGTAATGAACGCGAGAATTATTATTCTATACCATATCGTAATTTATCATTCTACGCGTATAAGGTACTTTCGAATTTAACGGATTATATCATCATTCAGATAGATTAATACCGTTCAATTTTTCTCTCTCTAATACTATGGGTATATAGGTATGTGTATATAACTTTCATATACCTACTCACGCACCAAAAATTATGGTTTTTTTTCTCATTTATCTTCCATTCAATCAGGTTGATATAGATTTTCATATATTGTAAACATTATACCTGTACGTACGGTGAAACGATAATAAATAATTACAACTCAACGTACATGCGTTTAATAATAAATACCTATATAGTACTGCAGATGATGCAGAATGCAAAAGTTGGGAACAGCATTACAGTTATCGCATCCATAGTATAGTAATATGTGGCGCGTTAGAATTACAAATTAACGCATTATAGATATAGTTTCAGATCCTCGCACTGTATATAATAATCATCATTTTTTTCCAATCATGAATTGAGTGCGCATAGACGTCATGCATTGAAGTAGGTGGGTAGGGGTATATTATATAGATAATTGATTCGAAGTTATAGCATAGTATAAGAAATAGTCACGTCAGCTTCAATAATAATAATAATAATAATAATAATAACAATGATAGTAATAGTAATAATAACAATAATAAGAATTCATGAGATTCATGAGAGTGATAATAATTAGAGAAAGATGTTGAAGAAAACGAACAAATTGAACGAGAAGAGAAAAAACGAGGAAGCCTGGAAATTATAATATAGGTATATTAGAGTAGGTACATAGATAATATATGTACACATGGTATAGTTTGTACTGCGTGTCTAAATACTGGAAGCAGATTCAGATGCGGTACAATAAAATTCTATAGAATCATTCTAGTATTATTATAAGCATATAGGATAGGATATAGTATGATAGCATAGTAGAATTTAATATCTATGCATAGGTAGGTATTTGTGTGGGTATACATGGGGCATTATTCCATGTCGACTCGACCAATGATTTTCCCTCACTATTTTCCCTACGCTTCACGATTTTTCATTATACGATTCCCCGATTTCAAATAAGCACTCCTGAATTTTTTTTCAGACTCTTTCCTCTAACCGTTAATCTTGTACGATTATTCAAACCCATCTAAAAATTGGTCTTTTTTCAAAATCTCAAAAATCTTAGTTTTCATTCCGATCGTTTTCGCGCACCTATCCCGTGATAAGCCGACTTTTTTCCTATTCCTTTCGAGCACTTTAAGCATTTCGAACAAACTAAACACCGTGTTTCAACGTTCCGAAAAACTGCAAAAATTAACAAAAATTTTGTGCTCGGTTCTGAATCTTTTGTTGCGAGACCCATAATGACGCATGACCCCCCCCCCCCCCCCCCCCCCCCCCCCTTCTAGGCTTTCCTACCCACAAAACATTTATGATTCATCAGAAGGTGTGGATATTTCCTAATCGTTTATCAATGAGTTTTTGATTGTTTTTCGTTTGACAGATATCCTTGTACGAGCCACCCGAGAAGTCAGATTACCATTTTCGAAGTTGTTACCCCACTTAGCCTAGAAGGGGGTCGTGCGTCATCATGGGTCTTGCATCAGACGATTTGGAATGAAAAACAAAATTTTTGGTAACTTCTGGAGATTTTCGGAACGATGAAACATGTTTCACCCCGGTGTTCAAATTAGTGCCTAATGTTCAAAGTGCTGAAAAGAAATAGGAAAAAAAAATCGGCCTATCAGGGGCAGGTGCGGAATAAAAAATATGATTTTGGAGATTAAAAAAAGAAAAAAAAACAATTTTTAAACGGGTTTGAATAATCATACATAATTAACGGTTACAACAAAAAATCTGAAAAAATTCAGGAGTGCTTATTTGAGATTGGTAAATCGTATGAAAATTCGTGAAGCGAATGAAAAATGGTGAGAGAATATCGTTGGTCAAGTAATTGACCTGGATTGCCCCATTTATATATTATAATATATATAATATATACCTAATACATCATGTGCTTATGTCAGTGTCCATGTGTTTTGCCTTTTTAAAGAGTTCTAGAATACATGTGTAAGTTTTTATATAGTATATAATAGTAGATAAGCAGATATTATAGTTAGCAGCGACATCTTCGCGTTATTATAGTCATTCTACAAAGGTAGATTGAAACAGCTTAATGTGTAGTGCAACGTATCTATCTATCTATTGATCGGGCGACGAGAAATTATTATCGAATCGAATTATAGATTCGCTAGCTTTTACCTTCTTCTTCTTTTTATTCATTTATTTATCAATTAATTAATCAATTTATTTATTTACTTACTTATCCATTTCTTTCTAGCATGCTTTCCTTGTTTTCATTATAATTTTTATTTCATTCATATACCATCTATTTAGCTATATAATCTCTTCAAAATTTCGTTTGTTATTACAGCATATAATATTAGGTGGATATTTATGTCATTATTCATGAGTATATTTTATGTATATTTAGCATATCTATCCAATTTCATTATTTTCATTTTATCATTATCATGATCGTAAATTTTATGCCAAATGTCACATGTCTCTACGTTACATCAGCACTATTTTATATTGTTCTTCTCGTCGCTAGAAAATTTTCCCCCCTGTTTGCTCGGTTTGTTCTGTATCTTTTGCTCCAATATACTGTATATGTATCGCGGGTGAAATTGGTTACATTTTCCATAACTTTTCAATCATTATTTAATATTCATTATTGTACCATTCCCAATGTTGTGATGAGGAAAGATTTCGTATTGCGTAATATGATTACGAGTACATATATTATATATATAAGAGTAGAATAGCCGTGATGATCACAATAAATAATAACAATAATAATAATAATGGTAATAATAACCTATCGACTGATATAATCAGTTATTATATAATTGGAAGATAGGAATATTAAAATATCAGTTTAGTTAGATAATTATAGCTGAATTAGATGTAGCTAAATAATAGGAGAGATATAGTTATGATGTGTAGATAGGTATACTACATAGATATTACGTAGATCCTAAGTATAGCGAAGGAAAAATAGTTTGTGTAGATTAGATGATCAGATCATTGTACTATTTACAAATTGGCTAGGGCATATAGGTTAGATAATGTATTAATACTGTTTATGTTTATTATTTTTATTATATTTTTTTGTTCATTTCTTAATTTTTTATCTCTATTTCTTTTTTTTTTCCTTTTATTCTTCACTAAGGCAATTTATGTATTATATTATGCATAGTATTACATGTATAATGTGTATAGTAATATAAACCGACGCAATAATAGTCGAGGAACTGATCGGTACGTGGTGTAATTTATCATTATTATTATATGCCATTTCAATTTTCTAGTTTGAATTTAGCGACGATCGTATCCATCTTTCGTTCTTTCTTCCTTTCCTTTCGCCACCATCAAATAAACAATTTCATTATCGTTCCTACTAATATTATTATTATTATTATTATTATTTTCATTATCTCTATTATCTACAATTATCGATCGCTATATATACTATGGATGTGTGTATAAGTATAAATAGTTATCATATAGGCATTAGTTTATTTCTCCAGGTATTGTTGAACCTGATTATTTTTTCCCCATCGCTTCGTTATCCGTTCATTTCTTCCCTTTCTGTTTCTCAATTTTCCCCTCTGTTATCAACCATCTTAAATACAGTTTATGATGGTTTTCCTTCATCCCTCTATTGTATTCCTCGGGGTTGTTCATCTCAAGTCGGTTACCCTCCGGACCTGAGAGCTCTGCATTTGGACAACACTTTTTCCCCGTTTTACTACCGGTTCAAATCAGGATCTAGATTTCTGACCTGGATCAGGCCTGGAGGATCGTCGAATCGAGGTGGGCGTCCTCATCTGTCTCTAGGTATAATCATTTATACCCAGATACAAGATCTAGATATACCATGGCCCGAAAATTTTCTAATCACGTCATTATTTGGTATATAATATTGTTAACTACTACTACTACTATTACTACTACTACATAATATATTTTGTACACACTTCTGTTGTTCAAATATTTTTAGTTTGAGCACCTCCCAACTTCTGAACATCGAAATTTATGATAACGCAGATTTTGAGCTTGTGAATCTTCACGGTTCAATAATGATAATAATTCCATGTCCTAGTTACCCGTCTTGCTAGGTCGTAAACCTTTTTTTCCTCAGATGGAAAAGTAAACGATCCTCCGAGAATCGCGGGAGTGAAATGGTTGAAATAGTAACGAACAAACAAATATTAAACGATTAATTTAATGTAAACAATCTAGTCACTTTGAACTCCGAAAGTCAGAGAGCCAGAGAAATGAAATGATGCGATCAATTCTTCGCAGAAAAGAGATTGAGAAACCATTTTTTATAAACAAGCAAATTCGTTTGTTTTTTACAGTATGAGAGACTGAGAAAAACTTTGAAGGTAATTTTAAGTTATCCTCACTTGATATCATCATCTATATTTACGTATCTTGAAGGAAACCCATATTTTTTCAATTTTCAGGCTTTGTTCTCATCAATAATAATATCGCAGCCATAATTTGTGGTTTATTTTTAACCATTTTGGACATCAGAATAGAAAAATACGCAATCAGGTTAATATTATATTGAAACTTCGTCACTGCATTCAATCAATTGATACTGTATACTTTCAAATCTTTTGGATATTTTTTATCATCGCTTTCTGTATTCTTCTAAAAATATTATGACATATTCATCGTTTCAAAGAAAAATATCAAATTAACTGTTATAATCTCATACTGCACGTTTGGTAATAATATACTCTAGGTGTTGTAATCGTTGTATCCGATTCTCGTTGTATGAGAATAATGATTATTAATAAATATCTTACAACTATTGTAATTCATTTTTGAAGAAAAATGTGGAAAAAGTATTTCCTGCCTTTGTAATTTATTATGTTTGTTTCATAACCAAAGTACAGGTTAGACCAACTTCAACATTTTAATCATCCTCGGTTTGCACATCAAATTATATAATATTTATATGAGAGCGAATCAGGGAAATATATTGCTTCATTTTTACATAGATTATTATTATTATTATTATTATAGCGGTATAGTAGAGTGAAATAGATTGATAATTAATATCTTTTCCGTGGTGTTGAATGCGCATTTATACAAGTGCAGAGTAATCATTGATTCATTACGTCGATTCACATTTTTTCTCTTTCTTCTCCTTCTTCTTCTTATTTTCTCCCTTCGTCCTCTCCTTTTTTTCTTATTCTTCTTCTCTCTCTTCTTTGAACATAGTATAGTATGTCGAAAATATTGCGGTGAAGTTTCCCACTAATATGGTTAATAGTTACATGCAGTATGATTAGATAATATTCAATCGCGGTTATGTAATGTAATCGTGAGAGATTTTTATGTTGTTACAAAATACCTCGGGACCTGCTGAAACCCCGAATTGTATACTTCTGTTACGAAAAATGACAATGATAATATATACCCATTTCTAAAGAATTCGTGACAAAAAAGTCCCGAAAAAAACCAAAATGCAGTAAAAAAAGAAGAAAAAAAAACCGTTTCTATTCTATTTTATGCAAAAGTCATGATATACGATAATTCTCGTATAATTTGAAATTAAACGTGAGAACGGACAACCAAAAGAACACAAAAATGGGGTGCTTCATTCCTGTTGACAACATTTTATTAAAATACACTATACAGTGTCGATTACGACGTACTTCAAGGTACTCATATAAATTTTTGTGTGAAAAAATTGTCACTACTGAGGGAAATACGGCCGTTGTCCTAAAACACCATTTTTCGAACATCACTCGCGGTGAGCATGATATCTCTGGAACGGGTCATCTGAATTCGAAAGACCAAAAATACTTCGTTGGTATAATACTGTACGCTCTTCACGAAAAAAAGGGTTCAGGCGGAATTTTGATTTTTGAAAAAAATTTCGTTGATTTCTCGGAAAAGTTCAATTTTTGAAGTGCCGAAAATTAGGTTTTGTGTGGCCCATGAAGATATAAATTTCGGTCCAAATAAAAATTCCTTCCTTCACGAAAAGCGTATGGTATTATATTAACGAAATGTCCTAGGTTTTTTTCTGTTTCAGATGCGCCGTTCTAGAGATTTCATGCTCGCCGTGAGTGATGTCCAAAAAAAGGTGTTTTAGGACAGCACCCCCAGTAGTGAAAATTTTGTCGTGAAAAAATTTATATAAGTACCTCAAGATATGTAGTATTCAATACTGTATAATGTATGCTTATGCAATTTTCTTAACATGGCTGAAACAAATCATAAAAATTCTTCAATTTTCTCAAGCTCAACTAGATATAACCCCGTAATCAATCAGAAATCTCATTTTTTCCAATCCCGAGAGCTGATCTCAATATTCATATACTTATAACATACATAATTATAATTCTTCGATATTTATTCTCTTCCTCTCTCTCTCACCCTTTCTCTTGCTCTTCCTGTCTTTCTTTCTTTTTTTCTTTCTTTCATTCTTTTGTTATTAATTTATTTAATTATTTATTTATATTTATTTCATTTCACGTTTCTGTACGCATAAATATAATTCGTTGTATCGAAACATTGCTTTGACTCTGACTCTATATAATTTATATTCGTCGTCGTTTCCTTATTATTTTCATTATTTATTTATTTTTTTATTAATTATAATTTTTATATTATTTTTACGTTTATTATTTTATTTCTTGCTTAATTTTTTTTTCATTTTGCCTTTTTTTTCTGTCACTTTATATTGCTTCTAGAAAATATGTATGTATATATGCTGTAACAATATTGGTAGTATGCGTCTATGTATAATTCAAATTTCGTCTAAAGATATTATGTATGTAGATATATATATATATATATCTTAAATTTAGGTAGCTAAATAATGAATATTATATACCATATATACCTTATTTAATATATGAACGACGTATAGTATAGTGACTAGGTATTTAAACGTTCTTGTTTACACGAATCATGTATATCTCAATAAATATACACAATCGACTAGATATATATGCATATGGGTATACCTATATACCTAATATATATATAGTGACTAGATGTGGTATGGACGTCACTGGTTTTCGATCTTTCCTATTACTTACTGGACGTTTTATAATATATATATATATATATATATATATATATACATATTATATTAGATAATTCTTTCTACTGGCACTTTTCTACTTAAACTACGGTTCTTTTTTTTTCCTCCCCTTTTTCGCTTTGGTTTTTCTTTTTCTCTTTAACTTTTGTAACTCTTCGTACGCAGTATATAGGTACCTATATTATCATCGTTATATATGCTAATTCCTAATCGCAACTTTATACGCAAATTGCTATTATGATTTTTTTTTTCCTCGTTTTTTTTCTCGTGATTTTCTTACGAATATGTTAATTGTGATAACGGTAAAACTCCCAGTTCTGAAGTATGAAGGAACAAAATCCCCAAACGTAATAATAAACACAATAATATATCAATTAAATTTTGGCTTTTACACCGCTACAACCTGTTTCCTCCAGATCCGGATGGCGGGGCATCTTCATCTCTCAAACAAGCCGACTCGAGATGTTTATTCAGGTAGGATTTGAGGGCGAATGTTTTATGGCATCTCGAACACTCGTAATTCTTGTCAGAAGAATGCGTCTGCATGTGGGCTCTCAGGTTGGATCTATCGGCAAATGCTTTGCCGCAGTGGGCACAGCCGTACGGTTTTTCACCAGTGTGACTTCTGAGATGACCCTGGAGCAGCCAAGGCCTAGAAAACATTTTGCCGCAAACCCCGCAGCTGTGTGCCAACTTGTGCGTCAAAACGTGCATCGCAAGTGCTGGCATACTGACGTATGCCTTACCACAATGTATGCATTTTTTTGCAGACTGCGAATCGAGGCTTCGATGCGTCTGCTTGTGTCTCGAGAGGTTCGAAGATGTTGCATACTGCTTGCCGCACTCCGTACACGTGTATTTTGGCCTGTCCGCCGGTTGAGCTGCTTCCTTCTCTGGTACCGCGGCGTTCACTGCCGCCGCACGCTTCTTCGATCTTCCATCGGAAACGAAAAATGCTTCGTAGGTATAAGCCACTGTTTTATTACTTCCGTTTTCGGCTGTTGCTGGTGATTGAGGCTCTTGTTGCGCGGTGCAATCTTCTTGCAAAGACTGATCCAGCTGATGAGCGGGATTCTGCGAAATCACTGGTACCAATACCGACACTGGGACCGAGGGCAATGCCGCCTGGATTACGGAAGGAGTATTTGAAGCTGCTGCCTCAGACCCTGTTGTTATTTCCGATGGAGATGTAGTCGAGGGTGAAGTTCCGAGAGTGTGAATGAAGACGGAGTGGTTTGGGGCGGCGGGTGAGGCGCTCAAGTCGAGAATCGCTTGAGCAGCCGATAGGTCTTCTTCTGCTGGGGTTCGGATTTCTGATTGCTGAAGACTGTACGGTCTGTAAATGTCCTTTTTCTTCGGTGGCAGAGACAGCGCGATTCCTGTACTCGTGAAGCACATTGCCAGACTTTTCCGCGGAGGAAGATTCTGCGTCGGTAATCCAGAGGGTGGAAACGAACCGGATGATGAATGGTCCCCCTGCGGATGCTGCTGTTGGGGATGCTGCTGATTTTCATGATGATTATGATTTTCATGATGGTTCCCATCTCGCGGAGGACTCGATGATGGCGAATTTGAACGAACGACTGATGGATCGATGGCCAACTCCGCCGCTGAACGCAACGTCGCATATTTTGGGGGCTCTTCGTGACCGATCCATGTTTCCGGAGTATAACCTGAAAATAACGAGTGAGTGAAATTTAGTTTACAAATTTCAACCGCATTCCGTATTCAGAAAAGGGCCAGAATTTCTATTGCTCGAAGTATAAGAACGAAGAGGAATAGAGTAGAAGTGGTCGTAATATATTATAGCCTTGATTCAACGTCGATTGCACCGGTCAAGATCCCGCTGGCTTTAGGTTTCTGCTCGAATAATCAATAGACTGCAGACGGAAAGCTTTGCTGATCGTACCTAGTCGCTTTCAATCCTACAGGTTGAATTTATTGCTATAGAACTACGGTTCAGACGAAAATTCATAATCTATGCTACGATTGATATTTATGAAATACAGAATTTCCAACAGTTTTTTTTTTACATACTTCTATTTTATGAGCACTGTGATCAATCAAAAGTAACCTCTCAAGTTGTATAATATCAATTAAATATTACTGCGGGATAATTTTCACCCTGAGAAAATAACAGCCTTTCTGGTATCGCAGCCACAATTACCTCAATCGCTTAATTCCCAGGTACAATAAGCTATATAGTTTGTGTTTCGCGTGATGTAACGTGATAAGACAAAAACTTGGTAAAAACAGGCACTGAGGCCCATGGATTTCGTAATTCTGAACGTGATATACATACAACTTGCTCTCTATATACAAGGCGTTCACACTTTTCCACACAGTCCGTAACACACGTTGACCTTGCTGCTATGCGTCAGCTTCAATACTATTATCAAATAACACACGAAGAGTACATTAACCACCTAGCCTAGCTCTGCTCCTGCTTTTCAACTCCCATACTATACTTAGGTACCAGTTTCCATTTCCACCAATTCAACTGAAATGGTGGCATACTGATTTTTGGTTTTAACAAAAATCATGTCTGGTTCATTTATTGATTATTTTTCTTGATTTTTTTTCTTACGTGGGTTTGAAGTTACTTCGGATGACTCCGAGTGATTCGAATGTAAACAATCGGGCAACATCCTAATCTATTGAGCCGATTTCATATGAACAATTCACGTTGTATGTATCGACGAGAGAAATTCTGTGACCGCAGTAATAATTGATTGGCTATTAGGTAACAATCGTCGCGATTGAAGGGGCTCGTAATAAATCAATGACATCAATTCATTATGCACCATATCATCGCTAGCTTCAGGACATTCAGCACTCTCATCTGCCGCGTCTATATTTTGATGAGATCACTCAAGTACCTGTACAGATAGCTTGAAGAGAAATCGTTTTGTGATATTTAATCAGGGTTGAGCTTCAGGTTGTTATGTATAGCTTCAGGTACCCCTAAAACTCCTGGTTTTTTATACCCTGTTGAATTTTCCAGTCATATAAATCACCCGAGGATATCTGCATGGTTCACGTTTTTTCCCTCTCTCCTTTTGAGAATTGTCCCGAGGTGGAATCCATCCCCGTAACAGCTATATAGGTATAGTATCTTCGAGGGGAAGATTTTGTTTTTAGATTAAACAAAACTCTGGCTTGACTCGTTCATACCCGAACGGGATACTACCAAAATCCCTTGATACAGGAGTTTCGTGAAAAACCTAATAAGAAAAAGGGGGGAAACTGAAATTCAATGATTTTCAAAAAGGAAAAGATCGTCAGTAATCGTTTGAAGAAATTTCCCTTTTTGTAGATTCTCTCGCCTAGCAATAAATCGAAATTAGGGATTATTTCACAACGAGGCGTCCGAAACCTCATCGCAGGCGTTTTCGAGTTTCTTCGATAGCCATATGAAGTGATTTTGGAAATCATACAAAGTACGTTCTGCTGTGGATGAAACACCACAATACAAGTATCTTCAGAAGCCTACAGGTGTTTGTCATCAGACTTACTAATAGCAGCCAAAAAGTAGAGTTCGAACAAGTTTTTTACTTTTATGATTGAACTAGAGCTTCTTTCTAAATTCTCTCTCAAAAAATGAAAAACGAAAAAACCATAGAAAATGTTATCTTGCCCTCTGAATGCTACCGACGAGTATTTTCCCTCCGGTTGTAAACAAGTAGGTAATCAAAAAGTTCTCTATAACGGTGCGCCACTCGCTAAAAGGTCGAGAAGATCGTAAAGCTCGAAGTTTCGGGGCCGGGTCGATCCGGATAGAATCGTTATGCTGGTAGTAGGTATGACGAAACTTGTGCCATATCCAGTTATACCATCTATAAGAAATAAACGACCGTGCGTAGTCGACACGGGGTTGGAAGTCAGGGGATGAAGGGCACGAGTTGAGCGGGGCGTGTCTGTTGTACCATAATATCATGATTCCCTATTTTCGTGCGGCGAAAACTAAAAAAAGAAACGAAAGAAAAAAGAAAAGGAACAAAAGAAGAGAAAGACAGGATCGAAACTGTGAAGGAAGGAGATGGAACAGGCTGCTGATATAATAAACGTGTAATAAAATACCCTACCGCGCGTGACACACGTCCGCTATGCCCATAATCCTTGGAGACACGCGACACCCAACAACAATTATTCCCCGTTTCCTACAAGAGTTTAATGAATTCTACATGAATATTTAAAACCTATGATTCACCATTATTATTCTACCGCTCCGGTATACACGGCAGCCTACCTTTCGGAGGTAATTCGCCTTCTAACGCGCGTGACAGCTGTTGAACCATATTGTATAGTCTGACTATAATATACAACCAGTTATACGAGTATTAACTACGTGTTTGGGTACCTCTAAATTGAATCACATTAGGCAGCTGTTTCTAACTGTGTAGTGTACGTAGGTACGTACGAAATTTTCAATAGCATATTTGATTTTCGAACGAAGTTTTGTAGATGGCGTATTATTGTTTCTAATCGGATTTCTGTAGACGGGATCTGAATTTCATTTACAATCGTCCTGCAGCGGTGTATCTCGCTCTGGCAAATCTATGTATCAAGATTCGCGGCAGCGAATCGCCGCCAAGTTCCGTAGGCCGGCGAGTCCCAGCCACTAATCATTATCTCGGACAAACGCGAACGCGTCGATATTTTCTAACATCGTCATTATTCACGGCGAAATTTTGGAAATACTCGAAAAAAAAGAACTTCGAAATACTGTCTGTCGAAAGTCCCGTAACCTCTGATTGTCTCTGAAAAAGTCCTCGAAATATGAACACTCGCAGAGTGCCGCGCGGCCGGCTGAGAATTTGCTAAAAAATTTTCAAAGCTTGAGTAAGATGTAGTAAAAAATGAATGAATAATTTTCATAGATATCTCAGAGTCTATAAAATGTATTGAGAAATTTAACACCACATTACTTCGGCGATTTTCAATTAGATAATCAGAAATATATTTTCACCGGGCCACTGATGCGTCATTGCACAACTATAGGTATACCTGTGCCTTGAGGAAATGATCGCTCTGAGGTATCTGTTGCACTCGTAACGCCATTATATGTGTGAGTATAATCTAATTCTCAAATGGCTGCTATATTCAGGTTACACCTTCCATAAAACAGTATTTATTTATAACAGCGAGCTAGTGTATGTAGCGTGAATTTTCATCAACGCTTTGATTACGCAGCAATCTTATATTCCTCGATTCCTTCCCTCCGGACGTAGTTACATTACAGAAATCATTTTCGATTATCTACACGGGGTGCGGGTGCGGGTGCAGTCGGAAGATAAGCACAAGTTTTACAAACGTGATGCACGAAGAGGCTACAAGCCGGACCTCGTACAGTGTAACTCTGGAAGGTATAGCTAATTGTCTGTAGTCTATCGATTCCAGTACTTCCGGCATTGATTGAACGAAAAGAAGTGAGCGAGAGGCTACGCGGTGGCGGATGAGTCTAGGCGTGCATGTCATCAACACGAGGCGAGGGGGAAAAAATCAATAGAGTTGAATGCGAATGCTAACGTGGGGTGGAGTGAAGTCTAGTGTAGTGTAGTCTAGCTTAGTGTGCGATTCACGATTTCCATATTGCTCGCAAATTCGCGTTCAATTTCCATATAGCAGGATAAAATAATCAGCATGAACTAAAAAGCTGAACAAAAAAAGGCCACCGTAGTTCAGGTCACGTAGCTGAAAACATGCGCTCCACGGTTCACCACGTACATACGTATATGCACTACACACATACGTACTGCACAACACGTTTCAAGAATGATCAATGGATACGATGCGGCACAATTCAACCCTCAATAATCAGATCCGAGGAAAAACGGGGAAGAGAAAAAACGCGAAGATACGAATGGGTGTGGCCTTGCGAACGAGATATAAATTGGTTCGCAAGTACGATACATCAGAAGGGCAGAGAAGAACTACTTACCATGATAATATAGAGCCCCAGAAGCATTCAACGGTGGAGGACTAGGCGCCGTTGCACCAGCCGTTGGGCTATGTGGACCCCAGCAAGTTTGGGGTGGCGTCCTACCGTCGGCGTCACCGACGACGTCGATCTCTTCATCCTCTGGCTCAGACCGTGATACAGCGAGTCTTTTTTGATGATTATTGTGCTGCTGATTATGGTGACGATCGTCGTCTTCCTGCCGCTGTTGTTCATTGCGGCGGAGACGTTCCTCTTGATCGTTTTCAACGATCCTGCACCGTTCCTCCTCCCGCAGTGGTTCTTCGAGGTTCTCAAAATCGTCTTCGCGGTCCGGCCACGGATACGCCTTCCACTTTTTGGCCATCAGACACCGAGGCATCTTCTTGCCAGGATCAGGCGAGGGACGAACGCCGGCGTCTTCGCCTGCGTTTTGCACGATATATCAGTTTCCTTAGTCCTGGTGTCGTCGCCGGGTTCGGTGGCGGACCGCGCGACCTCGTCATCGGCTCAACGAGGACAATCCTGGAGCACCACCGCCACCAGGAAAGGCATGCCACCAAATATCACTGCGCGGATATGGCAGCTGCTTTTTTCCACTCTTTTCTTTCAATCTTTCTAATATATCAACGGGTTATGGTATATCGCCCGCTTCGATTTTTCCTCGAGAGCTTTAAGAACTGATACTTTCCGGAGGTTTGTCCTTCGTTTATATCTATGAAATTTCAGGGACACACGGAGCACCCCCCGCTAACGCGGTCTTCACCTATCTCCGACACGATTTTACTTTGATTATTAGTTCCACAGCAGTGTAAACCACCCCACTGTTGCAGAACCGTTCGTCTGCCCACGGGGCGACTTTCGTCTTTATCCCCACCCCCCCCCCCCCCCCCCCCTGCCTAAGCCCTCCGCACCGCGCCACTACCAACGCAGTTCTATAGACTGGCATGAAATAATTGCGCCTGCGCTCAGGACAACCATCGACCCGAACCTAGCCGCGGCAACACCTGGTTTCGCCCCACGTGCCACACAACTCCCTTAACCCCTCGATCCCTCGGCCCCACTCCCTCTCTCTCGCCCCTCTTCTAAACCCTAAAGCGCTGTATACCACCCCACGCGCGTTTTCTCTATACGGGGTGTTCGGTGATGTAGAATTTCTACATGGTCGACTGCCTTCATGACTGTTGACCATATGCATCATTATTTTCTAGCTTCAATTTTGCTAATTAGCTCAATTTTCGGAGGTTTTTCTGCAGCTTTCTTAAATAACGGCCCGAATTTCGGACGATTTGAGTTTGGGAAAAGAGAAAAAGGAAAAAAAATAACCGTAAAATACTGACGGACCTTGTATCTTTCGACTTCTTACGATCTCCCGCTGAATCGGGAGATTACAGTAGCTTCCGGATTAGGTACGCGACATTTACAAAGTTGAATAATTTTACTACCATAGCCTGGAAAAACCTTGAACTTTTTAGATCACGTCTTATTCTATGGTTTCTTTTCTAACCTGTAACGGGTCAAGGATATTATACTATGAACGGAAGATTATCAGATTTGCGGTGGAGGAAAGCGAAACACGGATATAGATTTAGCGTAATATTTTAATGCCGGTTGGGAGAAGGAGAGTGAGTCAGACTTCGATCGTTCGGTTTATGGCTACCTACCTACCTTATACTACGGTATAATGCACAGTGTACAAAGTTTGTCATATTACATTATACATATATACATCCATGGTTAGTATATAGCCTTACGTCAGACTCCCGTCGTCGTGTTTCGACCTGTTGCAGAAATTTTCCTCCGTAAACGGGCTGCCGCTTTCATAGATTTTCAGAGATGCGAAAAGGTGTGGGCAGGATCAGACGAAATAAAATACTCCACCAGCAGTCATTGAGAAAATAACATAACGAATCGAAGAAATTATTTCAATGTGCCAAAAAATCATCACAGCTGTACAATTTTCCTCGATTGATTCAAAACATTGCCAAGGGCTTCGCGATCAGTGCAAATTGCATTTCCTTGAAATGCTAGCGATTCATCGAAGATTATTGTTCGCGCTATTTTTCAAACAAAAGCTTACCTTCAAACAAAAAAATACACCCACACAAAATATTGAAGTTTCGATTCTACTCCGATCGATATTGGTCAACAATCGAATTGAAAATAAATAATCATTCATAGGTATACATGAGAAAATGTCGTGTTTCATGGGTCTTCTATTTGTCTGAAAAGAAATTTTGGTGAAGCCACTTCTAGAGTGACAATTTTACACCCGAACAAACAAAAACAGCCAACGAATCCCGTAAGTCCGGGTTCATCTTCTCTGATCATTATAAAAATTTCTCAATCCATGTAAAAGATCCTCCCCGCAGCTTCCAAGGTGTCTGAACCCCCTTAAGTTGTACAGGTCGACGGCCGTCGACGTTAAGGTTTAGAAGGACCTGTGGATCTGGAGACCAGTTGAGAGACTCTTTGGAGTCTACAAAGTGTCGAGGATTTTGGTCGAGACAGGATCCGCTCCAAGCTATGCTCACCCGCGAGGACTATCATACAAAGTGAGGGGTAGGTATCTAAGTAGATTACAAGGAAACCAAACGCGACCGCGCGCCGCGTGACAATCGAGGGTAAAGGAGGTGAAAAAAGTTGGAGCACGTTCATAGGATAGAAACTGAAGAGGGAAAAAGAAGAAACCCTTGATTTTCCCCGTTACGTTTCTTTTCCCCACTTTTTCCAAATATCTTTTGTCTTGAAAATACGTAGTACGTACGTACTCCGCTAGCTCTGATAAATTTTGAAAAATTTACAAATATCCGAAGTGGATCAGTTTTCAATTTCTCACCCCGAAACGCTAGGCTTCCAGGGGTTGGGAAAGTGGTAAGGCGAACCCGATCCAGTTGGTACCACGTTTCGTTGGAAGAGGATCGTTTCGGTATCGCAAAAACGTATAACAAACGTGTGTCCTATACTATATCAGACTACGTTCTCGCTTGTGTTTTAACGTTGCCTGGCAACGAGCGCATGGCCGTGCCCGACACGCGAGGGCTTCCCCTCTTCGCCCTTCACGCGCCCGCGACGCGAGTTCAGAGGGGCAAGAGGCAGCGAGAGCTCGGGGCTGCTCGTTCGTGTCACGGTATCGATCCGACACAGAGGCAGTAGTCGCAGGCAGGGTCCCCAACCCGCGGCAACTATCTCCACTGCGGTAACAGGTGTTGGTCTGAAACCCCCCTCGAGGAGAGTAAAATCGATGTGCCACGGGCGTGTGGGGTACGACGCGGCCGAGGGGGGCGAGGGGGGCGACCAGCGGTGCGTGTATACCTCGAGGAATACGCAGGCGCGTTCTCGTACGCGGGGGTATAACCGACGCGACAGTTGCACCCCAGCCACACCCGGACAAGCCATGTAGTCGGGCTACCCTCCGCACACAGCGGACAATTGTTGCTTCACCTACAGGTGGTATTCTTACCTTACCCGGGGCACCCCCCGGGAACTTGTGGTGCCCTTATTTATAATACTTTCACCTAAATCGAGGGCTCAAGTTTCTTAAGTTTTGAATTCAAGCTATGTACTATATGAAGATAAACAAAGCAAATTATACCATTTAAATTCTCAGCTTGGAGGAGAGGAGGAAAATTATAAAAGAAAAACTAAACAAATAATCAAATACAAGATTGAGGGAACGGAAGAGAACTGTACAAACTGCCTACCTAAGTATCTACCTTATACAATCGCGCGAATCAATTATTCTCTCTGATCGTGATTAGGTCGAACGGCGAAACCTGATAAAAACCGATTCGTCCGGAGGTGAATTTGTTACGTTCAGTTGCTTTTAGTTTCTTCTCGTCCAACCTGCTGTACTCTTCGTCCTGGTGTCGCTGATTTCGCTACATACATAAAAGTGGTTCAGAACGTGACGCCGTATACAATTTCTGTAACAGTGGCTGGTGCTAGTGGTGGTTGTGGTTGTGGTGCGGTGCGGTGGTGGTCGCTGAGGGTTGGCTAGTCGCCTTGCCTTGCCTCGCGTCGCGTCGCGTCGCGGCGCTGCTACTACAGGAAAGCTGAGTTATCGACCACACGCGCCCGCCGACCTGTTGTCCAACTTGTTGCTCGCTCGCTCGCTCAATCGCTACTCACTCGCTTCTAAAATCCTCCTGCTCTGCAATATAACTACGGCTGCAACTGAATGCAGGCGTAGCCCTCGCTTGCCGAGTGTTGTAACAAAGAGAAGGAAAGAGAGAACACTACCCCTCCCCCCCTCGCCCCTGTCCCCCCTCCCCGTCCAAGTATAATATAACCCGGGTTACTCGATCGTCAATTTAATAATCAATTATATGTATAATCGAACAAACAAATAAAATAAAGTGAGTCGAACAAGCATTTGAATCATCCTGAAATAATCATCGCCGTCATCATTATCATTGTTTCTGACCTACGATAAAAAGCAGAAGAACAAAACAAACGAGCGAAAATAAAAATGGGATCTCTGAGAATACGTGGCCGTCAACTTTCTCTATTTCGGAATATTAATCGAAAGAAATGCATGATGGATCGACGAAGAGGGTAATAACATCCGATAATTTCTGTTACATAACAAGAGGAATTTCCGACTTACGTTGGTGTTTTTTATACCTGGAGGATAGCCTGCGAACGTATTGAAATCGGAAGAACGGAAAAAAATCATAATACGCAACGAGAGACAGTGATGAGAGAGACCTCGAGACTTTAACGCTATCATTATTATTAATATTATTCCTTTCATCGTTATCATCATTGCGTTCTTCATGTTATTATTGTTGTCTTTAATATTGAGAAATTAATTTTTCTTCAGAACTATTTTGAAGATATGCTTTTTCGTGTGAGTAACTGAATTTTGTTCTTTGTTATCATCATCATTATTATTATTATCTTGATTATTATTAATATTATTATTGTAAATCTTCCACCCGTAAATACAACGAAAGCAATACTGAAACAAGGTAACCAAACAACTACCCCGCAAATTTACTGAATTTATATATAAATATATATATGTATACTCTATTATACAAACATACCTATATATATGTATATATATATGTATAGATAATATATATATATATATATATATATATATAATATAAATTAGAGGATTTAGAAATGATAAAAACAGTAATTTTATCTACTCAAATAATATTCAAACAAGCCATTTAATAGCGAAGAGTATTTAAACCGTTAGGTAAACGTATTTTAATAATATATTATAATATGATAAATATATCGTCCTCGAGTTATGCAACGATACAATGTAGATTTACGATAACTATAATTCATATTTGGAAATTATAAGAAAAAAAGAAACACAATTTTTTGAATTATATTTAAAACATAAAATAATAAATGAATGGAACGATGCAATATTCATATGCACGTTACGTTAGACCAAACCATTTACATTGCGTATGAATAAATATAATAATTAGACGGTCAAGTGAAAATTGCAAGATTGAAAATATTAAATAAGATTGTAACCCGTAACGCGCGGACGGGGCGATTCTTCGTCTAACGGCCTCGTGAAATGAGAAAAATCTGCAAATGCTATTAACAGGACAAAAAAACTTTGTATCTTCTATTCACGGAATTGAAGGGCGAGGCACATAACAAAATTTTAAACTCGTCTAACGAAAAGAAAAAAAATAGCTACAAGATGCCGCGATGTTACATGGTGAAGAAAGCGTTGTGCAACAAGTACATGAGCGGTGCTGTGAGGAGTTTCGAATCTTGGGGACGAAGCAGAACTACCCCATCGCCACTGCCCGTAAAAGTCTCCGTTGCTCAACCCGCAGACTCCTCCGTACAAACTACGGACGAAGTTCTACGGGGTAAGTTATATTTCATGAATAATGACGATAGTGATGCAATAACCGTGAGTGTTATTACCCTGCGTAGTATTTGTTCTGAGAACAAATTGTGCAGGACGTAAGACTTGAACTCTGTTAAGCACGAAAAGTCCATCTCTTCTACGATTTCGTATATCCGTGTGGTATACATGGTACAACCAATGCCATTACTATGCGTTTAACTCACAGTAAAATACTCGTCATAGTTGACTCTTGCCTCGACTCATCACCCGCGGCATTAAAGCTTACGCGAGCTTATGACGACCTGCGATCGAGCACGGATTTAGTTTATTAAATTTACTCCTGAGCACGGCTAAGGCTCCGAAAGCCTGAAAAGCTTATCAATTTATGTAGTACCTGCCCACATGTATTACACACTAGGCTTCAACTCACTATTAGAAACAGACTCTCTCAACTCTGACAGTTTTCTGATAGCAAATTCCATTACTGCTATGCAATTTTGGGCATAAAAATCAAGCATAACTTCGATGCGATTAGCCACGACCAACAAGTGGGTGCCGGCGAGTGTACATTTTGGTTCTAAGAAGTAATCCAAAAATTTCGTCACAGACAAATCATTCCAGATGAAAACCCGTTCATAAGACGCAATCCTAATCGGTTCAATAAATTTGTTTCTTTTACAGATCTCTCGCAAGAAGAGTTTCCGACTACAAGCTCTTCGACGTCGCGAAGATCAAACGAGCGAATCGAAAATGTAGACACAAAGAACTCATCGACGAAATGTCCGACGTTACGTTCGGAAGAACCAACGTCGGTGGAATCGGCGTCGAGATGTCCGTCGCCTTCGATATCAAGGGAAGAAATCCCCACGAGAACTCCACCTTCCCCCCCGCGTACGAGGACCGAGAGAAGAGTCGAAGCTCGACTTCTGGTTACATCCGATCATGAAATGCCGATATTCAGGGACAGGTCAGCGGCGGAAACCGAAGCGGCACATGATCTTCTGGAATTGTCACGTTCTTTGCCACCTCTTCCAACGCCCAGCGTCGTCATAGGTCCTCATGAAGTTGTCGAAAGCCCGGCAACGGATGTTCAAGAGATGGCGGTTTATCATCCCGAACCATCGATTTATCAAGTCAACACGATCGATATTGCCGGAAATCTTTACCACCCTCAACCAGCTAGTATTGTTTACGAGCCTGCTGCAATCGTGCAGCAAACTACAACCGGGGCTGTTTTTGTTCCTCTTTCACCTGTTCAAGAGATTCTATTTACCTATAGCGAACCTTCGGTTCCAAATCTGGTTTCCGAGCCACTTGAAGCACCGCCGCTAACGCCGCCGGCTTCCGAATGCAGCAGCGACATTGAGAACAATAATCCGAACCCTCAATTCACCAGGGATAAAGAAGTGCAGACGATTACCGAACAAGCTGAAGTCAAAGCCGCTGCCTATACCTACGATACATTGCTGGTCGCCGATGGTCGTTCGAAAAATAAACGAGGATCTCAACCGAAAGGAATCACTGGCAATGTCGACCAAGTTGCTATGGAAACCACAGATAGTACCGAACCCCCGGAGGCTCCGCGAGTCGGTCGTTACGTTTGCTGCGAGTGCGGTAAACAATATGCTACATCATCGAACCTTTCGAGACACAAGCAGACTCATCGTAGCATAGATTCACAGTCTGCTAAAAAGTGCATACATTGCGGTAAGGCGTACGTCAGCATGCCGGCACTCGCGATGCACGTATTGACGCACAAGCTCACACACAGCTGTGGTATTTGCGGTAAAATGTTCTCTAGACCTTGGCTACTCCAGGGCCATCTCAGGAGTCATACCGGCGAGAAACCATACGGATGCGCGCACTGCGGCAAAGCATTCGCCGATAGATCCAACCTGAGAGCCCACATGCAGACACATTCTTCTGACAAGAATTACGAGTGTTCCAAATGCCATAAATCATTCGCTCTCAAATCTTATCTTAATAAACATCTAGAGTCCGCATGCCAAAGAGATAATTGCGACGATAGTAGCAACGATGCCGATGCTCCCTAGGCCCCGACGTACTATAATCGCATTCTCAAATTACGAAGATACGTCTGCATCAATTGCAACCGGTTTTCTCAGATCCGAATTATGTTCGCTGCAGCCTGAAATTTCATCCACGTTCCCAGACTCAACCACATTCAATCAAATTCTATGACAATTGGTTCAATATACATCCTCCGGTCGCTATCCCGCGTCTGCAAACACTCATAAGTAGTCCCTGCCGTTGGGACCAGCCGTACGTTTGACGCCGTAGGAGTCTCAGCTCGTTGTGGTCGTCCACTTAGATTTGGCGGCTGGCACAGCGCGGACTATTTCTACTAGGTTTTTCTGTCTTTCAATGATTACCGTAATTCTTGCATTGCGTGTTCATTCAGTCATGTTCTAATGGATATTTTACTTTTTTCAAATCCTGCTGCTCAGCTGCAGGGTTATAAGTACTAACAATAAGTGAAACAAGACGAGTTTCGCCTGTTCTGAGAGAATTCTGTCTCGCCTTCTTTTTCCTATCAATACCAAAAACCAATAACAAAGACCGAAAAGGAAAAGGAAACGCTTGTTGTATGACATGACATAAAATTTCACCATAGTACGGTGAAGATATACTAATTACGTGATAATAATTTGAATGATATGCGCTTAAAAAGCGGTATATTTCTGCGAATCACAATAGAATTTAGAGACTCGTATGGATAGACGATAGCTAATGTCGTGTCTATGAACCTATAAATCATAATTACGTAAAATAATTTGCACGCGTGAAAGTTTTTATTATAAATTATGCTATACTATGCGTATAATATAGTTTAGTTTGGCATTTTCAATTATTTCAAATTTGTCAGCGTATAATGATATACCTAGAGGTATATATATCCATTATTGTGACTGAAGTATACGATAGTTGAGTTAGAATCACTTCAGGTCACTGGCAGGGTTCATTTTTCAATCAAGATAATTTATATAATTAGTTTGTGCAATTCTAATCTAATATACATATAAATTTAAAATGATATCGATTAAAATTGCTCTCATTGTCAGTGACTAATTAACATAGTGGCACTGGTACGTACCTCGTAAGAGGTGATAGCCATTTGGAAGAAGAAGAAGAACATAGTGGCAATGTCGTCTGCAACATACATAATGAGGATTAATATCTAGTCAAATATTGTGATTTAATTTATCAATTTCATCGCGATAAATTCTCTTATTTCCTTTCAATTTATATTGAACCTAGTAAATAATTGTAATATATTATACCGTTTAGTGACAGTTTCACACGCACTTTTGCTCATATTGCCATGATTGCATTCTATAACCGATGTATAGCTTTATCTAGAATATCATTTCATATATAACACAAAATAAACTTTGTGGAAGTTTTATTTACACGTAAAAGTATACCACGATTCTAGTCAAAAAAAAAATATTGTGATTTTATCTATTTAATTTATTGAATAATGATTTTAGTTATTCATCATCTCGCTAGGGTGATATACCTGGTCTGCATCATTACTTTGCAATTGGAATAATGCTCATGGATAATGCTTTTGTCATGCGTAATAAAGTCAGTTTAACGACGGGTTTTTCTTTTACGGCAAAATAATGTTATGGACTCTCGTTTTATGGGATCTATATTTTCTTGTGATAATTAAAAATTACATTTAGGGGCACAATAGAAATAAACTATTTCCATCTATCTACTATAATTATATTACCTGCATAGACCTGCGGACCATAGATAAACTACGACCCATAATATGAACAGGAGTTATGGGAATGAGAGAATAATCAACCAATAGGTAATGAATTCTTGATAAAACTAAAAAATGTATCAAACAAATTCAAAGTATGTCGCAGGTTGAAAATATTCTACTGGTACTTGACGTGGTGTTTGTCTGTGTGCGTATATTTACTACGTGTGAATATGTGTTTCCCTGGGTCACTGTATCTGCACCCGCAATATTATTTGTTACTATTGAATCCGCCACAATACATCTAAGTATATTACGTGCAATGTAGGAAGCAAAATGTATTGGAGGAGGTCAACTCGAATTTGTGTGTTTTTGAATGAACTAAATGTGGAACCAATTAAAGCGAAAGAAACCAAAAAAACATGTTAAAATGAACAAGAAAGTTTGAATGGTCGGGGACCTCCTTCGACACACTTTCTTCCATCAAAAATGATCACGATCCTGTCTGTTGCAAATAAACCAGCTGTATCAGCTCAATTTGTAATCACACTATAATTGTAAAATTAGCATAATATTCGTTATTGCGTAGAATATGATAATAATCACACAGTTTAATCGCGTATGGTTTTTCACACATGGATAAATCTAGTTCAATCTATTATGTATCACATATGTATAAAATTATGGCCATGTAGGAGGTATACCTGCAAGCCGTTCTAAGAGATTATCACGGGACATATAATGATGTAACAGCGAACTAATATCTAAATAATATTACGACGTATCATGATATAATTTGAATCATAGCATGATTATCGTAGGCTGAAATCACTCATGATAGTTATTTAGGATCGACATATGGCAGGCTTAGATTTCCGATGTAGGTATTTTAATGATGAGTTTAGATTGTTAATTAGATCCTTAGCTATGAGCCAAAAAAAGAAACAAACAAAAATCTCGAACACTTGAGATGATTGTTATTTTAATTTTCCTTCGTTTTATCATCGGCGTGAAGTTTATAAAGAAAATATATAAATCAAGAAAATAATTATATAATTACTTAAATAAATATACAAGCTGCGCAGAACTGATATTCATACATGCAGATTATTAAATCTGTTCTACTATATACCATAATAATTATTAGTTATTAGTATGAACGGACACAATTAAAGTTGATACTATTTAGATCCGTAAATGGTTACGTACTAATACGGAGCTCGGTTTTCAGGTAATCAAGTTTTTTCGTTGTTCTTTTGTTGTTGCACCTACAGGTGCGACAAAGAGACTAGGAAAACTCGCGGTACTGCCAGTTAAAAAAGGAACACGGTCATTGCAGTTCCTTTGGAAAAAAAAACCTGAAAATTGTTATATCGAAATCTGTAACATCCACAATATCGAAAAAACCTAATTATCCGAAGCGATTTGTTAAAAAAATTATAATGAAAACTGATAACAAGAAGAAAAAAATTAAAAAATAATAAAAAATGTATAAACAAAAAAAAAACAAGAAAAAGAAATATAGGGTGTAGATTAGTGTGATACAAGGTACGACAAAGCAATAATTTAGTGATTGTATAATATTTGATTATATTATATTAAGTATATTACAATAGTAGTTTTAGATCTAAGTTAAACGTACGGTAATTTCGAAAATTATAATAATAATAATAATAATAACAATAACAATAACAATTACTCTATAAAGAACGTATAGTTTTGTAGAATTTCAAGATTCCTTTTCAATTTAGAAAGAAAACGAAAGAAAAAAAAAAATTATTTAGGAAACCATAGAAAAAAAAAAAAAAGAAAGAGAACCATTAAAGCTACAGAGGAGACATACTATATTATAATACAGACACGGAAACTTAGTTTCACGTTCCGCATTAATTAATTAATTCATTAATTATAACTCTACGTATACTCATTGTGTTATTAATTCTTTCATTTAGGTCTTGGTTGGGTCCTAGGATGAGAAATTATTATTAACAATGCTGTAATAATTTTCATTTCGAATTCCAGATTTTATTCATACATTTTTATTCCTTTCTTGTTATACTAATAAAATTGTGACGGAGTACGATAATCCGGATCAAATATATTAGTATAATAAAACGGAAAAAAACAAGGAACAGACAAAGATGACTGAACATACATCAATGAGTAACACCACCATCTAGTTACCCTCTCTAATGCCATGCATGCATATAATTAAATTATGATTGGTAATAAAGAACAGAAACCACTCGCGTACTATGGAATCCTATTAAATTTCATCCATTATAGTTGTAAAACTCTTTGAGCATCAATTTTATTCTGCAGGAAAACGATTTCTTTCGATTTTGCATTTACACTTTATGTGCTGGGGGAGAGGGATAGAGACATTGATAATTCTATATTAGGGCGTAATGGAAAAAAGAGTTGATAAATTGTATTCGTGTGTAGAATCAACAATTTTTTAATTATCAAACAATTATATCAATTATCACTCCATCTAAAATTTATTCCACAAAATCGTAGCATTGTTTTTTCATTTTCTTTGTTGTTTCTTTTCCCGTATTGTAGTAGATGATAATTGGCTCGATGGAGCGTGCTAATATGTCGCGACAGCAGAGGCGACGATGCTTAGGATAATTAGCACAAAAGGCGTCATCAGGCCAATATCGTTTAAAATAATAGCTGGTATCTAGTAGCATTGTGCTCTTCCTTCCAGCTCTGAACTTGAGAGACAAAAAACGAACAAACAAAAAAAACGTAGATTTATTACTCAAAACTTTATGAAATTATAGTATATATAGAGTTGAGTTGCAAAAATCCTATCATAATTTGATCTCTGGTCATATTATTTTTCGTTTTTTTTCCTATGCAGAGCTGCGTTCACTAAGAACTTGGGAGAGGAACTTGTTGACACCCAATTCAACTTGTAATTGAAATTAAAATTGCAATTCACTGTACTGGATGCGAAAAGATAAAAAAAAAAGTGAGAAGAATAAAGAATACAGAACAAAATAACGATGAAAATCATTTAATTTTATATCTAACAAATTTGTAAAATTTTATTGATTGAAAGAAAGAAAAAACGAAACAAAACAAAAACAAGAAAAATATACTCTATCAAGAAGCAATTTTACTCTCCGCCCTCTCTCCGCCCGATATTTCCTATGACATTGTTTATTTCGTTTTCGTTCTGGACTTGTTTTTATCACTACCTAATTTAGTCTACAAAGCGGATCAATTTATACAGGTCAGTGTTTTCGAATAAATTCAATTGCAGAAAAGAAAAAGAAAATGATTCAAACACTCATTTTTAAAATACGAGGTTATACCAAATTTAAATTTCATGAGCATTCAATTACATTTAAAATATTCCTGATACTGGCAGCATGAATAATTGTATACATTATTCTGATTATGAATTCACGGTCTCCAGTAAATGAATTGAGTTGAAAAATCATTTAGATCTGTGTCGAAGACAATTTTCTTATTATGAAATTCAATCTTAAATAACAAAAGATCCATCAAGTTTCACCACTGATCCAAAACAAATGAAAAGAAATTCGTTTTCACCGTATTCCCTTTGAAACTTGCAAAACAAGAACACTAATGAATTCATAATTTGTATAACAAGATTATAAAAGTTCATTAAACATAGAGAATGATGTGAAGATGAATAAATATCTCTCTCAATGTTTCGATTATCAATATTAAAATACAGTAATAATTTACTATTTTTTTAGTATTATGTATTTTTATGAGTCTATAATACATTGTACGGAAGAGATACACACCACAAGACTATACCTAATTCCAAATAATTACAATCGTTGCTGAGGCTGATCTTTCGGTTTATCTCCAGGTGTACTACCTACAGGCAATGGCGTGCCTTCAGAAGTTGGTATTTTTTCTTCTGTACCAGCACCCTTCGAATCATCCTCCCGTGATTGATTCCACTCTTTGAGGCCCTCCGGTAAGGTTGTGTCTTCTTCAAATGAACCCGTTCCCTCAACAAACTGTTCGTACGTTGACTTCTCTGGGAAAGGACGAGCCCCTAGAAGCTCAATCATATCGTCTCGACTCAGGATTTCCTGTTTCAATAGACGTTCAGCGACCTAAGACAATCATCAGACAATTCAAATGACAATTTTGTTCTCGTCGATTACTTAGAAGAGTCTGGGAATGAGAGAAGTTCCATGGAAATTGAAGCTTTTTGCCACCAGTTTAACAAATTTAGATATGAAAACTCAAAAGCAAGAGTAGAATTTACTTTGGTTTCAGTTAACGAAGCTTTTTTTTAGTTATTGTGTTACTTCTGCTTTACAATAATGGAATATCGAGGAGAAATTAACTAAAATGATAATAGACTTTGAAAGTAATGAATTTCAAGAAATGAAATATACTCATTTTCAATTATACTTTTGGATAAAAGAGCCATTCTTTTGGAATCGCACGCCCTCACCTTCATAACGTCTTCTTTATGTGTTTTTAGAAGATCTTGTGTATGCTTATGGGCAGAGTCAATCAGAACCCGAACTTCGGAATCAATTAACTGCGCAGTACTTTCTGAGTAAGGTTTGTCCATGACCATCTCGCCTGGTTGAGGCATGTCAAAGCTAACATTACCCACTTTTTCGTTCATTCCGTAATGTGCTATTTGTGCGTAAGCACTCTGAGTCACCTGATGAAGAAGAAAAACTTGAACAATTCAACTCTCAAGCACTCTCAAAGAAGCTTATTGAGGTAAAAGTTATCTAATATTTCGCACAATCTATTGTTTTCCAAACTCTGGGATTTCAAACTAGGTAGTACCTTCTTTAAATCATCTTGAGCTCCGGTCGTGATGCGTGAGAAAAATATTTCCTCCGACACGCGTCCGCCCAGAGTCATACACATTCGATCAAAAAGTTGTTCTTTGCTGTACAAATACTGTTCACGTGGTAGATATTGCGCATATCCAAGACCCTTGCCGCGAGGGATGATGGAAACCTTTCAGAAGAGAGTAAAACGCATGAATTAGAATATTTGAAGTCGGAAAATGAGAAAAATTGAACAAAAAAATTTTATTCATAGAAATTTCACCCTCTAATGATTGAAAAAGGCCGAAAATGCAACGTGAGGATTATTTAAACACCTTTAGCAGCGGATCTGCGTGTTCTAAGAACCACCCTGCGACGGCATGACCAGCTTCGTGATAGGCCACCGTTTTTTTTTCCTCTGGTTGAAGAACGTTGGTTTTTTTTTCCATGCCAGCAACGACCCTTTCGATAGCTTGTTCAAAGTTTTTTAGTTGAATATTCTTATTTAAATCTCTGGCTGCGATGAGCGCAGCCTCATTACAAACGTTGGCGATATCAGCTCCTAGAATTTGGTTAGTTTAGTTGATGATTGTCGTAACTATTATGAAAAAGCTTGGATATAGCGATAGACGATTGGAAACGGACTTTGAATTGTTTAAGAACTTCAAGAATCATTATTTTCACGCACCAGTAAATCCTGGCGTAAGAGATGCCATTTTTCTAGCCAGCTGAGCTTTGTCGAGATCAGTTTTAAGCGGTTGTAAATGCACTTTGAAAATCGATGCTCTTCCTTTTATGTCCGGAGCTGGGACAAATATTTGCCGATCGAATCTTCCAGGGCGAAGAAGAGCCTTGTCAAGGATATCGACTCTGTTGGTAGCAGCTAATACGACAACGTTTGTTGTCGTGTTAAAACCTTCATTCGAGTAAATCAAAAAATAAGAAAGATTTTAAGAAAAAAGCCAAAAGCTATTTGGTATTCTATACCAGATTTTTACCCAAGAAATAAAAATCCTTGATTCAATGGAAATATTTTGTAATAAACTCAAGTTTGTTCACCGTCCATTTCGACAAGCAATTGATTTAATGTATTTTCTTGCTCAGAATGTCCGCCAAAATTTCTCGACCCCCTTTTTCTTCCCACTGCATCTATTTCGTCAATGAATAATATGCAGGGTGCGTGCTTTCTGGCCATTACGAACATGTCCCGAACTCTGGAAGGACCGACTCCGACAAACATTTCTAGAAATTCGGAACCTGATACTGTAATAAATGGAACATTGGCTTCTCCCGCTGTCGCTTTTGCTAATAACGTTTTTCCTGTTCCCGGAGGACCTGCGGAATTCAATTTTATACTTTAATAACTGTTTTCTATTAGAATTGAGTCATGCTTCAAGCTCAAGTCTTGGGCTTCTATCAGAAATAGTGACCTGTGAGCATCGCTCCCTTTGGTATCTTAGCACCAAGGTCTTTATACTGTTGCGGATTCTTGAGAAAGTTTACAAACTCCATAATTTCAACTTTGGCTTCCTCGCATCCAGCTACGTCCCTATAAAGCGCGGATAAATGAATTATGATACATATGCATTCATTATGAATGATCGATACATTTTAGTCCTTTCTTTTTCGATTCACTGCTAAATAACCACAAACTTGGAACTCTAATTCTAAAACACTTACTTAAATCGGACTCCAATTTCACTAGAATTTATGAGTTTAGCTGTCGATTCCATAACGCCGCCAAATAGTCCACCGCCTTTACGTCCCCCTCTGCCTCCCATCATGTCCGCGGTACGTCGCATCATGTATATTAAAAAAACTAGATTTCAAAAACAGAAGATCAACTTTAGCTATTGAGACTTGAAAAACTGATTCATTCATCTCTGAGTAGTTTATGATTTGTGATTCAATATTTTGGTGATAGGAGGATAAAAAAGTTAATCATTTAGAGCGTGAATGAAAAAAATAATATGAATATTCCTGTAAAAATTGAGAATACTAACGTGTAAGTAAAATCGATGGTATTAAACTGAACATTGAGCTTCCAATTTCAACTTCAGTCTTGTATAAAACAGGGACGTAGTTGTGGGGTTCAACATTCAATTCCAATTGAGCATTTTCCAAGTTACGCTCAAAGGAGTCAACGCTTCCGATAGCAAACCAGAGAGTAGGCTGTAGAGTAATCAGGAGATCAGGTATTAATAAATGAAGAAAATGGTATGAAATATTGAAAAACTCTGTAGCTTGTTAAGAACTCGAATTGGATTAGTTTTTCAATGAAAATTCGGAATAAAAAGTCTGAATGAATTATTCTTACGAAATTGTCTGCCCCATGACCAGGCAGTAGCTGAACTCGGACCCATTTTTTATTAACGACTTCTAATTTTTCAACAATTCCCTTTGACATATAGCTGAAAATGTTTTAAATCGTAATCAAGACTGTGAGTAGAAAGTATAGTGAAATTGAAATCGAATGCTAAATGACTTTATTAACCTGTTGAGGAACTCTCTCCAAGTAATCTCTTTGTATCCCATTTGTGAATAAGCCAAATATCCTAATAATAGGGAAGCTCCAATTCCGCAGCATAATAGAATTGTATCCTTGTTACCAGAACCTTGAGGAATCTTTCCTCCCCCCGGCCCAGACTGCGATTTCTCTCCAAATAGTTTGAACGACCATTGTGGGACCTGTGATTTTTTATCTCCACTAGGTGGCGGAGGTGGTTCTTTAGCTTGTTCGGGTACCTTGCGTTCTTGTCCCGAAGACGTTTTTGCTTCTTTTTCTACCTTTCCGGTCAATTTCTCTCCTTCTGTATTTTCTGCTACAAATTGGCACAAATATCAATCAAATCAAAATTCAAAGTGCTTAGGAGGAGAACAATCAGATTATTCATCTCGAATTGCAGAATATGTGTATAAATTGTCGGAATCATTAAACTTTCACTACCTGACTTTTTTTTGTAAAATTTCTCAAAGCCTTTCGGAGGCCGCTGACAAAATAATCGCCACTGTTGCTGAACATGTTCGATTGTTGGTATCCTAGTGCCGTATTGAAGTACTGATAACCTCTGCCAGAGCTAAGATACAATTTTGTAGTCAAACCTTTACTTGTGTTCATGATTATGTTATTTCAAAGTTAACGTAGGATTTAGATATAATGGAAATAACGTATAATATAGCTTGGGGATTGTAACCAAGAAGTATCGAGTTCAGATAAAAGTTTCGGAAAGATGACGGAGCAATGAATTTCAATTTGTGATGTAAATATGATGATTAATATGAAAAGAATGCAATAGTTGAGGAAAGATGAATTATTAAATGGTCGAAAACAAAATAAGAGATTGGTTATGTCATAGGTTATGTCAGTTATTATCATTTCTCACCTGTAACTGATCTCGGCGACCTTTTAACACTGAATTAAGGATAAATTTCTCTAATTTATTCGCCGTGGATAACAACTGATTAGCCATAGCTGTTGTTTAACAAGATTTATATTGCTATCATGTGAAAGATGATGAAACGTATATCATTAAACTCGTATATGCGCAACCCACACCGGCCGCTTTGTAACCACCATCTTGATTACAACCCAGTGCTGCCATCCGGGGATAAGTTGGAATATAGAAAAAAAAATTAACCAGGAATGAGAATACAAAATAAACGCGAATTAACCAGTTAGACGTAAAATAACGTCCAGCACCGTTCGATGTATGCCTCTCTATATATTTCATACTTTGTGGTAAACTGTTGAGAGATCTTTGCGAGCGCGTCTGTTCCAGTTTGTTCCACTTTCCATTTTTCTTGTGCGTAAAATGTAATATTTATTCGGCGTAAAGAATAGTGAATCGAGTAATATAATTGCCGATGGAATAGTGACTGCGAGATGGCTTTCAATTATTCCAACGCGGTTTGAATACAACGCGAACAAATTTTGACAATAATGCCACTGTGTTCGTCATGAAAAAAAAAATCTAACCGCATTTCGCGAATCGTCGGATCACAACCCGCATAAATTCCACAAAAGAAACTTAACGACCGCTAATACATAATTTCCTGACCATGGCGGTGGGTTCAACGAAAGTTGTGCAAGTGACAAACATCGCCCCACAAGCTACGAAGGACCAGATGCAGACGCTATTCGGTTACTTAGGTAAAATTGAAGATATAAGATTATACCCAACCATAAGAGACGTTGCCGTTCCTGTACAGTCTAGAATATGTTACATCAAATTTCACGAACAAGGAAGCGTGTCCGTCGCGCAACACATGACCAACACTGTATTTATCGATCGCGCCCTCATCGTTATACCTTATCAAAACGGTGATATACCTGACGAACAAAGGGCATTAGAATTAACAAACAATGGGACTGTCGTCCCCGGGTTATATCCCTCGGAACCGAAGCTACCAGCAAATGTAGTAAACTCGATCGAAGGTTTGCCGCCAAATCACGTAATAACTACGATGGATCCAAGGTTGGATTCCAACGGGCTACCGTCTTATCCTCATTTACCAGGACATTTGGATAGCCGAAGGATCGAGGAGATCAGAAGAACTTTGGTGATCGCTAACCTTGAGGCTTCGGTTTCCACTGATCAGTTACTAGATTTTTTTTCTAGTAAAAGTGTAGAGATAAAATATTTGAGAATTTGTACAAGGGATTCAGATACTGATCATTACGCATTGGTCGAACTTTCCGAACAGTCCTCTGTCGTTCCTGCTCTACAATTGAATGGGCAATCATTAGCTGATAAACCGATAAAAATGTATCATTCTGTTCAATCTATCGCGAAGCCTGAAGCCAAAAGTAACGAGGCGGCTCAGAAGGAGATTGAAGAAGCTATGTCCAGGGTTAAAGAAGCCCACAATCTTATTTCTGCTGCTATAGATCCTATGATCGGAATGCTTTCTAAGGATAAGAGAAGTCGAAGTGGATCTCGTGGAAGGCGGTCCAGGTCTAGATCCAGGGGAAGAAGTCGAAGATCAAGGTCGAGGAAAAGGTCCAGATCAAGGCATCGGAGATCTAGATCCAGACATCGTAGGAGATCTAGGTCAAGATCTAAGCGTTCCAGGTCCAGAGATAGAAAAAAGAAATCACCATCAAGGAGGAGAAGTAGTTCAAGAGGAAGACATAGGTCCAGATCAAGGTCTAGAAGATCCCATTCAAAGAGTCGTAGATCTAGATCAAGGTCTAAAGATAGAAAGAAGAAGTCGTCTCCGAGCAGGAGGAAAAGCCGTTCTCCGTCAAGAAGTAAGAGGTCTAAGTCCAGGTCGAGGAAATCGAGATCTAAGTCCAAGTCTAGATCTTCCAAGTCAAAATACTCTGAGAAAAGTAAAGACAAGGATAAGGACAAGGAAAGACGTAGCAAGGACAAGTCTGATAGTAATGGAAAGAAAAATGATGGAGATAAAAGCGAGAAAAGCGAAAGAGATAAAAGCGAGAAAAAATCTAGCAAGGAAAAGAGAGCAGAGAAAGAAGCTAGAGCTGATGACAAAAGCCGTGGTGGATCAGAGTATAACGACAGTAAAGATAAACTGGAATCAGAAAATTAATCCTCCCTTCCCCTATACTTTTTTTCATGAACAGTTTCAAAACAACAATTATTTCTACCATCGATCTTATACTTATTACTTATTAATGTAACGATATATTACCAAGGATCGCCATTATTTTATCATCATGTGTAATAAATGGATACTAAATTGTAATTTAATACTGCAGCGTAATTTTTCGTATTTATTATACTGCTTCTCACACGAAGCATAGCGAATACAAAACGAAAGTTATACTATATCTGTACTGTGGATAAAATACTGCAAGATGGATTGAAGTTGAGGAAAAAAAATGGAACAAAAATCATGCTAAATTAGAGTATTTGATTTTGGTTTTCTTGGGTAGAGCAGGAGGTGGGCAGAGTTCCTCTGTGCTGCAGGTCCTATTTTCTATAGCAGACGATCTGAAAATTTTGTTAAAAAAATATGCGTTATTTCAACATATGAAACTGAGATCTTCGTACTTCGTAGCTTTGGGTTTCATAATTCATTTATTTTGAATTTTGTACCTTTAGTTTTTGTAATTGTTAATTTGGGTTTTGTAATTTTCACACCGTTATCATCATTTGATTATAACGATTTTTCAACTCACCCTGCTACCACATGAACTGGCTGATTTTCGTAAATCGGAATCTCGTCATCATCGTAAGATTCGGTGATCGCCATATCTGGCAGCGGTAATTGACCTCTGTATATTTTTTTCTGCGCTTTTTTGTGGGATGAGCGTCTTATCATAATCGACTGAAGGATTAGAATTCATTATTTTTTTTTTTTCAGTATCTGCTGAACAATTTTACTTCCATAATGACTTTTATAATCTATTATTACCGTTCGCCTAACGGCATTGCTCGTCATCTGATTCCTCTCAGGACGTATCGACATCTCCATGGTATTTGGTGACTTACCGCCTTCCTCTTTCAGAAATTCTCGCATCTCCTCCGCTTCGATTCAAATATATAAGATTGTATTTAAGAGAGACAAGAACGATTGAACTTCAAATACGGTAAACACGAATGAGCTGTACGGAATAATGTCATACTTACAGATAACAAACTCGTCGTAATCTGATATAGGATCGAGTTCGAGGAAGGCTGATAATTCATCCGGGAATCTTAAGTCCATTATTATTATTATTAAGGCGAGTAAAAGGCATAGTATTCCTGTTTTGGCAAAACGTAAGATAGAATCAATAATATTATTGAATTTGATCAGCCAAGGTTCATGGAAAATTATAGAGGACTATGATATAATCATTCCTACGTCATTTCCTGCTTTTCTTCATTCTTTCTCTCCTCCTTTAACTTCTTGTCCCAAATTTGAAAATATAATGCGTAGATTGGCGAAATTTGGAAAAACAGATAAAAATAATACCCACCACAAATTAATGCCATCCAATAATTCGTTCCGTAGCTCGTTCTTATTTCACCATGTTCGAATGGAATGACCAGAGCGTTTGGATTTCGCACCACGCTCCATACTATGCAAGCTAAAATTTGCAAACCTCCAGTCAAGGCGAGAAAATATGCCGCGTTGCGTCCAACACTGACTAAAAATATGTTCGTAATGACCCACGTGGCGAATGCGGTCCTGTTCAAAGAATAGCATTTTTCAACACCGCTTCACCACAGAATGCAATTATACTAGTATGATTATTCAAAAATTTCATTCATAATCAGCTCACCACATCAAAATGTGTGTGTACCATCCAGCTGTGCGGTAAAATCTACCGAATCTCAAACCTTCTCCGTCTATAACGAGATATTCGACAACCCAGAGAATGGGGATAGGTAAACCCTTCCTCTGAGCTTCGCGAAAACTTCGCTGAAGTAAACCGGCTGGAAAGATAATACTTGGAATTTTTTAATCATGAAAAGATATCAATCTTTTCTAATTCCTGTCGAAACTTAGGAAAGTTATTAACTATTTTCTATTGATAAAAAATCCATTTCCCGAGTATTGGGATAATAAAAACTGACCTAACTTTTTGCTTATAAAGAATAGAAAAATCAAAGTGAAAGTTTGGACAAATTGCGTAATCAGTACCGTAAGGTCCGAATCCAAACCTCCCTTGATCCCAAGTCCACCAGAATCTCTCATTATAGTTGATCGTCTCATTTTCCAGGGTTGTGTTCGGATCTCCGTTTCCTTGAAACAAATTCATAAAATGCGGTCTAGTTTTTGCCCCATTTATTTCTCATTGCGGTTGTATGTATTATGTGAATTCTTCATTAAGTTAACGCAGTCTTTCACGTATGTGTATACCCTTTAATGTAACATTTACAGAACGTAATCCAAGCTTTATGCTTATGCTTGCATCTATTTGATACGGACTACCAGCCCGATAAGGAGTCCTAGTACTATCGATACTACCGACTTCCCACTCTTGACCAAAATTTCCGACTGAAATATACATTTATTTAATTTTACACACCACGCGGTACAGATCGCTGCATATACCTATAATTAGGTATGGCGATATTGAATTTATATTTATTAATAATTTTCATACTTACGCATCAAACAGCAACCGATAGAAATACTGCAGAAGACTTTGACCAGAGCGCTCGCGCTCTGAATATGAGAAAAAAAAATTAAAAAATCATATTTATAATAAATTCGCTACAGCAAATCACTCATGATATGTCTTATGTGGTTTACAACATTCAATAACAATACCTGTAAGAGAATTATTAGTGAGAATTATTATATCGTTCATAAGAAAGCTACGGTTCTATTTCCTTATGATCCGTTTTCGAAAAAATCGATATAGGCAATTCAAACTCGATATTAAATAATGGAAAATTCGAAATCAATCCTCTTTTTTACATTTGTACGTGCCCTATATTTTTCCCTTATACGGTCAAAAATTTAGTATCCATATGAACAGAAGTATTATTATCATTATCATTACTAATTATTATAAACCGCGCAAACGGATGTTCACAGATTGGCTTTATCGCTCTCCGTCTATGAATATACAAACGGAAGTCCCTCGCCGACTTTGCGATTATAATAATATAACTTGCTATTATTCAATTTGAAATGGATGTATTCAGCGACATAAATTCAGTATTTCAAACATAATTTAACATAATCCATAGTGCAAATAGATACTTATCAGCGATTATTTCCGGGAATGGTCTGAGCACGATATGAGTGTTGGCAGGAATTTTGTAAACAAATTTTCACGCAATTTTAGAGTTTCACAGAAGTTTTGAAAACAAAGGAATTTAGGAAACAGAAATATATTTTCACCAGTGATAATATTATATGGCCAATAATATCGTCAGCACTATAAATGTGAATAAATATTTGAATATATTTAATGTGGGTATCAAAGCAAGTATATAATATGAATAGATCTGTTATATTTACCCTTTTTAAACTCAAGCCAAGTGAAATAATAAAAAGAGCGGTGCCGAGGACGACAAATGCGAGAATTAAACCAGCTTCAAGAACGTCGACAGTTACAGCAGATTTTCCTTCACCATACTGGGTTGGGAAACCTTCTTTTCTGGCGAGAGTGAAGATGTCCATCGCGTAAATTAAACGGAATGATAAGTTCCGAAATAAATATGTTAATTATCTGATGAAAGTTCTAATTGAGAACGAGCAGTTGTATTAATCATCGATTAATCGATTGACCCGCCAATTTATCTGCAGGATCACAATATCCTATTTTAAAAATCCACGAATCAAATTAACTCTTACATAATGGATAACTGATTAAATTCAACATCCAGCTCAGCGTCGATGGGAAGTCTCTGTCCGACTGGCAAGATAAATCCAAGAAAATAACTTGAATTCATAAATATCCACTTCCGCCTTTGACGTGACTCAACTTCCGGTCTAAAAATGATGTGCAACACCCAGAGAATTATTTCTTATCTTCAGCACAATCTCACTGCGAATAATTATTATTCCGATTTACATTTCTATATTACAAAATTTTCTCGTTTATAATACAAATCTTATGCATGAATAATCAACTTCTCTTTCTTTTTGACACAAGAACGAACAATACAAAATCTGGTATAATAATATAGTAACAATTTTATTAATTTCTACATGTTTTTCATATGTATACATATTATATCACAAATAATGGACTCTATCCTTTTCTTTTTACTAAATACTATAAAAACTATGATCCTAAATGATCACTTTGTTTCTTCTTTTGTTTCGTATTCTGAGCTACTACATATTAACAATTGGTCGTTTACCGCGTTTATTTTTTTTAGTATTATGATAGAGGTACGAGTGTACCCTAAGACTATTACTGTTTTTATATTTATTCCCGCATAATTTACACGTCAGACTTTCGAGAGGCCCATGGATATATCTAACATGTAATTTGAGATTCTCCTTACGAGTGAAATGCCGCAGGCACCAAGGGCATGAATACATTCTTATCGCTTTTCCTCTTTCTATTCTCAGCGTCGGCCCCAGCTCTGAAACTACCCGCAGTGTTGTTTCTAACGGCAAACTACTACCTGTGATCCCTTTCACTGTTCTACGACCTTTGTTACAGTTGGTTATATTCTGATATTGATTATAATCTCGATCGAAGGGTCCCTCCAAGTGGCACAGAGCTGTGAGAACACGGGAATAAAATCAAGGAAATTCAAAGTTATATCCTTTTATCATTTCCTCTACTGATTCTCACCTATAGGTTTGTCCTGGTTGCGCAGAGTATAAGCAAGCTCTACTGAATTCTGTAAACAATCTTTAAACAAAATAATAATCCGTTGAACTATTTATTTTTCACTTTGAAAAGCCACAAAAACAAAGAATTTGCAGTTTTTAAACGTGAAAAAATACATCCTTACCATTTCCAGTGGAATTATTATCCACCCGTAGATCGCTGTCCCTAATGTCTGTAGGATATTCTTGTGTGGCGTAGGTTTTATTACATTCAACAGTGAATTCAGTCTCCGAAGTGTAATCAGGCGGTTCGCTCTTGGTTTTAGATAATCTGCCAATATCTGAAGTGTAGTCTAAAGGTTCTTCAACAGTATTTGACATTTGTTCTGACAAATCTTCTGATCTATTTCTCAATATCTCTTGCGTGATACTATCCGGTTCTGTAGAAGTGTTTTCTTGTTCATCTCTCGACTCTATGTGTTTCTGGGATTCTGGTTCCGGTTTATTCGTCTCAAGCGCAAGAGAGTCGCATCGCAAATCAAGTGTTTCATTATATTCGGATATCGCAGATAACTTCTCTTCCATTGGCACTGATTTTTCATCCTCAATAACTTTAGGAGATTCTATTTTTGTATCTGATCCAACAGGAGTATCCACTTCCATGCAATTTTTGGGTTCGTTTTCATTTTCGTGTTGATTCACTTGAACTCGCAAAGTAGTTTGTTCCATGATCAATTGGTCGTCTTTCTGAAGAAAATTATACATAAGGAGATATGTCCATTGAATTTGATTGACCTGGAGGATTTAAATAGTGTGATTTTGAATTTGATTTAGAAGAAGGAGAAACATGGATATTCCAACCTCGTTCTTGTCCTTGGTTAGGCCTTTTACTTGCAGGGTTTCGGCAACTTTTAAAAAACTCGATAGATCTTCTTGCTTTATATTTACTTCTCCTTGATACATGAAATGCAGCATAGCATATAAATCATGGTAATTTACGTCTTTGAGGATAACTATCGGATGTTTGCATGGATTCATCTGCAGAAAAAAATGCAGAATTGCATTCCAAAGAATTCAAGCACCTTATCAATCAGTTTGCTATTTACTTCCATATGAATCGAATTCAAAAATTGTTGAAGGGAAGTAATTGAAAAAACGGAGAGAGAGATCCCAATAAATTAAAAATACCAAGAGTGATATAATTAATATCATCGAACCTTGAATAATTCCTTGAAGTAAGTACTACATACTGACAATATTAGCTTATGTGCTCTCAAAGTTTTTCCTTCAGCTGCCAGTGTTACGTCGACTAATTGTTCATCGGTTAACAAAGTATATAAACCTGCTGCTAAATTTGTGGGAAAACTATTCCATACTAGTGAAAATTGTTCCCCTGACATTGTGCTGAAATGAAACGATTTCAATTAGATTGTAAATTTTCAGTTAATAAGATCAATGTGATATTCGAATTATCTATGATTTTTAATAATTTCTTCAATAAAAGCAAAACATTATTTCACTGCGATTTTATCGTGATTTTTGTGAGAAAAAAAGCTAGGTGAATGGTCATTTCCTCAATGGTTTGTTTTCATCATGAATTCCGAATAGTTTAAATAATTCTATACACTAGAAATTTTAGTATTTTGTTTTTCAATCGTAATAATTTGAAATGGCTGCTTATTGAATATAGTAATGTACGATAACGATAATTGTTTATAAATGTTGTTCCAAGCATGCGGGGACGCATGAATCGAGTCCGGATTATTGCATTCAGTCTGCATATAACCGTTGAGTGTAACGATATAACCCTCGTAACGTTTGCTACAAATATTAACGACGACCCATTAATTTTCCTTGATGACAATTATTATACCTAGCTGCATATATATTATTTCTCTATTATTATTCAACACTGAGCGTATCAATAGTGCTAATACATAAATCGTGAGTCGACTCGTCGTCTGAGCCTGTAACGCTGCACAATATAAATAGATTTGATTCATCTAGGTATGCATTGTATGCATATACATACTTAGAATTCATTCATCTATTTATTCATTTAATTCTGGTGTTGCGGTATACTATACGCATAATAATAATAACTCATGAACTATGCAGCTGCGACTCGATGATACTTTAATACAAATACTTCAAGAAAAAATGAATGAATTAAATATTAAAAAACGAAACAAAAAGATAAGGAAAACGGACGAGCTCCACATCCACCTTACGTCTCTAGTTGCGCGCTACAACGCATTTCTACACTAATGTGGGATATATGTGTGCATTTCATACTTTTTTTAGAGCATATCTTATATGAAACCATAATGTATCAACGATAGGTATGTATTTATACCCACGATCGCATTCGTGGGCACGGAACGGAAAAATGAAACGAGAAACTCCCATGCATGAAAACATATCGAAAGTCACTAGATTCGTCTGCTTTCAGTTTTTCCGATTCCGTGCCCGCATGGGGAGATAGTAATGGAGAGAGACAGATATACATAGTTAGGTATAGGAATAGGTTGGGTATACTTGTAACGTTGATACCCTTCTACACTCAACGCTTGTAATAATACATAACCTCTAGATTAATATTCCACATAATTTGAAGTCAGATTGTACCAATAGTTAAGTTTATTCTTACGGCAAATAAGCGATTACACATCCAGAGCAGCTGGTGTAATCTGTTGAATAATTTACGGTAACCATCAGAACCTAAAAGTGAAAAATGTAACGAAGTTGTAATATATCTAGCTGCTTCTGGTAATCTCTAGAAAACATTGGGCAATACAATTGCTTGAAATAATATCAGCTGTTATGTTTCGACACAGCGATATTGTGAAAAATGCATCGATGCCGAAACCGCGGAAAATATACTGATATTATTTTTGTATGATGTTGTCACGATGACGATCTAAACGTCAGCCTCATCGAAAACCTAGATCATCGCCATTTTATATCGTTCAGAGGGTGCAGATATAGCCGAGATAGTACTGCCCACCGAAAAAAATCTATTAGAGGGTTGAGACCACACAAACATATTTGATGGATTTTTCTTATTTTTCTCATATTTACGGTCAATAAATTTACGTTTTTGTAGCTAGAGTCGCTAGAGCTGACTGCAGTTTTTTCGTTTCATTACGAAAGAATTAACTGTGCATCACATACTGGAATACAGTAATAACAGGTGTGAATGATTTTATCATATTCATCCAACATGTTTGTTGTTATTATTGTTTATTTTTATTATTATTGTAAAGAAGAAAAACTATTATAAAATTGCTATACATAGACATTATTATTTACAGAAAGATAAAACTAGCGCTACCTAGTTGATATAACATGACGAGTTTTCAGAGCATGAAGGAAAATATGGATAATTCAGATTACTCATTAAAATGGAATAACTTTACAACAAATTTGACCTGCGGTTTCATCTCTCATTTAACCGACAATGAATTAGTCGACGTAACGCTCGCAGTACAAGGGAAACTCCTACAAGCTCATAAACTCGTCTTATCAGTCTGCAGTCCTTACTTCAAAGAAATATTCAAGGTGAGTTAATTTCCTTTTCCCTTCAGCTTCATTCCATACTGAGAATAACAATTTATGACTAATCGTGAGGCTGAAGTTAATAACATTAACGCTACGAAATGACGAAAAATATAAACTGTTTGCCATCTTCGCACATTGATGTCACAAACTTCAGCGTGATAGATAACGGTATTTAATTATCCCAAAAAAGGTAAACCCATGCACGCATCCCGTTGTCGTATTAAAAGGCATGGGCTATGCGCAGATTGAAGCTTTATTGCAGTTCATGTACAGAGGAGAAGTTAACATAAGTCACAACGATCTATCTTCGTTTTTAAAAGTAGCTGAAGAATTGAAAATTAAGGGATTGGCTGGGGACCAGAATAGAAGCAGCAGCAGTGTAAGTTTTAATTCTAAGCAGTTTTAGTTTCTTCAAATGAATTTTCTCATCCGTTTCATCCATAAGAAGAAAAACCTCTGTTCAGTGTCTGGATTTTAATTAAGGATTTCAATTATTTATTTTATGCATTGATATGCGCAGGATTCACAAAATGAAAGAAACGTGACTACTCCGTGTTTGGAAACCGTAGAAGTAGATTCTGACAAAGCAACTTGTTCTAATCTCAATGCAAATACAATCGAAAAAATAAAGATTAAATTATCGGATAGTGAAAATGCTGGAAAAAGAACTAGAGAGCCGACAACAAGATCTCGTTCTCTGACCCCCAAGAGAAGCCGCGCCTCACCACCACCCCTCAAAGAAATTGAGGGTGCACATTTTATCCAAGCAAAGTCCGAGCCTGAAGAGTTTGAACTACAAGGACAGCCGTATTTTCTAGACGACCCTCTAGAGCAATATCTAGAAGCTCAACAAGATGAGAAAGGAGGTGAGAGTCACAAGAATGGGTGAATAATGATTTAGATTTGTTATAATCTTGGAATTGTTGCAGTTTGCTCAAATCTGTGATTCATATTTTAGCTTACAATCTCGATAATTTGCTTGAGATGCTGTTAAAGACGCATGAAATTCCACATTGTTACACATTGTTGAATGCATTGCTATACATTGTTGAACGCCGTGAGTCTTAGATAGCACCTTGATTCATTTCATTATTCTATTTCTTATTATTGAAAAGGTTTTCGAAGAGATGAAACTGGCGGCGAATTTCATGAGGATGAACCTTCAAACAGTTTAACATCTGCGGTCCATTCCCAAGCAGGAGCAGTTTCGCAAGGTCAGATCATTGGAAAATCTTCATCATAATAGTTTTAAGAATGTTTCAGGGCAATTCAGTTCATTGTCAATATCACGGTGGCTCTCTATTAAGTTTACTAATTATCATACAGGGCTCTGATATTCATTTTCTCAGGCTTTTATCGACACCTTGCCTAATGCTTTTTTTTAGAAGCTATTGTAGGAGATATTATTTGAAATATGGAGTGAATTTTCATCTTTCTTAATATTTTTCCAACCATTTTACCCCTCGTTAACCAATTTCAACCATTATGCGAATTTCCATTGTCATTTACGTTAACTATAACGTGACTAGTTGATTCTTACTTCCCTAGGTACACTGGCAATCTTTTCAATCCCAAAATACTATGAATAGTTTTTGTTCTTGAAGGAATATTGAGAATTACATTTTATTTCTATCGTTTCAATTCAGCTCAAGAACTTTTAATGCTCAATAAGATATCTAGTTTAGTATTTTCAATCCCTAGTAAATACTAGGCATCATAGCAAACGAAGCCTCATCTATGTAATACCTAAAGAAACGAATATTCGTTATTCGTGACGCGTTTCTCGAAAATAAAACAATCTGTAGTAGCAACTATTGCATCGGCACAAACAGCAATTTTCGATTCTTTTGTGTTATTTATCGTGTTCTGAAAGAAAATAAAACATGTTGTGCATTGGGAAGAGAACATTTCGCAAGAGAGAAAAGAAGCATAATTTTTTATTACTATAGTGAAATTGATGTGGAATTTTCAGATCTGTTGAATAGACGCTGTAAAAGGTGAGTGAAACTGGAAGTCGATAGTGAAAGTACATATGAGAGAATGATATTAGTATATATTGGTGTTCTCAGGGATGTTGTCATTTTTACGGAGTTCAAGAGGTAATCTTCAGCTGGTACATGACGGTCACATCTACACAGTACATTGCAGGGCGGGTATAAAAACATATTGGAAATGTATATATCGTTCTTTACTCGGTAAATGTCGAGCACGATGTTATACAAAAAATGGGTCTGTTGTGTTATCACAGCCTGCACCTCCGCCACATGCATCTCACCTTGATATCATACGAACACTTTCTGTCAATGGAAAAATGATTTACTCCCCAGGATATTAGCAGTAGTGCCTTCATACTTAGAAAATATTCGAATAGCACCTTTCTTCTTTTCCGACTGAATAAAACATAATATTCAATAGTTGTGTAAATAAGTATTCTCATGAAGATGTGAATAAGAATATTCTACATATATATCAATTATTATATTTCATTTATGAATAAAGAAAACTATCTACCATATCGTAGTAAGACTTTTTCATTGGTTTTTGAATTCGTTTTATATTTACATATAAAGCCCGGGTTTAATTTTTAGATAGATTTGATGTTATCTCTCTACAGACCCAGAGATACGTAGCTTCTAAAATCCTTTCTCCGTTTGTTCATATATTTTACACTTGAATTGTGTGCTCATACGTCATATATGATAACATATTGAGTTACTGAAATCTCTGTTTTCTTCTAGAACTAAACGACGGAAGCGCGAACCGTTTGCTTTTGTTACATGGATTTGTCTACAAAGTAAATAAAAAAGTTGGGAATAGACTATATTGGAGATGCAAAGGATACCATCTACACAAATGCAAAGCACGTTGCGTTACTCACGATAGCTTAGTCTTGCAACTGTCTGGAATTCATACTCATAATTATGAGGAGTCAATATCATCTTCATATTTTCTTGTCTCTGGCAAGAAGTTTCAGTGTGAATTTTGATCGTTATAGTTTTTAAGACGATTAGACGGTATGAATATAAGTTAAGCTCTTGACTCATATTTCTTTTCTTTTGTACTTCATCTTTGTACTTCCTTTTGTACTTATGTATCATTGAGTACTGTTTTTTTTTCTCTTTGTTCCTCTTTCTTCGAAGTGTAGTATAAGCGTATAAAGCCAAAGATCGCCAGTGTATATTCAAAACTCAGAATCGTACATTATTTTCATAAAAATGGACTAATTATTAATTGGTTTTTTGAAATCGTAAGCTAATTTTTCCTCTTTTCCATCATCTTGCTTCTAAACTTCCTATATTTTCGTATTCTCATACGTTGAAGTTCAAAAATCTGTTTTTAAAACTCCGTCAACGTACCATAGGTGAGCAAAGACTAATTAAAATTCCGTCAAGCTCGTATGAGATTGTTTTTTCCTTGGAAATTATGTCATTTGGAAAGAAAAAGAAAATTCTAGGGTATAATGAAAAGAGAAAAATTATGAATAGCATTTTTCCAGTCATCTTTCTCTGTCAAGATGCTAAAAGAAATTTCGTATATAAATTTGCAGTTGTGGAACCAGTAACTTATAGACTATCCGCACGAGGCCGTCCGCAATTGGTTCATGAAGGATATGTGTATAATCTGACATCTCGATCCGAAGTATTGAATCGTTCACATTATCGATGCGCCGAACAACACCGTGGTTGTCGAGGCAAATGCGCAGTCATCGCCGAAAGATTTATGCCCACAGGAGTCCACGAGCATAATCACCCACCCGGTTATCAGTCTGAATATGAATACAGGAAGAAAAAAGGACTTGATACAGATATAATCTAAGTACCGTCATATTTTCTATAAAAGTACAATATGTTCTTTTTCCCTTTTTTTTCGAATGCGAGGAAGTATTCATTCGAGGGTGGGAAAAAGAGTAAACGGAGTCACAGTAATGAAAAGAACAATTTTATGTACATACTATGAAATATTGTTGATTTATTTGATTGAGTTTTTTTTTCTCTTGTTTTTTGTTAAACCTGAAATAGGATTTCAGTTTATTATCCGCATAAACTATCTTCAGAACACTATAACGCAATGCGAGATAATACGTTAGACCGCACAAATAATAGAGATATGTTATTCTGTTGTTTTCTATCATTATTTTGAAAGTATTTGTATATATTGAACTTAATCACATGTAATTATTATCATAGTATCAATTATCGAATCATACATTGCACATTCCTTATGTCGTTGGCGGAGATTTGAAAAGCAAGGGATTTTATAATCAGCGGCAGATTTTTATATATATTTGTTATTAATAGTATTATTTATTCTCCAGTTGATCTGTCATAGACTTTTATGTGGAGTTGATTACTCGTGATGTTCAGTCCAGTCTACACCGGTTTTCGAAGTCCATAATTTATACCTATGTAATCTTTTTAAATCTGTTACTATTCGTGAAATTCCATGGAATATGTCAATACCCTGAAAATTCTATGATGCCTTATGAATTCTCATGAAATCCCCGAAATCCCATCAAGTCCCATGTAAAGTCTCATAAAATCATATGGAATCTTATGTTTAAATTTTGTGACATTCTTTAAAGTCTTCAGAGTCCTGTGTTGTCTTTGAAGTTCAGTGCACACGACTTGTCGGAGTGATTTTATCATATCTCATGTTTTAACTTATTCTCTGATGAATGAAAAAACATTCCATTAGCGATTATGAATGGACTATGTAAATTTGATTAATTTATTTCTACCACACATTCCTATACATACTTCTCCAAAATAATACAATATTTATACTTACGTACTATTCCGTTAAGTATACTACTATTTTCGTTATAACATATTGTATGTCTAATTATTAGAATAAGCAATTTTTGAACGCTGTAATAAAATATTTATCATTCAAAAATCAGGTTAAACAAGGGTGGCAATTATTATTTTTCTTCCTTTCTCCGGCCGCTATTCTTGTCGATGATATTTATCGAGCTTGAAAACAGCAAGTCTGAGAATTCCTATTTCATTTTATTTTCGATTTGAAGCAAGGAAGGATACTTACTTGCCGATCGAATAAATTATTCAGCTGTTTTCTAGTATACGTCAAAAAAGCAGAGATATTACATAAATCAGCATGGTGTTCGGGGGAATGAAGTAATATTTTTTGTCTGGTCACAATGGTGCGAATTATCAGGTTTTTCAAAATCGAACAGAGCGATGGGATTGGAAAACGGATATGCTGTCAAATCTGACGGCCGTATTTTCTGCACCCTACGTTTCAACGAGTCACCTCTTACCAACGATAAATTAACACGTGAAATCGATAAACTCTACAGATGTTGTTTCATTGGGTCGAACGACATTGAGGGGCTGAAAACCCCACCGGAAAAAGGGGTGAAAAAGCTGCGGAAAATCATCCGCAGAATCTCCTCCCGGCAATTAGAATCCCATGACCCAAGAATCCTCGTGCAATGTTCCATCAAGCTACTCATCCACTTTCAGAGCGTTGTTTACGAGAAGGATACATCCCTCTGTCATTGGAAAGGGCATCGCCAATATAAAACTGCAATAAACTGCTACCTAGACTTATTGCGGCTGCTTGTACCCAAGAACGAACTCGAAGTTGTAAATTCGGTGATCGGCGTAATCGAAGAAGAAGATTTATTCGGGTACCAAGACTTGGTTCTGGATTTATTGAATGCCTTGATAATTGTCTTGAAAGTTCCGGGTTCTACGGTGATCAATGAGCTTTGGAATAAAGTCGAACGCCCTGAAACCAGCCTCAATGCTTGCCGCTCGATAATCCGCTTGCTCTACGAAGTGATGGACTCTTACGACTGGCCTAACACAGACGACACTACAGCTTGCCTGGAAAGATTGCTGCAAATTTATCGCGCGAGTATCGGTGTAGGGATTGACAAAAATGATACAAAATCAAGGTACAAGAACCTGAAAGAGGGATTGAAGGTCTGTCTTCAACGGACAGTCGAGCACCTTCAAAATGATCACATCCTTGTTGTTATACGTTACATGTGTTCTTGGGCAGTGGATTACAATTCGATTCGTGACGAAGACGTTTTGGATTTTGGTAGCAGTTTGGAATACGCGGCCTTCAGGCATGCGACTAAAAATTTCGAGCATACGCTAACACCTGAGATATTTCCCCTGATAATTGGCATGATCGCTTCGCAGAGTCGTCTGGTCAGCCTTCTGGGTAACAGAGTTATACAGCATCTGTTAGATCGCGGACGGAATCGAAGTCGCTTTGAGACGCCTCAGATTTTTTTTCAAGACACGCAGTACGATTTGAACGTGAATCGTTATCACCGAGAGGATAAAATATTCCTTAAAAATAACCGCGCAGAACTTCACGACGGCTTGATGAAAGGCTTGTTGAACCATTGCTCTACGAGGCTGAATCTCGAAACATCTTATTGCACAATCTGTCTTTTGGCTATTGAAATACCCTGCGGCTTTACAGCTGCAGCGCTCGTTTGTCTCGTTATGAATCTTCAGGATCGTACCACGGGACGCGAAGATATTAGGAGAGAAGTTACCTTCCATATTCACGCATGTGTTGCTGCGATTTTTTCACTTTTATGCTGGCTACATAAAGCCAAAGTGTTTTATCAGTACGTTAATAAAATTGTTATGGAAAGAGCGCGGTGGGCTCCACACCTTAACCCGCCTATACAGTCCCATTACTATTTTGCAACGCATCACGTCCTCTGGGACAAACCGGAGCTCTTCTTTGTAGATTGGGAAGCACGCTATGGTTTGTGGAAGTGTTTCCGTTTGCTGGAAAGCTGAGGAAATCGTGAATCGGAACCTGAAGAGCCTTCTTCGCTTTGGGACAAATCAAGCTAAAACGAATCTTTTATCAACTATTGCGAGCAATCCGCCAACACTATTGTTCGAGGATGATTCTTACGATCTACATCCGAAGATACGTATCCATCAGATTGCGGGTAGGATTGATGGAACTCTACGATAAGACTGAATTAATTATTTGATATGTCAAAGCGGATTATGTTCGCACGTTTGTAAGATTGCTTCATTCCTAATAAATGTATTGTCATGATTTTCGGTCCCTGAAAAAGAAGTTGGAGCACGGCAAGTTATCCGATAGGAGAGTATAAGGCAGTTTAGATGCATTTTCTAAGATCGAAAATTGATTAACTGATTTGTTGATTGATTTATCAAATACTTGACTGAGACATGGCCTCTTGAAGAGCCAATTTGATTTTGATTTGATAATTTTACTAATCATAAGCGACGTAATAACTGGTATATTTCTGATATCTCGATTATATCTACAATAAATGAGTCGCGCCGTAGCCCAATTTAATCTGAAGTATATTCAATGCTTTTCAGCTTTGCATGGCGTTGTTGAATACATTTTTTCACGGATATAATCGATGAACTATTACGGGGGAGGCAGACTAACACTACTGTATATGACCTGCTGCAACTGATGCTATATCACCCCATGGAACCCCCATTCGCGTATGCTCCCTATAGATTGTTTAGAATGCGTCATCGGATTTGTTATCTTCGCCTGTACAAAAAATTGTTCCGTTGCTAGGTGTTCTTCCGCTTGTCAGGCATCGAGGGGGAATAAACGACCAGTTCTGTTTAGTCCGTGTCCTGAAATGAATCCTAAACGTTTTTCAAAGTGCGCAAGCTCCCGTTGAAGCAGAGTTTTCTTCTTATAAAAAAATTTGTGAATTGCATGTGAATGTTGTGAAAAGAGGTAATTTTATTATGTCGGAAAACTTCAGTGCTCGTAATTCATGTTCAGCTGTTACGCCATTGAGAAGTAGTACTTTCATTAGTCGTGGAGTACACCCTAATAAAACAACGTCGAAACGTAACGGGATGAAGAGAACGGGTGAGAAATTAATCGACGAAAAAAGAAACGAGGTGAAAAATACCAGAGAGGAATTTAGCGCAAACACGCTAAACTTGACTCTGGTTGGGTCGCCAGCTCCTCGTTCTCGAGTTCGTGCTTTGGTTTCATCGGAGAATATGATCGCGCCCAAACCGAAAGTTAAAACATCTTCTAGTTCGAAACCTAGAGAACAAAACTCGCACGAAATATGCATGGAAAAATTATACCAGTTTGCTGATAATCCGACGAAATTTGTGCGATTGGAAAGTCGAGATGAGCCTCAGATGCAGCTGGACTTGGAATTTTCTGATCGATCAGAAGAGTCGGAAAACTTTTACAATTCGCATAATATTGCTTTTGGTGAAAACGGAGAATACAGAATCCCGGAATACGATCATATCCGATTTTTACAATTCAGTATCGGCAATAATCAAGACTCCGAAGCAACGGAAGTTCAAGATAACTCGCAATCAGTATCAATGAACTGTGACCGTGCAGTGGCAACGCGCGCTGCATCAACTAACACCAAACAACTATCGAAAGAAAATCACACCTCAACAATTCCCGACGGTCGCGAAACGCCAAGATCTCTTCACGGCGAAGATGGTATCCCGCATTTGTCCGAAATAGCGTCTCGAATTGACGAGATGAATCCGTGGAATTCGATGATCAGTCATTCTTTGAGCTGGTCGAAAAACGCGGAAGGTTCCTTGGAAAATGCGCAAAGTTATCCCCTGGGTTCGGCAATCAATTACAAAAACAACATAAACCCTGACGTAGAAAAGTTCATGCTTAATACCGGCCCGGAATCGTTGGGTGAAAATTTTACCCCGAGCACACAGCATGATCGTTTAGTGGATGAAAGTATTTTGAGTAAGAACTTTGCTCAGTCTATACGTCTTGAACCGTTCCGAGGATCTGTTGATAATTCGTCTCAAACTTCTCCAGTTACGAGTAGAACAACTTTGAGCCAGGCTTCATCGGGGGATGGAACCTGGCACGGTCACAGCCTCAACAGTCCTTATTTTGCGTCTGCGGAAAGTAATTCATGGAGCGATTCAAAGGGAACCGTCGACAAAGATTCGACCATGGTATTCGCCGACTATGAGGAAACAGACGAGTATTTAACAATCGTAAAAAATGAGCAAGATTCTACAACGTCGGATAAGAGCGGAGTTCAGAGATATATTTTTATTACTAATCAATTCCTAGGATCAGAGATGAACAATCAAAGCAGTCCGGACAGTGGAAGTAACTCCTGTTGCGATAATGAAGATACTAATAATTCGATGTCACGTTCGGCAGTGACAGAAGCAGGCAAGCTAAATTTTCTGACGAAGATCGATCAAGAGCAGTCAACGGAACTCGGCAAACTCGAGGTTGACCATATGAGGAATATTTCCAGCGGTGAAAGTTTTTCGGATTATTGTATGGGGAACATTTTCACACGTTCCGATTCTTCATCTACCAAATTTTCTTCGTCTTCATCTTCTGCGTCGGCCGAAGATGCGCAGCCGCCTCTGAAGACAAGTGGAATTTCTATTGTTTCTGCGTCATTAGACGATGCGACTGGTGTTCAAGACGATCAAATTGTCATTGAAACTTCACCCGTAAGTCAGAACTTGAACTTATCAAACGGGAGTTCGAGTTCTGACGGTGTGTACATGACATTAGAAGAAGTGAACTTGGCAGCTGATTATACGAGTAAATTATCGGAAATATTCAATCGTGTATTGAAAAGATCTGCGTGCGGGGGGAATCCCGTGACGAATTCAACGGAAGTAGGCGCCGACTGTTCGAGTTCAACCAATGCACGTGCGACGTCGCAAAATACTTCAAAATTGATTCACGCTTGTTTGGAATCTCCTAATTTTTGTATGAGTCACCCTTTGCCCTAGATGCAAGCTTGTCTGACACTATAGTTGTAAGTTTGAAACACTTTTTTGGGTAAAGACTGTACGAAATTTTAATCTTCATATTTTATATTCATACTTTGTATTTGTGTAACAAGCGAAGTAAATATTTTCACCGGTTGCGGTATACCTATATCTGGCATTTTCTGTTCTTGTATAGTATAACATTTATACATATGTATACGGTTTTAATTACGTGATCACAGCCGCTGAGTGTATATGCATACATGCGGAAGCATCATGTTTTACTTACAGATGCTTACAAATTATCATATGCGAGAACAGCTCGGAGGAGAGGTGAGCGAAGCATAGTCCATTCGACAGACTTATAAAATCGATTCGAGATTCATGTGCATCGTCGGTACGAGTCGGGCATTTTTTGTGTTCAAATTTCAGTGATTTATTCAACAAGCAGGACAAATTATTGTACTTTGCGGAACAAGTTGTATGCTGATTACCGGGGAATGCTCGGAACTTGATATTTATTTGAAGGAAAGATTAAACGGAAATCGGTTATCATTCTCTGCAGCATTGAAGCTCGATAACATCGTGAACATAGTGGACTATGAAAATGAACGATAAACACATGGGCCAGCTCAGGCTTGAGCCCTGTAATCCCATACCGAGAAAAATACATGACAAATTGTCATTGACAGGTGATGGGCAGAGGCAGAAGAAGGAGACAGTCTCTAAATTACAAGTTTTACTCATTTGAAAACAAAAATATTATTCACATGGATTTCGGAAAAAAATATAATTTCAAGTATTACAATTTCTAATTAGACAAGAATCAGAGGGATAACCGAGCGTATAGGAGCGATAGGATGTTCATTCGCAGTCAATTATTGAGAATGAAAATATTACAGAATTATTGTGTGGGTATATTCTCCAATGATCATATGCATCGTTCAAAGATCAATCACGAATAGCGACCGCACCGTTAGTGTTGGTTTCGATCCAGCTCAAATAGGAGGTGACACGAGTGAAGACAGTAGCCCATCCAGACGGGCATTTGAAACCACGTTGGAAGGATGCTATTCCAGCCAGAGTGAATTCACCATCGGTGTCGACAATGGCCAAGGGGCCGCCAAAATCTCCCTGCGAAAACAATAACAATCTCATTCATACGCTCGTCTCTGTATGAATTGAATTCATGATTACTTACTGCGCATGTGGAGTGGAATCCAGCGCCAGCCAAACAAATTTGAGCATCTGAGATCGAATCAGCGTACTCTTTATTACAGTCTGCATTGGTGAGGATGAGCTCCTGAGACCACTGAAGAGCGTTAGGGAACCCTTGGGCCGCTGTACACAATCAGGTAATTGTTAGGTGCCATTGGTCACTGTCTGGGCAGCCTGAGCTCTACCGAACTTACATTCGACCCATCGTCATGATTCTATCAAATACAATAATGTGCTTACCGTTTGACACCTGTCCCCAGCCGGAAATAAATCCATTTTCATTAGCAAATGTGTTCAAATACTGAGAGCGCCTTGGCAGACGAATTGGCCGGAGACGTTCTGGAATGTTCAAAATACAATTATCCAGTTCGTTCGTGATTGACATTGCGTTGTGTTCATCATCCGATTTATGAGTTTGCTCATTAGCATATTTTACCGGAAAGTTGAAGTTTTTCGGAAAGCTGAATCAGCGCAACGTCGTTGCTGAAGCTAGGCCTGTCCCAGGCGTTGTGAATGATAACATCTGCTGGGGAGACTGCCAATGCTACTCCATCGCCATCGGCGATGTCTGAAGTTCCAACGATCACTTCTATCGCTGCAGCATTGTCCAGGCAATGGGCAGCAGTAACTATCCATTCTTCGCTCAGGATGGATCCTCCGCAAAATTCAAAACCACCGCCCTTGAGAAACACGTGAATACCAGCTTGGTAGGGAAACTGTAGGGGGCTGGCTGCCCCTCCACCCACAATACGGGAACCGTCAGCATTGCGGGCCTTGAAAATAGAGAGATATTACATTTTTTGATTGCAGTGATTTATCGGGCTCCACTGCAGCATTGATACAAGTTGCAGTTCTATCGCCGTATTTACATTCATCCGGGTGAAATTGCCGGAAGGAATGAGTTGGTGGAAAAGAGAATTATTTACCTGAGCCACGGCGGCGACAAAAAGAAGTGCGACGAGGATTTTCATTTCGAAAGTGATTCCGATTCTTATTATCGCACGAGTTTATATACCGCGACAAAGAATTAGATAAGCCGGATAGGGCTAATTGCTAGTTGATGTAGATTCGATAAACCACCATAGCTCACTGAAAAACAAGCATACAATGTACATTATCCGTTGAATAATAATAGATTCGAATTCGCCGAAATTACGTGGATGTATAATTATCTTGATAATTGCGCTTCGTCCATCTGACAATAAATTCCCAGTGGCCAGCGAGGATCTTGTTTCTTTGATCGCAACCTATCTCATTTTTCAATGATAGATTAAATCGCTTTTAAACACGCCGAGTATTACTCTTCGTGATGCAATCAGAGTTCCATGAATGCCAAGTCAGAGGAACATCGACGCACTGATGTAGCTGGTATCTTGCAACCAGGGTAGTCAAGTAATCGATCCTACTGATTCGATCGTCCATTTTGTATGCTAGATATAATCTTGTAGATGAAGCCAGAGCGCGGTGAGAACCAGAGTTTTGATTTTTATATTTATTCATTCGGGGAAAGAACAGAATTATTGTACATTGTACTTTAAACCGACCACGGAACGAATTAATCAGTGGACGATTAATCTCCGATAACGACAGAACCTTCAGTGTTCTTTTCGACTTAGTCCAAGTGAGCGCCAAGGCGCGGTTACAGACACTGGGCCATCCAGATGCACAGCCGAAAATAATTCCATGGGAAACAAGACCAACTTGGGTTAATTGACCATCGGTGTCTACCAGGACCAAGGGGCAACCAAAATCTCCCTGAAAACAATGAAAACACGTTAGCGTTTTGCCTGAATTTTTCGACCAGTTTACGCGAGCACGTGAATTTGTCAATCGTGGCCGTAAACCACGGACGTGTACACTGCACCGTGCCGCAAGCATATACTATAATTATTGAAAATTAGAAATAGAATTTATATTCACTCACCTGGCACGAAGAACGAACTCCAGTTCCGGTCAAGCAAATTTGACCATCTGAGATCCTGCCGTAGTAAAAGACACTACAGCGGGAGTTGGCGAGAGTGGGGTTGTCGCGTAAAGAGCGACTTGGTAGGGGAATTGACCCGTGTAGCTTCCTCTCCTCTCACAATACGGGTATCCGAGAGTCTCTGGCTCCTAGCCGCAGCTGAGAATAATTACGAAACGATGTGACAACTCGCAGTAGGAATTATTTCAGTGATTGACTAGGGAGACCTACTCTCGTCAAAAGACCTGCGGTCGGCTGAGGGGCGACTTGCATTGTGTCGATCTCAGTCCAGTAGACATCAATAGCCTTGAAGCAACATAGAGATATTTGATTTAAGTGAAACCATACGAGGAATACATGTATTTCTAGTAAATCATATGGTTGGAATGCATCGCTCGTTCATAGATCAATATTCGAAAATAACAAATATTATTATACTTGAGCGAAAGCTGCAACAAAACAAAGCGTTAGGAGGAGCTTCATTTTGAAAGTGATACTGACAACGAATCTCCAACTAGTACCTACGGGCCGGTCTATATGAAAACTTGAAGAGAAGATAAATCAGCAAGAGTCAATCAATTCGTCTACAAAATAACGCATTTGGTGTGAAGATAAGTTAAAATGAGAGAAAATCAATGAACACGCGGGACTTGATAACGTGTGATCAATCTTTGCGAATATGCTGATAGCGTCAATTAGGTATAAAACGTTGCATCTAATCTGAATCTGATTTATTAGCAGCAGTTGGGTATAGTGTCTTGAGAATTGTCTGGGCCCGAATAATTATCAATCCTAATCATGGAATATGTTGGCAATCGGATATGCACGTCGTCATGTAATCATTTTGTAATCAAGCATCGAATGATAACTCAGCAACTTGAGGTTTTGGTATGCATTAATGATGACATCAGTGTTCTAGTCGTTTATCAGTATGTAAACGAAAACAGGGTTGTTTATAGATTGTCTCCCTGAAAATATGAGTCATAGCCCCATTCGCGTATTTGAGGAAGAAGCTGCAATTTCATAATCCGCCCGTCGGAGATTTTGGATTTCTTTCTTCTCTGCGGCGTGAGTTCGAGTACTTGGATGACAGCTGTACTTCGACTCCTATGTAGAGTATGTCTTATCATAATTGTTGTGATTCGAAAAAATGCATATTCACGGACTCAGCACCCTAAGAGTGTCCATATATTTCTTATGTGATTTTCGATTCGATTATGTGACAATCGGTAATCAATAGGTACAGAGATAGGCAATGCATAAATGTGAACGTGAAATTAATTGTTGAGAAATTTAATTCCGAAGAAAAGATTGCACATCGTAATTGCATGTTAGTACAGTTTATAGTAAGGCTCAGGTTCGTATATTGATGGCACCGTCCGCGCTCCTCTCAATTCAGTCCAAGTAGGAGCTGATACGGGTGTAGACACCTGGCCATCCAATTGCGCATATCTAATTTATGACTGATTCTATTGTCCGTTTTGTTTGCTAGATGAACCAACCGCGGAACGAATTAATCAGCGGATGATTATTCTTTGATAACGATGGAATTTCCAGTGTTCTCTGCGATCCAGTCCAAGTAGGAGCCGACACGGGTGTAGACACCTGGCCATCCAATTTCGCATCCGAAACTAATTCCGAATGAAACAAGACCGACCTGGGTCACTATACCATCGCTCTCGGTAATGACCAATGGGCCACCAGAATCTCCCTGAAAGTGATTATAAGCTGAGAGTTATCTTCGAACTACGCAATCACGCAGAACGTTAGTTTCAACTTGACACAAGTGAAAAATGTGGATGATAGAAACCAGAAACTAATTTTGTTGTACAGTTGCTATCAATTGCTATAAAAATTTACTAACACTGCAGGAAGAGCGACCCCCGGAACCGGATACGCAAATATGGTCTGCGGTGATAACTCCAAGGTAGCGAATATTGCACGCTATTTTAGTGATAATTGGATTCGAGGTCCAAAGAAGAGTGGGGCTGATGCCGTTGGCACCTGTTTTGAATCATGAGCATTAATGAGTATCGATATATCATCGTGTTTCATTTATCAAAATATCATTATCCACATGTTCGAGAGATACTTACTGTCGGACGGCTTTCCCCATCCAGATACGGTTCCAGTTTCTCCAGCGAGGTTGGTGTTGGCCTCGGAACGCCTTGGTAGACGAATTGGCTGGACGCGGTCTTTAAGTTGAAGAATCATTGTTATTCGTCAGTGCTATGCATTGCATTTTCTGCATTGAACTTCGATCATTGACGTTCCAATTGATCCTTTAATCACCTGATATCATTGCTACGGTTTCTGAAAATCATCTGAGAATATGCTGGACATACCAGAGAATGTAAGAGGCTGCGACAGACGGACTAGAGCAATGTCTTTCGTGAGGGTACTGGGGTTCCAGCCAGAATGGACGATGAATTTGTCGGCACGTATGCTTATCTGTCCTTGATCGGGCACCTGTATGTTGTGAGCTCCAACACGTACTTCGACCTCCGTGGCAACATCGACGCAATGAGCAGCGGTAAGGATCCATGTTTTGTCCAAAATTGAACCTCCGCAGAATGCGGTTCCTTGGGAGGTACTGATAAAGAGACCGACTTGGTAGGGGAACTGTCCAGGTTTAGCTTCTTGTCCTCCTACAATGCGGGATCCCACTTCGGGCTTGATGTGGCGGATGGCTATAAAATTCAAGAATTGTGTGACCATGTATTCGGGAATAGACGATTCCCCGGAAGAAATTATATTATGCAACGTACCCTCCTCAAACCGAGGAAAGATGTTCTTGGGCAACACCTCCATCCTGTCGACCGTGCCCCAGTCGACATCGATGGCCTGAAATGAAAGATATTCTTGTCAGTGCCGGGCATTAGAGCGGGCACATAGAAAGATAAACTTGAAAATGAGTGTTCACGTCTGCATGAAATATTATCGAGTCTTTAAAATGTCATGAAATCATAGGAAATCGCATATGAAATTATTCACAGAACCCTTCGACCCATGTGAAAGTTTCATAGTTGTCCGAAATTACTGGATATATCGTTCACAAATCTTTAAAATCCTGTGGCATATTCTTTAGATCATAAACAAATATCATGGAATCATCTGATCTAGGAAATTATCCCGAATCCTTGTGGTCACACTGGGAAATCTTTGAAATATTCTGAAATCTAATCCTGCGAAAACTTTTAAAATTCTCGAAATCCCAAGTCATGATCTGATTTTGGAATCTCTTAGAATCTAGAAGTCTTCTAATCGTATAATAATTGCTTCTCCCAGGAAAATGTCTGTGATTGACAATTGGGTTTGGAGTTCGTTGAGGATTATTCGCAAATCGCCATATAATAATTGGAAGTAAATTGATACCTGAGCCACAGCAGCGACGAAGAATATCACCAAAAAAGATTTCATTTTTAGACTGATACTGGGACTCGCAATGGCCTGCATTTATATACCAATTTCAAAGTAAGATAAATTCAAAACAATCTCCGGATCTTTGGCGAAAGATTGGTAACTAGTAATATTACTCAATGTATTGATTAATCCGATACATTGATAAAAGATCATACATACCGTGCGCGTGTTATCTTGGCAACTGCGCAACTTTTTTTTCACCTATGCGAACGATCAAAGATTTGGCGTGAATTTTGTCGACATATGACATATCTTATTCTGATCGTGCACATGATACAGACTGGTAATTATTTGGTTTTTCATTTTTTGTAGCACAAATTTGAGTACTCGACATAATCGACCATGTACAAGGCGAGGCATTTATCTTGAGACACCTTAATAGCTCGCAAGCAGCGCGTACGTTCTGGAGAAAATGTTTCATACAAAAGTTACTTGAATTCGAGGCGTAAATAAAATGGCATTATCCATTTTTTATTTGGCGGATGGTTTCAACGTTATTTTAAGGTCAACTTCGTTTTTTTTTTAAATAAGAATATATTTTCATTACAGCATTTCTTCAATCTGCAAAAAAAGCAAACAACTTCTGTCTGAAAAATGATTTCATCTGACCTCTCCTTTTTTGGATTGTATGGAAATTATGAATCAACATAAGCCTTGACTATTTTATAACAGTTGGAAATGATGGCCTTCGACTTCGACACTTGTCGATATGCTTTATAAGAGATTGTTGAACACTCGAAAGAGTTACAGCTCTATCAATATGTCTGCAGGCGTTCCGGAAGCGCTCGTCCGTGTGCAGAAATATTGACAGAGAAACTCTTTTGAGTTTCCATCAATCTTTTATAAAGCGTATTGATAATTGTATCGAAGTCGAATGTCATCATTTTGGACCTTGTGATAGAATGGTCAGGTTTATGTTGATTCACCATTCCCATGTAATCTGGAAAAGAAGAGGTCAGATGAAATTATAGTTTTTAGACAAAAATTGTTCGTTCTTATTCACAGAATGAAGACAAGCTTATCATAAAAACACATTTCCCTTTAAACGAACGAAGCAGCTGACCTTGAAATAACTTTTAAACCATCCACCAAAAGAAGAGGGAATGATGCGATTCTATTTCCGCTCTGATACCAAGCAGCATTTGTATGAAACATTTTTTACCCGAACGCATTGCTTATGAGATATTCAGGTGTCTCAAAAAAACGCCTCACCGTGTATACATACTCATTATTGGGATTACATGAATTGATTATCCAGACGTCAAAATATATTTCCAATTATCAGAAACATGTATGTATATGTTTATATATTTGGTCACAAGTTTGGATAATGAAGTCCTCCGCGTTTAGGCTTCCGAAAAAAAAAAAACTTTGTATCATTTTTTGTAACATATCCGGAAATATTCAACAGAGTTTGTCTACAGAATTCTAAAATGAGATGCTAGATAATATGACCATTAAGATAATGGAATCTAAGTACTTGACAAATTATATTATACGTCTCATGTGTAAAATCAAAATATTATTTCTGTACGGCTGATGATAATTCAATATGACTGCACACGAGATTGCACGTCATGATTTCATTAAGCTACTATCATTGAATCAAATATTTCAATATGATAAATTTATATGATGCTTGTAGTAAGATATATGATATCTGCGCGACGATTGTATCTGATTTTGTCTGAACGTCAAATGACATAATTAATTTTCATTCATTTCTTCTCTTATTTATAAAACTTAATTGATTAACCATTGGCGCATTCAATGCAATTATCGTTTACAATTGTTTTCGTTCGACCTTAGGTCTTGTTGCATACGTATAAAAAAAATTGAATTTGTCGTAAATGTTCTGATGGGTATGAAACCGCATATTCTTTATTTGGTGTTCATGTATCGGCAAGTTGATAAAAGAATCAACGATATTGTGTGCCATGAAAAACTGTCCAAGTAGGAAAACCGCATTTCTGTTATTACATATTAAAAAATCACACTTCTTGAGGTGAACCCTGATTTCAACTTGTTCCCCTCATTTTGGTCTTCAGTTTAACGGTACGCAAACAGCAAAACGAAGAATATGCGTTCGGTACGGATGAAAAAATCTCAACACCCAATAATGTTGCTTGAAGGCTTTACAGGTTGAACAAGTAAAACCCAACAGATCCTTGTCTTCTCAATTACAAACCTCTATAAAATGAATCACATCAAATTTCAACCGCCAAAAACCTGCACAATATTTCGTGAAATGCGACGAGCATTGTTCTTTTTTTCTAAAGGTAGAAGTAAGTAAGTAAAGGCAAAGAGATAAGCATAATACTTTCGGCATTTGATAATTGGTATAATATTGATGATTTATGGTGATATATTTACAAATGAATTTCATCTTTCTTCTTTCTGATTCTGTAATACTAGATATACTCGCTAAATGCTATATTAATATTACAAACTGTACAAAGAAACGAGTAACAGAGGGAAAAAAAGAAATAAAATAAAGTAGAAATAAATTGACAATAGGGGAGGTGAAAACAAAAAAACAATGATGGTACTTATTATACATTGTGGAAAACTTGATTTTTTCTACCTAGGTATGAAAATGAACAGTTAACAATGAACCTTCTCAACATCTTATTATACAATATTATTATGCTATAGGTATTCATAGTCCAGCAATTGAGAAGCTCGCTCTGCTGAGTTACATTATTTGATCTTCCACATCCGTTAATCAATCATGTAATTAGTAGAACCTCCAAGATTGTTCAATTGATTATGAATCCAATGTAATTCAAGCATTATCTGAGAGCCACGATGTCAATCAACTAAATCAGATAAGAATGTGAGAAGACGTTGGTATTTAAAACCACAAATCTCCTCCCTCATCCTCCTCGGGTTGAGTTTCTAGTTCTTGTTTAGTTTCTAACGGATTGGTTTGAGCCTCTTCGTCGCTTTCTGAAATCGCTAAATCGTCTTGTATTTTGTCCACGCTTTTATCTTCTCGGGCCGGCAGACCGGCAAGCAAGAAATCGGATGGATCGTAATTTGGATCAACGTCCATACTCTCTTCTGCAAAAAGAAGCAAAGGAATAATAAAATTAGAAACTTGTTCATAAAAAAGATAATGGAAATGGAATACCATTTTTATCGACCTTTTGCTATGAATTAGTTATCAGTATTATCAATTCGTGAAGAAAATTTCATAGTAAATAGAAAAACCAATAGAATGACAGAGGTACTTACCTTGCTGTAGTAGTTGTTGTTCTCCTGTGTAAAAACCGACGTTACTTAACTGCACCATAGCTTCAGCAGCTTGTTGACTGTCGTCATCGGCAGGAACTTCTCCAGCTTCTCTCATTTCGGTAACTTCCAAAGCTTCCAGTTCAGTTTGTTCAGATTGTTCGTCCACTCCAAAAGGCACTTCGTCAAATTCGTCTTCGCTTGTGAACTGAAGATCTGAGAAGGATTACCATGAGAATGATAAAATTAAATTATTACTTCACATATTGGTTTTCAGTATTTTGAATTGTATTTTAAAGAATTATCCTGAATTCTCGTATTTCATACCTTCTTCCAGAACATCTTTTTTCTTCGCACGAGCACTTCGGCCCAGCTCACCTTCCATGTCTCCTTCAACATCAACGAAATCGAAATCATCCATCATTGATTTTCCGAAAGGATTGTCGGGAGAGCTAGTCTGACTCTTTGAGAGAAGAAAAAATAAATACGTTAGAATGATGACTCTATTTCACGTGTTGGAAAATTAACTCTCTAATAATGCTATGAAATATTTTCAAAGTTGTTTTTAGTAAAAAAAAGTGTTCGTGATTATGATAATAATGCATCCACTAACTCCTCTGAACTCTGGTTCGGCAATGGTATAGTTTTCTTCGTCAGGACCAAGCCAAGAGGAATCAATATCCGCTTGTTCCATAGCACGTTGCTGTACCAGAGTGATGTTGCCCTCCAGTTGGGTCAAATGATCGTCATACTAAGAAAAAAAAAGAAATATATGAATTCCGAGTTATTCCAAACTGGAATAATAATAGAAATATAGAGCAGTAATAAATAAATTAATTAGGGTAAAGTGGCGATCAAGAAGCGATAATAAATGAAATCACCTCGTCCAAAGTTTCTTTACAGACTTTCACCAGAGTTTCCGCTTTGAGAGTGAAAGGCGAATCTTTTCCGTTGTAGAGAGTACAATTTTCCAAAATTTGTTCGACGTCTTTGAGAAACTCGTGCCGACTGTGATACTTGTGCGCTGTAAATAATTCGGAGATCAAAATTTTTTACATAAGCTGCATTAGCGGAAAGAATATAATAATGAGTAAACAGGAAACTACCTGTAACTTTTTTGGAAATAGTTTCCAAGTCTGTAGGTCTTTTTATAACATTGTAATAATCTTTGACGAGTTTTTTATTCACTGGTTTGAGGAAAGGCCAAGCTTCGCTCATGGATTTTAATTTATTATTAACCACATTATCCAGGATAAAAGTTAGGGCGACTTGATCATTGTCGTCTAATAAAGGATTTATGGCTTTTTCAAGCCTCATTAATCGTTCTTCTTTCTCTCCAAGTCTTTCAACGCAAATATTTAACATTCTTATGGCGGCTACAGTCAATGAGCTCTTTGCTCCGTTATACAGCGTTGAATTTTCAACAATTTGGTTAACGTCCGCTAAAAATTCACCCCTACTTTGATATTTCTTTTGTCTGAGGTTTTCTCTTATTGTTTGTAGATCCATAGGCCTTTGAACAATTTTATAATAATCTGGCACCACCTGTAATAATGGTTAAGGATTGACAAAATGAAAAAGAGCTCATTATTTATTTCGATAAAAATTTTCACAACAAAAGATATATGAGACCTTTGCGTTCACTGGAAACAGGAACGGCTGTACATCCGGCAAATCTCTCATTTCATTCAGGATATTTTCCAACATCGTAGACATTACGACAACCGGATCGGTCCTGCGTCTGTTTGCAGGTCTTTGTTGCCGTTTGAGATAATCGCAGTGATCGTCTCCAGTTGGACGTCTACGTTTTCGCGCACCAACAGCTTCTTTCGGTACTTTTAGGAGCAGCGTGCGTCTTTTCATTTCTTCGGCATGCTAACATGGATTGAAAGAGCAATAATATTCAATTACAGATATGAATACAGTCTTAAACACGATACTCTGAATTCTCAAACCAACCTTAATCAGCTTCGAAGATAACTTCACTTTAGTTCCATCGACGTTGACAAGATCCTGATCATCTGTATTGAGCTGCTTCTCAATTTCTTCTTCCTGTTCCTCTGTCATGGCGACATTGACCGGAGCAGTAGGCAGACTGTTCTGATAAAGCGGACAGGCCTTATTCGTTCTCATGTGCCCTACGTTACCACAAGCCCCACATTTTAGTTTTAGGTCTGGTTTAAGTTTAGGTTTCTTACGTTTAGAGGGAGATATTTCAGGCTTAGGATGCTTAGAGGGAAGTGTAGAGGATTGGAAATTACTTAGTGGAAGGATACTCGAGGAAGAGGTCGTGGGAGTGTTCAAGCTGGATCGTTCGAAGAGGTTTGAAGAGCTGAAAGAATTGGTGATAGGTCCTCCCAGCATTCGTTCTCTTTCTTGATTCCTCTTGATCCTACGTAGCTGTTCCTGGATTCTTCTTTTTTCTCTCTTCATTTCTTCCTTCTGCGCTTCGTCCAGGGTTGCAAATTGTTTGATAAATGTGTCGTCTTTGGAATTCCTTATTTTTATATAAGTGTCTATGACGGCTGGTTTCCTAACGAGTTCGACCCTGGTGAATTCTTTCCCCTCAGGATTTCTGAAGGTTCTATAAATCTTCAATACCCTGCCCTGCTGCGTTCCATAGTTATTAACCGGGCCATCGTCTTCGTCGTCTTTCTTTTTCTCTTTACTTTTCTTCTCCTGCTCCTGCATATCGCCCATTATCATTTTCCTTAACTCGTGTCTCTCCTGTTCTTCTCTTTCCAGAGATAACTGGGTGCTAGTCTTCTTGTTTGACAACATATTTTCAATGTTTTTTCCCATCTCTTCAATATCTGAACTATCTTCGTCGGAACTTTCACCCTCATCGGTACTCAGGACTTCATTTGACGATAAAACACGATTTTGCAGATCAAATATCCTCTGGCACTCTTCTTTATACCGTTCTTGATGCTCAGCTATAGAAAATCTATTCCCCCTTGAAAATTTTGTCATGCCTTCTTCTCCAGCTTTCGCTTTTTCAGTCGACAGAGTTCTCACCACATCAATTACTTCCCACCTAGAAAGTTTCTTTATTTCCTCTTCTGGGACGCCAAATTTCCTCAGTAATGCCTTTGCATTGTTCAATGAAAGCCTTCGCAAATCTGCGTCCGTCCCAGTTACAGTTCTCTTTGGCTGTGCCTCCTGTTCTTCCTAAATAACGGCAAAAAGTTTCTGAACCTGTAAATATCTACCTAGATTCAAAAGCAAATGAAAATCTCTTGGATACTCACTTTACTGATCGTCGGCTTGTTTGGCACTCTGACGTAAGAGAAACCTTCCCCACAACCGGTAGGATCAGCTGGTCCAGCCAACTGCAAGAGACATTTTCCTCTCATAGCTTGGATATAGGCTCGAGTAGTGTTCCATGGTGCGACTTTGACTTCGTCATCCATTTTCAGTTGCATTTCTTCGTCATCATCGTCTTGCGGTGTGAAAAGGAATTTTTCTCCGTATCCGGCGTCTTTCAATCTCTGCTCAGCCGCGATCATGCTAAAATAGGCGCAACACTGTTCCGGAGAAACCATAGCTCTGATTTCTTCTTCCGTTGGTAATCTGAAGTCCGGCTTAATGACCCACCAGTTTGAGTCCATTCCTAGTTTGATAACATTAAATTACTTGAGAGATTAGATAATATGATGAAGTTTTTGAAAGAGTCAGAAAGATTTAGATATGACCTGTTCTCTTAAAATCAGCACAAAGTTTCAGCCTTTTTCTTATGCTGCTTTCGCTGTGTGATGGAAAAGCCTTCTTTATGTCATCCATTTTAATTCTGCGGGGAGTATCGCGGGATTTCCAAAATAATCTGTATATAAAAACTTGGAGAAAATCCCTCACAAAATTGTTTGCTCGTTTTGAATTTGGACCTGGTACTTCATACAATGGACATTCTTGTCCGGCAACAAATATCGCGTCTACTTCTCTCACGTAATATTGTTGCCTGAAAAAGAAATTCACAAAATTCAGACTTGTAGCAAATAACGATAAGGATCTATCAAATAATTTGTGCTCTCCAAGAACTACCAACCTTGTTCTTATTATTAAAAAGTCAGTCTCTTGATTACTATGCTCATAAATTGGGGCCCTGTACATGTTATTTTCAATGGCTTGTATGCTCTGGCCAGGCGTAAGAATTCCTAGAAACGGGCTGGTGTGGGCATAAGCAACTTCTCCGTATTTATACCGCATGGGTCCCTGGTCTTTTCCGGCTCGCCGTTTATAGTAATTTTTAACTTTAGAGCACATTCCGACTTGGTTCATGAGAGGTGGATGTTCCTCGGAAAATTCAATGAGAACTATTTCGCCGTCTCTCCCAGTCAAATCCTCTGGAGTTCTCATGAAAAAGACATCTCCTCCACCAGAAGCAATTCTCTCCTGTTCTCTTTGTTTTGCTTTCTTCTTTATGTGCTTCAACAAAGGTAGGACACTGTGAGGACCGAGATGAGAAAGCGGTCCATGACTATAACGCTTCAATGGTGGCCTGTGGAAATTTCGAAGTCTCATCGGTCCCATATGAGTTTGTACAAATGGAGCTCTCAGCTCTACGACTGGTGTACTATGCTGTATTAAATTTCCGCCGCCGACTTTAAGGCGAAGAGTCGTTTCAGAGGAACGAGGCATGTAATAAGAGTCATTGGATATATTGAAAGGATCTCTATCAGGAGATTTTGGTGGTGGAGGTGGTGCATCTTCTTCAAGAACATTAATAACGCCTGCTTTTCCAAGGAGTAGTTTACTTTTTTTTACATGAGGATGAGGAATCTTAACTTTTGGTTGAGGCCCGTTGTCCTTATGAAGTAAAGCGGGATCGATATCGTCTGGAATACCCAGAACAATGTTTTCATCGTTAGGATCTAGGGTCAGGATCTTAGGCTTAGGTATCTTAGTCATATGTTCTGCATCCCAAATGACTTCTTCTTCCCAGAGTCCGTAAACGAGCTCTTCATTTTCAACGGGAAAAATAGAATACCAAGTATCGTCATAGTTCTCTTCCCGCTGCTGTTGCTGTCCGCCTTTACCAGATGCTGCGAGCTTGCTCTTAGACTGCATGTGCAAAGGCGTTGCTATCTGTGAGGTAGCTAGTCGAACATTAGGAGCAACAGGAACTGGAGTTCCTTTTCCTGGCTGGCTAAAAGCCTGAGCAGTTCTATTCCCACTGGAAGGAACCCAACCTGCTGCATTGTTCTTGCTATTCAATTTCTGCATAACTTTGTGTTTGATATCATCTCCGTTCCACACAACGTCATCTTCCCAATGTAGTTGAGAAACCATCAAAAATGAATCATCCGGAAAAGAATCATCAGTTTTTGTCTTTAGCTCTTCCTCAGTCTTTTCCGCCAATTTGAAACCATAATTGAAACCATCTCCTGTCTCTGGAACCTCCAACATATCGTACCATATTTGAGCCGGACCAAAACGCCAATCGGCTACTTTAGGTCCCATATCATTGCTGTCGCCCGTATCTCCAGTTTTACCAGTTTGTTCTTTATCCTCCACAGGAAGTAGCAATTTTTCTTCGTCGTCAGGGCGACACTGTTCTGGCGATGGATCTGGCGCATAGTGCATCTTCCAACCCTGTGAATAATATAGATCATCAATTCAAAGTCAATTACAATTCTTATTTTCATCATCGATAAATGGTAATATGTTTTTTTCTACACATAATAGTAATAATTATTAAAGATAATAATTTCTCCGTTCATAATAAACTCAATATACCTTAAATTTGGGTTTCCTATCGTCGTGGTCAGATCCAGAATCAGAATCCTTTGGATCATGGTGCTTCTTCTTCTTCCGTCGTTTCCTCACACCTCGCCAAATTTGTGGTAAACTGCTAGGTTTTCCTGGTCCAAAAAGTCTGGAAAATCTGAGTACTTTATTGGGTCGAAAGTCGGGGAACAATTCCGTGACATTGATATCGGCATATTTAGAAGGAAGCATCGAAGCCAAAGGTGTTTCGAGCTTGCGTTGACGAGCAGCCTCAGCTTCTTCAGGCGTCAGTGCTTCTTTTTCATCAGGAATTGGTGGCGGAGGCATAAGCTGAGTATCGGATTTGTTTACACCTTCCTCGTCGTCGGCATCATAGTCACTAGTCTCTTTTTCACTTTTTTTAGCACAATTCTCTGCGCTGTCTTCGTTAAGGTCTTCGGCTAATTCATTTATATCAGAAAAATCTAAGGCTGTGGGAGATTTTTCTAAATAGTTAACGTCGTCCTGTTCGCCTTTCACATTCTTAGCATTTCCATATTCATCTGTTGCTTCGTTTTCTTCGCCGTTATCAGCATTCTCCTGATTATCCACAGATATCATCTCTTGCAATAATGATCCAAGTCCTAAACGCCCTAGAGATGACAAATGACGTTTGGCATCGGAATCGAGTATGTCATCTACGAGTTGACCATCTTCGTCAATATTTCCGAATAAAAAACCCGTCATATTTATACCCAGATCCATATCTCTGTCGTCGTCTTCGTCGGAGTCAACCATTTTCAATTCAAATTAATCAATGAGCTTTATATGAAACGGAGAAACTCAGAGTGTCAAACTTCAAAGAGATCAACAACGGTTCATAGTCAAGTTAGGTTAGGCTTGTATATTCAGTTTCTCATATTTGTATATACATACATCAATTGGATTTATATTTTACCCCATATTAGGCACAATAATTATTAACGCATCACAGACCTATTACTAAATAATAATAAATTAATCCTTAGAAATAATGACAATATTACACAAATATCATTCATCGATTCATTAGTTTTTCACTGCTTTTTTCACAAACAATCACACAATCAAGATGGTATACCTATACTCTAGTAATCTGTAGAATCGACGTGGTAAAATTTAACCTAACCTAATAACAAATTTGTCCAGTCCTGTCCGTGGTGATTCACCAGAGATCCAGTTTCACACCGACAGTGTTTACGTTTCCACCGTAGGGTGAGTCGGGTCAGAGTTGAATTTGAGTCAACGAATTGACAAGAGATTATTGTCTTCCTCTCTAATCGTATTCTCATTGGTTCAAATTCAACCCGACTCTGACCCTACGATGGAAACGTGGTCAGTGCATAGACTTATAGAGATAGACTGAGCGCTCTTATGGGCAGCTTGAAGCTGACATATACGGGACAGAGATATGCCGGGAGTACTCTTCTCTCTGTCTGACGATATTGGTGGTGGGGATCGAGGCGGTAGAGGAGAAATGGAGTTGAATGAGGGGAAATCACGCGCTCGTATATGTATATGTATGTATGAAAAGGTATGAATGGATATGTATTAATTACTTATCCCAACTTCAAATAATACCATTCTGTTACCTTCTTATTATATTATTTAATCACAATAATAAACAAATTAAACATAATCCGTGAGCGGTGAAGGAAAACATGAAGAAAACAAATGCGTATTTGACACGCGCGAGACTAGAGATCAGTGGTCCCACCTCCACTGCTCCCTTGTCTCCCACCATGACACCGATTGAAAAGAGAAAGGAGTACTCCCGGCATATCTCTGTCCCGTATATGTGAGCTTCAATGCCTCTCACGGGAGCGCTCAGTCTATCTATATAAGTCTATGGGTCAGTGTCATCATCACGGTCGTAGAGTGCATTTCGGAACACCGTTTAACGAAAACCATGTCCCCACCCGGCTTCCGTACGGAAGCGTAGCCAATCTTGGCTGATTCTTGTGGTCTAAGATCGTGTATGATCGTGTATCCGAAAGAACATGGCGTTTTGTTGAAGAAATTGTTGGAAGTGGAATACGTATCAGAGACGTTGTTTGCATTGTGACAGTGAATAAAGTTTTCCTGTGATAATTACCAAGCAGGGAGATGGGGTGAGCTTGTTTTTACATAAATCGTGATACAAATCAGCGATTATAGAGAGCTGGACACTCACCTCTTGATATTAACGCCGATTATGGTATAAAGAGCAGTGTTTATTTTTCTCCAATACATTAGGAACTAGAATAAATTCACCTTATACTTGTGGAAATAGTGAATTCTTAAGTAACTAATTGACGGATTGTTATGCGGATCATGGTTGCTCGTCTTTTCGCATTTATTTTTCTCTGTTCCAGTTCTATTAGTTTTCCTATCTCAAGCTTCATGGATAATAATACCCGACAATCAAACCTAAAACTATCCGTGAACTTCTAGAGTCAGCTTATCTTCCTTAATTCTTTGATCTTAATATCTAGTCTGAGAAGAGAAAGTATTCATATTTTATCAAATAATATCGCTGGAAAAATTATTCTACTGTAGTCGAACCTATTTCCAGATATTGCTTAGTTATCTATCTCGTTAAGCTGTTTGTTGGTCTGCATAGGTTATAAAATTCAAAATACGATAAAATAAAAAATGAGCTTATAAAAATTGTCGGTTCATATTTATTTTTATGAAACTGAAAAATTAAAGAACAAAACACCGAAGTATTATTCAAATCACAAATCGAATTTATGTTTATTCAGAGCTTCAGATTTGGAATGCATGGATCATAAAACTGATACAATGGACGAATCTGACGTCGCAGTTTTAGGCGAGATGAAAAAGAAAAAGAAAAGAAAGCACAAACATCACAAGCATAAGAAAGATAAAACTTTAGAAAAGGAAGAAAAGATAGATAGACAAGAGAGGTTAACAACAGTTCTTACTGATTCATTCATTTTCATATGCGATTCAGCCGGCATCTAAAATATTGTTAAAATATTTTAGAAAGAAACACAAAAAGCACAAGCGTCCGAAAAAGGAACGAGACTACGAGAATGGCTCTTCCCTTGGTGCACGGCTTCTATCGTCTGATGTCAAGTCCACTAACATCTCCCGGAACACTAGTTTCAATAATCAATCGAATATGAATGGTAAATTAGATTCTCAACTCGAAGTAGTTTCCTCGGAGGAAAGCGAGGATGAAAAATTAATCGATTTAGATTCTGACGAAGTCGATTGTACCATTATCGAGGATGACATCGACCTTGAAGAATTAATGAAACAGAAGGTGATTAATTTGAGTCAATACTTTGTTTTATGGTAATAAATGACAGCTTCTATTCATCTCTACCAAAGAAAAGATCTATCCAAACATTTGCATGCTTCTATATTTTACAGGAGAGATTACAGGCGTGTTTAGTGCAATATTTATCTGACGATTCTGAAAAAGATGGAAAACCAGCTCCTCAAGAAGCTTCAAAGGTTGAAGAAACTCCCGATATAATTTTAGTTGAAGATGATAGCGATGATAGTATTAGCCGTAAAAAGCGTCCACGAAGTCGGTCAGAAAGCAGAGAGAAAAAACGTGTGTCCTCTTCAAAACTTGAGAGACGTGTGGTTGTCGATATGTCTAGAGACAGGAGGGGGGCAGCAGGAGGACGTGATGATATTAAAGACAAGAGAAGGGACCTCGAAAGAAAAAGAGAAGATAAAACACGGTCCAGGGATGAACCCAGGAGAGAGGAACCTAGGAGAGATGACAGAAATTCGAGGAAAACGAGTGAGAGAGCTAAAGAAGATGCAAGAAAGGAGGAATCACGAAGAAGATTAGAAGACGAGAGGCGAAAAGAAATGTTCAAAAAAGACGACGAGAGAAAAAGAGATCATGAAAGAAGGTAAATTTTGCTCAAATCTATCGTATTTGTATATCTAAGTGTTTTTTCAATCACTTTGAATCCTATATTTGATGCAGGGAAGAAGAGCGCAAACGTGAATCAGACCGACATGCCCAGAGGCGAGAACCTTCGCCTCGTAATGGATCTAAATCTAGAGATGTTGGAGGTGACTCGAGACATAGAGCGATAAAATCAGATAATCACGATACTTCTGGTGCTAGAGATCGTTTCGCTGGAAGAGAGAAAAAAGACAGTAGAGAGCATCAGTCTAACAGAGATCATCAAATGATGAGTAGAGAAAGACAAGGAAGTCGTGAAAGAAGAGATAGAATACGCGAGAGATCTAAAAGTAACAGAAGATCTCGAAGCCCGCTGAGGAACAGAATTGATAGAGATCGTAATGACCGCTATCGCAGATCTAGGTCTGTCTCACGAAATCGTAGAGATAAAGACAGACACGGGAGAGAGTATGAGAGAGACAGGGAGAAAAATGGCAAACGAGATAAAAATGATAAGTACAAAGATTCCCTATCTGAGGGTCTCAAGGTAGAACACTCAGAGAGTTCTAGCGAAGAGGAAATAAAAGACATCGATATAGAGGAGGAGGAAGATGAAGAAGTTATTATTGAGAGGAGGAGAAAGCAAAGAGAAGAGCTCCTCAAGGTGGGTTCATGAAATTTAAAGATGTTTACTAATTTTAGTGGGGAATGATTTTTATTTTCTTTTTTTTCTTAATATTGTTACAGAGATTGGGAGGACCGAATGAAGATTCTAATCTCTCTATGGAATTAAATACAGCTGCAAGTTCTCCCCCATCTGATAACGCTTCGATAGAATCACAAAAATCAGTCGACATAGTTTCAAACAACAATGAATCAAATTCGGAAAGTCATACTCCGCCTTTGCCCGGAAAGCCAAATTCACCTCAGACTGTGAAGAAGAGAAAATCAAGATTCAATACAATCGATGGTGAAAGTAGAGAGAAACAAGAAGCGCAAGTGGAAATCAAACCCACAGAAAAGGCAAAAATATCTGACGATAAACAAAACCCCAAAAAAAGTAACGAATGGGATATGTTTGCGGAAGCTGATAATATCGGTGACTTTAATGTACGTTTCAAAGTTGATTCATTATTATCAAATCTGAATTTCAAATGAGAAATTTTCTAATTCAACAGTTCCTAAACCAAATCTGTTATACTTTTTATTCAGAGTCCAACGGTAGAAGGCAAGAGGCCTGGTGGACCTGATAATCCAAGTTTAACGGATAACTGGGATGACGCGGAAGGATATTATCGGTTTGTAGTCGACTATTTTTTGTTTTTCATTGTTCTATGTTATATTTATGTGCTGATTAAATCTCTGAAAATCGTCTCTAGAGTACGAGTTGGAGAAACCCTGGACTCCCGCTATGTTGTTTATGGGTACACAGGTCAAGGAGTATTCAGCAACGTTGTTAGAGCGAGGGATTCAGCACGTGGGAGTCTTGATGTAGCTGTGAAGATAATCCGCAATAACGAAATAATGTAATTTCTGCTTCGAATACGATAAATAGAATTCATTGTTTCTCCTAGACATTGATCAATGTTTTTACTAATCATAGGCACAAGACTGGTCTCAAGGAACTGGAAATTCTACGAAAGCTCAATGACGCTGATCCTGAAGATCGTTTCCACTGCCTGCGTCTATTCAGACATTTCTTTCATAAAAATCATTTATGCATGGTCTTTGAGCCGTTGGCTATGAATTTGAGAGAGGTGAGAACAAAGAGGATCTTTTGAGGCATTGAATAATCAATATTTATCAAGCTTTTAATAATTGATTATTCATTTTGCTAGGTATTAAAAAAATATGGAAAGGACGTTGGTCTTCATGTAAAAGCGGTGAGATCGTACACCCAACAATTATTCCTGGCTTTAAAACTATTAAAACGTGCCAATATATTGCACGCAGATATCAAACCGGATAATATTCTAGTCAGCGAAAGTAAACTGGTTCTAAAACTATGTGATTTTGGTTCTGCCTCACATGCGCATGAGAATGAAATCACTCCTTATCTTGTATCAAGGTTTTATCGAGCACCAGAAATAAGTAAGTACTACTTTTCCCATTCTAAATCTAAAGAATCTTTCTGTAACTGACCGTTTGTCCTTTTTTTTCTCATCTTTCATATTACTCAACAGACTGAACATGTATAAATGCCTATGACTCATATTTTAATTCTATGGAAACCAAATTCTCATCATTGCAGATTGAAAAATTTCTCAAAACTCAGATTTTTACCTATGATTATGTCTTCCCTGGTGGGAAAATTTCTCCGGAATTGCATTGAGAGAAGTTATGTGAAATTTCAGAGAAATTCTATGCAGAATTGATGATACTAGAAATTTTTCTTAGTACAAACTACATATTTTTTTTCATTAGTTTAAGAATCTTTTTTTTTCTGTATGTGTATTCAGATATTGAAGCTGCTTTGGTTTCTTGAATGAGAATAATAAACATTGAAATTTTCTAGTTCTTGGTATACCGTATGATTTTGGAATTGACATGTGGTCCGTGGGTTGTACCATATACGAGCTATATACAGGAAAAATAATGTTCTCGGGAAAAACAAATAATCAGATGTTGAAGTTTTTCATGGATCTGAAGGGAAAGATGCCTAATAAACTTATAAGAAAGGGCACCTTCAAGGATCAGCACTTTGACGGAAACTGCAACTTCCTTTATCACGAAGTCGACAAAGTGACCGAAAGGGTAAATAATCGCCTGTTCTTTTGTTATCACAAGTATTTTTTACTCAAACATCAAGTTCAGATTTTAGAGTGAACAAATTCTTACTTATATTCATAAAAAATGTGTGATTATTGTTGCGTAATTGATTTTAGGAAAAGGTTGTGATAATGTCTACCCTCTCCGCGAGTCGTGATCTTGGCACGGAATTAGGTGGTAATTCATTGCCGCCAGAACAAAGTCGTAAAGTTGGTCAACTGAGGGATTTATTGGAGCGAACGTTAATGTTGGATGCTGGAAAACGAATAACAGTGAATCATGCATTGGCTCATCCTTTTATACAAGAAAAAATCTAGGTAACCCCCACGTGTGGGGACCTTCTTCGACGAAGATTTCATTAATTATAGAAACAATGAACAAGAGAAAAATTTTTCTATATTAATCAATGAATTAATCCTTATCCGAGGCTCGTTCTATCGGATATTCTTACTCGTCTGAATAGTTTATACCGTCGAATTCATTTTTTTTAATTCAGATCAGTTTATTGAATTACGATGTTAAAAATTATTCTTTTTCCCTCTTTTTTTTTCTTATTTTTTTTTTTTTTTTTTGTGGAAAGAGCTGGTATCATTAATATTGTAGTTTCTATCGGTTTTCTCAATGTTGACGCCAAGTTGGTTTCACAATCGTCGTTGAATTATAATCTGTATCTATATTTAATATTTATATATTAAGTTTCACGTCACTTGGAAAAAAGGGCGACAATCAATCAAGTCGCTAGAAATACTGACTTGACGATTTCAAAGAAAATACATAATAAAGTCACGAATTTTCCTACTATGATAGTTCATTTTTTTCAAGTTGTGGTTAAACTTTAACGTACTCCTTTACCATAAAAATATCTTTGTGAAATTTTTTTGCAACGGACAAACGAACTTTCAGTCATATCCCATTTCAGCTAATAGAATAAATTTCAATTACAAATTCATCACACTTACTCATTCTAGACCCAATATTTTTTATTTCTCTGCTTCATTTTTTGATAATCGAACAAGGAAATAGAGAGTCTACTTGTTTAGTCGGATCAACTAAGATTATTCAAAGATTTAGGATTATCCAGCATGCATACTACAATAATATCGCGATCCGAAAAAGGAAGTAATTATTCGTAATTTGAAACTTTTATAAAATAACAGAAGAAGATGAAAGAAGCGATTTCGGAGCAAATATTTTATCTCTTTCCGCGTATATAGCATCGTTGAAAATGATGATACCCACAAAGCATTATTTTCCACGTATAGCAATTACATTTTTTTCAGCTCGTTTGAAAAAATAATCTCGTGTAACTTGCCTTCCTATCTGAAAAACAAAACACAACAAAAAACAATCAATGAAAACAGTGTGTCTATAAATAAATTTATGTACATTAATGAATAATTGAGAAAAAATAATAGTAGATTACATGCTCGTTACATAAATTGCAACCATTTTGTTTATTATTATTATCATTAATATTATTATTATGGAATCAAGAACATACAAAACAGAAACATTTTTAGACACCTAAAAAACAACAGACGAGCACATACTTTGAAAATTCTTTATCTTTTAAATATTTTTTGTCTCAGTTTTTTCCTTTTATTTTTTTTTTTAAACCAACGACTATGAAAACATGTTTTTATTTAAAGAAAAAATTTAAAGGTGAAATTTGGTGTAACTAAAACAAGATTATATATTGTATAGTAAGTAGAACTGTAGTGGAAATAAAAAAAAAATACATATTTGAAAACAAATTGAAAAGAAAAACGCAAATACAATTAAGAGCACGATTACCTGTATTTTAATATCAAATAGAGTGCAATTTGTCATTTTTAATACCTTATTTTTCTCATAGTGTATTAGGCTTGAATTGGAGCTGAGAATTTTTTTTAATCACATAATCTATTATTGGGAAAAATATTCTGCGTTTCGTATTTTTGATAGAACATATATCTCAGTTGGAACAACTTCGATTGCCTTATACCATTTAACAGCACTGATCCCTTAACGTCCGTGACAAAACCTTGATCATTTAATAATTCGGATTCTTATGATCGCAGTCCAGACATTCAGATAACATATCATTTAATTTACCCACAGATTAACGAAATTGAATTTAGGATATATTAATGAATAAACTTCTTGTTTAATTACTTGAAGTATATGGTACATAATTAAGAATAATTGTTCATGCCGCCATCACTGCTGTGTTAGTAATCTTAATAATAAATTTGCATCCCAAGAAATAAAAACGATAAAAATTAAAAAAATTAAAAATGGTCGTCAGAAAATAATTTAGACGTTACAGAATTGTACGATAGCTGCTTATGTTTCAGATGAGTCTTCAATTCAAATTCAGCGATAAGTGTCTGGGCGGACCGTTTCAACGGCCTTTTAACGCTGTTCCCGTTGCAAGGTATTCATGGGGACTGCCTTATGGGATATTTATTATATCCATTTACAATTCTGTCGTCTTTATTCAATTGTGATAATGTCATATACCTCTATCACAAGTCATGACTATGGAAAGAACCATATTTTAATGTAAAAATTATGAAAAAGTGAATTATCTTGGTAACACATGATTTTTCATTTTGATTTTATTCACGATCTATCCACAATTCTGTTTGTGAGATTGATATCTATGTCATTTCTCATTTTTCGGCCTATAATCGAATAGTTTCAAATTTCCAACTATGTAAAATCCCAGGTTTTTTTGTCATTTTATTTTTCTACGTTTTGTCATGAGCATTGTTATTCTCTAGAGAATTGCTTCTAAGCTTCAACTAGTTATAGTGAAAGGACGGAAGAAAAAACACCTGATACATTGTCCCATCCCAACGAAATTCCAATTGATAAACAGAAAAAAAAACTTACCGATTCTGCTGATTTCAGAAGTAAACAAATACAATTTGTAGTATCTTTTGATACAGAAGTACAGATACCATGTCTTTTAAGGTTGTATATATTTTTCTAATTGTCTATGTGGTGATGTTTGACTTATAGCCTTCCCTGAGCGGAGGGGAGGCAAATGATGGAGGATGATGGAATATCCGGTGCAATCGTCATGGGTCGCACACCATTCATCTTAGCTACATCTTGAACGGGAGTTAATTTATCCGAGTTGAGATTGCCAGAGATATTATTGAAATGCCTGAGATCGCACAGGTTTATTATTACTAAATCCTAAATCAGTATTAGTCACTGGGGGAAGCACGTGAGTATTCAATCATATACAGGTGAGTGTTGTTACCTGAAAGATAAATCATTGAATCCTTAGAATAAAAAAATGTGAACCAATTTATTTTTTTAGTCAATTATACTTATCACCCATGCACCTAATTTCGTCTTGCTTCTCAGTTTTGAAAATACTCCGCGTGTTGAACAATGGGACGCAAAGAATTTTGTGAGTTTTATTTTTTAATTTCAGGTATTTCATCCAAAATATAAGAGTTTATTCCGAAAAACTTCACGATGCTCTCGACCTGCTCTTCTGGATGTATTACACTTCCCTGGCTATTGAATATTATATTGCATTGTATTTCAAGGTTCAACAATCGATTGTCCATAGTAAAACTACAATGGGGCATGCTTATCGAGTGTAAATGAAAGAGATTTGAATTTTTTAAAATAGAAAATGAGTTTTCTTGATCCATGCTACTTTTTGAGCAAATATGAAATTGTAATAATCATAGTTTGCTGATCGTGATAATGATTTGCACTCAAACTTTAATCTATATACATAGGTATATGACATGCGAGTGTTAAATTTTTATGGAGCAACGGATCTGTATTATTATATTCAGAATAGGGGATTAAATATATGATTAAATATTGAAGAATACTTATTTTATTGATAATTCAGATATATTTAAGTACCAGCCATAACTTAACACTGAAATCCAATATACAATATATTATTGATCAATAGAATAAAATATTTAGCTACCATCCACCGTATTTGTACACAAATATACGTATATTAAATAGTTTATTCTGCAAGAATATCTATATCTTTGATTTTCGGAGACGAATCAATTTTTATTTTTCTGCTGAATTTTCTTAATTGAAATCTCATGGAATCTGTTACTGTAAGATATTATTCACTTTAAATCCAGTTACATAAATTGTGAAATATAGCTACGTAAACAAATGCTGGAATATAGCTACGTATATAAATGCAAGGTAGGACATAAAATTGTACGGAATGACCGTCAAGTTTTGAATTATTAATCAGAGTTTAACTTTAAATAACAAAGAAAAAAAACTCAGTGGCGATGATTCATAACACCTTATAGTTCTATAATATACCTATATTATTCAATTTATTAAAATATTTTTGGTGTTGGTATTTGAGATTTAAATTCTCTCATAAAATTCGCGATGTATTTTCTAATCTCTTTCTGGGAAATACTGAATTAATACATTCGATATTTTATTGGCTAATTCCAAAGATGATGCGCACAATACTCTTCTGCTCAGCAAGTCGAAAGGTCCTCCTGCATCATTCAAACAATAATGAAATCACATTTTTTTACTTTCACTAAAAAAAAAAGAAAAAAAAAACGAAGAAGGAACAAAAGAATTAAGAAATTCAATGTATCTTAGTGTCTTCTCTTCCTTTTTATTTTTTCTCACCACTTGGATCGATGCAAATGCCTCCTGCTTCTCGGACAATAATATCACCCGCTGCAATGTCCCAAGCGTGAATTCCGAACTCAAAATTAATGTCAGCGCCGCCAAGCGCTACCATGCACATATTTAGTGCTGCAGAGCCCAAAGTCCTAGTTCTGTAGAAATGAGGAACGAATACTACTATTTCTAATTTTCAATTCTGTGAAGCAGAAATGAGTGTTTCTTTTCAAAATGAAATTATTACCCATGAATTTGCGGGATCAAGACTGCCATATTTTCCCTAACATTCTTCATCTTATCCGGATCACGGCTTGTACCCATTTCCACCATAACTAAGGCTTTTCCCAATTCTGTTAAAGAAGAAATTCTCATGAACTGAGATGGAAGTTGAAATTATTCGTTATTCAAAAATATTATGATTCTTTTGAAGATTCACCAACCCTTCTCCTCTGACACATGAATCGGTTCCCCATTCAAAAATGCTCCCTTTCCTTTCCGAGCTGTAAATAGCTGCTCTAGAGCAGGATTGTACACTACTCCAATCTGTGGAATCTTTTTATCCCATAGTGCGATAGATATGGAGGAGTGCGGAAATCCGTGAACAAAATTCATTGTTCCATCCACCGGATCTATTATCCATGTCGGTGAATCTGTTAATTCTACTTTTGCACCAGAGGCAGTTGATTCTTCGCCAATGAATCTAATAAATGATGAAAAACACGTTGTTAATCTATAGATGTCGAAAGCCTTGTTCAGAAAATAGTTTCTTAGCGGCAGCTCTAACGACATTTCCATTTTTTTAAATTTTATTTGTAAATTCAGGTTTCAATTTTTCCTTTATTTCTAAACTCTGTGAGACTAAATGAGGAGTTCAATTATTAAGTTTACCAAGAATAAAGATTATTCTTTATTGAAAAAATATTAGCCATGCCGCTTGAACAGTCATTTAATATAACGAATTGAGGGGAAATAACCAAGATAAATTCTATACTTTCTTTCAAAAGATGTACTTTTTTTTTATCTCCAAACAGCCAAATCTTTCCATACCCAAATTATTTGATCGTAGTTTTTGATCATGCATTACCTGTGGTCTGGGAATCTGGATGTAATACCGTTGATGAACAGTTTCTCAATTTGTTGATCTGTTTCGGTGACTAAATCTACGTCGCATGACTTTTCTTGGAAATCTTTTGGTCTGAAGATTCTTTCCTTCATAAGCTGCGATGTGAATTATCAAGAAGGGGGGAAAAAAATTATGAGCTCTGATTGTTGTAATAAGAATAATAATATTTTGTTTCTAATAAAAAAATTTAAACAATCAGAATTAAAATCATTGATATAGGTATATGTAGGTACTTCACATTGTTAGGTAATTATCGTATTTCACATTTTTCATTGATCTGTATTATTATTAGATTTGCAGTAAGGAAAGATCTAATTAAATTATACGTACATAATATATATTTCACGTTGTATTTATATTTTATAAAATATGCGTTACTTACCATACCTGCTTCCTTCACCAATTTAATAACAAGGTCGTAAAGTTCATCGTAATCTGCCATTATTGTTGATTTGTTATTTTATTTAGCGTTGTTCTAACGATACCGATTCGAGGTATAGCCGTAATAATGAATAACAGTCTGATTCAGTAATGTATACGTAATTGACGTAACATTCTCCCTTCCATTGCCTGCTTCAAATCTGTTAAAAACCGTGGATCAGCTGATTCAGATTTCAGGTCATTCCAGACGAGTTCAATGACCTGCTGATTGATGGTTTTTCAATAGAATACTATACCGTAGGAAACGCCCGCATAACGAGTTTTACGAGAATAGTAAATTCTTTTTCATGATTACTGCAACAATAACGGCTTTATTGTACTTTCGACTATTTATGAATGAAAAACTGTCTGTTTTTTCTTGTTTCAGACATCCTGTGAGATGGCGCTGTGATAAATAATAATCATAATAATGGCATAGACGACATTAATCCCGAAGAGAGGGGAAGCTGCCATGTAAAGTTCAACCGCAGTGATGTTTAGACAGAAATTGGAATCCGAGTTGTTCATCTTTATAGATTTCTTAGCTACATGGTTAGTGTAGAGACGCGCGTGTTTTTTTTATGTTTATTGTGAAACCTACACCGCGGCACACCGCGCTTGTGTGTGTGTGTTGTGTATGTACTGTAGCTGCTATCGTTATTATTTTTTTTCTTGTCAGTGTTAAAATACATTTTTTTCTAGCTACTAACTAAAAATAACGAACCTCTGGTAATAGTAGTACATAAATAAATAGCTAAACCCGCGTGACATATCCCGAGTGTAATTCTTTCTTCGACACATCTTTAAAACTCACCGAACACTAATGTCAGTCTATTATATCCGTTCTTAACCTACGAAGTGTAATACGAAACAATAATTCTGTGAAGAAGAACAGCGTTAAAGTTGACGACGTGCACGAGTTTACAGTGATAGAAAAAACGAAAGTAAAAAATACCATCAACTCAGTTCTAAACCAGAAAACTTGACCACAATAATCCACGTAATTACATTTCCTGTTCTTGTTACATGATAACTGAGTGCTCGCTCTAATTTAATTTACCTTTTGAGTAAAGGACATCAGTCAATAATAACTGTTACCACTCAAAGCTTTTTCCTTCGATTATGACAAATTTTTCATCACGTTTCTTCGAACTGTAAACACATTCATTGAAACAATCGTCTTCCTTCTTTCAGCAGTTTGAGGAATTTCTTTTTCCTTCTTTTGTAATTCATCTTCCTCTTATTATTTATATTTATTATCTTCTTACAATTATAATATTTTTCTTGCCAATGTTGACGTTATATTGTGTTGTTAATGATGCTTTATTATTTTATCACCATGTTAGCACTGAAATTTTAATAAACCTTATTTCAACCATCCGGTGAAACATTTTTCAGAGTTTTTAACGAATGGATGTGGCTAGGCTGCATCTAGGGGATAGACGAGAGGTGTGATGTGTCCTCTAAGCAGTGTCGCCTCATGGCTGACATGCGTTATACCTCTATGCCCCGCGACTTATCCACAGAATCCGTTGCCGCCCTTAGAATATCAGAGGTATAATAAAATAATTGAATAGCTTATCTTATTCCATACAGTCTCTGTTTTCCACCTCGAACAGCATTGTGGGAATAAAATCCATGCTAACATTCATAAAATCTCTTTCATATGATTTTTTTTCAACTAAAACAATAATGTCTAAGATACATTATTCTTATTTATATTTGTCTCTAACTTCTGTAATAACGTCAGGTTTTTATGTATCCTTATGTATCCTATCGTTTATTTTCCGCCTCTTCACAAGTGCGGATCTTTGGATTGTCAGGATAAGTCATTCTCTGGCGATACTAGCTCTCCTAGCGGTCCTCTGTTACCTTGCGACGCGGAACCGAAAGACAAAGTACCCAAGGATCGTAAAGAACAACGTGATAAACCTAAACCGTATAGAAAATATTCCGAGTTGACTCCACCGACGGTACAAAATTGCTACGATAATTATGGGTGGGTGTGAATTATCTGAAAATTTCAAATTTTGATGTTGAATTGCTAGATTTTCATTGTTCGATTATTATTCCACATTATCTTTCAGTTCATAGCGCTTTGGATTTCTTCTTCTTAGATACAAATGTAAACATAATTCGAATTTCTGTTCAGATCTGTCTTTCGATTCATGTATTTTGCTACTTTTCCTTGCACATGTTCCCTAAAATTAGCTCGTACTCTTGTAGATCTGTAATTTTCCTATGTCCTTGGTATCGTTACTTAGATGACAAATCTTTTTAGAAGTTCTGTGGCATGTAAATCTAATTCTCTACCTGGAAGATGCACCAGCAACAGCAATTCACCCGTCGCCAACGTTACAGTTGCTACGAATTTGCAAGCGGAGGATTTGGCCACTCAGCTAACGCTTCTAGACTTAAATGCGTTCAGATCTATTCGCCCTGAGGAATTATCTAGTTGTTCATGGAACAAGAAGAATAAATTAATTGTCGCACCTAATGTCGTTGGTTTTACCAGGAGATTCAACCATGTAAGCTTAATTTTACTCATTGGTAATCTTGATTGAGCCTACAAATTCATAAACCTAAGTTTTTTTCCGTCTGTGTACTTCAAATATGATGATTTCTTCTGTTTATAGGTCAGCTTTTGGACAGTACAGGAAATACTTAACGCTCCGACTCCAAAACAGCGATCTGAAATCTTAGCTCATTTTATCAGAGTTGCGAAAAAGTTGTATGATTTGAATAATCTTCATTCTTTATTTGCCGTTGTATCTGGGATGCAAAGCGCTTCCATTTACAGGTCAGAATTCGATTGATTTCCATTTTTAAGTATTAATCTTCATGATTTCTGAGCCCAGAAATTTTAATTCACGAATACAGCTACATTATTTTTACAATATTACAGATTGAGCAAAACGTGGGCATGCCTTTCAAAAAAAGATAAGGCAACATTTGACAAATTAGCCAAAGTATTTAGCGATAAAAATAATTGGATGAATCTCAGAGAGCATATAGACTCTCTAAAACTACCATGCATTCCTTATTTGGGTTTATTTCTTACCGATTTAGTATACATCGATATGGCCCATCCCGCTTCAAAGGTAATAATCAATTTCAAGTAGCAAAAAGTTGAGTAAAACTGTTCAAGAATTTGGAATTTATCTAGAACTCCAACTTCAAAACTTTCGAAAGTAATTTTCTATCCCTTTTCTTACCTTGTTTCAATTTCTTGTTTGATATCTACATAAAGAGGAGCAACGTTATGTATATTTTCATTTGACAAAAACATTGATCCATATTTCTGTATACACAAATTACATTTTATGTTCAGAATAATGACAATCATCAAAGAACTTTGAAAATGAACAACGTATTAACTAGAGTAGGGACGTTCCAAGCTAGTGAATATCCAGGAATAGTCGTTCTGCCCGAAGTGCAACGTTATTTGAACAGCGTTCGGTATATAGAAGAATTACAAAAGTTTCTAGAAGATGATCAGTACAAGTGAGTAAATAAAAAGTAAACTTTTCATTTTATCGATGCAATACAAAATGTCATTTTAATTTCTTTCTTTCTGAATTTTAATTCAGATTATCGGTGAAACTTGAGCCAAACTCGCCCGCGCCATCGTCAAGTAGTAGTAAAGAATCTGTTGGTGATGTCGCTGCAGCTTTTGCTGCACTCTCTTTATCGCCAGCTAGAGGATGTGCAGGATCTTTGAGATTACATGCAGCTTCAGCTGCTAATAAGTTCGTCCCAGGTCATCGGAAATGTCGAAGCCTTGGGACAAAGTGAGTAACTACCATTATTACGCCTCCAATATTCTATACGAAGAATATTCGATAATTCTAGTGTTTCAATCTAGATGTTTTATAATTTGTGTACCTCATATGAGATCTTTCACGTAGTTTTGAAACGATCATGAATTAATCATATGGCGATCTAATTTTGATATTGTTATTTAACTATAATCGAACACAAATTGGTTCTTAATGGATAATTTCTTTGCCTGGTTCTTCCAAAATCTCAATTTTTCTATTTTTATTAATTAGGAAACTCTACGACGGAGTTTATTGTATTGTAATGTGAATTGAAAATATGTTTACCAAGTTTTTCATACTCCACTCATAATCTTAACTGACATTTTTTAGGCTACGGTAATCCAGTTACCATTGTAAAATAGGAATCATAATATTGTCATTTGGAATTCGTACGTTTTTGAAGTTTCCTCTATCAATTATGAAAATTCATTGATTAGATTCCGTAGCACGAGTCTCCCACGCAACTTCCACAAACAAGGAGGACGAATGGGGCCCAGCTTGGCATCGGCTGGGTGAGTCCCAGTGCCTTGCATAGGATCTGCGTAATCTGGACTGCGACAATAATTTCATTTGTGCTCACTTTGATTTGATAATTTTTTTATGAAATTATTATTCATTTATTCAGCTTTTGCATGTGATATTTATTATTATTATTTCCAAGTATTATTACGTATCTATGTGCAATATATCATTTTTCTTTCACAAAACTCAAATTATTTAGAGCACGTAAATCTCTTACTATATCATGCAGATTTTTTCACCCAATTGCCTAAAAATGCATATATTTATTTTTTTGTTCTTCTTTGTTCTCTGGTGTGATGAAAATCTTTGTGGAGATATTGTAGACTATGTAAAAAACTTGAAAACAAAAGCAAATTAGGATTCATTAGGATAGATTATGAATTCCTAGCTCCAGTTGTTTGCAGATAATAGAAAAAAATCTATATCCCATTGAAACTATAAAGAAAAATGTGTATGGTTTGTTGCAATGTACTATAAAATAGTGAAATGCAACTGAATGCAATAAAACTGCACGTATCATGAAGAAATAAATTGCATAAAAATGCCTAATGTAATGAAAAACTTTTTACCTATACTGTTCTAGTATATTTGGAAAAAATGCAGCAGTTCCACAGATAGAGCCAAGCCAATTAACTATGAGACATCTTCTCGACGACTCGGTATTAGAGGAGCCTCATTCGACTCCACAAACGGTTGATTTAGATGAAAATTCACCAACTTCGCCTGCAGATGCTCTAGATGATGACTGCAGTTTGCTTTCAAGGACAAGGTACACGCATACATTTTTCCAGTACAAAAATTTCTCAGCCCTATATTGACCATAAATTCTGTAATTAACAAATGTTCAATACACGATATGCATTAACTTACAGCACATTGGATGCATCGTCGAGAGAATTATGCGGATCTAAAGAACCTCATTGCGGTTTACAAGGCTCACTAAGACGTAAAGTTATTTTACGTGATGGTCGTAAACCTGCGGTCACGACGTGGCAAAAATATTGGGTACAAGTTTGGGCTTCGTCGATAGTTTATTTCTCTCCAAAGTGCTTTAAAGGGTAAATGAAATATTTTTCTCATATTGAAAAACCTGAAATTTATCTATAGCATAAGGATGATTGTGTCTCATTACGTTATGATCAATATTTTTCTGAATTGTAATTCAAGCAACGACCGATCGGATTTTAAACGTGAACCATATAAAATGGTGTCAATTTTGGGGTGGATAGTTGAACCTCATAGTTCCTTACATCCAGATGCATTTATACTAACAGATCCCAACAAAGGTGAGAAAAATTATAATCTAATGTGAGAAATAGTCTGAGGGAAATTAACATGATAACATCAATTAATTAAACTGATTCCATAGGAAACGTATATAAGTTTCGTGCAGGGTCAAGCGAGGTGGCAGAGCAATGGCTGAGAGAATTGAGAGCAACGGCACGTGGTGCAACAGATAGAAAACCAATACCTGCCAATCTAATGTCGTTTGAGTGAAGTTTCCTTTTTTGTAATTTCTGCAAGTAGAATCGGTAGTGGGCAAGTACATCAATGGACAAATTATTTATCTATACGATCTATGATTATACAAAATTTTCAATAGATCTTTGCAAACACTATTGAAAAAATATTGTTCATTTATTCATATTATTACAAAAACGAGAATTTCAGGTGTAAGAATTTCAAAAGTATTTACAAAATTGTAAATCTATAAAATTCTTTCCACACTTCTCTTTTGAATTCAAATTATCAAACAAGGACCAGATTACTGATATTGATGTTTCAAAGAAAGCAGAGAAAAAAAAACTCTCAACTACTTAAAATTGGAGACAAGAAACTCTTAGGATAAAAAATAATATTAAAGACAGAAGAAAGTCAAGTCTTTTCAACTCATAGCCTGATATTTTTACCCTCCAGGAGAAGATATACAACTAATTTACATTAACGAATGGAAGACTTGATGGTTCATAATGTTTCATACGTAATCCTATCGATTGAAAATGAGAAAAAAAAAGAATTAACATCTAATTATATTACGAATTTTTTTTTTTTTAGTTATTAATCCAATGTTTGAATATGCATGGGGTCGGAGGGAAAAGACCTAGAAGGTAATACATATTATGTACAGTGTTATATCATTACCATGAAGAAGAAAAGAAAATCGAATGATTTTAATCGACATATCTGATGATTTGAAGCGTGTAAGCCTAAAATTGTGCGGGGGGGGGGGGGGGGGGGGGGGAGAAAAAAGTATATATTTAATTAATAGTTGCTATCAAAAGAAAATTCTCTTCTCAAATTTAAGTAGTATGTATAATTCAATGCGAGAATATTAGTTTTTTTCTACGTCTTTGGTAGGGATTGTTGTAACATGATTTATGAGAGAGAAGAACCCGACAAGTGTGTATGTGAGAAACGATGTAAAACGAAAGAAGAATCAGTAGTAATGACACCATGCGACAACAACCGAAGTTGCCAAAACAGCAAACAAAGTGTTTGGATCAACTAAGTGAACTATTATTATTATTATTCCTATGGTAAGAAAATCATTTTTATCCCAGATTTATGAACATCTAGATCGATCGCTTCAATACCTGCATTTTTAACACATACACAATTATAATGAGCTAATACTTTAATGTATAGTGACGGAGCAGCTTTATCTAATTATCAAATTAGAAAACTTACAAAAGAATTCTGCTGTCCTCCGGCTTATTTGGATTAGGAAAAGGAATATTGAACTGCAATGAAATGGAATGAAATAAAAATGTATTCCTTTAGCAAACCCATTTGAACGGGATTCTCATGTTCCACTATTGAATTGAGCTGATGCAATCCTATGTGAGTTGAATATTTTATTGGTTTTCCTTTTGTTATTTTTCTTTCACCTGTAACTCGGGCAGCTCTCAGAAATCTCTGTTTGTTTTTTTACATACCCACATCTCGGGAACGATACAGTTATTTTCTTTGTTTCGTTAAGTGTCTCATTCTGTAAGATACAATTATTATCACGAGTCTCATAAATTACTTGATAGACTTTTTTATACCATATTATAATTATACTATACTATACTGTGCTATACTATACTCTCATATCATCGAAGATTTTTAATCTACTACTATCTAGGTATATACATGTAGGTTATAGTTGTAATAGACAAAAAGGATTCTTTAAGTTTCGTTTCTTCGTCGTATCTTTTCCTTTTTTCTCTTGAATGTTTCTTATGATATAAGGTACAAAACCCATAAATTATAATGTATACGGTGCCTCCATATAGAGCTTCTGCTGCTTGAATAAGAATAAAAATATACACGTATTGAATATTAAAAATTGAATATATTATATGTAATGGAAAAAAAACACAAAAAAATACGAAAAGAATACAATAACATGTACAGCTCGTGACTGATTGCATTATCGTTATTATTATTATTATTGTTATTACTATTACTTTTAGTATTATCATCACTATTACTATTATAATTATTTATAACATGACATTTAGGATTATCATTATCATTATTATGGTATGTATTTTATGACTATTAATATTATGAACGTAACGAAGAAAAAAAAAAAAATGTTTTTCACTATTCCATCTTCTTGTTTTACAGTCTATTATGCATTTTATAAAATCATGAAGAGAAGCAAGAAAAAAAGATAAAAACCAACAATCCGAAAAACTGTTCATTACAATAATTCAATGTGAAAAAACCATATCTGTTAGGTAGGCGCCCGGAGTTATCCAGAATTCAGATGGATATATTAAGGAATATCGCCAGCCAGTTGTGATACATACGGCTATATACTATGCATAGTTATTTCTTGTGTTTTGAGACTATCTTATTTATTATACATATTGACTATATTACAAAATTTTCATTCCAAATTCAGAAAAGAAGTATCATTCTGTGAAATGCGATAGTTTAATTATCACGCTACGTTTTATTATGATTCCACCATTACCATTGGTTGATTAAATTGAATAATTATTTATTCGTTCTGGTTTATTATTACCAGTAATACTTATCAATTGTAGATGATTTTCATGCAGTTTTATAATAGGATATGCAGCATATCGGATGGTAGTACTGCCTACAATAATAATAATAATAATAATCCTTTAATTAATTCGCATATATACCCTTCTATATTTGTAGGCGACTGATTCAAGTATAAGGATAAAAAAGAAAGCAAATCTTAATCGAACGAGTAAATATAAAAAGAGTTAATCAATAATTAAATTATGTGATTATTTGTAAATACCATTATCATTATTATTATTTTTTCTTCTTTTTATTATTTTATCGTTAATCCTTTTCATCCTATTATCTTTCATTTTGGATTCTAATACAACTGAATACATATATTTTATTTTATATTTTTTTTTCAATTAATATATACATAGTTATAAATGCGTAGAAATATCTCTGATCATTCTAAATGTACTACCACATAATACTATAGAAAACGTTTTTGGTTTGTTTGTTATAAAGACGTTTTCATTTCACTTTTCTTCGATGAAGCTTACATGGCTTAAACAAATTAGAAGGGGCAACATAATGCGCCGATGTCGTCGAAATCTATGCAATGTCCGTTTTCGAAGCAATGCAAACGTGACAATATCAATTCACGAATACTTTTATTATCAAGATTAAATTCCGTTTGGACAAAGTTGAATAAATTTTTAGAAAAATTGTCCGGAACTTCAAGAGCCTGAAAGTAATAACATTAAATTTTATTATTCAAAATACTTATTTTGATAAATACACACGAGATTCAACCGTCATCTACACATATTAGTTTCAATGTTTAATCAGTTATTATCATTTTTTTTTATTTTCAAATTTCTATTTCCAAAAATTCTTCATTTTCCTTCTCCGAACAAATACGTACACCGTATACAATCAAACCGAAAAATAATCATTTATGCGATGAAACACAGTATCTTATACGTGCGCGCCGTGATAAAGAATACGGTACAAATGGATTTAGATAGTACGAATAGAATGCGCGCTGTGAGATCCGCAGTGCTTTGTACTGTCGTTCAAAGATATCTCCTGTAATCCCATATAATCCTTTTCCAAAAAATCTGATCAGTCGTAGTCTGTCGTGAGTTACAAAGCTAAGTCAATACAAATTTATAGCAATACAAATTTATGGCGACTATAAAGCATAAGCTCGTGATACATATGTTAATCCATTGGCTTTCAGCTCTTGGCTATTGATTCAGATTGACAAAACGAGTACATGATATATGATTTTGGTCAAAAAAAATCAATACGGGATCGACGAAGAGGAATTTTCATAATTATTGTTCATCCTTGCAACCAGAATATTGGTAAAATTCATTTAAAATGTTACTGAATGCTTGATAGCTGAATTCAAGATGAAAATGTACGAAAATCAAAAATTGGATGTGAATCCACATATCAATTATTGATCACTGGCATATCTACCTTGAATTTCTGCACGAGTTCGTCTGCGATATCGAGCGCATCTGGAAAAACTATATCTTCCTCTGCCAATTTCATGAGTTCATTTCCTGAGGCTTTCTCAGTGTATCCGCGACTCAATTCGAAAGTTAGGAAGTATGGTTGCTCTGGGAAATGAATAAAGATTCATCAATATGTTGATTATTGCTATATATGATCTATCAGCTAGACCCTGAAATATAAGTCGTCCGAAAAATCCCTCGTTCATCTTCTTCGAATGACTCAAACCATTTTCTGACTCAGCTGATAGACTATAATACGTGAAATGGAATAATCGAGCTTTTCTAGTCTTCGATCCTCAAAGGAAGACCATACACACAATTCACTCGACTGAATCATCTAGATTCGAGAATTATATATTATATGTATTCACCGTCTTCGGGTATAACCGTATTGAAGAATTCATGACCAGGTAATGACGTGCGGATTTTATTTAGGGCGGCCGCAACCGCGACTGTTACCCACACCGTCATCCAAAGTATTCGGAAAACTGCTTCCGCCATTTTCTCTTTCTGATTTTGCAAATCTGTTCGCCGTGCTAATACATTGAAAAGTTTTTCATCATACGAGCGTTTATTGATGACAATTAATCGCAGTTAACTGAAAGAATCTCACCTTATTCTTCTTCACGGCGAATTGCCAATTATTCTCATATGAAATTAATAAATGTTTGTACACCTACCGATATCGTGGAGTATATTATGTAGTATTCCGTTCGATCTGCTCGTGAGTAGTCGATATTATTATAGCTTCACGTTTGCACTGTTTTACATTTTTATCCAAAGACGCGTATATATGCACACAGTTGGGATGTTCACTGGGTCATTATACGTTAAGAATCTATATCATCGTCGGTATCAGTCTAACTGTGACGCGAACAGTGATTGTATGTTCAAACTCTTCATTCTTTAATCCCACGTTATGACGCGGCTGATGATATTCATGTGATTGATCGAAATTTGATGTGCTGTTGCAGGCGTCTCTATTGAAACATTTTGATGACTGTCCGCATGGCTCTTTGTTATCTGAATTTATTAGAAGGAAAGTTAGGATGGGGAATTGAACATCGTTACAAACGCTGAAAGAAAACCAAAAGCATCTCTCGGGATCCGCGACGAATTGTGCTTTCAAAATTGTCATGAATCTTAAACGAATAATGTTTTAAAAAAAAACGAGCTATCCTTGTTTTATATCCGCACGAGATCAATGATGATTTTAAATGTACGATTTTTCCCGTATTTGGTGAGTGGTTTCTATATTGTTTTTTTTTTCGTAATTCATATCAATTTTCAGTCCTCGGTTATAGTATAGTGAATAACGTGTATCGTCGGATAATTATATTCAGTTTCATGAATAATTAAAACGGTATAGTATAGGGAGCGGAGGGAGAAGCGGTGCAGGATGACCGAGAATGGAGGTAGCGGTGGTCCACCGCAACGGTTCGTTGGGTATTAAACCGGGTGCTTGAATTCGCCATGAACGAGTGAGATATTGTAGGTTCCTTCTGCCTCAGCTGTCCATTTGCACAGCGACATTTATCTCATTCTTGTTTCTACGCTCTATATTCTACCTTCAACCGACCACCGTTGGTACTGAAATGATCGTAATTCTTACGGTGAAAGATTCGCGAGGCATCCTCCGACGGCCGCTGTTAAACATCCATCTCATAGTTTCATACCTGCGTTGTCGTATGAATCGAACAATACCTACACTGTTTGAATCGAAATCAGATTTGTGTTCTTTTTCGGGAAACACTCCGATCGGGTAACAAAATCCGATGACGTGTATTTGCAATTTCCCCCAAGTATCACAGTTTTTCAATTATTTGTCAAGGAATTCATAACAACTGATTCGATCATTATTATACTTAACAGTTGGTAAACGAAGTCCGAATTAAATTTTCGTTCTTTTTTCTCCAAATTCTGGATATAGTACGCCCCATCGAGAATTGAGTAGCTATAGACCATGCTATAGAGATAGCGAATCGCGTATGCATGCATGAGCAGTTTTTGGTGTGTCAATGGTTCTGGGTGCGCGGATGCTATCCTTCGCCTGGTACAAAGTACCGGTGGGTGGGTCGCGGGTGCCTGTATAGTAAAATAGGAACCAGGTCTACGTAGTCGGGTCGAGAAAACCCGCCGTCAAGTGACCCACGGGGAAATCAAACCAAGGAATCTTCCGCTCATTTGTACGCGCCGGATCTTCTTATATCAGGAGAAGGAAAGGAGGCAGAAGAAGGAATCGGAGGAGTGAAATGAAAATAAGAATGAACCGGATAACTGGGGAAAGAGAAGAGAGCGTGTATACGCACATGCATACAAGTATACGCGAAATTGAGAAAATAAATTAAATTTTCATTCTGATACGGCAAAATTTGGACTCGATTCAAAAATTGGAAAATTCAAACGCATTATTTCTCGATCTACTGTGAAGATTGGAGCTATGCGGAGGAAAGAAATCGACGTGGAATCATATAATCCCTGTGTATATTTACGGGTACTAATGATCGTAAATTGAGTCTACTTCAGTGTTTATACGTTAGCTGAGCCCCTAAATTGCATCAAATTCTCCACTCACGTTCGAATTAGTTTTCGTTGTTTGTGGTCCGTCACCATGGATACGCCGTCCAGTCCTGGGCCTACGCTGCTAACTGACCTTCAACCGAAAACCTTTTTAAAGACTCAGGATGAATCCGGGACGCAGAAATCTCTGTAGACATGTGAGACTATTCATTCGAAATCTTCGATCATTCATGAAGGGAGACAATAAAAGCTCTATCCTGTGTCATACGAATTAATGTACGCAACTATCGCCCGAAGGTTTTCCTTCGCCGTTTATACGTAATGTGTCTAAGGCACTAGCCGGGTATACGTAGATGTACGTCTGTATGTGCTCCATACATAGGACGGTAGACTGGCTAGTGTACAGTAAACTCGTAAATCAATGCGCCCACCTTCCGGGAGGAGTTATGGATACAGGTGTCCGTATATCACTTCGGTACCATTTATACCTCTACGGATAGCAAAATAGAACAAAAACGAGTTGGAGAAAGATATGAGGATGAAGGGCGAGTTAAAAGACAGGGAAGTACTACCAGCTGAACTAAGAAGATATATATGAAGCTTGAAAGACATAAACTAGAGAAGAGCTATGTCTCGTATTTCTCACTAATCTTATAAACTATACTCATATACTATGGTCATTCATTTCTTCATAAGATTCTCAAACCCCTGTGTCTTCAAATTATGCGAGATTCAAATGACATCAATTTTGGTGAACGTTACATGTAGGTACAGAGACGACGGGAGATACCAGTCTTTATACTCTAGATAAGATGTATCAATAAGATTCTCGTATTTTATAATATATTATTTACTACGGAGCTCTTCAAGTTGTCAAATTCCGATAACGCCGCGAGGAGGGGGGAGCGCATTCCCTCTGTTTTGTATAGCGAGTATCTAGAATTCATACTATCTGAAGTATAGATAATGCAATAAGAGTGTGCAGTTGAGTTTGGAATCGATAGCAGAAACGCGAGCCGGAGTATAAGTATTATACGATCTGTTGAAGCAATGACCGTATTCGTTTATATCACGACTTTCGGTGACGTGACAAAATGAACGAATATCGTATGATGATCCGCGGCAATGATTCGCATTATACAAATATACGAACAGAAGCAATCTCAATTTTCGACATTTATTTTGTCAAACTATCTTATTCATGCGTAGCATTAGAGCAGTTTTAGAGAAATCAGACTGTCGAAAAAGCTCCAATGATCGCATATATTTTCCAATTTTCTCCTATCGTTCACCCCAACGTACAGTCATGCATTTATTTATCCTTGGACAGATTTTTCCAATATTCCGAGTGACTGTATTCATACCTGCATTATATCGACGCAGCAAGTCAACTGAAACTCTGACGTGGTATTTGGCACGTGAGAATTACTGCAGAGGTACCGCGCGATGTGCAATCGCTGAGAAAACTGTTCATACCTAATTAATCATGTATTTAAGAGTTCAACTTCACGTTTCATCGCTTTCGAGGAAAACAACGTTATCCGCTGATATTATTGTGATGATCGATCGTATGATGCCGTTTATTGATTATAATACCAGACAAATGGAAGTAGAATTCGATTGCCTCTTATCGTACTTTCGGTCCTCGACTACTGACCGTGCTTTGACATTTTTTGTGAACACAAAAATCATGTGCAAGAATCGTGAGCTGGGGTTCCACCGGAACCCCGGCTGCACTTTGTCTAAATCTTACGATAATGAGATGACTATTCGAAAAGCACACGCACATTTCCCTGGGACTGGCGGCCTGTCGAGGGGGTGACCTATAGGGGCGGCTATACCCTCTCGCCACGTATCGACGTTTGATGGGGTTCTGCGGGGCATCAAGATACTTGAATGTGTGGATATTGCAAGGGGGGCGTATAGGCGAATATAGCTACTACATACTCGGTGACAATGCATCGCATATGCTCAACGTATCATAGCGGAGCAACAAGCATGTTTATTCCCCACGGGCACCGGATCTCCCCTCTTAGGTATTCATAATCCCCGTTCAATGCGCTTTGCGTGCTTTTAAGATTTTAGATCCCGCGGACCTGCAGTGCATCAGATACTATACTGCAGGTCCTAAAACAGGTTGACGCAGCACAGACGCGAGCACTCACCAGCGTTCTCCATTTCTCCCCTCTTTTTACTACTTTTCTGGGGAAAAAAAAGAATGATAATTGTGGATCCAACGGTTTGGAAATCGGCCCAAATATTCAAATAACGTGGGGTCCACTCTTACGTTCATTCTATCTTTCCGAAAATCAGTGCCTATTGCTTCTCAGAATTTTCAAAATTACTTATCGTCATGATGATGAGCACTCGAAAATTTTGCATCGATTGTATTAGAAATACGTAGGTGTATGCGTAGCCACCGCGGCTGTCACAAGAAGAGGCAGCGTCGTTACGTGGTGCAAAATTGTCTCGTCGAGGGAGCGACTCCTGGTACGGGACGCGTAAATCCTAATATTTCGGTTTCAAGTGTGATTTTATACGCACTTTGTGCGTTCCTTACGGTGCTTTGCAAATGTATCGCAACCCTACGCCCTGGGTCGTAAATATTACGGGGGTCGATATATTCGCCAGGGATTTCCCGATCCCCGGAGGCTCCCGCCCGTTTCCGTTCTCTACTCCTCTACTTTCCCTCCCCCCTCCCCCTCCCTCGCTCGCAGTTCCTCCACCCCATTCATCCCCTAACTCGCGCTCGCTCTCCTTTATTATCTTCTCAGTCTCCGCGTCCATCTTGCTTTCTCTCACACGCATCCCCAACGATACTCGAGCGTTCCCGAGAGCAAACGGCATACACGGACGCGTGTCGGATATTCACTGAACAAAGGTGTGATTCGCGAATATGTACGTACAAATCTCATACATAGATTTGTGGAACGCAACGCTTGCCAGCGGTGTATTGGTGAACTTATTTATCCCTATGCTCAGGAAATAACTCTGACGAAAAATGCCACTCTGGTACCATCACTGTTGAATATTCTATTCGTGTACCTACTCCCCGTGTGTTAGCACGTTGTTTCACAATGACTCCATGCGCGTAGTTGCGTACAGGAACCATGTCGCCGATTTTCGTTCATTCTTCATTTTTGGTCCGACTGTATTAAAAAAATGTGTAAACTTCTACTAGTCTAATTTCCAACTCCAACTCCAACATCAACTCGCCTCTGCAACTCCACCGGCTCTAACATTTTTGTTCCTTCGGTAAATCGAAAATCGTTTCTCCCCACGGACTTGCCACGGTTAAGATGATTACGAAGTCGCCGGTAACAAGATCTTATCCATAGGATCCACTTGGACTGGCCCGTGACCATCCTCGATTCTCCGAGAGTGCCCTTTCCCCTCGTCACCCCGCTGCTTCCTCTTTCTGCCGCGTGGATCTTGGAACGTATATCCTACGTATCCACTATACTTTTCTCTCCGCCTTCGAGGTCTCCGGTTTAGAGACCTGCGTCCAATATCACTATAACTCGATTTCCGCGGGTGAATCTGAGTTGTGATGCGATCATTGACATGGGCTGGCGACGGTTGGATGACTCTGCACACAGCCCGATTGTAGAAAAATATTGGCCTCAATTCGGAAAGCAAATTTATGGAATTCTTCGGCACATGATTACTCTGCAAGTGGCGAGTTTACATGTTGTATAATACACTGATCGCTGTGGATTCGTCGCTGATCTTTTCGCTGCAGTATCATCCCTTCCGGGTTATATGATCCCATTACCCGGTGTATAAATACAAATGATCCTAATACACAGAAGCATGATGTTTCATGCTGGAGGATGTTCTGCTCCGACGTGTGTGTACATGTATAAATATGAACACATGCAAAAAACAAAACGAGCATTTGAGCGTTGCTTAGCGTTCCGTAGTCCGGTGGGACGCAGAGCATCCTGCACTAAACCAGGCCCCCTGGGTCGTCCCGGGGGCTTGTCGGCGCCAACAAAAGCGCATCTGTGCGATACGATCTGTGACGGTCGGAGCAACCTGTTCAAAAATTGCAGTAGGTCAGCCGGTCTTGCGTGCCGTCAATTCATCATATAAACACGTAATATAAACATATTGTTGGTGTGTCCACTATGTGCGTGATCCTCGTGAACGGGCCCCGTTATGCATGGAACCCTTGCAGTATGTAGGTACATGATACTCGATAGCAACGCACAAATACGGGGAATTATAGAAACTGCAGGTGAAAGTTTTGTATTTGTGAAGAGGGAAACTCCGTGTTGCTCTCGCGTTGTCGTAGCACGCTTCACCACATTTCCGGGGTGGTTCATGAAACGGGATAAGGGGACGGAATGTAGTTTCTCGTTTACCTTTATCTACATGCGGCACCTACCTACATGCTGCGGATCTCTTCGGCGCGATCAGGATGCTGCCTTCCTTCAATCCTCCATTTTGTCTTAACGCGGTGTGCGCGGTTGCCAGGCAACAGCCCTTACGCTCCACTCATTTATAATTCAACAGCCAATGCGGGCCACGCAGTAGTCGCCTGCCGCCCTCCACCCACGCCGCACCGCGCCGCTTCACCAGGAGCTTCGGCAACTCTCAAACACCGAAACGCCGCGCCGAGACATCGCCAACGCCGCCGCGACGCCACGCGCATCTGATACATCATTTCTCCGGGTACAAACCCTGCTAGCTCGTACCGATGTAGATCTTCGCGTTCTCCTCCCGATCAGCAGGTGACCACAAGTAACGTTTCATTAATACATTCATGCGGCGAACTTCGTTTCCAGAAAACAAATTCAAATTTTTTCTATTTTTTCCCTCCAAGTTATATTTTTCACGCGATCAAGCAGAGACAACAATGCACACAGATTCATGTGTGCACGCTGTCGGTGTATCCATCTCGTCGCGATACATGAATGACGTCATGCTTGTGCTGCGGAAGATGGATGGGCAGAGCAGCAGGTATTTGATCCTGGTTGGTTCGTAACAACGGTCACTGCATTCGCATTAGTTAGGGCTAACAACGGTGGCGAACAATCAAAAGCTGATGGGCCATGATTCGCTATGATAATGAATCATGAATATGTCATGAGGCGAGTGGGTCGGTGAGTGGGATGGCATCGCTCTCTCTTCCTCTCTTCCTCTGTTGCTCTAGCTTCATCCCCCTTCAGCCCGCCGCTCATCATCCCTCCGACGCCCTTCCTCATCCTCATGTGCTTTGCCGGATCTCTTGCGGGATGCTGCGCCGTTACGAGAGGACAAACAAACGAGCGCTGCGTGCAGGAGCTCATGAGAAGGTTATTCCATACCTCCGTACGGCGCAGTAGAGTCTCGTAGGTTGAACTTTTTCTCCGCGTATGCTGCTAGAACTCTGAAAGACGGACAATTTCCGGCTGTTTTGAAACCAGCGCAAAACCTCTTACGCAACAATCATGCAACAGTACTGTGTCATGTCCTCTGTGCAGTTGTTGTATTGCGTATGTGAAGGGGTAGTGCACTTGATATATTGGTTTTGTCCCGTACCCGATTTGCCAGGTTCGTATGATTGCGGTGCAAGTGAAAACAGGAACCTCCAGGGAGGGAATGGTAGCGGAAGGGTCGCAAACAGGTTTGTTGAAAGATACGTGCTGCAAAGGTGTAGATGATCCGGACATTTGGATCGCAGTTCAAAAATTGGGGCAAACTGAACAATATTGACTAGCGGATAGCCTCTGTGCCCTCTGATCGGCTCACTCTCTGATCTCTCGGACCACGTCACATTTACTATCCACAGGCTACAAGTTAATAATGCTCTGTATCTATGGGTACTCGTGTTTAGCAGCTGGCCCATCGTCATACGATTGACTGAACTCGCTCCGGTAATTTGTGTGTCTACGTTACAGTTTCCCTGGATGTCGTTCGTTCATCGATCAATTTTAGCATTTTAGTGTTTTACTCCTTCGAGTACGCGATTCATAATCCTGCTTTCGAATATTCTCCGCTAATCGGTGTGAAGATACGCTTCAATGTGATCCTTTTACCCGAGTGGCAGTAATATCGGACCAAATGTTAAAGCAACATTTGGTTCGATCACGATCCCATTACCTGGTAGAAAGATTCGATTGAACACGAGTGAGCTGATCAATAATAGAAGCAAAATCTTCTTACCAACTCAAAGAGAATCTTTTCAGCAGACCGTTACATTATGCTCATATTAAATATCCCACCCGCTCAACGGTGTACCTCTGGCTGCTGCTTTGTGATTCCACGCGTTGTTCGCGTATCCCATTGTAATACAGGGATGCGCATCTATGCGCCAACTGATTATTTGTGTATACCGGTGAAATACTGCAATAATCCAGTATATGGATATGAATGCGAATACTAGCTGCAGCCGAGAGAAGCGAAAGGCTTAATCCAAAGATGACACGAAATTTAGATAATCTACAATGCTCAAAACTTTACGGAAATGCAGTTTCTCTGTTTTTTTAAACTCGCGTGTAGCGAGTTCTGGTGTATTGAAGAATTTGTCTATTTGATACTCTAACTCCTGACGGAGTGCAGCGTACAGAGTATCTGCGTGTTCTAGAAAATGGTTTGACGTAAGTACAGGAAAAACGGTTTACAAGCCGGTTACGGCGGACAGCAAAGACCTTTTCGCCCCGTCAACCACCGAGCGTCACTTGGGCCGGACTTGGCCGCAGTTCATCATCAACTATTCACGCCAAATCCAATTTGCGTTGCCGCTCGCGCGAATCCCTGGATAAACCTGGCCGACGTATCTAATATATATCTATAACTAGCCGAGGAGAAAAATTGGAGACCTAGACACAGTGAATAGAGCAGACGTAAGCCTGTGCAGACTTTCTTATTGGGAAAAACGTTCTACAGATACGGTACAGTCCTTTGTACTTTTCCGTATTTTTTTTTTTTCTTCTCAAAATATCTGCATCCCCGTTATATACTGTACAAAACCGATCGACGGCGGCGATTGGCAGGAAGCTAAAGGGATGCAATTGCAGATCGACGATTCACGTTTGCATTAATCGAGTGACGATCCGTAGTGGCAGGTGACGGTGTGTTGCGAGGTGCATAATTGATACTGCTAAAGCTGAACCGCAAGCTATTTCCTCCCTTTACCGTTCGGCTCGCTACCAACTGACTGGCAGCCAGTGGAGCAAAAACAGCTGATTGCCATTACAAGCCCCGACTCGGTCCCGATCCCCTCTCGTTAGTTATATATCCCTTTTCGGAATACGCGTACACCACCGTAGCTGCAGGTGTATCACTCTGTATGAAACTGTCTCTTGTGTAGGTGTGCGGTGTGCGAATTTTTTTCTTTGTTTCTCTTTTCGTTCACAGCTCTGCGACACTGGAAATTCTCTTCCATTGTACCTGCACCCCCCTTGTGAATGCTAGCTCTAGGCTCTAGGGTGATCTTACTTCCAGGTTCACCGTGGAATGTGACGCTACTAGGATGATGGTACTCGTTCTGGTGTGGTCGTCGCACTCGGTGGCCGTGGCGGTGGCACTGATGCTGTGATATAAATTATAATTAGCCAAGCCTGTAATGCCCTCTGAATAAATGATCAACGAGCAACAACAGCGGCAACAGCTACCTCACCCCTCAACCCGTTTAAGTCAGTGGCGCCGAACCCGTTTTCTTCCCCGGCCCTCTTTTCCACTGTCACTCGCTCCTTCCTCGCTCTATCCTCGGCGTAGCTATTCCTATTATTTTTGGTCGTTGCCTGTGAATGCTTGTACAAAATACGACTCGTATGGGGAGGAATGGAAGGTTTGCGGATGAGACGAGCATGTTAGATATTACTAAAGTGACTCAATAATCCCAGAATTATATCCCGAACCTCTGGAAACGTTGTCTTTTTTTCCTCGTTTTATACACGAAGCGAATTAACACTGAGCAGCTACCGGCGCGGCGTCAGGGAAGGGTTTCGGAGTCATGGTGCAGCCACGCCTCCGCAACCCCGCAACCCCGCAGTCAGATTAAAAGGGTAATAATCAAATACCGTAGGCTTTATTCTCCGGCATCCCTCGTAATTCCGTGGAAAATATATTCCTCCCAGCTCTCTGGCACGTTGAGGCGGGACGAAAACCCGGGGCCCCTCCTTCCCTGTTAAATGTAATCTGGCGTAGTGTTTGTTACTCTTCTTACACCGTTCCAAACTCTCGCTCTTTCACTCGCTCTCGCTCTGGCTCTCGCTTTTGCTCTCGGAACTTTTGCCCCACGCTAAAACTCCCTCCCGCCGTCCTCATCGGGCTCGGGGTCCTTCGGGGTCCCATCGGCAAGGTATAGGGCTGCTCCATATACGCTGCATGTACACAGGTACCGGGATCTGTCGGTGTATATACATATGTATGTGTATATATATATACAGTACCCGTTTATGTATATGTATATTATATGTGTATGTATATATATATATATATATATATATATATGTATACAGATGTACGCACACACCTCTCGCCTGGCTGGCTGACTGGCTGGCTGCACCACGGCAAGGGGTTAACCTCCTCCATTATTCAGTTGTTCATTATATATGAATAAATTTTCGAGTAATGTCGAGATAAAGCAGCCAAGTTTTAGGTGCTCGCTTCGCGTTGAATATTTAGGGGCTGCTGTCACGCAATACCGTTATGCTCATCTAGTCGCTAAGTTTTCAGGAGAGACTCGATCCCGCTCTTCCCTCTTGTATCTCAACCCTGGTCCGTGACTACCGCCTCGTAACGTTTCTATATTATGAGATATTATATGATTTCTATACCCTTCGCAACGACCGTGAACCCTGTCAATTACCGATTGATTCGTTATGGTAACCAAGCGATGTCAATCTCATGCAAAAATACTCAGCTCCTGAGAAAAACCACTTCTTTATGATCATGCACGCACAAGTGACAATCATGCCTGCGAGTAGCCAACGCGACCGAAGATCATCCCTGACGTGAAGCTTCGTGGATTTCGTGCTATTATGTCAGCGTAATAGAATAGAGAAAGCCGAGCCGCTGGATATATAAATCCGTTTCCGATACCCTTTGTAATTTGAGATGATCGGCTTTTCCCTTTGCTTTTCTCGGCTTGGCGGGCAGAGATACTCCGACCGGCCCGACTGGGGCAAATGTCAACGCGGGAGTCCTAATTCTTTCCTACTTGTGTGGAATCGTGGCGGCGCAGACGGCTTCTTATTAATACTCTTTCCTCTGAGATCTGGATTCGAAGGGGGACTTTTTTCTTTCATTTTTTGTTTTATGAGTAGGTAACTACAACGGAAGTTGGTACAAAGTGAAAAGCGAGAAGTTAGGAGCAAAATGGAAACGGCAGCGTAACCTGGATGAAGCGAGGAGTGTGCTTCAAGAGATGGAGCAGCGGGGAATCACCGACCGGCACAAAGCCTGCTAATGGATGTCCACTCCTCGCCCGCCGAAGATACGTCTACCTTTTCAACCGTACGACCTGCAGCCCACGTAATCCAACATAACCCGGAGAAAGGGCGCGAGTGGAAGCGGAAGGGGATGTGAACTGGGACTGGGACTAGGACTGGAACTAGAACTGGGACGAGAATCAAGGACGAGGCTGGCGATGCGAGATCACAGGCAAAAGTATAGCATCGTGATGGAAATAGAAACGTGAGACCCGGGCGGATGTGGAAACGCGACGGTGAAAGAGAAGTTCGAACTAGGAGCGCAGCACGTTGCGGATTTTGAAATTGGGGGGGGGGGGGGGGGGGGGGGAGATTATTATCACTGTTGAATAGCGATTTCAATGAAGTGATGTTCTTTCAGAAATGTTGCAAATAGTTGACAGAAACGACGCCCTTCGAATCGTGTTTCGTGACACTGATTTAACAATCTATTCGTTTGTGAAGACGTTGCGAAGTTTTGAGACAGTTTCTTACGCTCCAGAAATATTTCATCCTGGAAATAAACCCTCGAGATATAAGAGAGGACCTTCGATGGCAGCTAGCTCCGTGTAGCTGCTTTCGAGGAAGCGTGCCTGTACCGAAATACCATTAATAATAAATTCCGTACGACAAAAGTCTATTGTCAGGACTTCGAATTGTTTGCGTGTCTTTGCAGCCTGCAGGTATTGTATGGTATGGTAGGTGTAGCCGACGTAGTGGTGACGCGGTATGGTATGGGAATACCGTTTGTGGATTGTTGATGGTCGCTGTATCTGCATAGCGCGCGGTTTTCCTATCCCTCTTCAATCATACCTCTGATCGGGGAGCATTGATGAGATAGATATTAGTATTCGCGGAGATACCGCATCATAATGGAACGCAGAGGAAAGAATAAGCCGGAGTGATTAATTTCGCATATCCAAAAATGACGCGAGTCATCTCTCGCCGGGGTTGAGTATGAGCCAGGTAGATCATTTCCGAGTCCACGATCAATTTGTGGCGTGATTTTTGCACTGACGGACCATCGCTGGCCAGTCCTCTAATCCTAACGACACAGTAGTCGATGGAAAATCACGCTGGTCTCTTTGTGGGTGGAAATCAAAGTCCGATGGCACTTAACCACGTCCAGAGTCGACAGTCGACAGGCGGCGACGGGGAGGATTCGGACGAGAGAAATCCCGAGGACGCCAGAGGTGACACAGGAGGAGGAGATAGAGAGATGCCATCGGAGAAGTAGAAAAAGAAGTGGAGAGAAAAAGAGTCAGAGAGAGCGAGAAAGGGAGAGAGAGAGTGTGTGTAAAGGCTCGGGGATCTCCAATCGCCGCACTCTGAACGTCAAGTCACTATTTCTACCCTGCCGAGAAATGGGCTTTAATGTTTGAACAGTATTCGCGAGACTGCCACTTTCAAGACGCGATGAATTACCGCGGATGGTATATTGGATAATTCTGAACGGTGTTTTCTATTTTCAAAGACGACAGCTACACGGGCAGCTTGGAGACTAAGGATATCGTAAAAGAATCTCAGGAGCAAGTCCTCGATAGCATCGTCAAATAATTTTCGAATCGTTCGAATTCCACATCGTGTATACATCGGTCAAAGATTTACAGCATTTACCGTATGAAGTTGCGAACTACGAGTCCACAGACCTGCGAAAATGATCAAGTGAGAACCAAGAAACCATGGAATGCTATTGCAGTTCTATTGAAGATGTTCTTAATTTTCGAAATTCCAAAGTCTTCCAAATTTCTCTCCAAATCATGACGAGCCATTGCAGTAATACGTGCCACGCTTCCACCATCGAGCACGCGTAATCTGCAGCCAAGCGGTTTTCAATAATATAAAACAGACCGAACACCTGCCGATTTTCCGGGCCCTGAAACCACTCCATTGTGATGGTTAGGAGTCACATCGTAATGTCCTCAGCCATCGGGGTATCCTGGGCACCACCATTCGTCGCCGAGGGTATTAGCCATTTATCTATTTCGCATAAAAAAAAGGCGCTAATAAGATACGGATGAGCATTTGTGACGGGTCCGCAGACGGGGAGGGGGAGGGGGAAATAAAAAGGGATGAAACTAGGGTCGAAAGGCCAGGTCGGATCGCCCTCACTCTACCCTCGACGGCCTGAGTGACAGTAGACAACGAATAGGCTTTGTATTGTATCGAACCAACTCCTATGCGTAGGTACAGAGATTATCAACCTGCCGCGTAGCTTCTGGCTTCTATGGCACGCGGGGTATCCTCCTCTCCGGCTGTAAATATACTCTTGCACACACATAGGTATATCTGCATAGGTAGTATAGTTGGCGACTCTCTCCGCTCGGTTGTACGCCGTTTTGATGGGCTTTGACGGGGTTCAGGGTTGTACCTACGCATACATACGAGAGGCAGAGAGGGACTCCTCGTAGTCCTTGTCGGGGGCTGGAAGCACGCACGCGGGCCGGGCTCCGTCCCCGTGGGACAAGACCGGCCGGTCTTTATGCTCGATATAATACCGCTCTCAAAACATACACACTTCAGTCGGCGCGGCGGCGCCGCGGAGGGCTTTCTGCCTCTCAACTATATCGGGGATGTCGGGGATGTTGGTATATCCTATATGAATATGCGTGAACCTTGATACAAGTATATTGTATTTATCTACCCCTGACTGCGTCCATGCATGTGAGACCCACGTTTTGACGTATGGAAGTTACACGCCCCACGCTCAAGTACCCCTTTTTCTCCGTCAGATCCCAGACTCGGGCGCTGCTCCCATTGCACGTATGTGTGTATACATGTATTGTCGCTAATTGCACGGTGATTCTTTATTTCACCCCCGTGCCGTTCGAGACTGTTTCTCCTTCCTCTCTCCACGTTCTCTTTATACGTCCCTTCGAAGAAATAGTTGGGCTTCGTCCGAGGAGAATATCGCTATTACTTTTCCGGCGCTTTCAAAATTTTGCTGAACTCTTGGAGGTAGGGAAAAAATCACCTTAGTTCTTCGAGAGGGTCTTTGATTTTTTGTAAATACCGGGAATTAGGGATTTCATCCAACCTCTTCTTTTCACGATTATTACTCTTATCTGTCAGCTGATTGATTAGCCGTTCTTCTGGTCCTTGATCATTTCGGGTAACTGGAATGGCGCAAGGGGGGGATGGTGGTAATTACGGTTTATCCGGAGCAAGAGTGCTGCTCCGCCGTGTATAATAAGTAAGAATTAGCGTCCGTAAGTAGGGAATCCCCGCGCGAGGAGTCCCGTAGTCTCGCTGATTGGTGGAATGGCGTCAAAGAAAATTCGCGCCGCGAGTATAATAATATAATACAATAATTCGCCGCGCGAATGCGTCTTCTCAGCCCGCACCTTTATGGCGGAGGCTCCGCAAGCTTGGTGGCTCGGTAGGCACCCTCGAGTCGCTGGAGCTCCTTCTATTTAGTAATCCCTGAGCGTAAGCCTGGAGTTTACAAGGAATATTTGAGCCTCCACTAAGCCCGGATTAAGTCGCGGCAAACACTTTGATTAGCGGAGACAAGCCCGAGTTCTTCTTCTTCTTTCTTCCTTCGGTTTTAACATCTACTAATACTTCCGCCGCATTTAAGCACCGATTATCCCAATTGCGGTATATTATTATCATCATGGAAGAAAAGAAATGAAGAACAGTTTCCTCTATTTTGGAAGGATGCAAGCTCTACGTCAGATTTTCCATTTCCGATTCTCGGGGGTTTCGGAGGAGGGCGGATCTCGCGCTAGCGAAAATTTTAAATCAGTTGGTTTTTTACGAAGGCCTTATTCGGGGTGTTGAAGTGCCTTTTTTACGTCTCGTCGGAGGAAAAATTAATTTTGCCTTTCCTCGCGGTAATATTTTATAATTATACAAGACAACCTCACTGCCATCGCCGCACTGCCGTTTCCACTGTGAGACATGCCGGCCGGGGAGGGTTGTAAGTCGAGGGAGGTAAGTATCCTCAAGCGACAACAAAAAAAGTTCATATTTTTTCAATTAAAACGAAGTGAGAAAAGGGAAGAGCTGCAGTGATCACGCGGACGGGATGGGACCAAGGGTTTAGGGGGTCTTTCGGCATGCCCATTAAAGAGATCATAAAATATATTAAAGAACCTCGTACGACGACAACGACAAAGTCGCCGCATGGCGTGCTAGTCGAGGACATGCTGGTGTGGTAGCTTGTTTCCACTTAAATATAAGACGGGAGATTACCAAGTTTCTGTTATACGAGGGTGTTTTTCTTTCTTTTTTCTTTTCTCTTATCACTTTTTTCTTTTTACTTTTTCACTCTCACTTTTACTCCGCCAACTACGTTACAGCCACAATTCCCCGCGCCCCCTCAGTTAGCACTTACATTCACGGATATTTTAATATCCTGGCTATAGTTATATATGCCCGCGCAGGAGAACGAAGTAGCTTGAACTTCGAATTCAATTGCGTTCAACTGCAGCTGTGGAGTATTCAGAAACTCATAAAATTGTTACATCGCGTTCGTACTATCATTTTATTCTAGTATATAAAGCACGCAAATCTCGACCACCGATCTGCACATTTTGTTCGGGGGTAGTAAAGTAGAATCTTCTCCCGGCCTTAATTTTCCGTTCGATTCTGAAAAATCGACTAATTTCGGAGCCTTCGAAATAACGAGGAGGGCGAAAGAACCCTTGGCGCGCGTACACCACTATGCCGACGTCAAACGATCAAGAACTCGATGAGTAACAGGCCAATCGAAGCGCTACGTAAACTTAGTAAATTGAAGGCCTCAGGGTTGTTGGGACAAACCGGTTGCAAGAGACCTGCGGGGTAGCGCGTGTTCGTTGAATCGTGATTTGAAACACAATGGCCACACTACGGCCGCTTGCCACATGTTCCAACGAGGCGTGGTACAAATACCAGTAAAGTTTCTCAGTCTGCTTCGCCATATTATACCCTACGATACGCGAAAGCCGCGAGTGGCCGATACGCGCCAGCGATCTCCCACCGTCTACCCTTCTGTTCTTGTTTTCTGTGCTTGCAGTGTTTACACTCGACACCAATTAGCAGTCTACAATATAGGGAGCCAGTTTAGAGCTCATGTATGCGCGCATACACGCACCCCCTACATTCGGCACACCTCTGCTATCGCGTACACTTTTCATGTTGTATATAGAAATCAATTTCGCCAGCCTGCTATCGCTGCAGATTTGTCCACGTGGCCCGATCGTCGTCGTCGTAGCAGAAAGCTGGAATTCCACCTCTTCGTAACAGAAAAACAAAGAAAGAAAGAAAAAAACCTCGAAACTACACTCATATGATCGAGTCCACTTGTGAGTAGTTCGTATTATTACTTCCCCCATTGGCGAATGTTGGCAGACCATTCGCCGGATGAAATTCGGGTGAAATTGAGAAACCTGAACCTTTGCAATTTCATTTGGCAACGACGTGAAACGCATCAACTCATTTTGTCGTCTCATCGCTCTCTCCGTGACGCGTAATTGCCGAAATTGTCGATTTCGATCAGGAATTATATTATGATGGAAGGTATTGCGGTGGTGGACGTTGGAATACGGGCTTATCAATATCATGACTTACCAAGAGAGAGCAAAAAATTGTAAAAAATTTGAGTTTTCATCAGTTTCCCAAGTCCGGGGTGAAATATATCTTCCATCTGGCGGTAAGCTTGCATGTTACGTAGATTTTTCCCTCGATTGTTTCCACTTTTCCACTTTACTAATTAGATGTGATGAAGTGAGCAAGCACTCTATCGTTATTCTCCCCGCGTTTTAGTTGCCACATTTTTGTTTGTTCCTCTCTGCCATCAAGGTTCCTCTCGAAAATCTTCTTTCAATTATAGTATACGTGACGATAGATGAACATTTTGGAGTAGGTATACGTGCGTAATGAAAATGAACTTATGTACGTTTGATTTATTAATAACATCGAGATTTATTTTTATTATACTGTAGTATTTATAGTTGAGGAGGTATGTATGTACTTGAAACGAAGTTCAATACGAATAATTACGTACGGTAAATTAATGACTCATTATGTATTATGGCACATGATATATACAGTACAGAGTGGGAGTCACCTCCTCACTCACTTCCAATCCGTTTCATTTTCATTTATTATATTTCATTAAACCTCCATAAGTTGCGTAAAACTTGGAGTAAGGTAAGAAGAATCTCTCCGTTTCAGTCGAAGGGTGTGAGAATTTCGCATCAAAGATCAGAAAACGAGAATCAAAATTGAAAATGTTCGATTCACTATGTTTTTTTCCCACATTCAAGGAAGCTGGATTATATATTTGCCATTCGGAAAGAAACGTCGGATCTTTTCCATTTTTTGCTTTTCTTTCTTTGTATCGCGATAAGGAAAGGCACGATAAGCCTGTCATTATATCTCGTATTATGTCACACACGAGTGATAAAATATTTACAAAACCATTTGACGGAATGAGGTACGGACTTTTATAATATTTTTTAATGAGATGCCAATGAAATTAATTTGCAAATGTCCAAGTTTCACATAACTATATAAATAGTATACTATACATTCTTTTCATTATAGTAGATGCAATGTCATGTATAATATTGTATCGTATATATATATATATATATACATATGTATGTATATATACACACACATATATATATATATACTGTCTATAAATTTCTACATCCTCAGGCAATTCAACTAATGCTTTATGATATGTCTTTATTATATTCTTACGTCGTTTAGCACTTGGAACCTTACTTATATTTAAATATATGTATATGATGTATAATATTATGCAATCATGTATATTTATATGAGTGTGTGTATTCGTTTATTATAATATACCTATATTCGCAGTATATCCACAAAATCGATCACTAGAAGGAATACGTGTACATGAAAAGTCAAAATAATAATTACTATAAACGAAAGGAAAAGTTTGTCTCTCGCTTTCCGTTCTACCATAAATTAATTTATCCGAAACTATACACATGTGCGATTATACAAATAATAACAAATTAATGTTTTCTGTTTTCGAATACAATCATACGTTATCAGAAGTTTATAAGTAAGGTTCTAAAATTTCATGAACAATTATTCATTTTGGCTTTGTTTTTGTTTTTTTGTTTTTTGCTTTTTTTTTTCAAAATTGTATAAACAGTTCAAACTGATTCAAATTTACATTTCCTTTTTTTTATTACAATGCGTTGGTATACACTTATCTTTGTGATTCTCAATTATTCGCAACTCATGTTGTACATACATGCATACATACTTTGTTTTGCAGTGTTTCTATTTTTCAATTCAATCCGTCAATTTTTCACCATTTCGAGATTTCTTTGTTTCACACAATTACTTGTTCGAATATTGTGGCATTGGTATAAGGATACAGGTACGAGGGGATGGGACAAGGGCGGGGGGATAGACTTAGAGGTAATGACTTATGCATAGGTATTATTATAAATATTTTCCAACATTTCTGCTGCACCGGACGAGATCACACAAAATTGTGGGGGGGGGGGGGGGGGGGGGGGGGATAGAAAGGAAAAAAGAGGGGACAAAAATAGTAAAACAGCAATTCCCGATAAAAATCTACAAAAATTTCGACTGCCGTGATACTCCTTGGAGAACATCCGATCGTATCTATGTGTACCGATGTATAATCGAATAATTTTCCTGGCACGCGATATATATATTATTTTCTCTTTTTGCGATTGCATGCTATGAATTTTATCAAGCTTTATCAGCTTCGAATCAAAGCAAGCTAAGTATGTATATTACATAGACACATTTTTCTCTGTTTTTTTTACTCTTCTCCGACCGCTCTGTGCATCAGTTGAATTTCACTCTTTATCGTTGCACAATGCGAACGATCGTACAAAAAGATGGACTTTGAAAAAGAAGAACTTTACCGGGGAATCGTTCGGAAAATTTGTTTTACCGGAAAACGAGGTGAACGATAATGAAGAAGGAAAAACCTGCATAAATATTGTCTGTTAATCACGAAAAGAATACGCGCTGAAGCTTAGATGATAATCAGTTTGGGGATTTCCTGTGAGAAAGGGTAGCGGGATCATACTATGTATATATTTCTGCGATAGCGAGATATATCATGCATATGGGGGAAATAATATGTTGCGAGGGGAGAATGTGGAAAAAGTGAAAGAAAGCAAAAAAAACAGAAAAAGAAAAAGAAAAACGTTAACTGTGTAATGTATTATATATATAGTATATATATATATATATTATATTGCACTACAATTTTTCCTTAACTATCTATAGACAAATGTTAATTAGACTATTATTTGACTAAAAAATACTTAACCCTAAGCGTTATGTACAATTTAAAAATGATCTCTATTACAATAATATATTCAATGCTCATATTATTATTATAATTATAATCATATTATTTATCATTATCATAATTGTATGTATATTAATTGCCTATTTTTATTTATTACAATATATATATTATAGTACTTCTAGTTCGGTCGTAGGTATTGCTCAATTGACTGAACCCCAAACGTTTTAATGATATCGTACGTAATAACCGCGCGGATACATACCTACAGCACACATACTCATGCTATATACATTTACGCGTGGTATAATATTATTACGTATCATATAATTGCAAGGGTTCATATATCGCGGGCGGACGTGACGTCGAACCATCCACCGCGGTGCGTGATGACGAGTGTCATTGCCGATGCCTCCAGCGAGTCACGTCCGGCAGAGAGATTGAATTGTTTTTTTTCTCTGTATTTCTTTTCTTTTGCTTTCTCTTCGTTTCGAAAATGAAAATACACCGGCAATTTTTCACCTTCCCGTGATTAGTTTGTTCATCAGAGTTCTGAGACTTAGTTACGACGATGGCCTGTGAGCCCTATATTTTCAGAATAATCTACAATTTATGATACGATACTGTGTCGGATTCTCTGTAATCAATATAATAATTATTATAGTCGTGAATAATCGCGCGAAATTATGCTGTAGAACAAAGCAAATTGTCATCGATTCATGTTCGACTAATTTTGGTTCATCAAGGCTGAGAAAGGTCGTAATCTTTATTCATCTATTTACAATATATTATATACCTCTCTCTCTCTCTATATATATATACACATATATATATACACAGAGAGTCCCATGTATATATATGGGACTTCTGCTATAGAGAAGTGAGAAATTCTTATTATTACTTTATTACGCCTATAGATATAATATTTATGTGACTACTAAATCTACGGTATTGCTTCATTATGATATGATACAGTCTTTTTACTGATTGTCCAATATCACTACGTTATTTATTCATTTTTATAGGTATATGTATTTATATTTATGTAATATAATACATGCGTGCGTGCGTGTGTGTGTGTGTGTGTGTATGCGTGTCTCGTTTTTCATCAATTTTTGTTCTTGGTTTTCGGTATTATCGTTACCGTTATTATTACTATTATTATTATGACGATTATAATTATTATGATGATTATTATTATTATTATTATTATTAATATTACCACACTACTACACTTCACCGATTACCGCCTTTACGCCCATTAAATTTTGTAATATATTATATTAGGTTTACAATTTTCAATTAAATGGTAGTTAATATTGTTTATTACATTAGTATTAATATCACTTCCAGCACGGACTTTCCGCGCGTCGATTTTACAATAATACATAGGGTAGGTAACAATGTGTTCTGCATTTTATTTATTTATTCTTTGCTTTGTTTCTCTTTTATATATATTTTACGCTTTAAATTGTACTTTCGAAATCTTAATAATCGTTCTCATAATCGTCCATCGATCAAACCTACTACCTACTTGTCCTACGCCCTTGCACTCACGTTTTCTTCTCCACCTATGCATACGCACGCAGTACCCGTACACACGCATTCGAGTAAATAATCAAAAATAAGAGGGCGTAAGTTTGGCCGAAGAATTTCTTGTGATTTTAAACGGAAAAGTAACGCTACTATATTCCCGGGGTCGAGAGAGAAAGTGTCAAGGCGAAACCAATACATCTGAGAGACGATTAGTTCAAGCTTTAATATCAAGCTTCCGCTCCAGTTCATGATTATTCCTACCATAATCCACAGGGACGTTCGTTGCAGTTCTTCCCCGAAGTTGGCCGCGTCCGAATACTCGCCATCGTAATGGAGTTCGAAATTTCGCAAAATCTCGCGAACGTTCGGAGACCAACGCCGGCGCAGCCGAGGTGGCGAGATTTTGCAGGATTCCGAGTTCAAGTGTGACGGCGAGTATTGAAACGCAGCTATCTCCGAAGAGAAGCCATCAATGCACGACCTTGCCCAATGTTATCCGGTGCGTATGTACACGTACTGGTGTCTATGCATATGCACTGATGCGCAGTGCTGCGACGATAGTCGGCTGGACGCTAAAACCGTATTTTCGGTGTGTCGAATCGAGCCAGGCGTCAACGGGAGTAGAGAGTAGCTTGGTGGCCTGTGGCAAATTGACTATCAGCCCGCCATCAGCCGGAACCTGAGATAGCTCTCTTTGAAAGAGTCTACGGCCATCCCTGATACTCGCTCAGGGGTTCAGGCTTTGGTTCAAGGCTGGGCGGCGGGTACAGTCAGTTTTGCTGTCACAAGCCGCCCTCGGGTCAATGCTGGGCGGCAAACTTCATGCGCTTCTGTTTTTGCCGTTGATTGCAAAACCAAACCCGTACGACGTTCTTCTTTAAGTCGAGCTTCTCCGCAATGGCGGCAATTTTCTCTCCCGAGGGACGAGGCTGAACGGCAAAATATGCCTCCAGCGAACGTTTCTCTGGTGCCGCGATACTCGTTCTCTTCCTCTTCTTCTCACCGGCCGGTAATACCGACGGTGCGTCCGGATCCCGTCGTTTATTTTTCGCCTGCGCTTCCGCCTCCTCCAGCCACGCCTGGAGGATCGGTTTCAAAGCGATCATATTGTTATGTGACAACGTCAGTGACTCGAATCGACATATCGTTGACTGCGACAAAGCGCCGACTCCAGGGAGCTTGAGATTTGCCAAAGCTTTTCCGACGTCCGCCTGCGTCACTCCAAGCTTTATACGCCTCTGTTTGAACCTCTCGGCGAATGCCTCAAGCTCCCGAGGATCCGTGTCAGCGTCCGGGTGTAGACCTGCGGCCGCGGCAGCTGCTGCCGCGGCTGCCATCGCAGGGTGATGATGCGGGTGAGGTACCGTTCCACCGATATTTGTGTGATGGTGATGCGCCATCATTCCATTCATTCCTCCGTAGACCGAGGGCCCGTGGATTCCTCCGTGGTGGCCTGAACCTCCTCCCGAACTATCTGACATTGGAGTTAAGGTCGTCATCGAGTTCGCCGGGTCCAGCATGTCCAGGCTTTCCATCCCCGGATGGCTGATCTGTAATAGGACAGTGACGAACTTGAGTTTGGAGGTTTGTTCAGGTCTGCTGAACATTACATGAGAATTTGGATGACGAAGATGTATCAGGGTGGAGCGAGCAGGGTCCAAAAAGCACAAATAGCTGATGTGGTATGGTACCGAGCTATTGCCGGTGAATTCGACACGGTGCAATGTGATCAGGCGCGTTCTATACTATAGTCGTACGATCGCATGTGTGTGACGGGTTTGTTCGTTCGACAAAGCAATAGGAGGCACGTTCGTGTCTCGCTACGACTTTTCATAATTCAATTTACGACCTCCCCATTTTAGCCGTAGGCTTTTGCGGCCGCGCTGGGGAATTCGGCATTGCGAGTCACCACATCGGTGCACAGTCGATGGTCTTTGCCACGCGTCTGTATTATGGGGGCTTTCAAGTGGAGGCAGACGCATGAAGAGGGACGGAAATGGAAAGCGAGGGTTCAGGCTTTGGACATCTATCCATCTATGGCATAATCAATTTATATTATTATACCAGTCAGCTATACTAGCATCAAGTGCAGCTATTCAATCAAAAGTTAAGAGATCGTACAGCCCACGATGTTCACGTTTACAACCGCAGGGCAGAGCTTGCGTGCCGTTCCATCAATTGCCACCATTTACTCTACTCGATGCGAGACCATGTGGGAGGGGCGGAGGGGGGGTGAGATTACGTAAAATTTTACATTTTTTGTCCATAGTTATGAAAGGAACCAACATATGCATGCAAAACTGGACTAGAATAAAAAAGAATGGCATGAAATGTGGAATGTCGGTTGATCTGAATTATAATGTGAAAGTTCATTTCACTTGATGAAAGAAGAGTTGAACAAGAAATGAGAATAGAAAGAGGAAAGTTGTGGCTTTTTGAGACGATATCGATTCTTTTCGTCCGCACTGAGCAATACATGAAAACCACACGGCTGGATTTTTATTCTTTTCCTTATGTTTTGGGGCACGTGGACGTGGTCACGTGCATTCATCGAGTTTAGAAATTGCTCGAATGTCAACATCGTGACACGACACTCTCGCATTGAGGGAGTTAGTCCCAGCTGAGTGTCCCTGCGAGTGGATATATCCCGTGAGCCGTAATGGTTGCGTTTTTGTGAATTGTACGGGGCTGCGAGGAGGGAGGGGGAGGGGGAGGAGATCGGAGAGAAGCGCCGTTGCGTACCACTACGCACAATTACGCGTTACAGCACGTGCGACGCCCCCGCTTTTATAGTACCACGACGGCCACCAGCGACACCGACGCCGACGTGGAAGCGGCCGATACCCAACGTTATACAGTCACCGACGCCACACACTCGTCCCTATCCAGTATCCACCCGCGCTGCGCGACCCCTTACAAATTATTTATGAGCTTGCTTCATATTTTTTTCCATCTCACGCACTCCGCCGAAACGCGATCCACCATCGGTGCAGATTTTCAAACCCAAGATTCTTCTCGCGGTAAAGCGTCTACCCTTGAGATTATCCTCGAAGTCGACGAAGGAAGCAAGTGCGACACAGAAAGAAGTTTTTCTTATGTTACATGTAAAATTCGATTCGAACATCATTCCGTTATTTGACCGAAGTAGCCACTTTTCAGAAACTACAGTACATCGATCGATCAGAAATTCTAACGTCTGACGAATTATATCAATTTCCCCAAAATTACCAACCGCGGAGTCAGGCGAGAATTGATTATCGGACGATACTGAACATGCTTTATCTTTGTATTCATCGCTTTCTACTGTAAATTGATGATAAAATCAGCATTCGAAAACTTTCTAGGTTATTTCGTTCGGACAATGAAAAAAAGAATCAAATTACACTGAATTCCGATTGATAGTGAGTTACGTATAGCATGCGACCGCGACGGTTGTGAAGATTGTTTATCATCATACCTCCGCAATGATATACAAATACGCACGTAAGCTCGTCCAAATCTATAAATGTATAAGGTGAAACTGCGGAGGCGGGAGGATACCCGTATATCGTATATCGTTCGCAGTTGTACATACATACATCAGAATTGCAAGGGTGCACCGCATCGGCGTCGACGAGACAGGGCCGGGAATCCCCTGTAATATTTCATCATTACGTTGACACGCTACCAGGGTCGTCGAGGTCGACGGGGGACGGTAGGGTTGCCGAGCTCATTCCCATTTGCCACGATATACACAGATATATATATATATGCGGTACTATACGTGCGTTCACATCGTATACGAAACTCGTTACATGCCCCCAACGTTCCTTTATTGAATTCGTCACTGTACCACATAAAAACATGTTTTACACGGTATTCGATTGCCATCTGCGAGTTAGCGGAACCCAGCTTCCCGTAGGGACCCGCAGCCTGGATCATGTGCATAAATATACCAAGCGAAACGACGATGCGAAAAAAGTGTGGATAAAAATACGCGAAGTGAAGAATGCCGTGAAAATCGTTGCACTAGTTTCGATTCGTTGCGCAATTCGAAAACGTTCTGTTTGCGCCCTCGATTTATCTCCATGTAGTCATGCTATGTCATGCCAAGCGGACATCGGAGATGAAACTTTTGAATTTTTGTCTGTGAATGCAGCGCGGAAATCGAAAAGTAAGTTTAGGAACCGGAAAAGCTTTTCGAGAAGGATCTCCACCCGTCTAATTCTGTTTTTGTGTTGGTCTTTCTATCCATACGCTCTTTCGAGGATGAGAACTAACGTCGAGCGCCAAACCGAGCGAGGGACGTAATTCCTGGCTGCCCAACTACCCAACCTTGTTGACAACGAGTAAACAGAATTAGCTGGGTTCACGAGATTCTCTTGTTTGTTTGTGTTTGAAATCGTTTCTTTTCCTCTCTCTTTCTTCCTCTTTCTGTCTCCGTCTCCCCCTCCCCCACACCCTCGCGCTCATCGTCTTTCTCTGTCTTTTCACCTTCCATCCATTGTCATCATCGTCATTATCATCATCATCATCAAAAGTAGGAAAGAAACTTATAAGTAACAAAGTTCTGAAACTTAAAAAATAGTAATGCTCGCTGTGAGCACCCATAGTCTATATCTATACAGTCTTGATTTTTCCAGCGACCGCCAATGATCCACGTTATAATCAAGAATCTACTCTCCAACGTTCGCCCAGTCAGTTTATCGACAGACGGTAATAATATCAACAATCACACGTAATATTAATATATAGTAGTATGTATAATATTTTGATTTTCGGACTCACAAAGAGATGTGATTGTACCTGATGGTGTGGCCGGTTGTTTGGATGGGGGGTTGGCATATGAGCACCATGATGATAAACCGCGACAGGGTCGTGCTTCAAGGGCATCGGAGTCCCCGCATTATGCTTGCCAAGGTCAGCGGCAAGAGCTTCGGCTCTTGACAAAAGTCCGTCTTGAAGACCTCCGTTCAAACTGCCGAAGAGGTCACCCTGAAATTCGAGCAAAAGAAATCACGAATCAATAAATCGCAGTACGCCATGATACGTGGGAACAGATAATAAGATGATAATAATAATCGCTCGTGATCGCAGATTCATTGAAATATGCAGTGAGCGTTAAACCGTGGCGTCCTACGGGTCCTGCGTAAGTATGTATAATGTGACAAACCGTAGCCCACGGCTGCATGTAGTTATGTACCCTCGGATCAATGTTTCACGTGAAAACCACCACCGGTCGTGGGCTGCTTCGATTATTTATGAACTCGGCGCTTCTTTCCGCGTATACGGTATGCAGAGGGTGGCTACTTTGCGTCGTTTATTCGAGCCGCGTTATGGCGTTAAGCCGGTGGTCATGGGATTATGCTGGGAATTAGTTAATCCATGAACGGATAGCCGGCATTAATGTTTTACGATTCAAAAATTGTACGTTCCGAAAGTATGTGATATTCCGTGACTGTCGACAGAAACGAAGAAAGTAGAGAATATTAAGCAATCGCGATACCTGCATTCGATAGCTGCAGGTCGGATTTCACGCTGTTCAAGTCTGCATATAAACATGATTTATTTCGCACCAGATACAGTGCACGTGCGATCCTGGACACATGCGAATCGCCCGGGCGATGACACGCGATATTTAAAAAATTCCTGCGTCCACTGCGGTCGGCCAGAAAATTGCGGATCTGCGTCCAGATGCCTGCCAGATATGAAAAAATGGGATTGCAAACACCTGAGCTTCAGGTGACCCGTTTGCCTCTCGTGCAACTACACATGTCCGAGATGTATATGTACCTTCTAGTCGAAGGAAACCTTACCTGACATATATAAAGTACAGTGACGTGTACTTTGGAGGTTCGGTCATGGAGATTAATACCAGCCTTAAGTGAGACTTAACGGCGTAATAAATCTGCAGGAGCGGTTGTCCCGAAGATGGAGTAGCTAGGTACCTACCAACCTCCCGCAGGTTTTACTCCATCGCGAGGATCAGAGGGGAGAAATTTCTTCCTCCCCAGCCTCGTACACGCACACAAATGTATATATCTACGCATTGTATTCCGTGGCGGAGGGCAAAGAGTGAAGTGAAGCACCGGAGCTAGTCTTGATACAGATTGGTCTCGTTAGCCCTGTAGTTAACACCCTGTTGTTTAGCAAACTTGTTGCTGGCGATCCCCGAGGCCCTTATACCAAGCCCGGGACTAATAGAGTCATTTTTCTAAACCACCCTCCATCCACCACCCGCGGAACTACGGATCTCTTCTGCCCTCAGGTTAAACACGTTCTTCAACAAATGCGGACCATGGGAATTAGTCAATTACAGTTGAATAATGCGCATCAGCATTTCCAAATTCCGGACTAGGAGCCCCGCGTTGTGCGCCGATCTTTATCCACCGGTCGCTCGATCGGGCTGGTACTTGAGGTTCCACCGGTAAGTATTAAATTAGATTTTTTCACGGGATTATTCAACTACTTTGTAAGGGATTAGATATTTCAATCGATAATTGATGAATCCAAAGATTATTATTATTATGGTCAGGTATGCAAATTTAATACTCCTGGCTATCAAGTTTCTTGGTAACGATGGAAGTTTTGTTTATTCATAAACCAACTCAGCGTGAATCAGTTGGGGAATAACCATCCGACCTCGTCGTAACCGGGATCGATTATAATTAACTTCGGTTCTATCCAAATTTAGTTTCCTACGAGGAAGTATAGGTATGTGTAAACGTGTTATACGTGTGGGCCCTTATTGGTGCGTACGAGTAGCAACCTCGCGATTAATCCTAATTTCTTTATAAGCTGCCCCCTCAGCTATTTCCCTGACTTTGTCAAAATTTGAATCACGCGTTATCGTTCTACACACGGTTACAATTGTTGAAATAATGACGGATTCCTCCTGCCCGCCCCATACGACTAAGTCGACTAAAATTTCCATCTTCTATCTTTGGGACAGCCCGATGCTATTTGCAGCCGGCGCGGCGTCCAGCTCGTCGGTCCGGAGTCTGCATACCTCTACCCACGAGCTACCTCATCGGAAAGCTGTCGAAGTGTGACATCCGTCTGGCTCTTTGTTCTGTTGGTAGTGGCTAATCCGTCGCGTGTCACCCCGCATACTTCGAGACTCGAGAATAATGGACCAAGTTGATCCACGAAAATTCACAAATTACCGACCATATTCTACACAAGTCCACATCGCGACCTCTGGTCACTGTATATTATTGTCGAAGTTGTTATACTGCACGTTTCTACCGGGCTGTTATGCGAGAGATGAAATCGCCGTTTCTCGCCAACTGCAGAGGTCTACCGCGTTCTCGGTGTCCTCGGTGTCCTCGGTGTCCTCGGTGTCCTCGGGACGCAGCTAAGTGACACTTGGCCCTTTTTACGGCACTCAACTCGGCTCGTACTCCGCATCGTATATCTAAATAATCAATTTACTTCTGGCCATAATCGTAACAGCGAGTTAGCAGGTTTATGTCAGGTGCGCTCCGCCACCGTATATGGCTACTCATCTCCCAGGGCAACACACCGCGACGTCCACTAATTCTCTAACCAACCACTGAATCTTTCACCGTACAGCGAAGCCTTGCCTACCTGCTAAAGCCACTCGATCTAGTTAGTTTATACATACCTATGCACTCTTCTGTTCGCCCTGAATATCAATTTCATGTTTTTCTATTGCAGTGGATTTACACATCGTGTGAGCCAAATTTTCTCAATCCTCGCACGCGAAGGTGACGAGGAAGTCGGTGAAATCGAGAGATAGGGTATTACTTGAACAGTCATTAAACTCCACTTTGGAAAGTGTGAGAACAAATTCACAACAGTTGGATTTCCAGTGCCGGCGAACTCGCTTACATTCGTTCGTTTACCGCATCCTCGATAATCCACATTTATCTACGTATTTCTATAAAATGATCGGAATTTCGCCCCGGTGGGAATACCCGGTGTAGTTGTTTTGGATTACGTGCGGGCTCGTGGAGTATAAATATGATGGGGTGCCTCGGAGGCCGTTAAAAGCATCTTGGATGCTCCCTCTCTCCCTTTACAGCCCCTCCCGAAACGGGACGACCGTCTCGAGTCTCGACCAATCGGGGAGAAAGCCCCAGCCAGCCACGCTAATCAACTCTGAATTCAGAAGCTCGATGTTGCTTTCTCGTAGCGAACTTGTATACCTACATAGGTGTATAGGTGTATATACTGTTTCGCTCGAATCCTTTTGCAGATTTAAACTCGCAGGAAACGAAGGGAACAAAGTTTTGATACGAGGCAGAAAGGGGGATTCATCGCGAAAGCAATTATACAGTTTTAACATAATTTTTGCATTTGCAGTTAACGCCCAACGATTCTCATGTCGAATATCAAATGCAGTTCGAGGTAGATTCGCGATTAAGAATTGATGTAGGTATTTATACTCACGTTGTGTCTGGGCGACCAGGAGTTACACATGATGGACGCGTCCTCCATTATTCGACTCTGAAACACGTAGAAGATGAAGTTTTAATTACAATATACATCTGCAACCAACGTTCCTCTTTTTTTCCACCATTCTGTCCCTACGTGATTGACGAAAGTCTTGAACTTATGCGTACAGCCGATTGGCGAGTCAGGATATCGCGGATAGAAAGAGGCTCGATATCCCGTAGGGTAATGATAAAAATGAAAAATAAATGAAGCGGTAAAGTGCCGTAGGCATTTGCCTCCATTTTAAGATTCGTCGGAGAGGGCGGTGGGTACGTGTGTAGTACTACATCGCGTCGGTAGGAAACTCTATATCTAGTATAATACACTCGGCATCAAGCACCGTTGGAACTTGAGGGTGGAGGCGCGTGCTTTCTCAACCTCGCGTGAATGCCGACAATATATAATCCCGAAATGTCTGGCTGCGCTTGTTACTCCCGCAACTATACATACACGGATATACTCGCGTACAAGCACACACTCGTATGTAGATACACACCTACGTATATCTCCCCGACTATCCCTACTATCTCCATAAACATATACGTTTCGGTCTGGAGCAGGGTACTCCTGTATTCCTAGCATCTGATTTTCATATCCATTCTGCCGATTGTTATTTGGCTCACTAGACGCCATGATGTGGGAATTAATTGTCATCCGAACATCCATCGACTACAATACTCTCTCTTTCGCTTTACGGATAAGAAAAAAGTAAAAAATGGAAACGAAAGGTATAAATCCGATTACAGAAGCTTAGAAAATTCCTGATAATTCACCCTCCGAGCCAATGAAGGCAAAGGGTGGAGACAACCGGGGGAGGCGGGCGAGTTTTTCCGCTGAAGTTTAACTTATATAATTACCAAGATTTACCGGGGCGGCGAGTCAAAGTGTGAAACCGTGTTCAAAGTCCTTGCTCGTCGCGCTCCTGGCGTTAATAACAAATGAGCCTCGCCTCCACGGAGTTGAAGAACGTTGCAGGAGATTCCGCGGAGGACGAAGAGGCCCGTCCACCCTCGACTGCTCGACTTGTCACGATCTCTGTCTCTGTTACTTTACGCCAACTCTTTCATTTGGTTCATTTAGAATTAGAGAACTTATATCATTGGCACCTCTCTCGCAGCTTGAACATTAATTTTGATATTTTTTTGCGATGTTACGACCATTATTCGTTTCAATAACGGAACAAAATGGAAATAGAATAAAATCTACATGTTTGTCTCGATAAATTTCGAGAAAATTAGTTAATATGGTCCATTATGCAGCTTGGGACAGAATATTCGGAGTCACAGGGGTCCGCGCATACTGCAGTCTTAAATAAATATAAGGTTTTTATCTTCGAGCAGTGAGGGGTACGAGGCTGGGAGATTTTGGCTCAGGCATCTCATTATTATTTCAGGAGAGAAACAAAGCTCCCAGAGAAGAGCGGGAGCGGTGCCTGAGAGTCAAGAGTAAAGAGTAAAGAGAATTTATGAAATTTCCTAATGTAATATTCCGATTTGCAGCGTTAGTATAGCTACCGGTACTACCTACCGTAGACGTTAACTCTTTCGCGATGCGATTTCTGGCCCCAGGTACAGTACTATAAACCGTATACTCATAAAACTGGAACTCGATTATGATTAACTCATAAATTAGCAGAATTTCGCTTCGAATCCCGGATAAAAAACTGACAAATAAGAGAAGTGGTAACACGAGGAGACCTACGATAAGATAACGAAATACTCGAATCATCATCAAAGGCAACTTCGTTCGAACTATGACCGAGCGTCGAAATTTCCGAAGACAGGAGAAGACCGCGAAGCCCACCGTAAGAATTACCTTCGGGCATACTATCTGGGGGGTTGATAAATTGATAAATTGGTCAAAGTTTGTAGAACTCTATATCACATTCTTTTAGATGTCCATTCCATCGACGGATGTATCGCATTCTTCGATAGAAGTTTGCCAAATTGGTTAGCACGTTTCTCCGACAATTCTCATTGGTCCATCCGATCCTCTCGTGGAGAGGGAGAAGAAAAGAGACAGCACCGAGGGAGTGAGGGAACGCGGGAACGTGAAAAAAAGGAAGGAGGAATTGAACCGCTATAGCTACCTCCTGGAGGCGAACGATCGAGAAACGATCGAGGCGCCCCGCGAGCATTCCCGCAGCGGGGGTTCAGGGGTTGGGGTCGGGGTTTGGGCTTGGTAAGACTCTCTGTAAAAATCAGTGATTTCGTAACCTCACTTAAGAGACTCGAGGCTCGCTCAATAAAGCGACGCTGATTGGCTGCCTCTCTTCACCCTCGCAGTCCGCCCCTGCCGCCCGCCAATCAGATCCGCCGGTTTGCCTCATCGATCCATGCCATCCACCCGGCCGCCATTCCCTCCGTCTACCTCCTCTTCGTCCTCTTCCTCTTCTTCCTCTACAACCCCTATAGGTAGGTATACCACCGCCGCTTTCCTACCCCCAAACCCTCGCAGGCCTTTTGACTCCATCTCTGCGTCTCTCTCTCCCTCTTTCTCTCTTTCTCTCTTTCTCGCTCTCTCTCTTTCTCTCTCTCTCTCTCTCTCTCCCTTTCCCTGGGACGGGTTCTTCCATTTGCTCTCTTCCTCCAAGCTGATCCACCTGCACTACCCCTGCTCTGAAAAGTCTGAATTGCATCCGGCAGCGGGACTCGATTGAGCTGCAATTTATCAAGCATTCAACTTTCGAAATGCGGACTGCAATTATCTACCAACTTCTCTAGGTTATGTGAAACTTTACCGTTCAATCGTTGTTCTCATGTATGTTTTGATCAATTTTCCCCCAAAGTCATGTTCGACGCAAAACGAAACCCTGACAATCGTGCAGTGAAATACTCCAATAAAGCTTGTGCTTCCATATTTCATCCCTGGAAGTTTCTCGGTGCACAAAATATTGCATAGACAACACCATTGTACGTAGGTATACCTATACATATCATCTGTATATAATATCACAGAACTAACCAAACCCGCTAGTCTCAACAACCCTTTCCCAAGAGGGATGTACGAGGGGGAGGGAGAAAAAAGCGAGTGGCAATTATTTCCGCTCCTCGGATCATCTTTATAGTTGTCCCTACGTTACGCCGTAGTCTATGTAGCAAGGCGGTTTCTACTCGCCAGAGTTTATTGCCCATCTTGTAGCCGCAACGTAGGTATACTAGGTCTACTATATCGCACCCCGTATACGTGTATATTCACTGTAACAAGACCGCCGCGCTATTTCTCCGGAACACAAACTCCCCTATTTAGGTTTTGGTTTTCCGAACCCGAAATTGCCACGGTGCGAGTACGGGATAACCGAAGTTTACTACTTTCTACCTGCGGTTTATACCGCTGCGTCATCCATTTTTTTCCCGCCGGCGGGATAATGCGTGCGAAAAAAGAGCTTTGACGAAAATCCTTTCCCCGAGGTGCCATATAGGACTCGCTATCGCGAATGAGGAACAGAAACCGCTTCGAAAACGAGAATCGTAAATCTTTGCAAACGACATGATCGAATTTGACGAAACTTTGAGAATTCGTTGAGTACGCGATGGCAGAAAATGGCTGATTACTTCACTTTTTCAGAACTCTGAGATCGGGTTTGATGAAAGACAAATATTCCCCGTGTTAGCTAGGTTCGATTGCCAGCGGCGATTCCAGTGGCTTTTTAATAGTCAATGACGAATATCAATTGTGGTAATGCAAATAAGAAAACAATGTAGCCGATCTCGTCAATCTACTTCGCGATCGATTCTAAATTGAAATTGGCAACGAATCGATTTTCCCATTTCCTCATCTCACTCTCTCTCTCTCTCTCTCTCTCTCTCTCTCTCTCGATTCCCTTCTTTCCTTGTTTTTGTTTTGTTTAAGAAAAACAACGAAAGAAAAAGGTGGAAGGAGGAGCCTCTGCAGGAGTAGCAGCAAGAGGTGACGAATTAGTAGCTAGGTAGTCGTCGTGTTCTGCCCGGTTTCACCCGGTTATTTATTCACGAGTGGCTTTCATCTCCGCAGCATCCACCGGACCACGTTCCACCTCGGCTGAAATGTCACGTCACGGTGGCCGTGAAATAGGTAGGACAGGTAGGTGGGTACAATCCAACCCACTCGTTTTCTGGTATCTCAACTGGGGGTCGTCGCACTCAGAAGTAATTCGTAATACACGCTTACACGGATTATGCAAACCGCCTGGAGCAAGAACAACAACGGATTAAAGCGCGGTGGAGTGCGGTGGCCACGAGTAAATTTTCACAAATCATCGAAAATATGTGAGAAACTTTGAGCTCTTTAGCGATATTCTCCGTGGCCCGAGTTTCCCATCCTCCATTCTTGAGTCCGTCTATACCTCTGTACGCGGTGTCTATCTATACAACATACGGCTAGCTAACTGCACTTCGACGTTCGAACAAACGTAAATATTGATAGGACTCGGACTGGCTTTCAATGAGTACATTACGTGATGGACTGAGCTTTGATGCACGAATGCTTCAGGCGAATGTACTTCTTTGCGACACTCTGTATTATTTTTGAACTGGGGATGAAAACGAACCGAATTCAATTCCGTAGCGATATTCGCAAATCGTCGAGATTCTCGCGATGTTCGTTCGGTACGATCCGCGTCGTCGGTAGGAGCCTGAATTTCGGTAAAATTGGATCGCGTGTTCGAGTAGGTGCTACCTGTGATACGAAAGTTCATTCCCCTCGCGGAGACGAGTGGCGGGGGCGAATGCCGTTAAAAAAGTATGACACAATAACTTAGGAGGGGTGTAATTGGACAAGTAGGTAATACACTTAAGGGGCGGATGCTATCGCAAACAGTGTAGAACAGGTTGGTCACGTGGCGAGACACGTGGCGACACGCGGCGTCGACACCCGAGTCCAATTCCCAGAGTTCATCCTTTCCTAGTTCTACGGGGATGATCACCGCGCCTCCAAACTACATTGTCAAACTAAAGCTATCCTCGGGTCCCACAGGATCTCCGTAGGAAACTTGTCCATTCGCAATAAAGTAGGGGACCGCGCTACTACGGGGAGGGGGGAAACATTACGAAAATTGAAACGTCGATTTGTCCTAACGATTCGGTCCGCTAATTGCATCGAGATAACACGGAAGGGTTGGATTGTAATTATTTTGATCGAATCACTTCGTCGGGGCCGCGGATCTCCTTTCACGTTGCAGTCATTTTCTCTTTAAAATTGGAAATTGAAGTCTGCCATCTCTGGTCCCCATTATCGTCCGAATGTTCGTTCGCGGGTTTCCGAACAAATGAACAATGAATTGCGAGAGATAATGAATGCCCCGCGTCCCGGGCAAGGCAGCCGAGGATAGAGATAGTACCTAAACAGGTCGAGTCCCAGCCAAACGGTGGAACACGTGTGTCTGTTTGCGGAGTGACACAGAACGTCGTAGTTATAGGTACTTCATACCAATGGCAGGCGAGGAGTGTAGCCTGACGTGGAGGTACAGTATAACTATACACCGTATGGATATGAAACAGGATATTTGTCGTAGCCACGCACCAGTGGCCGCACGCAGGTGTTTCAGACCGTCCTTCTGTCGGTCGGCCCTCACGCCGAATCCAGTTGAGAATTCACGAAGCCATCGAGATAGTTGAATAAAGTGGAAGTAACAGGGAAATCACTGTATCGTGACATTCCACAAAAATATTGTAACCGCGGAAATCGATGCCACGCCAATTATTCAAGCGTTGGATTAACCGGCCGAGCAATCCCGGACAGAAAGTTCTATTTTCGAGGAAAATAGTCGATGTAATAGTTTGCCGTAGAAATTCTGGAGCATGGGGGAGACGTGGATTTCCGTGCTTATCGTTGGACTGATAAAAAGAATTTCGAAGCCTTATGCTCATACGCTCCAGACTTGAGGGACCGCATGCGTGGTTTTCAGGGGTCGCTGTGACGGGGGCGGAGCGAAATTGTTCCTGTGTCTATAAACCGTGTTCAGGCGCGCAAGCGTGGGTGCAGTTACTTGTATGGGATACAGGGTGAAGTTTGAGAGTCGACGTTCGAAGCGAGGCATCGAGGTCGTAGAAGCGTGACCAAACTCTTAAACGAGAGAGTTGCAAAGTTATCTTATTCTCCTTTTTTCCTCTTTCTACAGAATTTAGGACCGTGAGATATGGGCGCCTCTTCGGAGTCAAGAACTCGAGAGAAAAAGGCATACGATAAGGTACACGTCTATTTTTCAGTTTACAGTTTCTTTTTCTTTTCTCCGCCGGGCTGACTAATAATCCCGTATGATTTATTCGATGAATGTTCATTCAAAAAATACATCGCATCGTGTCCGATTCGTGGCGAAACGAGGGTCGAAATATACCGAGGAGAAGGTGAAACTGAAACGAAATGCACGTTGATTAAACGGAAATGGTGGAAAGGAAGAGTGGACAGGTTGCAGGAGTTAATCACGCGCTGGCGAATAGGTGTGATATTAAACAGAGGCGTTTACGCACCGGCTCGCGTATATATGTGTAGGTATAAATACAAACACGCAGCGTTATAATGTGAGTCTATCGCGTGCCTCCGGTAAATTTAGAACTCGTTAAATTCCACTCGTCGCTCTCCCTCGGACTACCGACGAGTCCGGGGATCCCCGGACTAAACTTCACCGGGAAGCTATATACACGTAGAGCGAAACAGAGCGAGCGGTAGAAATGGCACGAGAGAAATGTACTACAGGAGAGAGAAGGAGGGAAAGAGGTGAAACCCTGTCGGCGGGGTCTGTGGAAGTGGGAAAGTGGGAAACTGGGAAAACACCCACGAGTATATTATTGTAATTATACACTTACGTTCATTTCCTGCTACTACCCCTCTACTCGGCTCACGCAGCATTACCGCGGTATACGTCTGAGACCGCGCCGGTACAAGTATACCGGCGGCGACGGTATAAAAGCAACCCTCTCGCAACCGCGATCTCCAGGACCGTAATAAAAATAATGACAAGGATACCAATGATGGTAACAACAGCAATGATAACTATAACAATACTAATAAAATTCCTCATAAGGATAATGATAATGATGGCGAAGAGAGTTAAACCACGGCAGGAGCGCCAGAGCGGGAGTCCTGCGCTGCCTACCACCCCGTGCGGTGGCTGCCAGGGTAGTCCGCCCTCGAAGAACACCCACTCGCATGTAACCGCAGGATCGGAAGGATGGGTATGGACGTGGTTGAGGGTAGCGTACGTATTTGTTTACGGGCTTTCCTTGGCTTATCCGTATTCTATCGGAGCCATACGCGGACACCCGATGAAGGGGAGTGAATTAAGGTGCGAAAGCTAGACGAGTCTGTAGCAGTATCCTGAATGTAACGTTGATCACGAGTCTTTGAAAGTTTAGACTGGAAGCGTTAAAGTGAAGAACTTGCCATTATTTTCAATTTGATAAAATTAACGGTAGCTGGGTACTGGCTTGAGTATCCCCGTACCGCGCTTCTCTGAGGCGAACAATAAATAAGGGCCAAGTGAGTAGTAAATATAAATCAGGAGCGATTGGATGTGAGCGGGGAGCGTTATGTGTCCCCAGTGTCCCGTATGTGGGCGGCCGAGGAGATCTTCCCTCACCTCGCCATCTCTTCTTTTCTCTCCCCTTAACTTCTCCTCTTTCCTTTTTTCCTCTTCGAAAGCTCACTTGCTGCTGCTGCTGCTGCTGCTGCAAGAACAACGCGAGTCCGGGTCGGCCACGTAGCTCCGTGATTAGTATATAGGTATATAGAGCACCGTTGCCGATCGGAAGTTCGACGCGGCGTGAATGATTTGGCAAAATCTATAATCTAGTTGAATATATTTACATCTCACTTGCTTGCTCCAAGAAGAGGTGGACGCCGGCGGATTAAACTTCGTCGGACTTGGGTCTGTGAGAAGATCGTTCTACGTCTGTTCGAGCGAAAAATCTCGAACGAGTAATCGATTTTCAAAAATTATATCGTCTTGTGGTACGAGTCTAACGATAACGTTATGTGACAGGGGATTCGAAGAGAGTTTCCTTTTTACTCGACGAACGATCAGTGTAAACGTTTCATAAATAGTACATACGGATACATGCACGGACCGTCTGAAGTTTCTCGTCCAGGTATCTCACAGACCTCTACTACTTTTCCCATATTTTTCAGCTTCAACCTTCGCCCATTTTGGCCGAGCTGCGAGTACAGGTTCGCCGGTGGGAAGGTGGGTAGGTCTACGTAGTAGTAGTATCTCATATAGCTAGACGTAAGCGTCGAGGGTACAAGAAGAAGGCGAGCCGGTTGCACTGAATTATGCGAAGCTTGTATCTAACCGTAATTCGCAACTTGTCGCCAAAGACCCAAACAGTTTAGGTTCGAACCCTCGGTCCTGAATCAACACTCGCGATGTCGCGTATTATACAGTCGGTAGCTGAACATTTTCTACATACTTGCCCGGATGTAGGCACTCGCTTCTGTCCTGCCCTGAGACGAAGAAAAAAATGGACAAGAAAAGGAACTGTAAAATCTACGCTACTTCCTATAAATTTCGGTCCGAATGATTAAACCGGCTAATTCGTCATCTGAATGAAAATTCCTGGCACGGAATGGGTGGTCCTACGCTGATTTCGCAGTTAAACCTGACAAACGATAATAAAAACTGGGTTTCATGACGTTGAATTCTCAACCTGAGTTTCGAGGGTAGGTAATAGGTATACGGCAAACCTCACAGGTGCGCATCGCACGAAGGTGGACAGTGGTAGACGGTAGCGTATATCGATTATGCAATCACGTGACAAGTGCCCACAATACCACAGCCCATCGTATAAGCCAGGCAGTGCGTACGTGTAGGTGTATGTGTACCTATATATATATATACACGCGTGTATATTATTATCGTATAGCACACGTACAGTGTAGCATAGCAGGTATGGCGGTATATACACCCTGCAGTCAGTTCTGACGTTAATTATCGAGCCACGATCGCCGCACATATGTTTGTTCCCAGATTTTTGTACCAAGGATAGGTAGGTATGTAGTGTAATATGTAGAAGCTAGCAGCCCCCACATACCTACCGCCGCAGTGTCCTTCGCCCCCTACTCGACTGGGTGCCCATATTTTTATTTCCCCATATGTCAGCAATTGCTCGCCTGTAACAATATTTTCCCCGAAAAGTTGAACCCCATAGGATTTGCTCATTTTTATTGCATTCACCAGTTATGTATATACCACCCACTCGTCGTCGGTGATCACTATTTAGATTTTTTGGGGTTGAAAAACATCGGTGGGCAAAATTCATTCGTTCGTTCGAATAATATATATGTATATATGGGACCGCGTGCGAAATGGCCAACATTTCGACAAAGGTGAGCCCCGGAAAAAATCTAGCTCCGATTCGAACGGGAGGTAAAGCAACAGAAAAGTTTCGCTCGAGTCCGGAGGATGATTGAGCCGAGGTGGACACCAGCATCAGTGCAGTATTTGCTTCAAATGTTGAAAAAAATAGTCAGAGGGTCTTCGTACGAGCGATGCTAGGAAAAGTTTCGTGCAGTGCGGCATCGGCAGGTAGTTGGGGAACCGCGTTGGGTACATGCTTTGAGTCGAGCCCTTGAACAAAGTGGAATAAAGTGGAATAAAGTGGAACAGAATCGAGTGGGATACTGTTTACTTTTCGTAGTTAATGAGTCATGACGGAGTGTGCGAGCGTGCAACAAGGAATCGATAATCACGCAACTGACCAGCCCGTTTTATTCCTTTTTCTATACCAGCCTTATACAAAACGCATAGATAGATCTATTCTAGTTCCAATTCGACGCCTCGTCCTTCGAAGAAATTCAATATAGTAGGTAGCACCGTTCGCACGGAATCCCGTAAAGAGGAATAGATTTTTTGTATGAAATTTCCGAGCGTGCGGTTTTTCATTTCTATACTTGCATGCGGCATTTGAAAATATATTCGGGAACGACAGTTTTTCAGACGGAAATAAGCCTAATGGAAGCGAGACCGGGCGAAGGGGATTTAATCGGAGATTAAGTTCAGCCATGGACCGCGAATCGGCTTTTGGAACTTAATGGAAATATCATCCGCTCTAATACCTCAAACCCGCTTCATCTGTACCGCTCGACTACCGCCTAGGTATATTCTCCCTCGCTAAACATTTGATGCCCGCAATATTGTACGAAATATTACGCACGTATGTACCATGCAGATACCCGCGGCGAACGGGAATCACCTTGTTCTTTCGATATTCGTATATACAGGATGAACGAACGATCAGACGTAATTTGATGAACCGCTTCCCAAGGTTTTTCCTGCGTTCTTTAAATCGCGGTTGTTATCAGTGAAAAAGTATAATACAGGCGGAGGGATAAAGAGCTTGGCTCATTTGTCACAGGGGTGTGTTCCTGTCGGAAACAGGTGCCACGAAAATACTCGTCCTTCGTGATTGCGGCCATCAATCATGATGGCCCTGAGTACATATGAAAAAACATACTCGCTCAATTTTGGATTCATAGGTATTACTCCACTTGAGGTGCGTCCTGACAGGCCAAGATTCGACTATACATCAAAGTCTTTCTTTCGAAATTACGATCATCTCGTGGTCTCATGATCATTAGAATAATAAAATTACTAATGCCTTTCGTCGAGTTAGAGTACTTCTTTTTTAACTTCCGTTCCGTTTCACAAGATGCGCATTTTAATATGTATGAAGATTTTCGAGACGCTATACTTTTGTCATTTTCATCGCCGCTATAAATGATAAATGGGATTATCAGGAGAAAAACGGATCTCAGCAAAGCGAGAGGAAGAGGAATCCCAAAACCGTAGACAAATTTTCGTCTCCGAGCTTCACGGTACAACCCTGACTTCTTCGTCAAGTGCTTTCCTGTCCGTCGGTGGTTACGGACGTTTTTCGAAAACGGAAAAACTAAACGATAAGAGAGATAGGAAAAAACAAATAATAATAATGAAAAACTGCTGTGATCAGCAAACCGGAAATCATATTTTGCAATCGATAAATCTCGCTGAAAATGATATAATTACAGATTCAATTGACCTAGATATCTGGAATTTTAAATGCAATGAACCCGCACAGTGTAGGTAGGTGTACCTACCAGACACTTGTCATCTGCAAGCGAGAGCTAGCTCGTGAATTCTATATCTCGAATCGGGGGAACAACGCGGAGTGAAGCTGATCGGCGCGAATTGAAATTGAAGAAAATTCTTGAAACGTGTAGGCATACGCTGTTTATAGCGAACGAAGTGTCGCTTCGGCCTTTGAAAAAAGCAACGTTGAAATAACAACAAAAATAAAAAATCTGAGTGGACCTCCTCCAACAGATTTTATTCTAACGTTGATAAGCGACGAAAAAACTGGATGGAAGATGATCATTCCAGGATAAAGTATATATCTGTTCGTGTAATAGGCCATAGGTATATAGGCCGTTCCTGCAGGACGAGTAATCTCATCTAGGCACTCAGCTCGCTGCGACGGTTTTTATCCTATTACGTCACACGAACAAACTAAAGACTGTGGAGACTGCGTCTGGGAGGCGGGGAAGAGAAGAGAAGAGAAGAGAAGAGAAGAAAGAAGAAGAGAAGAGAGAAGAAGAGAAGAGAAGAGAAAAGGAGAGAGGGCAGAGAATCGGGGGTTATCAAGCCAGGGGTAAGAAAGCACGAAGTGCTTTTCGATCTGGGGAATGGGGAATGGGGAATGGGGAAGGGGGGAAGTTACCCGCCGCGATTGATTCTGTTTAGATATATTTCGCGAGCGAAGGCGTACAACCTGTTCCAGGTATCGTGTACCTCAGTGTGCCGTTTGATGGTAAGCCGATATATACCTATATATCCTGAACAGTGCAAGCGATCGGGGGTAAGATAAAAAACTATAAGAACAGGGAAGAAAAGAAAGAGTCTCGTAGCTCGTACCAATATTGACATATCCGCGCCGTACCTTCATGCTGCTGGATTTTTGAGCGTGTATACACAAATCGATACGTCAAAGACGTGTATAATTTTAACACAGGATACCTACTATGCGGTAAAAAGCGTTGGAAACAGGAACAACGAAAAATGAGATAGAGTAGAGAGGGAGAGATACAGAATTAATAAAGCGTGCGAGGAACCCCCTAGCTGCGGAGGTTCGGTGCAGGTACATTTATTGTTACAGTGAAACTTTTGGTAATTCAATCTGTCGGCTGTTTAAGCGAGAGCCCCAGCTCCCTGCGTAATTTAGAATTGGGGCAATTTATTGAGGGCATAATTTCGAAGATCGGTACCTCTAAGTAAAATGATGGCATAAATTGGAATTTATATTCACCGATGAAATTGCAGAGACCGTTTTGCGGCCCCGAAAGTATTATGATGCGTACTTGGTTGTTCATCCCTCTTGAATGGATACGGTATAATTTGAGCGTGGCACACATACGGAAAACACACGAGAATTGGAAAACGCGTATTTATAGAAGTAAAAGTTGAGCCTTTTCAACTTTTATTGGCTGTTTAAATTATACTCGCGTATTACATTACCTATACAGGTAAAACTAAACGTCAATATTCTATAAATTTGTAATTCATAATTGGTTTAGTAAGTTCGTCAACTGTCTGGCAAATAATTCGCTGGACTCTTATACTCCCACTTCAAGCCTTTGTGCTATTGACTTAGTGTTTTTATGTTCAGTTCAATTCGAGATCCGAATTCAAAATCTTCAGCGCGCCGACTGTCCCCCATTTCGTATCGAAAAAGAAAGACACCCAATTTCTCGTAGCTTCTCTCAAACTGTCGAAAATTTATTCCGAAAGAAAAGGTGAAGTCATGCAACTCAAATTTTCTTTCATTGCCGAAGTTTCGGGCCCGACCTCGTAACTTAACGACGTTAGAGGAAAATATTCAAACTATCAATCAGGCCTGCAACTTGGCCGGCACAATGAGGAGGCGGATGGGTAACTTTATTGAAAATCAAGAGCTTGTCTGAAGGCGGAGAATCCGACCGACGGCAATGCGCCAGATTTGCAAGATCAAAGAAGTATAGAACTTGATCAGATTTCCGAAAATTTTTGAAGAATTATTGACGAGAGACCTAAGCGAGACCTGCAGCTATTCGATAACGTTGTAAGCGGCGTTTCAGTGAATTCCGGAAAAATTCACCCGACCCAGGTTAGTCGAATATCAGGGAAAATGAACGAATAAATAAATGAATGGTAAGGATTCAATAAGCCAAATGGACTTCGGCACCGAAATGAATGGCGAGGAAGTATAATTCCTCCCAAACACGTGTAGTTCGTACATCGTGCGAGGAAGATAAAACGAATGAATATTGCCAGCTGCAATCTGAACACAAAACGATAAGTCCTAATAGTCCTTCCTTGATGGCGTATCCTCGCGATTGTTACAGGTGTTATAGGAAGGGTACAATATTTGATGAGACAAGGTATGCATTTTTTATCAATAACCTGCTAATGCTTCCCTCGGCCACCCTAACGATTTCATCCCCCCGCCCCCGCCCCCGCCCCCGCCCCCGCCCCCGCCCCCGCACCTCCCTGGCCCTGCTCCTCTGTTTTTATTTATTTATTCATTCATTTATTCGTTCACCTCGGCTGAAAGGTTAGCTCCTTCGTTGATTAGATTTTGTCCAGGATTTCTCCAACAAATTTTCCAGGTACATACGTGACAAATATGATAATTCGATGACGACTTTTTAAACTCCGACCCGAGCAAGGGGTGAAACTACAACCTTTCATTGACTCTTCTTTCCACAATTAGTTCGGTGCTAACGGCGAATCTATTACCATGCATGGCAATTGGAGAGTTAATACAACTCGGAGGATCGTTCTGGCGTGACCTATATTACATTAATTGATCATAAATAATAGATCTAACGGTCTGGCGTAAAGTCACGTGGAGTATACCGTACAGTTCGATCTTTGACGGCAGCTTGGGGATTCGCCGTCGAATATACCCACTTGCAAAGAAGTCAGTCGAACCCGAAATAAGGATATGGGAGCCGTCACATCGCCATGTAGGCGGGACACTTTGATCGCCTACTAATTTTGCCCACTACTTAGATACGTATCGCCGATACCACACCCGTGTTCATACCCGTACGAAAACCTTCTGCGAGAATTTCTGTACCCAGAAAGGCGATTCACAAACATTTCGATTCCCACAAAATGCAAATTTTAACGAAGATCCCGCAGACAAATCTATGAATTTGGTGAATATAGGTTCGTTGGAAAACTTGAGTGTGCGGTGAAAATTAAACCGCGATCATCGGTGTTCGTCCAGCTCTCTTCGCGAAACGAATGATTTTTAATTAATAATTATTACAAGTGTACTCACGGTGGGATTTGGCATGCATCGTCTTGGCGGCGGTGGCATCGGTTCCGGGGCAGTACGATACGGCGACGGCGAGTACCGTCCGGAAGGAAAGCATCCCGGGGCGGTAATCGGTGCCCCATGGAGGCCTTTGCTTCCCATCATCTTGTCCGGGGAGTACATCATCCTGGATTATTTCTGTGGGCCTAAGGCCCGCGTTTAGATCGAGGTACCAAAGTCCCGGAGAGGTCTTGAAATCTCGATTGAGTCAAGTTTCATCCAATCTGCACTTGGAATGTAGTATCGAGGAAATTTCTGCACTTTATCACATTGAATTATTCGAATTTCGTTACTCCCTAATCGACTCGGTTCAACGATGAATATCAATTCCGCAAATTCTCCGTCAACGTAGGGACCGCGGCCTCGTCAACGTAACGTAACGCGACGGAGAACCGAAGTCGGAAAGAATGCCTCCGGTATAACCGGGCGAGTAATTCAGTATCTCGAAAATCACGACATCATTATCACTTTGCTCGTTCTAACCGTAGTTGTGAAGGAGATTTTTAATTTGCCGCATGTTATTGCTCAGGATCGGTAACCATCGTATTGTCAAGAATACACATGAACCCCTCCTCTTCTATACGATATTATATCTCGCGATTTTCACCGCGGGCATAATTATTCAACCGCGTCGATAATAGCAGCCAAAATCTTTTCTCATCTCCAATCTTGTTCTTCCTCTTCCTCCTCTTCGCGCGGCTCTTCTTGCACACGTGAATATCAGGCACAGTTCCCGTCCCACTTCTGCATCCCTGCGATCTTGACCATATTTTGATTATAGTTATAAATAATCCATGAACGTCGCAGCACTTCTCACCTTCGGCAAACTTCAATTGTTTCTCAATCGCGGAGAGGGTCCAAATTTGCTTCTTCCGTCCGTTACGATTAACCGGTTGTAATTTTCAAGCGCGATAATTCCATTGCTATTTATCCATCCATTCGTTCATATTTATCTATTTTATCTCTATCACACGACCTGAGTAAGCCCGATCCGATGTTATCACTGATACTCGGCAGTTGTGGCTCTCTTTGACGAGGACCGGTTCCGAGGACTGCGCGACATGTTCTGCAGATAGATCCCCCTCGCGTTTTCCAAGGGATGAAACGGAACGATCGTAGTAGCGGGGTTACGTCGGACGGCCTGAAAACCGGGGTGAAGCAGCGCCCCGGGGGGTAATCTTCCCCCGTTTGTATGTGGAGGCGGAGCTTGCGACGCCTACGCCGGCGCTCAAAAAGCTCCGATATACCGGCGGCCATCTTGCGCCTGGATAGTTCGCTACGGTTGACCGTTCTTCCTCCTCCTCCTCCTCCTCTTCCTCCTCCTCGTTCTACTACAACCCTACACCCTCGTCGACCCTCTTCCTTCCTCTATTTCACCCCCATCTTCATCCGCGCTTCACCACCACTCCATTCCGTTTCTGCTTCTGCTTCTGCTTCTGCTTCTACTTCTGCTGTTCCTACCCTTTCACCCGCTGACTGCCCTTCACACGCATCCCCCAATATCCATCCCCCGAGTACCAAACGATTCTACTTACGTGTACGAAGCGCAACCATGGTCATACCTGAAACTGCACTGTAACATCATCCGGCGTCCAGGCGTTGCACGCTCTCCGACCTGTACATCGTGAGAATTTATTATTTTTCTAACAGCTCAGGGGTAGTTTGAAAAAAAATGTATTCGTTAATTTTTTCCCCCATTTTTCGAACCCTTTTATCTCCGTCACTTCGGTCTTTGATGGGGGTCGAAGATTTATCAAAATAGTCTCGAGAATATAATTGGAAAGGGTTCGTTGTTCCTCGGTAACGTGGCCGCGGGTGAAGGACTTTTCGTTTCATATCTGAATCTTTAGAAGTATAAAGAAGAAAATATTGAACATGTGAATCCAGACAACGTGAAAAGACCTCATCGTCGTCGGGGGGTATTTGCCGCGGCGCGACGTATAAGGACTACCGATGCACAAACTTTCCATTACGATATCATTTTGGAACGAAGCGCAGGTGATTCGGCAAGGTAAATTTGAAGACGTGTAAAAACACAGAGAGGGCGCAGGTACGGAGCACGACAACAAACTGACGAGAACGTGAGAAAGAGGGAAAACGAAACCAGAGAACAACGATAGAAATCTAACGGAAGTGCAAATTTCAAGGGGTAGGTATCTACCCAACGCTCTAGTTTTTATCCGTCCTCGTTGCCAGCCCAGATCCAGATCCCCGCACCCCCGTCTCGCCCCTGCCGTCAACGAATACCAATACCAAAACCATATCGTACATATTGCACGATAACGCGTTGTTCGGGGTAGGTGGACATATGCTGAGCCCCTGGCAACACGCACGGGCCAAATAGAACTCTAGACTGACGTGACAAAGAGAGTTTTGAAAGTTGTTTTCTCCAAAGAAAAATCTGAAATAGAAAGGACAAGCGAGAAGGTAGAGAGAAAAAGCGAGTGTTCGATCGAACGGAAACACCTGTCGGTCGCACGCCGGAGACACTTATCCCTTGCACTACACGATCGCGTGGTGGAAAGAAAAAAGCAAGATAAACCTGAGGTATATTTTTTCCTTTCTACATTCGCTTTTGCATTCGCGGTATCATATATTCATACCTCCTCGTGGCTATCTATCCTCTCCAAGAAAATTATCACAACTGCAACGCGTTGGAACATACAGGCAACATGTAGCGCATCGATGACCCCAATGATGGGGAACGACGGTTCTTGCGGAGGAACAAATTTCATTCCCGCTGAATTTTTCCCACAGTCACTGAAGCTTGGGATAAAATCATTTCTCTACCAAATGCATTTCTATCGCGAGGTATATAGGAACCACCGACGTGCACGCGCGCACTATACCGCAGAGAGAGAGAGAGAGAGAGAGAGATTTATAGGTTGAATGAACGTGCTGTGAAATGAATATTCAATTGATACGGTAGGCGTGTACAGGTACAGGTATATGGAGAAGGAAAATAAAACGAAATAAAAAAAAAAGTAACAATAATGTTGTTTGATTGGAAAAGTATAACTTGTTGAAAACAAGCTTTGTTCACACAAACGTCTGATTACATCAACGATATTCAGTTTCACAATGTGACTAAATATCCATCCAACAAAGTTTCCCATTATTTGTAATCAATTGAAACAAAAATTCCATAATTCCCCCGGCAGTCAGTTTCACCGATAAAATTTATTCGAATGCGTACTGCACCTAATCCACTTCAATTACGCGGCACTTTTACGGTTTACGTGCTTCAAGCTCCTCTAAACAATCAGACAAAACCTGAAATAACACTCGCTCTGAAATCCAATCGACTTGATTTCATTTCGACTCCGGCCCGGAGGAGCGAGGAAGTAAAGTGATTGTCCTTGGCCGATCCGTCTGATTTTTCTCCTCTCATCTATCTCCTTCGCTCTCTTCAGCCCCGATCTTTCTTTCTCTCTCTCGACTTTCTCTCTCTCTTTCTTTCGCCATTTCTTGAAGCGGAGCAAGTACGCCCCTTCCCTTCGCGCGCCCTGCGGTATCCTCTTTCGCGGTTTCATCCGCCGCTGGTTGGACTTGAAGCTGGAGAACGGGATCGCGGGGATGGAAACGAAAACGTGAACGGGAACGGGCCGTTTCCAAGGGACGACGGCAGAAGGTTCCCGCGGGGGCTGTGTTATCGCCTCGGCAGGATGACCAGGCCGCGTTCTATCAAATATTAAACCTACTTGCAGCGCCCCCGGGTCATCCGCGGGTCGCCCCTGGGTCACCCTCAGGTCTGGAATCTACACTCGTCTGTCCGTCCGTCAGTCTGCTCGTCCGCGTCCTCCCCGTGAATGGCTTGGTTTGCCACTTATTCCTCTTCTTCCCGCTTCTATCTCCAACCTCCGTACTCCTCGTTTTTTGATGCGCGACGAAGTACCTACTGTTCGCCAAGGAACGGGAATGGCGCAAAGGTCATAGTTGGGGCTCGTAGATACACCGACGAGGGACAATTGCCAGCGTCCGTTACGGTGGAAGAAACCCCGAAGAAAATTTCTCTCGCTTGTCCGTTGGGACTCGCCGCCGTGACAAATCCGATATTTCTTCCCTTCTCTACCTTCCGCAGTGTTACGGACGGTAATTAATTGAGCCTGACCACGACGCGGTTGCCTGCCTTCGATTCCTCGCCGACGTCGTCCCAGTTCACGTTGCTATTCACGTACCCAACGGGAATAAAGAATCCCTGGCATTTTATTGGCGGCTATCCAAATTGCGGCTCGACCCACCTCAGCCGTGCCCGAGAACCGAGAGGCCTTACATTATGCCCGACACTCGTCTGCTGCCAATCTGTTTATTTCATTTGAACATTACTCCTTCGGACGGGAGTCTGAAGTTTGAGTTCACTCGGATGTGAGTAGACAATCGCGATCAGGCGTACACATTTTACATATTTCGTTATTGAAAATGTGTCCCCTGAATTTTCTCGGGGTTTCCTCGTCCTGTTTTTCAGCGAATTTCCAGTGGGGCTTTCATCCACTTCTCGTAGGATATCTTGAGACTTTCTGTGAAACATAATATCGCGACGGTTGAGCGATACAATGATTCAAAGACGGCGGAGAGGGGGTCACGCAAAATGCGCTTACGAACACGTTAGGCATACGTGTACATATGTACACTCGTGTTCATTATTCGTTTTACTCCGGAGTGAGCTACGCTTGTGGTAAGTTGCTCCAAGGGTAAAGCAGGGGCCAATCGGCGCGTTATATTTTCGAATTTCATCACACGCATCGCACCGATTCGTCTCTGCTTTACACTCGGAGCAACTCGCCGCAAGCGTAGCTAACTTCAGAGCCGAGCCATTAATGAACAGGAGTGTACATACGTATGTATACAGTATACCTATGTCCTATACCCACCTCAAGAACGCGTAATGTGTAATCGAAGCCATATGCCATAAATGTACAGCGGCGAGTGTATCATTAGGAAAAGCCTTATCCATGTAGGTGGGGAGCGTGGTATGGGAGCAATGCTGGTATTAACGAGTGTAATAATTATTAAATGAAACAAACTGCGGCGGTGGTCGGTAACGAGTAAATGAAAGTAACCCGGGAATTACGCGGCGATAATACCGCGTATTTGCAATCAAGCTAATGAGTATAATCAGTAACTGGTCGTTCCTGAGGGCTAGCTGAGTTTCCCTTCGCCCTCGTCCCTCTAGCTTTCCCTCTCCCGCTCCTTATGCCTAACCTGCGTTTTACCCAACTTCTATACCGTTCCGTTCATATTTACATGATCGTTTTCTGTCACGGTTACCGGTAGCCAGGGGGTAGAGCGCGCTGTACGGATAGGGCGGCGATCGCCCTGCTCCACCGCAGAAAGACGCGTTCGACACGAAGAGCGGAAATACACCATATGGAGTGTTTTGCTCGTAGGAAAGAGTCAATTAAATGATATATGCGAGAAATTGAAAAAAAACTGCTAACATCGTTTTTAGAAACGACTCCTGGTGGGCTCCAACATCTTTTTAACGGACACAATATCGCGCGGGCTTTATGCGTTTATACTATGACTATGTGCGAGAGAAAAAGAGAGAGGGAAAGAGAGAGAGAGAGGGAGAGGTAGGGAGGGAGGGAGTGCGTAGTTTGGCACGAATTTAGGTAACTATGTACGTTACACGTCGAGTGTCTCCCTACGTCGCTCCTTCCAACGTTCACCGAGACTCCTGAATCTTTAAACTCCCGTCAGTCATTGTAACTGCTGATGCGAGGGGCTGTCACGTCGATTAGGTGAGATGGCGTATATATTCGACCTGCAGGTTTCGGGCAAGTTCAACTCAGGTTTCAGGAGTTCTCTCTATACTCTCACCAAACGCCGTCTCTTCTCGCCAATTGTATCGCAGATTCATTGCAGCCGTATTTTACCTCCGAGGTGGGATGCGGACAGGACTCCTAATCATCTCCAGAAGTATTCAAAACAAACAGATAGAGAAAAATAAACTCCAACGAAATCCTTGCCTCAAAATCGAAGAAAGAGGTTAAACGAAGTTGGTGAAATTTACAACGTGAGCGCAACGTCAGAAGCGGGAAAAATAACATCAGCCTCTTCGACACCGAAATGTGGCGAACAATGCAATTCTTTCGGCATAAATGACATTATTTTTCTCAATTTTTTTACATCAACGTTATAAACTTTAGCTTTGTGATGAATGTCGTTTCCCTTCTTTCCGTTTGCACCTAAATATTCAAGTGTCCGGACAAAGTGCAACGCAGACCGGTTCTATCAAACTGCGAAACTAATTCGATTAAGGCTTGTGGATATAATAGTTGGCCGATTAATGCCTCGGGCTACTAAGCACGTTGTACCGAGGGTCTCGAAAATTGTAGTGTTCTATGTATTCATGTACCACGTCTAGCGAACGTGCGACGGTGGCTGTGGGCTGGCTGACACAACCGTTGACTCGTACTCCTCGGATGCCCTTTGCCGATCGCTGTACGTCTGTGCACGCTCGCTCGCTAGCGTAGTACCATGCCCATCTCTACTCGTGGTATACCTGTAGCCAGCTAACACAACGGCGGCGCTGACACGTGCAGCCCAGCCCCGTCTAATGTTTAACCACGTCGCGTTGGCTGTGTTGGATCAGCGCACACGACCGGCGATGTTTCATTTGCTATGTATGTATATCACATTATTCTCAAACGGACATTATACGATGTATCTAGGGGGACCTGTCGACGGTTTTACAATCATTTTCAATCGAATCACAGACACTGCAGAGAATTCTTCTCTCCTATTTGTCATTTGTTATTACTTTTACTATTTTCTAAGCATGGATGCAGAGTCTTCTGGCTTCAGACTTTCTCTCAACGTCAGGGATCTTTCTTCAATGATCAAAAGCGTGCCCATCCTGATCACCGACGATATATTTTCATAGATGTGATAAGTTTTATATCTTCAAATCTCTCGATCGCGAGTTTTCAGTTATACCTACCAGTATGATAAAGCGTTTTTCGCTGCCCTTTGATTCTGTTAGGGATAGAAAAGCTACGCAGCTAGGTCGCCTCAAGGCTCAATTAATCTGGAATGAGTATGCCACATCACCGCACAGGTACACAGAAGCATATATTCCTTGCAGTGCGTTGAATATTGTGTGACAAAGTTCCTCCGATCGAAGTCCCCGAGGAACTTTGTTAGCTGGAGAGGAAGACTGGAAGTAAAGTAGGGAAGAAGGAAGGAAGGAAGCAAGTACGTAAAGAAGGAAGGAAGGAAGGAAGGGAGGAAGGAAGGAAGGAACGACGAACGGACGGACGGACGGAAAGGAACCAGTGAAGTCAAACAAACTCAACCCCCCTCTTGGTTCGCGGGCGCTTTTGTGCAGTTTCCATCATAATACACACCTACACAAACTCTCTGGTTCGTTCGTTTGGTCGGCGAGCCGAGCCGATGCGATGCATTCAGTGACGGTGGCGCTGGTGGTGCCCGGGGGAGAGCCCCAGAGTGCTCGATTCGCATGATACTCGACATCCCACCGTGTGCACCTCTTCTATTCACTGGGACCTGGTAGGGAACGCCGAGAGAACGGCTGCTCCAGCCCCCCTCGAGGAGAGCAAAGGAACGTGAGTGTAGGCACTGGATGGAACAAACTGGTCGCCATTTCACGTGCATATTATATGCCCACGTTCGTCCTCGCAATCGTCTCTCCTTCGAATCCATGCTCCGCGGTTCTCTCCGCGATGAATTTCACCTGCGCGGACCTTCCCTCGTCCGCATGGTTTTTTCTCGTTCTTCTATGTTGTCTTCGATTAGAGAATTTCGTACCGTTTGCAGCCGGTAATCCGCTATCGGATACAAAGCCATCCTTCATTTCTCATTGCCCGGTCACCTTCTACGAGTCTTCGACACTGGATTCGTCGAAAATTCGAGACAGCGGAATACCTCGCGTCTTGCTCATAATACACGCTGCAGCTGAATAACGAGGAGAACAGGAGGAGGAGGGCAGAGGGCGAAGATGGAATGTGGAGAAAGAGAAACGGGCGGATCGTCCCTCTTCCGTACCTCCTGCGCCCTTACAGAACGAAACACACCCGACTCGGGGGCGCGCTGTGCGCTCTTCGCATACTTATGCCCGAGCTCTGCACATAAAGTTAACTGGCGGGTCGGGGAAAGGGGCGAGGAGCAGAGAGGAAGGTCGAGTTGGTTGGTGGCCTCGTCTTTCCCTGGCTTGCTTTGCCTCGCTTTGCCTCGCTTTGCCTCTTGGTTCTCCGGCTCCTCGCCTTGTCGTTCTTTGCCGCCGCACAAGAATAAGAAACGTGAGGCCATACATAAACAAGCGGAGAGGCCAGGTTGCGGGTAGCGAGGCTCGGGGTTCGGGGGTTTGGATGCAGCAATTTAAAACGTACCCCGGAATTCCTCCCAGTGGAGCCGTAGAGCGGCTCGCTGTATTGCGAATTTTCTCTCTTGGTTTCACCCTGCGCGGTATGCACCAGCGACTGGAACTTCTAACGTGTATGTGTGTATGTAGTATGAAATAGAGAACCCTGCATCGTAGCTACACAGTCCACGTAAATTAGCTCGAATTTTATGCCGATCCTCCACCTCCTCCGCACCTAGGCTTCCAATAAAAAGCCTCGCCATATCGTTGGATCCTATACCAACGGACTGCAATGACAATGGCTAACGAATTTCCGATCCTTGTCCATGCCGATCTTCCGGGCAAAATCTGAAACCACGTCCCATTTTTCGATCTCAACTATCGAACGTAAACTATAACGGTGAAATTTTTAGGCATAAAAATTGCTCAACGTTTCGTCCAAAACCAAATCCGAGACGCTTCGAATTGTCAGTTCGAATCAATTACTGCGTTAGAACAAATGAAATCCTCTGATTCGACGGTGATTCTTCCTAAACTCGTTTAATCTTGTAAGCGCGGGCAAAGCCTCCGGGCTTTTCTATCGGCGTTCCCAGCGTAAATACTTAAAACGATATCTCAGCGCGGTATACATATAGCTATAACCGTATACCTCGTGCTTCGACGTCTCTATATAGGGATGTTGTGAAATTTTCACAATATAACACAATTCACCGATACACCGGGGATTCTGCAGCGCGGGATGCAGATCATCGAACGTTATACACCTTCGCGCGGGTCCGTAACGTGATGACACAATTGAAATTGAATTTCGTAGCACATGAGCTGCAAGCGAGGATCATTGTACCTGGCATAGTCGCAGCGGAGGCTCACGTTCAAATCTCTGACACAATGCATCGCTTAATCAAATACGCGCGGGGCGTTGTAACAATGAAGGAGAATTTCAAGTTGTTTCACTACCACCTAACAGTTGAGAGCGATTGGATGTTTGAACGGCGGTGTCGCCGGAGGCAAACGTATTTGCAGACACGAACTGGGGACGCCGAAGGCCTGGCACTACGTGGACGCGGACGCGACTCGGCCCACTCGGAGCCGAGGGACACCAATTGGTGCTGGCAATTCTAGTAATGTACCCGTGGGGTTCCGTCAAGACATCTTTTCGCCCGCTTTTCAAACCGCGCCGGACAGACATCCGTGACCTACGCGACTTGTACAACAGACGAAGAATTTCAAATTTATACAATTTATGTATCGCTGTGTCCGTTCTTGCGCCTCCTTCGTATTCCTCCTCGTATTTCCTTTCTCCGTGAGTAATTTCTCCCTTCGTCCAGACTCGAAACTGGTGCAGTTCAACCGAGAGATATAAAGAGTTGAAAGTAGCTGAAGGAATGGCCGAGGAACGCCGAGAGGCGGAGAGAGCGGTATAGAAACTCCTGCATTGTTTATTGGGGGCGCCCAGTGCCTTACCTTTGTTGTATTTCTCCGGAAAATATTGCTCCCTCCCGGGCGAACGATTGCTTTATGGTCCATTCACCGATTTCTCCTTTCCTCTATTTTACAAATTATATTTCCCCCCGAGTCTATTCGTTTCTCATTCTTCACAACCAAAATCGCGTTAATCTAATCGGAGAAAGAATTGAGGGTTGGGGGTTGAGGGTTGACGGGACGAAGAGGGCTTTCATTTCGAGTTCCAGGCTTCGCGAGTATATCGTGCGTGAAAGTATGATTTCATAAATAGTATATCGAAACGAGCGGGGAAAGTAGAAGTGGCAATATTAACCTTCCTGCTACGTTAAAGTATCACTTAAAGGAGGCAATACTAGCTTGGCAACCAGCCGTATCAGATTTCCCGGCATTCCCTGTTCGCCGCCCGCGAATTCCCGACACCCTGCATTAATATGCAATGAAAAAGACCGGTAACTTAAGACTTGGAACACCGCGCGCGGTGCGTACAGTTTCCTCATTCGGAAAAGAAGAATCCCACACGGAGAGAGAACGGAAAATACTCGAAGAATTAAAACCTCGGCTGCAGTTTTATAGCTTTAATCTCATATTGAAATTATTCGTTCGATCTACGGCGCACACACCGTTTACAATATTCCTCTATCTTATTATTATAAAAGGTAGGTACCTATACAGGTACGCGTCTGCGACGTACTTTATTTTTAATTATTATTATCCATTCCACGGCTGAGGCAGAGGGGCAAGATGGAAATATGCTGGAGGAAAATCGAGGGTCGTTTCGGGGCTCCGTCGTTGTTACGTGACTCGCTTATGATACGAGCGTTTGTCGCCATTTGAGGATGGAAGGGAATTTTGAAGGGTGAAACGGAAACGGAAACTGAAGGTAGGGAAGGTAGGGAACACGGCCTCGCGTCCTCATTTTCTTTCTCGAAAAACAACAGCGCCGTATATAACCTACTTCATGTCTGCTGGCTAGCGGAGGTAGTCGATTTGAAATGGGCGCGAATAGAAATTCAGTAGCGAAAACTACCCCGTGTTCGCAAGCTCTCGCGAACTAGTTCCGCGAGGCCTGTCTCTATTCCATCATACCGAATAAACCAGCTGTCTATTTCCCGATCCAACCCTCAGATCCATCAATTATTTAAGTCCCTCCTAGGTAGTTGTGCCGCACCGCAACAAAGTTCAACTTACGGCAAACTGCCCTCTACTTCTCTGCCGCTCTCCTCTCCTCTCCTCTCCTCTCCGCCGCTCTCCCCTAGCTCCGTCGCATCGTACTTGATCGAGCTATATCCTCTTCGCCGCGAGGTTTTCTCTATAACAATATCTACGTCGTTTCTTTTATTCCATTTCATGCAACTCCGATCGGGAAAGCAGCTAGCTAGCGGTTGTTGAAAGTTTACCGATAATACGAAGGAATAAATCGCGAGGGGGGCAAGGGGCTCGTTGCAGGTTTGTACATAAGGCGTCGATTTTAATCTTTAATCCGTAACACTATAGTGCACACTAGCCGAAGACGGCTAACGTAAGATAAGCTTCGGTATTCCTTCAGTCTGTTCACACCTCGGCGCCCTGGGACTTAACTTTAAAAACCGAAAGGTAAATAATTTAGGTTGGCGCCAACAGCGGTCGGTAAAACAGTTATAAAAACAGCCGTAACTACGTTAGGATCAATTATTTAAGATGCACAGGCTCCGTAAAGAGAGGTGGGCTAGAGTCGTAAAAGGGGCAAGAGAGAAGTGCCGTTGGTATGGGTCAGCCCGAGTTCTTAGAGAAGAAGTAAAGGTTTCCTCACCCGGAGGGGTTTCGTCGCAGCGCTCCCTCTCTCTTTCCCTATTTCGTTATTCTCGCTCTCTCTCTCTCTCTCTCTCTCTCTCTCTCTCTCTCTCTCTCTCTCTCCGTCTCTCCACACTATATCGAACCACGCGGTTGTAAAACTCCGCAGTTAAAAGTTGACTGAATTATCAAGCAGCTGACCAAAATGTCACGTGCATAGCGCGAATATACGACGACTTTGTTGATTGTCTTTCAAGAGGGTGGCAATTCGTCGTTCCTTGCGCGGGCGATGAAAATGGAACCGAATACAAATTCACGATGACATTGTGAAGATAAGGAAGCATCTGCATGTTTCTATTTTGTTCTTTATCTTTCTCAATTCCTATACATTTTCTTCCTTTTCACTCTTATTCTCGATGGCATTTTCTCAGGTGACGTCATCCCAGCCCACCGGGTCTCCCTGGGTTTTGTACCCTTTGTTGATCAATTTAATTGAGTATTCAGGTTCTATGGTACTTGAAAGTGGAACGAGGACCTACTTGGACGTGTGCGTCGACAAGAATACTCCCGACCTCTCCTAAAGGGATTATCCTTCGTTCGAATTTAAAGTTTCGCCTGCTGTATGGTTCCCATTGTTACAAATTATACGTTCTCAAATCGCTGCCTGTTTAGTAGAATATTGTCGAAATATAACGTTTGCTCATTCTATTGTGCATTAAATACATCCGTAGGCAAACTGTTTAACAGATACAGTATACAGATGTACAGACAGTGTACAGAATACAAATTTACATTCGATATTCCGCAAGAAATTTGAACCGGTTTATAGCCGTCTAGCTGTACTCTGAACTGAAATTCATTATTCGTATTATGAGTTATAATTCCCCAGAATATTTCCATGGCTTTGACTTATAATCCAAGTAAATATCTTCAAAATATATGATCCATTGATGAATGAATCTTCCACGTAGTTGAGAGAAACAATGATATTCAATTTCCTGATCTCTATATTGTTATTTGATCTCCAGCGCTATTATTGGAAACAATTCGAATATAAATTGGAAAGGAGCCCAACGTCATGAGAACCAATCTTGCTCAATTCTGATCGTAAAAACTCAAGTCGAGTAAATAATTTGTTCAAAGATTTGCCATCGGCACGAGTAAAAATTTAAAAGTGAAATTGACTGAACAAAATTTTCTGGTAAACCCACCCACATGAATTGAGAATGATTAAAATGAATAATAATTTGAGGTGAATCTACTACTTCAAGTGATAACGCTACTTCAATGTTTCATGACGAAAAAAATAATCTTTTTTTCGCTCTATCTTTAATCCTCATATCATAATGTCTTCGTTTTCAAATTCAAAAAACAACAATTAATAAGAATTACAATAATACAATTCTGTACCACCGCTCGAGCGGCTGTTTTAGTTATTAATAATCCCGTCGGAGGCGTTACTGTATGAACCAATGCATGGCGTCACACTGCGTGAAACTTATGAACCAAAAAACAGAATCAAAATTCAAACGGAATTTTGTAAAACGTCAAGCCACGATGTAAGGAGAAGGGAGCTGTGGGTCGACGGCAGCATTTTCTCATTTAACGCGCTGTGATATTTAGATGGAGTTTCCCTGAAATTCCATCAGTTGTCGCGCCGACAGAGGTACTCGCAAATGTGGCAAATTCGAACTTCTATTCAAGCAATGATTGGAAACGAGGCGTTTTAAATTTTATATACATCCATATATATATTTATTTATTTACTATCTGTGCAGCATCATCATTACGAAATGAGCCATCTCCAGCACTTACAATTAAAACATCTACATAATTCGCAATTCATTCTTCGGAGAACCTTCTCAGCTAAAAACCCTGTTACATAATAAATGATGCAGTCGTTGACAGTTGCTCGACAATAAGCCAAAATACATTTTTTAACAGTATGCGGCGAAAACGGAATTATCGAAACTTTCTAATTTCCGGAGTAGTACTAATTGAATACATACAATATTCTTTCAAAAAACAAAAACATTTACTATACACACCTGAAGTAGTACATTTCCGTCTGCATCCACAGATTTGTATTCTTTTTTGACGTTCTCCTGAGTGAAGTGCTTTTCACAAACGTAAGCGTATTTGGGAACATTTTCAACACCGTTTTCTTCTAAAAATAACAGCCACTTCGCGCGTGCTATTGTATTTGTTGGAAGGCTGAAGAGTGAAACTGTATTCAGCGCAATTCTATTAATTATCTGTTCACTCGGACAGTTTTTCACGCAACACTTTTTGCCCATTGCGTGAAATAAGATCACTCACAGAAATCTGATTGAATCTGATGTCAACCGCGCGCGACGTTGATAGTTCAGGTTAGGTTCGAGGATAACAATCAGCTCGAGTTCTGATTGGAGTACCGGTGTCGCAGCGCCGTCTGGATGCGGCCGTCAAAACTACCATCTAAAAATTACATGGATAGGGGCTTCATCGACCCACCTCTCGTCTATAAGTCTATGGTCAAGCCAAATTAGAACAAAAACGCACGATATAAACCTTGGTCGTATGGATGTACGAACATGATACGCAGTGTGTAATTTGGTATAAACTATGTGTGGAATAACAAGAATGTAATCGCATTCGAAAAGATTGTTTATCGCGCGCGTAAAAACGAGGAGCGTATTTTATGCCGCGTCGAACGTTGAACCATTATCGCCGGTATAAATTCTTAACCTATAATAACATAACCTATCAGAAGAACAGGTTACTTCCTGGGTCTCCTTGTCATGCAGAAAGAACCGAAACCAGGAACACCGAAGCTCAACAATAATACTAGAAGGTGAAAATCTATTGATTTTAAAACCTATTACCGAATCGCAATTTGATTAATTCCCGAAACTCACCGACAGACAGATGATTCATTCACAGTATACGACTTTGACTAATTTTTGTACATAGAAAAACCGAAACAAATTCAAATCATGTCGATTGCGTGTGTTGCAGTGAGACTAGAAGTTTTTTTTTGTATGATTATCGGAGAATTGGTCGAATAGTAAGAGAAATTAATCTGATGCAATCATTTATCAATCGCTTCTCAATTTTCTGCAAATTTTATCCTATCAGACGACTATTGAGAGAGTGTGGTATGACATTTTTCCGATGAAAACTATTTTCCATTCTTTCCAAATTTTGGGACTCATATTTGAACCTTTGAAAAATTTAGCTTTGTTTTTTACTCTCATTTCAGACCCCGAAATGCTGGAACTCCAGATAACCGAATGAGAAATGGATCCGGCGATGTTACGATGCCCACTATGAATCGCACTACAAATTTGAGAACGAGGGCGACTATGGCACCAGGAGAGATAACGATCGCTCCTGGTGAATATAAACGATGCTAGAGGACTCGTTCTTCCAATATTTGGACTCTAAATATTGAAATTTTTCAGGATTATTCACAAGAAGAAGAATAGCAAGTTCGGCGAGACTAAACACGACTCTATGTCAGCCTCAGAGTCAGGCTCTGCTGAAGGCGGATGTTGATTCAACGGAGAACGAGTTGGGTTTACTTTACGATAAATACCTGCAAGCAAAGGCGGCAGAGATATTAGTGAAGAAAAAAATCAATGAGAAAGAACGTATGATTAGTATTCAAATGGCCGCCGCTGCTAAAGAGAGAAATATCGTTAAAGACAAATACGAAGAAGCTAAATTGAGGGAAAATGAAATTAGATATTCTAACCTTATGCAACTTAGCATCGACGCTCAGACCACGCAAATTAGTAACTGTTTCGGTGAGATCTATTGGCCATTGAATCGTGTAGGTGTTAGTTTACTCTATGCAAACTTTCTTTTTCGTCTCATTTTTTCAGATAATCTACGGAAGAATAAAGTTAAAGAGAAATTATTAGAGCTTAAAACGCTGCTTGAACCGATGGACGAACTTCGCTGCCAGGGAATTGTAATTCCCGATGACCCCGAAGACAGTAAAGAGCTCTTCAGGAGCTTGGAAGCTGTTGGTCATATTTTGATCCAAATTCAAGAATCCAGTGGGGACAAGGGAAAGGTGTACAAAAATCTGGAGAATGGATTAAATAACTTGATACATAAACACGTGGAGATCGAATACGTGAAAAAAAAGTAAGACCGGCCAGCAAGAACTGGTGAAATTGAGTGGATGTAGAGAAAATCTGTACTGAAGCCTCTTTTTTCGGCATTTTCCGTGTTTCAGGTTCGACGAAATCCTCTGCGGACTCCAGGTCCTTGTTCTCAAAGATGCCTCTCATTCTCTCTCACAAAATTACGTCGATGAATTGAATTGAAATCTGTGGGCGAATGAATTTAGCCAGTTTGTCAGAGCAAAGTGACATAAAACGAATAAATCGATTGATTGTCTCCGTGTTGAATGATTGAATTTTAAAACTGTAGAAATAAATGGTTTTCATATATTTTGTACAAAACTATAATTTTATCTCATTTTATAATAAATTATCTCTCATATTTTATATTTTTCTGCCATCTTTCATCGCCGTCTTTCTACCTCCCGTAAACAATAATTCATTGGAATACACGTTTACGGTTTTATTTTTTTCTAATTCATTGAAATAGAAATCGAATCACCGATAGAAATACTGGAGAACACATGACAATAGCAAACGCATTTTAAATGCGTTCATCATCGAATCAGTCTTCGAATTTCAAACTTTTAAATCGCGGGCGGGAAAGTTGATAATAATAGGATCGAAATTCTCAAATAAGAACGATTTTTTTTAGACGTGAATCCAAGAGCCGGCCCCGGCGGGATATTTTTAATATAATTTAGTGAAAAAAATAGAAAAAAAAACGGTTTTATCGAGACACAAAAGGGTTCTCGCCATGTTGGAAAATTTTGCCGGGTAGCGGTAGGCACCGCGGGCGCCCGCGCCATCCGCATCTCGCGGATATAGGTAAAAACAGATAGCTAGAATATATTTTGCGCGCAGTCTCACTATTACCTCTCGCCATATTAAATTTTTGTGAAAATTTTTCGTCAACTTTTGGTAAGAAGATATGAGAAAATGATGGAAAAAGACCGAATCAATTATTTTTATGCTGGTAAAAAAATAAAAATTTCTCCAAAATTTGCAATTTTTCAACATTTTTAAGATTATTTTCAAACATTTTTCTATACGCGAGATTTTATTCTGCGCATGGAAAGCAATTTTGCCCAATCATAAATAGGGCTATTGTGGGTGGGGGAGGGGGGGGGGGGAGGGAATAGAGTATGTTAGTGCATTTCATACATTTGAGTGTAATGGTAACCAGATAGAAGCAGCAAGGCTACCGGCCGTCAGCACGTAAATACAATAAATTTAAATATCATTCCATTTTTCAATACATAAGCCCGTCTCGCGAGCTTTCTGCATGTCCTTATACACCCTGGTTTCTTTTTCTTCGACAAAACCTCTCAGGGGATGATATTCTCATACGTATAACAGCTCCGTTAGCTCAATTACTCGTCAACTATCTCTCACCGTATTATCCGCTGCATCCCCCAACCCCATACTCCTCCCCGCGCATCCCTCCCTCCCTCGCTCCTTCATCCCTCATCCCTCTTCGCTGGTCCCTCCGTTTCCACCGCCGCTTACCCCTTCCCACCCCCTGACCCTATACGAGAGACCGCAGACACAAAAACAATAACAAATCGATTCTAGGGGATGGTCGGGGATTTTGGTGTTGGGTTTTGGGTAGTAGGGACCCGGCCGGGGTGGCGATGCGGAGGAAGAGGGTCGCCGAGGACAATTTTAGTTTCTTCCCACTAGATTTCTTTCGCGTTTCACCCTTCACGGATCACAAAGATCACAAAAAAACTCCCCAGTGCCGCCGAGCTTGTGCATGTATTCTTTATACTATAACTTAATATAAGTAGCCGTATCCTACCGCGCTCCGTAGACGTGATTATGTTATAATTTATTATATTTTGCCTGATTCCACAGAACTTCGAACTCTTTAATTTGCCCGTGCGAATACGTACATACATACGTATGTAACGTTCTTTGTTTGCACTTCCATAAAAACGGAATATAATTACGAGTAGCATTCTGCACCTCTACAGCGTAATAATAATATACAATGGTTCACATCCATCACTACCCCTCCTTCAGACTTACACTTCAATTTATACATGCAGTAATCTCTTGGCGGATGCTCCGATTTTCTGCACCAATGTGTTGATATCTATCCTGTACGTTGCATCGATACGGTCATATCGGCGGACAATTGACAAACAGTTAATTCTGTGTTATCTATTCGTTTATTGCATGAAACTTCTATGATATAAGCGTGTTGGGCGCTGATTACCAGGTATATTTGTAATTAAAAAAAATGCGCGCTTACGATATCCGGCTTCTCGAGCGCCGAGAAACTATATATTCGTACTCGATTTCGAGACCCGTCGTAATCACCTCAATGGCGCTTGATTTAGGATCAAGATCCAATAAGACAAAACAGTAGTGAAAGAAAGACGTGGTACTCCACACTTTGTAGGTAACTTTCTAATTTCTTAAGGCAAGTCCAGTTCAATTTCGAACAAGTCCCCAATTAGGAGCTGACAAACTCTGATAATTCTTTGGAACTGCTGAATAACGATGGCATTCACGAATCTTGGGAACATCACGCTTTGGTGTGCGGCGGTGTTATACGATTAAAACAGTATTCCAGAGTGGAAAATTGGAAAACCTACCCCACCCGCGAAAATGATTACGAGCACGCGACAACCGGATATCATAAATTTGTACTCTTATCGTATTTACGATTATCAATATCTGCATGAATTATCACTGCAGTTTTCTGTTTATACGATATGAATAATTGATCATATTATTGTCACACTCGCTGATTATCAAATAGATATATCGCATCCATTCGTGCCCGCACGTGACTAATTACGATGAAAAGAAACGATTAAAGTCACTTCTACCACAAGAGATTATACAACTGCAAAAATGTTCGATCTGCATAAATGGTGAAACCGATTTCATCACCTTTCTTGGGATTGAGATTGGAATGTTCCTCCCGCTACACGGAACAAACAGAACGATATCGAAGTTATCGCATATGATCGGAATTCGGGAGTTATTCATCGCCGGAGGCAGAATAAGAAATCAAATTATAACATTGTGGTTGCCTCGCGCATCTTTTCAAAATCTTCTCTTTGATGAAGATGGAATATGGGATCTGGAGTCTGCATGCCGCGGGTGGACTGTGGGGCGATCCGCGGCTCGCCCGAAGACATCCGATTCTGGGAGCTGGGGTTCCCGGTACACCAGGAGCAGCATTTGCCCTTAATACACTGCGGCGTCCAGTAGACGGGATCGGAATGCCCGTAGCAGCAGGTAGCCCGGGTTACCGAGCAATGGAGTTGGTTACCAGAAGGTCATCGGCTGTTGAACCGGCAGCCACGGTCGGGCCGGGAGCTGAACAGCCATTACGAGACAACGAAACTAGCATCGAAAGAACAAATGACGATAAAGACGACGAGGAAAGGTCTAGTCAGGTGAGAACTCTTGGAATTTTCAAATCTGAAGTGTTACGAATAGTCGTGAGAATCCAAAGAGCGTCGAGGATCATCTAAAATCTCACATTTCAAAATGTTATTCCATTGAAACAATCAGACGACCGTACCAACCGCGAACAACAACGATGACCCTGATCATGATGAAAGCGATGCTGGCAGTATCAGCAGTGGGAATGATCAATCGCGACATTCCGTGAACAATAATCTTCACGGCAAACCTGCTGATGAGCTGCCATGCATGCTATTAGACAAGGTTTGTCCAGTTTTTCAATATGTTTGGTCCCCTCGGACATTGACTTCCAAGCTTTAGGTGCTCCGAGAAAACAAGACACTAATTGTTAATTCTATGCTTCACGGGACGTCGAGTCGCTTCCGAAATAATGGTCTCTAGTTTTACCGGAAGTTGGTACCAAGAGCGATTTCAGTAATAGATGGAATTTGGCGAATTCGGTAGAGGGATTCGGCTGTAGGGAATTTTTCAAATAATTGCCCGATTCTTTACAACTACGAGCTCCCATACATAACCCGAACAAGTGTGTGACAATTCTGGTCAGACCTTCCTACGTCGTCAGAGTTCGTGGGTCCCAGCTTCTCTAACCACTTTCAATCAAACCAGGAGGACGGTGTACCACCAGTCTTGAACAGCTGGGTTCTAGGTGCCTACACTGCGATGCTAGGTCGTCTTTCAGCGGCCACAGCAGCCCTGGAAGGTTCCGAGGTGCCGAACATGGGCTCGGACTCAGGCTCTGACAGCGACGACTCGGCCTACACCGAAAAGTAAAAAATAACAGAATGCAATAGAATTAGATTTAAGATAAAATGAAAACACCCCAAGTCCTAAATTTCTGGTACGACGATGTCCAGGTCCCGAGGATGCAGTCCCAGTGGAGCCTCGCATCGGGGTTACTCCTGCGGATCCTGCGACGTAGTGTCGCCCACGCGTCCAGCCCTCCGTAAACACTTGGCTGATTCCCATCCAACGATTCTTGGACTGGACGCCGGTGAGGCCAGGAGATGCCCGGCAACCGGATGCGATTTTTCTACCGGAAGTCGATGCGAGATGGAAACACATGTGGCGGCGCACGTAGCCCAAGGGATGTCGCCGACTGGAAAAAAGCGATCGCTAGCCCTCCAGCGCGTCAGGTATAGGTACTTGAAGCTTTTATTTGGCACGAGAATCCTATATAATGGAACGCATTACTTGTAGTCTTTCTAATGAATCACATGAAATTGTGATAAACAGCTAGAATCAGCCCGATGACCTGTAAATAAAAACGAAAAAACCTGATTTGATTCAGGTACGAAAGAGAGGAGTACAGGTGCTCGATGTGCTCGTATGCCTGCACAATCGAGAAGGCATTTCAAAAACACCTCAGGGCTCACGCCAAGGGTGCTGCGCCTGAAACCAGAGTGAGCTGCCCTGTTTGCGGGGCGGACAGAACCTCGGAAGTCGATCTGAGCAGACATATGCGAAGGCATCGTGACGACAGGTATTTCTGCTGTGACATCTGCATCTTCAGGACGGTCCAACTCAAGAAGGTGATTGAAATGTGATAGGCCCGATGCGATTTGGGAGTAGATCTGTAGCCATTGGCTAAAATCATTCTCTCATCGGTTGATCTTCGGGGTCGCGTAACGTGAAATCACGCAGGATCAAATATTTCAGCTCATTCAACACCGGCGAATGCACACGGGAGAAAAACCGCACCTCTGTCCACACTGCGCGTACCGGAGTGCACGCCGCGATAATCTTAGGAGCCACGTCCGGCGCGTACACAAGAAGGAAAATCTCTACTGCGATACATTCAGCCCCCGAGGTATGGTGCAGATATCTCCTGGTAGCCAGCCGATCGCGATCCGAAGTCCTGCTTCGTCGCCGGCGTCGAACGCTGGAAGCACCAATTAATTGATCCGTCATTCATTATCCGTACTGAGTACATTGGGTAGGTATGGATCGATCTTCCTCATCTACGGAGGAATAACGAATGAAAATGGAGAAGAATCAGTGCTTAACGATAAATATTTCGTCTCCTAAATGTTCAAAGTTTTCATACGCCTGCTGGTAAGGTTTTTAGTGTTCAGAAACACGTTCGGTGCTATTAGCGAGATGACGACGATGATCCGCCGATATTTGGCTCGAGGTAGGTGATAATTGGGTAATCTTTTACGTCACGTACCTCGCGAAGCGTGACCCCCCCGAGGAGATTAGGCTAGCGAAAGGCAACGTAGTGCAATGCTAGCGTGGCGCAGCTAGAGCTAGAAATATAAAATATTTTGGCTCAGCCGAGCGAACCCCGGGAGTTTTGTTTTCCAAGGGTACTTAATCGTCGCGGTACGGGGGCGGCGTGAAGGGGGGGAGGGGGGTACATTGATTTTTGAATGAAAATAAATCTAGTTGAAAATCTTTCGCCCCGATGTTCGCAATATCTCGCGAGAGGGTGTGATGAGGTTGCGAGTGATAGATAATTGTTCTTATCGTATAAATTGGTATAATATCCAATGAAACTTGGAAATAAATATATTATATTATATTATATATAATATAAATGAAATTTTACACGTCCTGACTTCGTCAATAAGCTAATTAGGATATTTTAGAACGTCTCACGATCTACCTATACGTATACATCTACTACACGTCACAATTATTAACTGCACTTATCTACAAGAGCGTTCAGTTATAATTCCATGAATTATATCGTTTGTCCATTACGGACCAGAGATTGTCACAATTTTCCGTAATTAATATAATCCTAATCAATATTCCGATCACGATCGATTACCATACATCGATGGGACTTCTAATTATTCGAGGCTGTATGCAAGATCGCTTAATTATTTCAGGTTTATCTACTTACAGTACAAAGAGTGTTTCTATTTGCCAAAAAGGATGTTAAATAGTAGTATTGAACGTCTGTTCGGGAATGGGGTCAGGTTCCTTTTCTCCGTCAATAATTAATTGTAATCCTAAGTTATGGTGCTCATCGGGTCTCTGGTCCAAACGAATAATAATTACCTATACAGAAATATAAGTTGAAGAGCTCCTCCTCGAGAGATTATTAATAGACAGACGAATTATTGAATTAATAACGTGCATGCAACCGTTGTCGATCCAACATAACTCAAGGTAACGTAGCTTGAGCTAAATTACCGAAAACTCGTAAGTAATAACTTCTACAAAAGAATAAATATATGAATAACTTTTTAAACTAAAATTTAAGTCAACTATATAAATTGTATACTTGTAGGTATACGCGTGCATACGCGGGGGGTCTCCACCGCGACTCTATACCAGCTTCCGGATTTGTGCGAATCTTCTTGCTTGTTCTATTTTTGAAAAAAGATCAGACCGATCCGACCGGAAGCAGGCGAGGCGAGATAAAAGTTTCACGCAAATCCGAAGGGAGGCAGAGTTCGGTGGAACACCGCGGTGCAGCGTGTAGGTATGTATTTGTAAGGAATTTTTTTATTCCTCTGATCATAATTCTGATATGATCGAACGATATTATTATATTTCATTACTATTATATTAATACTATACTATAGTTATTATAAAAGCTGCGAGATGGTGCTAGATCGTAGACTGGATAAGTGAAAGACTGAAATCTACGTGAAAACGAGAGAGAAAAAAAAAGAAGAAGAATTAGGATTAAAAATTGAAAATTGAAAATTGAAAATTACCTTGAAAAATAATTTTATTCGTCGAATGACAAAGAATGATTCGAATCAGACATTTTCGGCCGCAGAGACTTAAAATGGTAACAAAGACTGAGATTTTGAACTGATTACATGCCAGGGTCTGCTCGGGTACGCTTTTCTAAATTCTATAAGATATCGGAGGATAGTGAATTCGATAATAATTAGGTAAATATAAAACATCCAAATTCTAAATTTCGAGCTTCAGTAGGAAGTAGGTACATGTATGTGTCTAATAGTAGTAACAAAAAACAAACGAAAAAATGAACGCAAAATGAGCAATTAAAGGTCACGGGACGTCCGGTATAGGATGCAGAATATGCGTCTGATTTATTCTTAAAGTATGAGTCTCATTAATGTTCAACAAGAATTCAAGCTCGTAGATTATAGGATAATGTCGCGTGGTGCTATTTGAAAATAAAATGATACAGGTATGTTGTAGTTAAGCCCGGAGTTAAGTTGAGGAATGATAATTGGATTCGGATTTCTTTTCGCGAACTTCAAAATTATTTTTGCTGAATTGTGCGATACCATTGTACAGATAAACTCAATTTGTACCCGGACGAACATGTATTTTTCATTCGGTATATTTTTGTGGGGTTTTTCCTCGATATGTTCTGATGCATCCTGCACTCGTTAACCCGTAACCGTAAAGTCGTGCGTTTTTGTGATGAAAACAAAAATCCCAAATCATAAAATGACGAATGAGCAGAAAAAAGTGAAAGGCAAAAAGAGAACCATACTTTGGCAAGTATATTTCATTGTCAAAAAGGAAGAGAGACTATAATCCGTGTATAATATATCCATAAAGTGTGTACTGATTCGGAGAGACTGATTCGCTTGTATATATATATATAATAAGAAGTAATAAGGATCAATAGATAAATTGGCAAAATATGATACTACAAATCAAAATATACCTACAATTTGAATTCTGTGAGCTAGACCCTGGCAGTATGTAAGGAAAGGTGCTATATTTTGCAACTTCGCGTTTGAATTCGTTACATTATAATATTGTAATATTATTATTGCATCATACATTCTCATTTATATTTACATAATATATATTATATTACATATATATATATATATAGTATATAAGAAAATATGATTAAAATCGTATAATATAACATAATAATTATAGATACATAAATGTGTGTGAATTTTCAATTTCGGACTCATGTATATATACATGCATACGTATGTATGTGTCTACCTTATTATACATACTATCTATATTTTGAATTTGAATTCTGTACTATTTACCGCGCGCGTAATCCGTCGTTCAGATATAATATAATTATAATATTTATATCTACATCCATTGCGGTTTTCGAAACCATAATCATCCGATATGAAAAGTAAAAGGTAAAATTGATGGAAAAAAAGAAAAAAAGGAAAAAAAAAAAAGAGAAAGAAAATAGAAAATCGAAAAATCTCTTCGCGCAATAATACTTGCAACGCCTATTTTTATTATAAACAATGATTTATTATAACATTCATAAATGGTATGTAAAGAAACTATACTATATATACCTATATTACACCGATCGATGCTCCAAAGATTTTTATCGTCTAGTTTATACATAATATTAATTATACATTATAGAACATTAGAAAAACGATTTATATATTATATAAATCAGTCGTCGTATGTGTCATGAATAATTATGTAGGTAGGATGTGTACATACATACACGTGGTTGTTTATTGGCCAGCAGTTCAGTCTTCAGATTGCTAATCGTTCATCTATTTATACAAAAATTTGCATAGACGTTGAATAATAATAATAATAATAATAATAATAATAATAATAATAATAATAATAATAATAATAATAAGAAGAAGAAGAAGAAGAAGAAGAAGAAGAAACACAACAACAATAATAATAATAATATTAATAATAATATGTGAATGTTGCGTGCCACTGTATGCAGATTACTATACGAAACATATATACGAAACTGTGCGTGCCAAAGTAATCCTTTAAGATATATAAATTTCATCGTTGAAGTACAACATGGGTACGGGTCGAATTATTCAGCTTTGTTATATCTGCTTTCTGCACTTGCGTTTCGTCTACAGGTTAAATGAAAAAAAAAGCCCCGCCACTTTCATAACGTGAGAAGAAACTGAACGCGAGGGTCGGTATACAGGCGATCCTTGCTTTTGATGAAACTAGAAGAATGAGACTCCTTTAGTGTTCCGCGTAGAAACCGGATAGCTTGCGATTTCCGCCTCGAACGAAACTCCGGTGAATTTCAATTATATTCACTAGCCGCGTAGTAAGTTCTATCGAATATTGCTCGAAATCGCACACAAACTTGAGAGTTGATTTGAACATTTGAAAACCCATTTTCCAAACGCCTCGTTCACAAGCAGAATGCCTAATTTCCCAAATTTCTGTATGGAAAAACAAGGACTACCCGGATCGACCGACGCATTCAGATCTCATTCTCGTTTCAGATGTAGCTTCTTTGGTTTCACCCGGGCCACTCCGCAGATATAATATGTTTTCCCTATTATTTCATACCAATCTGCGCGGATGTGTATTTCTATTTTATCCGTGTCCATGCACTGTACTCGTGTCCGGGGATTTCGGCTAATCATGTAAATCATACGACTGGAGTAAAGGGACATAGGATAATCAACGAACTATAAAGTAATCTACGGAAGACCTAGCTCTGCGTACTTCGATTGTAAATATACTCATACTTGAGATACAAATGACGACGACTATTGTTGAAATCTTTTAACTGTTGAAATTTTCGCTGTATAGAATCATAGTCGTGTTAAGCCTCCCACTGTAAAACTAACATATAAAACTCGAGATCTACACAAACCTAAACGATCGTATGGTTATAATTATATATTATAATTATATACACGATAATATATAATATATATATTCTATATCAATGTTTCTTAGAATAAAATTGAAAGGTATATTATATGAATATACACAAATTATATTATACTATATAATTATCAATGATTTCGAAAATATTCCCCATGCGGACGCTCATATAATTCAAAAATTCACGCCTTTTGTTTGCCGCGGATTCGTCGGCTCGTATTATCGAGGATATTGGTAAGAAATTCTTTGAGGGGACGCGTCAGACCCCGCGATTCGCATTTCCAAAATGATCGGACCCATTGATTAGCTATAGTAAAAAGAAGCGGAAATTTGGTATAAATTTTCATATAGTTGACAAATACAGCAAGAGCCGTACTACCGCCGTCTCACTTCCATGAGTAAGCGGTCCTCGCCGTGAAGTATTCACGATCTTTTTAGCCTCTGAATAATTCTACGCCTTATGCTTCGACGTAGCTACGCCAAATATAGAAACACGCTTCATTCCATACGCAGATACAATATAGTTGAAATTATGGTGTCTGATGCGTAATTTCGTCAAAGGATTTCGTATAATATGATATATTATATATATTACATATACTATAAGACATTAAAAATAAATATACAATCTAAATGTGATAATATATTTACTATTAAATTATGTAAAATACTGTATAAGCGATATACTAGGTATATTATATAATTGTGTATGAAATCGATCAAATCGATTGATACAAAAGAACAAAAAAAAAACAAAAAAAACAAAACAAAACAACAAAAAAAGGGAAAAAAGAAAAGGAAAAACTGAGCAATTTTAGAATTTGTGTCTAGTATACGTAGATTTAAGAGTATTTATAAAAACGCTATATGTTCCAGGATCGAAGATCGGATAATTTATTATTATAGATAGGTTATAACAATATAGCCTGCAGATGTGAGAAGCTGGAAGAATGGGCTAATCCGTTTCCCGTTGACAATTCAAATTCCAAATTTCAAGTTTCAAGTATATCGAATAACCTTTTCTCAAAGTATATATACTATAAATTTTCTACAAAATATTCGAATTTATTTATTATTAAGGCAGAGAAGATTCTCACAGCGACGAAACGAATTCGCCTTGCAAAGCACAACAAAAAACCGAAATAATAAAAAGGAAAACAGAAGAAAGCTACGCATATATTCGTGAGCCGGGTGTGGAAAATTTTTTGTAACTTCGATCACGGATAGTGAAATTGTGAATTAGTTCTAAAGTTAGATAATGTATACATTATACATATATTTGTGTATTTCGGTATATAAATCGTTAATCAATCTACCGTACTATGCACCGTTCGGTGCTCTCATCCCGAGATGAGTAGGTATCGATTTATTGTAACACGATAATCTGTAATATTATGTACGGCTGCAATTTTATAATTGTAATTCCGCAACTAGGTGTAATACATAATTATTATTGTTTAACAAATTTTCCGTCGCGTTGTGATCTAGGTATTCGTAATATGATTATATATTTCTCTCTATAAAGCATTATATCCAAGACTCACGTATATACCGCGTAATCGTTGATCGGAAAATAAGAATCTCAGAGACGACTAGCACGCCGGGGAAATTTGTGTTCGTCGAGGAGGTCGGCTGGGGGATACCAACGATTCCTGTATTATCGATGAAACTCCATATATCCTCGGGACTCCAAACTGATAGTTTTCGACGAGCGAATATCTCCAATTTTCAACGATATCAAGAAATTACCGAAAATTTTCCAACAAAATTCGTTCATTACCTGAGATAGTCGAAAACTAGAGATTCCCTTCGATGGAACCGTATCAGTGAAGAGTCCCGCGGATAAGGGGGTTAATTTCGTCGACGATACAGAAATCTTTGATGGCCCCGAGCTCTCCCACTCGACAGGCACGGACTTCTCCGCTGTGCTGGCCGGCTGTGACATTATTATCGGATCTCTATTCGGCTGTACAAGCAATGGCGAAATTCAAAATTACACCTTTTCCGTACTACAATCATAGTCTTTCTAATTTCCAATTCAAATAGGACAACGAGCACCGCTATGTGATAATTTACCTGTTGACGGAATCAAGGCCTATAATTTCATAGAGTGGACGGGCTCTCTATGCTCGTAAATTATTTTTCGAACTCCATCTATTCTGTCCGCTTCTCTCGTCCGCCAATATCAAATGTACTCGATTATGCAGTGGATTCACAGCGCCGCGCCGCGCGATCCTGCGTCTTGGATATAAATGCGAGAGTTTCTTTACTCGTTTGTATAATATCCGGAATCTGTTTAACTCTGGTATAAGATTATGAAGAGGTATGAATAAAGATTCCATCAAAATATCCTCGGCTTCTTACGTTACTAGTAATCAATGACAAGGAGCGCGTGGAGAGAGTTATCTCCAAACCGCGCTGCTGTGAATGTACATTGCGGTTGATACTCCGATTTTTTCCTCCTAAGTCAGTCGGTCAACAATTCCTAGGGCTATTTGATTGTGAGTATTAAGTCAAGAATATTTTGCATCCACTAACAACGAAATTCCGCTTCCTGCGTTGGATACGTTCCGGCACCGGGTTCACCTCCGTGTCAGAAATCAGATTTGCCAAATTTCCAACGCCTTTTTCGATCGCTCCGGTGAAGACCAGACGAAATTAACCAGACATTGAAATTTTTCGTTGAAATCGCTGATACCTATTGTCACCTTTTTGCATGTTTTCCAACGCTCCTTCTCCCGGTCAATTACGACGACGACTGACGAGTAACGGGTGTTCCGACGAGAAACGGTAACCCTGAGTTTCACAGCGAAAGTACGTTCGACCATACACAGGCAGCATGGGCATACCTAGTGATCAGGCAACCGAAAATCACAAGCCAAGAGACTGCATTAGGAGTTATTGGCGAATTTCAGATGATTTCCAATCGCCCAACTATTCCGGCCGGGGCTCAAAGTCGGGGCTAGACTTGTTACTTGCGCAGAAAGATCGAATGATTCATCGTTGAATCAGAGACAGCTAACTCATTTTTTATAATTCTGTTGGATCGCCTCGTCGTTTTGAAAACTGAGCGCTGTAGTCCCGTTCGTCCGCAAGATCTACAAAGATCTGCGTAAATATGTTTAGAATTCCGAATCTAACGATCTATACCCCATTCTTCGTGTAATTTGTATTAATCCGGAGATTTGTGGCTCAAATGGACCGACGATTTGCAAATGTTTGAAAAATTTGTAGGAATACACCCGTTACGTTGGCTCCTGGTCAGAGAGTCGACAACCTTGCTACTCGACGAACCGTGGGGACGCGGACGGTCGCGTCAGTGGATCTGCAGCTTGCACGTTACACGATGACGATGGTGCGGTTCAGGATTGTGTCTGTGAAGTTTAGAGTTTGAGAGTATGTATGAGGTACGGGCTTCGGGTACCTTCGGCAACGGTCGTATTACTCGAGTTGAAACTCAACAGGCAGTTCAGTCATGTCAGTTTAGCTGGCTGGCTGCAGTAATAAAAGCGTAAGCAAAAGCAGCGCTCGGCGTCGCGTTACTATCGACGCTGCTGAACTTTCAGATGTATTACGGTTTCCTTATTAGTTCGAAAGTGGCGATTAGTCGCGCCGTGAGTGAATCAGCGAGTGGCATTTGTTTAATGGAGTTTTAACGTTTTCGGATTACGTGGCTACGTATCGCTCAATTTTAACAGTAGGTATAATCTTGCGACGTGTGTCGACCGTTTTATCGCATTACTACATACTGCGATAGTTTCAATTTTCTCCATATCTTATCTGCAGAGCTCGGTCATTCCGCCAGAAGAAATCTTTTAAAGACTCATTTCACCTCTTTACGGTATCCGCAGGTGTTCAGCAGTCCGACGAAACACAAGACAGCGTATTCGGATGTTCAGATTGGTCTGCAGCGTACATATTCCAATGAGCGGAGCACATCACGCGGAGATCGTATACTGTGGCAAACGTGAAAGAGAAACCCATTCATCGCAATCTTCATCTAGGACACATAAATTCTCAAACTTGGTCGTTGAACTCCATCAAGAGAAGGAGAATCCCGTGTCTCCTATACGTATTCTCATGTAGCATTCGCAAGGGTGTCTGATTTCTATCGCGAACACCGGTCGCCGAAACAACGCCTCATTCGTATTGTTTCGCGATATTTGTTAAATGGTGGATAGAAAATTGCAGAGAACGAGGAATTGAGAGATTTTGAGGAAATCGGGGATAATGATGCGTAGCGATCAAATGCGTTGATACACAGTTTATCTTGGTATTCTGTTCAGTATCTTATATGGAGTGAGCGCGACACACATCATCAGTCAGTCATACGCGATAGACCCCGTTGTGTTATCGCGTCGCGTCGGAGAGAGTGACTCATTCCCTCCGAGCCACTCGCTCGCTGCTTTGTGGTATGTTCGTGGCTGCTTGGTGTCTCTGCGTTACTCTGATTGGAATAGACATACGTATGCACTAATAATGCCATCGAACATTCGCGATTTATTGTCTTAATATGAATCTGGGTCGCACGATTCTTCGCTCCTTAAACCGCAGCAATTACACAATTGATATCATGGATTACGACCGATGATATTGCAGTGGAGATAAGAATCCCAATTCGGTTGTATACATACGAACCTGACTGCGATTATCTTCGGCTTACGTTCTGGCTAGTCGCTCGTCACAATATTTCCAGTATAGGTACAAATTTGAACGCTCGATATCCAGATATTTGCGGACAGTGACGGAATAATAAGAATTCGTCGAGCAAGTGATATACATACGACACGCGAGGAGATCTTCAGCGTTCAAATTCCACGTCGTACAACAACCTCTGGATTGCGATGAACGAAAGAACTTTCGTAATCCGACACTAGAACACGTATCCACAGATCAGACGCCGTTCACACGTGATTCGGAGGACGGAGTAATTGGCGCCGAAAAACAACGTCGTAGGACAGAACATCATGGATTCGCGGAGATGATACATCCTGGAAGAATCTAGCTAGAAATTGAAGAAAAAAAAAAAAAGGAAAAGAAATGGAGGCGAAGCCAGTGCCAAAACCGCGTTCAACTCTGGCCGCTGAGGCCAAGGGCATGCGGCCGGTTCCGGTTCCGGCGCCGAGGAATCTTCATGTACCTCCGTCACCGACATCTCCGCGATCTACGAGCTCGAGCGAGTCCAGCTGCACCTCGGAGAAGAGTGACGAATCGGGTAAGCAGCCCAGCTGCACAACACCGGACAGTAAAACTGCGGCGCCAGAATTTTTCCGGAGCCTAAGCAGCTCCTCGCGAAATTTAAAGGATGGAATTTCGGAGAGAATGACGTCGAAGAGCAAGGCGGTTATATCAAGCACGCGAAACGCTAGTCTGAGATTTGAAAAATCCGTTAAAAACCTTCTCACGCGACGTCTGGCTTCCGTGAACAGCGAGGATAGCATCGCCCGGGAGGGTTCTGACGATGTCCTGCAAGGTGCGAACAGGAAGCTCAAGGATGTCATCGCCGCTACTCCGGACCGCTGTGTTTCAATGCCAACGGATGATATTTTCAATGGTATATCGTTCTATAGCCCCCTTGGTAGCACCCTTAGGAGCGTTAGGAACGAAGAGGACTTGTCGAGGGTTAGATACAGCCCACCGCCGCCGATTTATCCGCCGCCACCACTTCCGGAGGAGTCGATATACGATGAACTTCAGTCTGTGACTTCCGGACACAGCAGTAGATACGATACTCTAAGTTCTACGGTTTCAGCAAACCAGGATATCGATCTCACCGACTCCTTCGACCTTCTTAGTTTCACCCGTAACGGGGACAGCGATTCCGACCTCAGCCTGAACAACGGGGAATCGAGTTTTATCGAAAAAACGAACGAATTACCGAAGCGATTGTCCAGATCTGATTCCTGGACTTTTTATGACGTTACTCCGACCGTTAAGCCCGAAATTAGAGGCGTTGACCTGGAAGTAATGTCAAATCTCGATGAAAGCGCGGACGAACCACCCATACAGGAACGCGTGGTGAGGAATATGACCCCGGACTTAGTTTCGATACGTAATTCACTCTACGAAAATTGGCTGCCTCAGAAATCACCGACTCCGGAAAATCTAACGTCCGACCAAGTCCTTCAGCCGAATCCCGTCCAGGCTAATAGAGAACAAAGTAAATCTCTCCTCTTTGAATTCGACCCTCTAGCTCGAATTGACGAGAATATTTACAGCAACTATGAAAACAATGACTTGATGCTCCTGGAGGCTCTCCTGGCCACTAGCGAGTCACCAAGCAGTGCCGGGAGCCTGGCCGATCTTCACGAAGAGGAAGAAGACGCGGATGGTGAAGAGTACAATGAGATTAATCTGGTGAAAGATAAGAACCACGAAGACCCTAAGGTGACCGGACCTCCACCGGAACCACCCAAGAGATACGACTCGCTGCCAAAGAACGAGTACGACGAGGTAGAGATGATCGAGGTACCGGATGGAGGCATAATCATGTATAAAAATCCAGCGATCCTGCCGAAGCGGTCGAGTATGAATAAGAAGCAGCCGGCAGTACCGCCGAGAAAACCATCGATAAAGATTCACGTGGCTGGTAATCCTGAAGAGGTTACAGCACAGGCACCGGAAGAAGCGCCTCCTCCGACACCACAGGTTGCCGAGGAGAGCAGAACTTCTATGATGAGGAAACTGCAGAAGAAGCTGAGACACGATTCTGTGGCGAGCATCAGACCCAATGTAATGAACTTCGTTCGTGGGAGTAAATTACTTTCCAGGAATCGAGAATCAACGAAGGAGTCATCCGCCCCTGGAACTAAATTGGAGAGACCACCGTACACGGGTCACAGTTCTCCAGCTAAGCGGGGTGTCGTCTATCGACCGGGTGTTGGAATGGAAAGAGCCAAGGACCTCGTTCAGCGAGCAGCAGTTTTGGCTGATAAAAAACTCTCCTTCTATACCGACAAGAGTATGACCACCCTCAAGGAATCAATCCCACTTGAAACTGTTCACAGTGTGCATCTGCTTCAAGACGTCAAGTAAGTTTAATAGACTATCATAATCTCTCGTTAGCTGCCTCATGTCTCGTCTCCCATTGTTTCTCGCCGCGTACTAGTGTGGGACGAATTTGGAAGACCCTGAATCACTCCAGACGCGGCGCGGCGCCCTGCATTGTCCACCGCATGCAGTCCACAATTAACTCACAACTATAGGGAACCCCAATACTACTGTGCCTCTCTTCATCTATTCATATATCGCTCTCTCGCAGCTGGTGGAAAATTAGTTGAATTTTGACCTGACTTTGCTGGTCGCTTTAGGGCGGCTGTAGGATTATACTATATATATATATAATATAGGTAGACGTAGGAGATTTCAGTCCACGTGGCCTACTGAATGAGGATCAGTCACCTTGTTCTGACGCACTCGAACCATTGTGAACTATGAAACATGAGAAGAATATTTCCGGGAGGAACGTTGCCCCTCGATCGTGATCGTCGATTCAACAATTATTGCGTTGAAAGTAAAATTTGACTACAAAAAAAAGCCCGCCGATCATCTTGTTTGTTTTCTGCAGAATGGTCGAGGGAGAGGCGGTCCACTGTATCGCAGTAAGCGGAGAGGGTCGTCCCGGTGTCCACGTATTTTATGTCAAGGGTGTGACGGAGCGACGGATTTGGGCTCAGCGAATCCTGGAGGCCTTGACTCCGGTTTTTCCCGTGAGATATGCGTCGGAACTGACCAGGATCGGCTGGGCGCATGTCAAGGTGAGGTCTCTTCTGTTAAAAACCAGACATATGCTTTTACTCGTTTTCTTCGAGCCCGCGGTACCTTACGTCGCGAACTTTGAAACCCTTCTGCAACTGCAGCTAGACCTTATATTGAAATGTGATAACTAAGAGTAATAATACTGCCTCCGGCGTAACACCGCGCAATTCTTTTCAAGGAAATCTACTTTCTAGCTACACTGGGATGATGAATCGCCGTGGTTCTCCCTGCAGCTCGTTAGCAATTACGTATTCACCTATTCTCGCTATTCATTATAAATTCATTCTCATCTCACATCGTCACGGCTGATGACAAGGAGTAGCATCGCGTCGAAGGAATCACATCCTTTGGAAATTCGTCAACGAAAATTAAAACTGAAACCAAAAGTGATCTTGCTCTCTCTCTCTCTCTTCAGGAAGGTGTTACTGGAACGTGGTTTCCCGCTTGGCTACTTTTGCAGAGGAGGAACCTGTTCTACACGCGTTCAATGGACTCCGTTGTCTTTGAGCAATTAGACCTACGCAAGGCGCGATGTATTGGTAAGCAATTATTATGGACGGTGACTATTAATTAATGAGGACAAAGCTTTCATTCAATTCCCATGCAATTCCCCCCCGTACTATATTCACGCATATAAAAACTACTTGCGGTTGCGCGGGATTGGAATAAATCCATCGTACATCGATACGATCTGTTTTTTACGCCTTACGCCATTGGCAGCAGTGAAAAAAATCAAAGCTGCGGTCTTTCTGTCTGACTACGTTGGATCATGCTGTAGCGCGTTGCCAGGCGGAGGTCGTTTGGTCGTTCAAAGCCCGTGAGACATAACAAAAAGTAATGGTCACGGCCGAGAAACTCCGTTTAGAGTTTCAGACTGCCGTTAGTTACCCGGAACGATATTTGCCTAACTTTTTTTTAACCAGCCCTAAGAATCTTCATCGCGACTTTCGACGAAAACTTTGACAAAGATACTGCAACGAAAAATTACTGAACGTACCTAGAGAAATCAACGATGAATAATGAAATTTCCTTATTTTCTTTTCTTTTTCTTCATCCTTCACGTCTCTTTCTATCTACCCGAAGTCCTTAGAGAACACGAGGGGCCCGCTAAAGGTGGTGTGAGTGTCCCCGTCGTGGTCGTTGACGCGGGGGGTAGAGGCGCCCTCCACATCGCGGCTCCTGGTTCCCGAGAGGGTCCTGCGTGGAAGCATGCGCTTTACCAAGCAGCTACTACCTGCGGCCCTGAGATCGACCAGCAGCAGCTCACTCAGGAGAACGTACCAGTCATTCTCGATAAGTGTGTAAACTTCATTTACACCCACGGTGAGTGAAAATATAGAAACAAATCAGCCACAGTGGAGATTAACTCGAACATAAGGTACGGCACGACTCTCATTTGCACCCTGCATGGCGAAACGAGGCCGTCCGAAAACTACCTCATGGTTCATTCAAATTTACTGTATGATCTGATCTCGCACGCTGATTCATGTGTATCAGTATCAGTATCAGTATCTGCTTCGGCATATACGGTGATGTAATTTGTCATTGGTTTACGGGAAGTGTGTGACTCTCGTCTAACAAAGCCTTCGGCAATTTCCATTCGTATTCATGATATCCCACGCGCATGTAGGTACCTATATGACGATGTACCACGTATACGCTGGTCGCTGACCAGCCACGTTGAGGAAAGTCTGTTGCAACAGGATAAATATCATTTTAATTCTAAAGCCGCGCATAAAATGATCATTTTGCACGATTATCCCGATATATTTTGACCAAAAAAAACGCGATTCGGGAAGGCCTATTCCGTGATCCCGGGCTTTTTCTCGGCCGTAATTCTACGGATCCACCATATAATGATGCGTTAAATTACTCTTTTGTCCACTACAGGTATAATGTCCGAAGGTATATACCGCCGCAGTGGATCCAGCAGCGCAGTTGCTCGTCTGCTGGAGCAATTCCGTAAGGATGCTTGGGTAACGCAGATAACCAAGGTCGACTGGTCAGAACACGACGTCGCCTCAGTTTTGCGGCGTTTTTTGAGAGATCTTCCCGAGCCTCTCTTGCCCGCCGCAATTCACGATCCTTTGTGCCGAATAGTAGGTCAGTACGAAACATGATTAGCGAACATGATCACTTATTCATTTCTCAATCTTGACTGAAAATAAGTACACGTAGGCTCTAAACGGGCGGATCTTTCTCACAGCGAATCATAGTCTCGATACCGCGCGTGTCACGAGTCGCGAGAGAGAAGCGTGGAAATGGTGTCAATTAGGTATAGTTGTTTATTTTTTCCTCCTTTTTGTTGCGACCAACCAACTTACTTTCTTTCACGATTATATTTGCCGCGAACAAAAGTTGTCGTCGCTCTATCCTCGTCATTAGAAACTTACTGAGTAGGTCTGTGGGAAGATGGCTAAAAACTAAACTGGGACGCGATTGGAAGCATGAAAAACAATGACAAAAAGACAAAAGGAAAAAGACAGGAAAGAAGCATTGGTATAGCAGAATATGAGAAAATTGCTCGATCGGCGCGTCGTCAGCTAATACTGCCTATCAAACAACTCGCATAGATCGCTGGATTGCGCAATACCTTTATTCATACTCGATTAAGCCAGCTATTGCAGCAATTCACAATGAGCTACATTATATCAGTTAACGCGACACAATGAGAGTTCACGCATTCATCCTAAGCTGATTGGTCTGTAAGCCGTTCGGAGAGAATTCTCATGACGGTTCTCATCGCCGTCATTGTGCGGTGAAAAAAAAGGTTTCCCGTGTCAGAGAATTCGACAATCTTCATTGTCGTCGCCACGAAGCATAGGGCCAATTTCATAGCCGATATAGAATAAAATGAAACCATATCTACGGCCTCCGCTGTTCCTCCGCGACAATGCCTGCGGGACAATTCCGTTAAAATTGATCCGGTATATAACGACCCGTAACTCTAAATAAGAAACCAAACGCCCACGGCAGGGACCAGCAGGCAGATTCTGCGCGTCAAACAATGTATTCTCATTCGTACAACACACGGATGCGCGGGGGTTCAGCGTTCCTTCAATATAATATTCGTATAAACTGCCCGGCGAACTAAAACAACCGGCATTAGCACGTCAGGGGAAAGTGCATGACGCGGCTAGGAGGGGCACCCGATACCAACTCAATAAACACTTCCGGCGATTACGACCAATTGCTTTTTATTTTAGTTAATTGTCGGTCCGGTTTTTACTCCCGACGTGCATAGAGAATTAGAAGTTGCGTTACCACCCGAACCACTGTTCTTGTTCCCTGTTCCCTCCGCGTTGTTTTCTCCGCTTCCTCGTTTCTGAGTCGCCGATTCTCATGTCCAGACGTAAGAGGCGAAGAAGGACGAGTATCAAGCTACAGAACTCAACTGGAAAGTTTGAGTACAGTTGCGGGTGCAACGCTCCGAAGAATTCTCGCCCATCTCCATTGTCTAAGCCAGCAAAGCGCCAGGAATCGAATGACCGTAGCTAACCTCTCCGCGGTATGGGGGCCGACCTTGATGCACGCGGGAGAGACAAACACAGAAGACTGGAACCGGTCCGAGACCAGAGTAGTTGGTGATCTTATTCAGCTGTATCCGAAGCTCTACCAACTCTCAGCTGCGGATTTGGCCAGGGAAGCTAAAATATTGGAAGTCCTCGAGCGTCATCACGTTTCGAACAATCGCCCGATGCCAGGACCCTCGGGAGACCTTAGAATTTGGATGTACATCATGGCGAGGGACGGAGAGTGCGTCAATGTCAAGGTATGGGAACTCGGTGATCGGATCGGTGCCGGGAGTGTGCTGGGGAAACCGCATCCGGGCGAACCTGCAATTGACGTGTTTTCCGTTCAATTTTCATTTCACTCTGTTTCAGATTGGGCCTCAGAAGACAGCTTTCGACGTGTGCAAAGAACTCGCTGAAAAGACGGGACATCAACCCCACGAACTTTGCCTCGAGGAGTCTGCACTTGGCGGTGACCTTGAACGTCCGCTGCATCACAATGAAAGTGTTTTAGAAACGGTCGCAAGGTGGGGATACTGGGACGTCGAAGACCGAAAGGACAATCTTCTCGTACTCAAAAAGGACAGAGTATACAAGGACATCGTTCCGTTGGTGAGTGCAGTTATAATTATCATTCGGGTATGCGTCTACGCTTGCAGAATTTCATCTCGTTTGAAACTTCGTGTTTACGGAATGTGTAAATTGCGAGGAAAACCAGCTGAACTAATTATATATATTTTAAAAATACTCCGTAATTATGTCTCATCGTTGATAGTGTTTGCCTCGTGAAATAAAGAGCACTGCCGACTCGTCACATCGTTTATCGCTGTAAAATACATAATGAAAATGCGTCATGTTGAAAACAGCTGTACTCACGCTCCTCTCCGCGGAGCAATGCTTCGTTTATTGAGGTTAATTGGAGCGTTTATTCGTCAGAGACTGCTAAGCCCAATCTTAAACCTGTTATAGGTTGATAGTTCATCGCCAATTAATATCTAGGGGATCTAGAATTTTTCGGGAACACGGGTTCTCCATTTCCTGAATGGGATTCTATCGCTGTTACTGCCGCTGTTATTATATATAGTATCGCGACAAATTCATTCAGCTGATTATGATCTGAATCCAGCTATTTGGGGAATTGCAGCACTTGTAACGAGACACACTCGCGGCGGCTCGCATACCTATACATTGGTATCATCCAACGGCGAAAACAGGATGTCAACCAATTAAGCTTCGCTGCGTATACTATATACGAATGATACGCTCTCGTACGAAGTCATGATATGTAGTACGATTCTATTTTTCATTTTGTCTCGCACCCCAGACCCGAGGGCAATGTGTGTTACGTTCAAACTTACACGTGTTCGTTCGTAGATAAAGATATTAAAAACAGCTGTGCAGCACGCGCTCGTATCTACGTATATGCGTGCTCACGTTTTTGGCTATCCGTACTTTTCTCGGATCGTAAAAGACCCGAAGATGATTTTTCATCCGTCTGGATTCGGTATATGCGAGATATTGAACTGCCTTACCCTTGATCCTTTACAGATAAATCCGCCTATGACGATTTCAGGGGAACTCAAATTCGCCGACACCAAATCGAAGAACTTTAAAAATTACTTGTTCGAATTTAGTCAGGCGAAATTGTGCTGCTACAAAGACAAGATGTGTGCATCGAAACTCCACGAATGGAGGATTGAGGATATCGTATGGTACCTCGGCCACGAGTCGAAACGAAATCCGCAAATGGGGTAAGCAACGGTATCGAGCGATCGATGTTTCTCTAGTGATGAATTATAAATTATTCAAATTTTGTCACTATATACACCCGTCGCTCCGGAGAGGCTTTTAGTCCTGCCAAAATTCTTGGCGAGCCTTCCAACCAGCGAAATATTTCGAATCGTAAATCATAGAAGAATGAAAACGTGTCCTCCGCTTTTACTGAAGCCTTTTCCGGTGAATTGTTTCAGATGGTCTATCACCTTCATCGTAAAGAATGGGAAGCCGACTAGGTAAGGAGATTATTTGCGTGCCAATCAATTTTCTCGAAATACACAAATCTTGTCCGAGTTATAATGCTTGGAAAAAAAAGAAAGAAAGAAAAAAAAAACAAAAAACAAACAAACAAACAAACAAACAATGTCATATCATGGACAAAAATGCTAATGAAAGGATCACCGTATTCCTCAGGTGCAAGGAGACTCCGTTTTTCGGCTACACATTGGCAGGAGCATTGAAGGGCGAAGAGTATCGATGGTTGGCAGCGATGTTGTTCGGTGAATATCAGCTCAATCTCAGGCCATCCGCAGTGAACTTAATGGATCCTTGAACAAGGACCCAAGTATGTGGATCTATAGATCGGAGGTTCTACCGTAGAATATGATGATTATAGAATGCAGGGGTGATTTAAAAACTCACAGAGCTTCCTAAATAGTGCCTGTCATAAGTCTTGCCGTAGAAGCTATATGCAGTACTACTGACCTATATAGAAAGATGGGCGTTAAAATTAGAATACGGTATTGTTATCCAGGTAAGAAACAATTCGAATCTGTGGATCATAGTAGGCGAGAGTAGAAAGAAGAAAATTAAGAAATAGAAGTAATCAATCGTCTTCCGTTTTTATATTATTACAAAGGTGTAAAAAATTTGAAGAATCTTGTCACAGGTCACACTGACAGCTGTGAAATGATCGATCGATACATTACGTTTTATCCGTAAGATATGAAAATAAATCTGTAAATAGTAAGATTTAGTGATTTTTACACACGTCGTATACATGTATACCTATGTTCTTCGTATTGTGGGATGTGAGTGATTCGAGGAAAAAGAAATCGCACGTAAAGTAACAATTTAGGTAACAAGTTTGAGACAGAGTATTCTTTATCTATATATAGACACAATTTGACGAACGTGACGCATCGCACTTGAGGATTGTCCGATCAATCGGAATGTTGATTTTTATTATTATTATCATTATTATTATTATTATTATTGTTTCATTAGTTCGTCATTAGTATGTTGTTGTTTCTTCTCGAATCACGATTGGTGCTACGTACCTACATAAGTAAAGACAATTTTAAAATCTAGTGAGGTTATACACCGATATATAGGCATTTTGTTAGAAACTTGTTATGTACGTGTTTGTTCGATTTCATACCAAAGAAGGACGTAGATTTTCTCTAATTATTTTTTCAACCTCCGAACTACGATGGTTGATAACTCGGCAATCAATGATTAAAAACAAATAGAAATGGGGATATTGAGTGGAGAGACAGAAGGTCGAAGTGCCGCGAGAATGAGAGAGAAACGAAAAGCGTTGTTAATACTCATTGTTGGGGTGTAGGAGGGAAATTACGAACGTAAAGTTTACTTATAAATTATATATATTGTTGAACTTGCGTCGTATCGTACGAATCGGTCAAATCCGAACACCGTATGGTATATCACGACAAATTACATGGACGAAGAAGATGATTTTATTGTTGTTATATTATATATTATATTATAATATAGTTGTATGTATTATTTTTGTAATTATATCAGGTATAACTGACGTATGAAAATTGTTGCTATATACATATAGTATAATTATATAATAATTGTAACCGTTTCTACAGTTGAAATTCTTTCGTAAATATACATTATAATATTACTGTAGTATATATACCTATTATATTGAGCTGCCATTTACACCTGTGCGTTGTTATAAATTAAATACGATCGATCAAGAACAATATAATTATATCATTGGATATTTTGTGAAACGCTTGAGTACTGTATCAGTCGACCGCAGATATGACGGTACATACTATGTTCACGTACGTGACGAAAATTTGCAAATTTCATAAAAATAATTCCCATGCATCGTCTACGTTGCCGAAGAACGCGAGACAAATAATTTTGTCGGCTTATAGTCGACGCGATCGAATATTGAGCATTGTTATATATTGGAGATAGAATTACGTCAACCGACGACGATATATATCCCATAGCAGAGCAGACTGGGAAAGTTGGTAAATCGTTTATTCGAAATTAGCCGAATTGAATGAATTCTCAAAAGATTTCTAGCTGAGGAATCTTTCGATAAAACTTGAAACGAAATCTCAATTTTCACCGATTCGGAGTTCGAACCCTGGCCACGTGATCCCGAGAATCGCCAACAACAAAAATTTCGTTTCATCGAAAGATTTGAGCGAAAAATCATTCGAAAATTTATTCGGGTCGGCTGATGGCTAATTTTAATCCAATCGATACAACCAATAAATTTGAGTTACTTGGGTAAGAATCGTAACGACGACGACAATCACCTTGAATCTACATAATTTATTTGTATTTGGTACGTTCTGTTTACTAAAATTAAGTATTATATCATTAACCTAAGTCCGCGTATAGCATAACGCGGTCCGATCGCTTCGCATTCTCTCGTATTATACGATTACAATGAAATAATCGATCAATCAGTACCACGGTAAAATCAAATCAAATCAAATACACATTTCTCTTTCCCTCTACCGACGTATTACAACATTGCGGTGAATAGTTCGGGAAATAAGAGAGAAATCAATCTACGTACAGGTATCCGAATGACAGTCGCCCATCGTGCATACATATATTACCGCTCGTTTGTAGAACATTCATACCGTTTCAGAACCGAAAACTTAGGAAATTTGATAATAAAAAAAAAAAAAAAAAAAAGAAAAAAAAATGCAAAATAATTTGCAGACTCTGCTTTGGAAATGTGGAAGAAAAGACAATTTCGGTCCTACCTGAGTATATTCCCCATCCGCAATTGCGCCGGAATATCTTTCGTATCGTTCCGATCTTCGTTTTCCATAAAACGACGAGAAAACGCTCAACTCGCACGTCACCGCCCGTTAGAATTATTCGGATTATAAATGGGTCGTGCGATGTGCGGACTGGGGGCAGTGTTTTGGTTCGTTCTAACCTCGGTGTACTTGCTCCGTTTGTCTCTTGAGTCGTTCGTGCTCCAGTGCAGGTAGCAGTACCATCCCGCGACGATGGCACCAAGCCCATTGCAGGTCGCCGAGAAGATTAAGAGTATCGCCAGAATACTCTCGACCTCTGGACAGCTGAGATCGATGTACTGAAGAATCGGCTCTGAGGGAGCGGTGAGTCCACCCCGAGGATGACAAGAACACGTTGTGTTCAGGAGGCGAGGCGGAGTGCATTCCAACCCCGCCAAACGAACCAAGTGCATCGATGACGAGACGCAAGCTACTACACTCGCCAGAGCAGCTAGACCCGATAGAAACACACTGAGAACCTGAGGCGGGAACGGAAATATCATGCAGTTTTATAGACGAGATGAGAAGTTTTCACTGCTTCTGTTTTCCGAAAACTTACCCTCGTCGACGACGCGCAAAATCCACGACTCGTGCCGGAGTATTCTTTGCTGAACCAGCATAATACGCAGGTACCAAAACTCCCCGATAACAGAAGCTGGAATCGAGGATTTCACAATTTTATAACAACGCCACAGATTATTCGAATTCGTGTTTGCTTTTTTTTGTTTAGTCGATCGTTTTCATGGCGTTGTTTCGAGATACGACGATGGAGAAAGATGGAATCGCTATAGTGATTGTTATACTTACGGGAATCCCGCTCCAGTATGGAACATCCGTTACCGGGAGATTCGGCGCCCAGAGAAGAAGACAGAGAGATAAAGCCGTGACGACAATACCGAAAATCGTTTGTACGGCGGCTAAAGTTCTGGCGAGAAGTCGATTCCGCATTAACGGTGGCTGCGATTTTCTTAGGACTGAAAATTCACGGGAAGTAGGAAAAAGATTTGAAAAATCAATCACGGTCTTATTCCAATATTCCATGCGTTGCGCGAGCGGTATATACATTTTCACACTTCGCGACCGTATGTCTCTGAAAATCTACCCTCAATTTCCTCCACGATACGAGCAATTTCTATGTCCAACGTGCGTTCCCTCTCCTTTTTTTCTCCCAAGTTTCTCATTCGTTCCGACATTCCAATTCGCCGAGATCAAAGATGGAACCGACGCAGTACTTCCACGGAGCTATAAGGTGTACAACCTCGCGTATACCGGATCCAGTAAATCCGTCCTTGCCTTCTACGGAGAGAAGGACCCAGTTCACCGTCACTATCTGCCTACTGACTGAGTACCCATTTAATTCTTTAAACCGATCGGCGCACCGCGGACCGCCTCGTTCAACTCGCGATCAGAAATAATCGCACGTACTTGCCATTAGCTGCGGCACCCGGCAGATTGAATACCTGCATGGACTAACGAGGAATGATAATCGATGGAAATTGTTGCGCCTTGCCACGTATGTATGTACATACATACAGAGCTGCGAACAGTTGCGATTTCAGGCGAGAGCGCGTCGAGTCTAGCTTTCCGCGATTGTGCGGATGTGATCACAACACCTTTCTTCGAGGCGAGTTTTCAATTACACGCGGACGGCGAAGAAGTGTTTGACGAGGGCTTGATTGCATTCTTCTTTGAGCAACGGTTTGCCTCTCTCCCGTGGAAGGGATTACGGCGAAGTAAGAGAATATGGGGGATTTTTCCTTCACGCGCCGTAAATCTCGTTGCAATTTAATACCGGGCCTTTTCTATACAGACTATATATGGCCAGGTGACCGTGCATCGGGGTCAGCCGCACGATTACTATTAGAAATTCTAGTCGTCTTCGGTGCCGGTCTTTCGGTCTCTGTTCGTTTCGACGGTAGAATAAATACACCGACGCGGTAACAATGACTGCCTATATCCGTTCTATTCTTTCTTTCGCGTGCCGTGTGAGTATATCAATAGAAATTGAAACCCTGAGAATCCGGGAGAATCGTTTTCATTGTAACGCTCTCACGCGATCGCATATTACATAGGTATATGAATGCGGACTGCAGCACGCGCTGCATTTTTTTTAACCGCGGCAATGCCAACTCGTGGTCGAGGGGGAAGGAAACAGTTGGGATAAATTACACCGTAGGTATACGAATTAAAATGAGTAACTTTCGCCGCGGATCGAATAGTGGTGCACCGGTGCAAACATTGATCGCAGCTGATGTCAGACTGGAAAATCGACGATAGAAGGATAGAATTGTGACAGGGATGTATTATTACTCTACTGAAACGGATGTAGTGAACGCAGTACGAGTAGGGCATACCTACGATAGGTCGTTTGTCTCCTAACCCGCAGCGCATATTCCATGTCGTTAAAAATACATTGAAAAAAAGAGTGCTACAGCCAGCCCCTGTCCGGCTCCGGGGCACCTCCCTTCGCCTCTCTCGCTCCGGGAGGTGCTGAGACTGATGACACGGAAATGAAAATGGAAAGCAAGTGTGTTATGGTGCCAGTTGAAGCGGTGCTATTTGAATACAATGTCCTATCTAGGTGCACTACGGGGTTCAAGTTCCGGGGATTTTCCCTTCCTTTTTCTCCTTCTTCTCATTCAGTTTGCGTTATTTTCTTTTCTTTTCTTTTCTTTTCTTTTCTTTTCTTTTCTTCCCGACGGCTCTCAAGAGCACCTTTCTCTCCATCTCTGTTTGTTCGAGCCGTATGGAAGAAAAAAATGCTCATCCCACGCAGCTATTCGGTTATAATTGTTTCCGTCCTTATCTTTTCTACGTTTTTCTTCAGACTATTAAAACCTAAAACGGAACGCGGTCTACTCAGCCATTGTTGATTCGGTGCAGAGCTCATATTATAGTTAATATGAAAGTCTACCTACTATACTGCGCTAGGATTGCGATTAGGAACACAAGTGAGCCACCTGCAGCGATTCACACTCGATACATTTCCCAAGAGATACGAATCCTCTGCAGGCTAACGCATATTTCGCTACGAAAGTTGCTTCGATTTCGGATTCTAACGATGTTCCATGCACGTGTATCTCTGGACTGCGACATCAGAATGGCGCAAAGCAAGTAAATTAGGACCGAAAAATCGGGATTATGTCAATTCGGTGCGACTTTGTCATCGCTTAGCTCAACTACTTAGTTCGAGAAAGTTTGCAGACATTCTCCGTCGCAGCTAATCAATACGGAACACACCTAATTAACGGCATAAACATCGGGCGACCTAATTAGTCGAACTTTATCACCGCGTTGTCGGCTCGTTGGTTCGCTGGCTGATTGCTCACGCGCGCACGCACGAGACTAGCAAATAGTTCCAGAACGCGATTACAGTAACCTCGGAGCCAGCGGCTTGGTTATACTATCTACGCACAACACTCGAAGCACGTGCGTGAACGAGTATAACATAATATTTGAGGGCTAATGCATATCATTCCACTTGCTATTCCAGCTATAGAGTGATATCGCTGAATATACCAAAATTACGCGAAAATAAGCGAGAGTAGAATTTGATTAACGCGAGCCGATCAAATGAGCGTATACGAAAGATTATATATCTACACTAATCGTAATCAACGTCCGCGTGAAGATATTTCACATAAATTCGTTATCTTCGTCAAGGCCACCGATCGCGGTTATCTACAGCTTCTTACACGCATGTGAATTACATTCGCGCAATCTTTTCCATACCACAGAGATACGATATATATACTGCGAAATTTTGCAATGGCTGACTTCGGAATTCGGGTTGGACGCAGCCGAGTATAGAGCGAAGTGAGCATATGCATGCATCATCGCACAGGGCGATTTCCCTTCTTCCTTCTATTCCATTTTACTCCACTTCGCTTCGACTCCCTAATTGCTTTCCACTATACATATAGACCTAGCCCCGGTAATATACCGAACCACTTTGTAGGTACGTACGAAACCTCTGCGGCGTTGTAGCCGGAGTACTTACGCATCATGTATGTACAGTCTGCACCTGTTTGATGTTTCGTTTCGGTGAACACTCCGATAATTAGAGCAGCTAATGTACTGCTACAAAACGCCGCGCCGCGCCGCGCCGGGTGCGGAACAAAAACTGGGAAAAAACGTTCGCCTCCGAACGTAAATCTATACCCATAGTGCATGAATTCAAAAAATTGTTTCACGAATTCTTCCATCAAATGGGAGAAAGAGGGGAAGAAGAAAACCCGAAAGACCGAGTGAATAAGAGATTATGGATCACGAGACTCGAAGACACGTGAATAGATCCCCGTATCCGATCGCACCGATCAAAGCGAACAAATATTTTCAGGCACTTGAGTTGGCTCGAGGCTTCTGCATTTGGTTAACGCAACCGAAACTTTGGGCTATACCTGCATATCTGCATACCAGTTTATACGGGTCCTGTCACACGCGTGCGACCTGGAATCGGGTTCCTACGAGTAAAACGAGGCCCTGTGTGTACGCTCGTCGTCACGTGGCCTGTGTCTACACGCTCGACTTATTTACACAAGCCTTGTTATTCGCGTGAGATTTCTAGCCGGCAATACGAGCGTCGTTGAATCGCAAAGTTCGCGTGTCATTCGCACGTGAAATTGAAGATTATACTATCCCAATTTGTATGCGCATGCGGCGAGTTTCGAGTCCCTAAATCGCACGGTCTCAAGTATACCTGCAAAAATTTGTCTACCGACGTACCAGCTGTTATTGGGCATTCAGTTTGCTACTTTTCCTAGAAGGACCGCAGCCAGAGACAAATAGCCCCGGTAATCGCCGATCGGCGATCAACTGACTCATTGGACACCGCGCGAAGTCCGAAAAACAAGAAAAACTGCGATAGGTAGGTATATGTACCGCGTGCGGCAATTCGTGTGCTAAGAAATAATCAGGAAGTCGTCTCTCAAGTTATTTTTCTCGGTGAAATTTCAATCCCTCTCCAGCGGCAATAATATTATAGGTATAAGGTAGAAGAAACATTGAAACTGAAATCCCTCCGCTCACCATTTCCGGTTCTGTTCATAACGATCATTCGGCTATGCCTCAGCGAATTCCGGGTTGGTGTATGCCGCCCGGCTATCTGCGACGTCGCCAAGTTCACCGGCACCGTTGTCGACAAACAGTTTGCCATCGAAGGTGCGCGTCCTAGTTGTTGCGAATCCTTTTCTCTTTCCAACCGGAAGATCTTCCCTATATGTCCCGTTGACACTGCACCTGTACCACCGTATCGGAGATTCGTATCAAAATATAAAGTAGACTCCAAGAGAGTCGCGCACGATATACTCCCTTATATTTTCGACTATAAAACTTTCTTTCTTTCCTCCGTAGTTTATTCACGAAGAATTGTCGTTCGATATTGTTCGAACGAATTGCCGTTGACTTCGGTTCGAAAGAAATTTTGTGGAAAAAGCATGCAAAGAACACATTTCGACGAAGTGAAAATAATCGTGAACCAGGCACTCACCGATCACTTTCGGGGTCTGAATCCGCGCCACATTTCCGGCGCTAACCGCGCTGCTGACACGATTGTTCCTCGACATTGAGGAAGACCTGTTTTCGTCTCGTACTTGATTCAAATTTCCTGCACTTACAGCGGACGATACGCACGGCGGCATAGTTGCGGCAGCCTCCTAAAAAACAGGAGACTTTCAGTTATCGGTCACTGAATCCGTATACAGGCCCGTCGAAAGATCAAATTTCTCATTTGTTTTCCTTGAAAACACTAAATTAAGCAAAGTGAAAGGGAAAGGCTTGGATAATTTACAGTTCTACATCGACAATTCAATCGAAACTTGGATTCAAGTAATTGCGTTTGTGATTAGCGGTTGATTGAAAAATTCCGACAAGTTTGTTTACAAATTTCGTGGGTCTCACCTTAAAGTTGTCGTAGAAACTAACTGGCCGACTTCGCGATGCGGACTGACCCTCTGTCGAGGGCAAATCCGTGGCATCCCTCGGCGGCAAGGAAGCACCCCGCAGGGGCTGTTGCGCACGCATCTCCGATGTCATCCTCGCTCGGGTACTTTTGGTTTCCTGCTTCCGGTCCCTTTTCGCTTATTTTTAGACAAGCCAACGTGCTCCTCGCGGAGCGATATGTTACACGCTGAGTAGTCGGGAGACTGAACCCACCGTGGAATACACTTATTCTTACTTATTTCCGGTATTACACTACTCGTTACGGTAGACTCAACGGCTTCCTTCTCGTCATCGTCGTTTTCGTTCTTATCCCTTTTTCCTCTTTTCTCCTCTTATTTTCTCCCTCTGTCGTTACTCGTGGCGCGTGATTTCTACGCCTGGAAAAAGATGAAACTCAATTTTACGTGATCACAAAGATGGAGGTTCGACGAGGGTAAAGCTCAGACCGTTTGCAGAAATAAATGGGAAAAAACAATATCGGCCGCAAATTATCGTCATGTTGGCACACCAACATTTTAAACTCTGCCCTCGATCGAACATAATTTAGTTTCTCTTAAATTTCTTTCTCAATTGCTTGTACGCGTACAACACGAAGCAAATTTTCGTCTACATCGTATATATTCCAGGGGACGGTGTTGCGTGCAACGTCACGCGTTAGTCAATCGATTCGATTATTCAGTTCAATTCTAGTTTCTAATTAAATATTATATATCTTCCTGTACAAGCACAAATATCTGTTAGACAGTGAGAAACAGCAAAGAACAGGGTGACAGTCGACCGAACAACAGGGTCATAAAGTAATTGGGACCCTCGGCATTAGTTTCTACGCACGTTGGTCAACATTTGCCGAGAAATGTGCAACCGTAGAGTGAAAATTTCCAGTCTTTTTTACGACCCTGGTCTACGTGACTTTCTACAAATTTTCCTTCCTATCGTTTGCCCGAAGCTATGTAGGTACTCGCATACCTCTACCTCGAAATCGCATGTACCGGAACCCCACTCACAGAAACAGTATCTCCGGTACAATTCGACCGATGACAAAAATTCACCTATCACACAATTCGACCAATTAACAAACTACTGCACCCCTCAACTTTTCCAAAAACTGACAGAATCTTTCTCCGCTCAACTGGCGAACGGGTCAGTCAGTACACGTCGAGACCTCGAACTATCAACACCCAGCTAATCAAGAAAACACGCAAAGTTCTCATACCTATCAACAACTTACAAAAACCCAACTAATCGTCGACTTCTATCCAACAAAGACTATCGATTCCAACAAGTCAACAAATCTATCACTCGTAAAAAGGTCAAATATCTGGAACAAACAAGTCGTCCAATAATTCAACTCCAACGAACATTCAAGAATTTTTCTCACTAATAAGTAAACGCTGTTAATCTCGTAAATAATCAAATATCAAATTGCATACTTCCAGCTTGGAAATATACGGATTTAGTTTCGCCAAATTACCAGTCAGCAATTATTTCAAACAAAAACCACCCTCGTTCCATTCAAAGTGTAGCGCAGGACAGAACAGATGGAGTAATTTCTTTGGGATGACGAATTACTTTTGCAGTATAACAGGTGCAGGAGCGGCGCAGTATCTGGTAAGGCCGAATGATTGATGCTTGCAATTGTATACCGAAGCTTTCTGGTATATTGGTATCATTTCGTTAGAAATGATGCAGCCCTGCAGCTACAGCCAATAGTCACCCCGTTATTTCGCGTTACATACGTCAGGCTCAAGTTGATCTACTGCACTCGCTATACCCGCAAATACCCAATAGGTATATACCTTCGCTAAATAAAATAGAAGAAGCACTGCGCGTCGCGACGCTGGCTGTGACGGTGACGTATCTACAAGCCACGTGCCCTCGCCACGTGCCCGAACGATCCGTCAACCGCAATCCCAGAAATACTTCAGGGATGCTTAAGCACACCAAAGGTACATTTATAGAGTGTTTCGTATCCAGAATCGGTTCATAAATTTGGTAAAGTCGTTTTCCTATCTAACGCAAGATATACCCATGGAAACGAGAAATTTTTGTCTGTGAGCTTTCCCTCCATTTCTCCCGCTCTCGCTCTCTCTCTCTTCTCTTTGAAACGAGCGTAAAAAAACTGATACGTACAAACATATTCAAATGTTCGTTTATTACCTTCCGAAGGAAGCGGGAGAGCGGTTGGGGAATTTTGATAGGTACGTTCGTCTTACTTGACCGCGATACACGCGATATATCATAAAATATCGTACTGTTTTTGCACGTAGATTAAAGCACCACGCGTACGCCCTAGGACTCTTGACCCTAATTGAGAAACGAGCGACTTCCAGCGCCAACGCGAAACGCTTCCGGACAATTATATCGCGCAGGTGCTCCTCGCGCTGAGCTGGATAACATTTGAGAGCAGAAAATAATCAAGAACCTTGCCAAAAAACGAAGAAAAGGAGTCTCCTATTGTGATGATAAGTGCGATCGAGTTTCCTGTTTGAATACGTGCACCGTCATATCACAGTTTCTCAAAGCATTCGTCTTCGGAGGGCTCTCATATTATGTTTTTTATTTGAATTCTGTTCGTCGCACGTATGGACGGTAGATATAGTTATGAATATCATAGCTCTGCAGTTCCACGTGACAAATTCACCTGTAACCAAACACCGTCGGTGTCCGACGGGTAGTGTACGTGTTTTGAAAAAAAAAACCAATTAATTTTGCTCTTGTACATATCTAGAATATGCAAGGCAGGAACAGGCATCGCTAGTCGAGTAAAACAGAAAAAATGAGAGAAATTAAACGCGCGACTAATCGCGTTGCAACACGTAAAGTGCCTGATGACTTTTCAGATTATTATATCATTCAACCAGTTTTCCCAACGCATATTGTCCACAACTAAGTATACCTAAGTAGTAAAGTGTATCACTGCAAATAGTATAGTCGATAGCGCTTCTCGGTGCGGATCGACCTGCGATAGCTATAATAGCATTGCGTTTGGCGCGAGGCCGGGAAGCTGTGACGAAATTAGTATAAATGACTTACGTAGGATAACGCGTTAAACGCGTAGGAGCGCGAGACAGAGAAGACGGGACGACTTGATTCGAGTGACATTTTAATCCTACAATGAATTATATCTCATGATTTTTACCTCCGAAACGTAACTCATTGTTGCTCGTACGAGCGTATAATCGTTTCTCATACGAAGTTTGAAAGTCCATCGATGGAGCCGGAGATGAATTGCATTTGTGTCGATGTTGCCACGATTTTTAACAGATTCTTGAAGATTATTTTTGTTTTTGTAATAAATCCGGATGCTCACTGTACGCTCCTGTGTGGTTTTTAGTTGAAATACAAGATACAGTTATTGTTTTCTTCCTCGAGTCGAATGGCACGCGCGTTACACGTTACGTCACATACGTAGAACACTCCTGGACGTCTTTCACATCTCACGAGTGAACGATACCTCTGAAATGGAAAGTTGAAACTGAAAGCCGAAGGCTTGAAGAAACTTTGCGAGGCGAGGTGAAACGCGGCGGAACGTTAATTTCGGAGCGGCTTCGGAGGCGCGCCGACAACTGAACCATCGCCGGTAACTCCGAGGACTGAGAGGACTGTGGAAAGAGTAAAGAGTAAAGAGGAAAGAGGAAAGAGAAGCAAACTAACGGAGCCCCTCCAAACGCCTTCTAACCACAACCGGCACGATGCAGTGTCTCTTCGCCGTTGAATACTTTTCATTGGAATTCGAAGTCTCTGAGAATACGTGAAAACCGGAGGTCGTTCGAAGGCGGAGGAATCCGACGACTGCATTCGCACTTTTTTCTACACTATACCTATGCTACCGGTACGTCTATCCGCGCGGGCGTAACCCTCCATCGCACGGCCCTGCCCAGGTAGACATACTACTACCTACATCGAAATAAAGAAGGTATACTTCGAATGAAATGGAAGAAGAAGAGAAGGAGGAAAAATGCAGTGGCAGCTGGGTGCGCGGAGCGCCATTCACGACGGTCATTCTTATGCGTTTGCATGTTATAAAACGTTGGGTTTGCGCACTTGTCCACCTTGAAGGCTCGAACGGACACCTTCTTCGCCTACGTTAATCTGTTTTTTGTATCTCAATCTAGCTGCAAGAATGAAACACTGCGACCACGGGGACCGATCAGATCTCTCTCTCCCTCTCTCTCTCTCTCTGGCTCTGCGTTCATTCATCGTTCTCTCAGCATGACTCATGAAATGGACTTCGCCATGACTATAACGCGGGTTCCTATCCGCCGACCATTCACTAAACGGTCAGCCCCGACGTCCTTGAAGCTGACAACATCGAAGTCCCTCTTTGCCTTCCTTAAATTTCAATCATTTTCAAGTATTCTCTACTCTCCGTAAAATCCGCTTTACTCGTTATTTTATACGACGGTCATTAGTATCTCATCAATATGGTGTTACGTGGGAGATGGCTCTCTATGCGTCACGCGGCGTGAAAGCGTGAATTTCTCAGCCGCCTATGCTCCACGCGTGTCCCTGCATTTTAATCGAACTCATTTACGAGTCAGTCCCGCGTCTATCTACGGAGCAATAAACGCGCTTACGCTGCTGCTTATGGCCCACCACGATGCGAGCTACCCACGCGGGCTATCCGCGGTTTAAAATGCATAAGAGCTCTTACGGTACGTATATGTAGGCGCATTCTTGTGTATTGCTTTTTGTGCGGGCTCTGACGACCAAAACAAAGAGATTATATATACACAAAAGCACACGACACAGAACCCCGTAAACTAGTATCCATACCACGACCCAGCTTCGGCTTCTATGTGCCTCCTATACCACCTACGTCTATTTCTGGCTTATGTATGTATGTACATGCATTAGTAACCCTTGATTACACCATCCGCGTTGAGGTATTTCAAGTTGCCAGACACCAGTCAAACAGTGAACCCGCACCCTATCCCTTCTCGTGAAATAAAAGGCTGCACACTATCAAGCACCGCTGAGAGCTCGCGACTTTCGTTGAGAGATCTATAATCGAGTGTTCACAACAGTATAAAGAATATAGACGGAGGTGTATTTTGGATCTTTTTATATCGAAGATCGATGAGAATCGAAGCGTTCGTAAATTTAAGTTAGAGTTTCATTCAAAGAGTTTCCAGATTTTTCAAACACAAAATCTCCAAAATATGCTCTGAATACAAATCATCTAGCAGCTGTAGAATTTGTATAGGGTTCGGAAAGCTGCCGGAACGAGTTAGCGTGTCCACTTTGTAATTGGTTCGGGATGAAGAATTCGAGTGGAATTCTTGAGGAGGTAGAAAATTTCGTTTCGGTTGGGACTGCGACAGCCCTAGAGATGCAGCCGGGTCTTGCGCCGAGTATATCTACCTATCTCGCGATTACACTTGAGCAGGTCACGGGGTACACTGCAACAAGCTTGGAAAGTTGTAAAGAGTTTACTCTCAGTTGCGGTGGGTGCTCAACAGGTTTTTATTTTTTTTTTTTCTCTTCACGTATGTAGAAGTCCCGTTTGGGAATTCAAGTAGGTACATACCAATTCGAAGGTTGGAATTCCTCCGCGACCCGCGTCTGAAATCAACTCGAATCGACGTAGGCGAGTGTATGCAAATATACATATAATTGTACGTGTATGCATGGTTTTCGCGCATAAATATATGTGTAGAAATGGGTACGATCTGCATCACAATGCGCTCACAAGTCATTATATCCTAAGTGATACCGTACAGGACGGAGAAATTATGAGCAAATAAGTAATTATATCGCGTAACGATTCGTCCCCATACGAATACGCGGATGGTATTCATGTACGGATATTGTAGCACTATGTATGCCAAAATACGGGAATTCCAATATCCGTTAAATATTCATGTCTTCAATTTATACGATTACGCGGTGGAACTATGAACCACGAGGCTGACCGCTTACTGCGGTGTTTATATTCCCACGGCGCAACGCCACTTGAAATTTCGAGTACCCAATGAAGAGAAAATCGATAAGAAATGTAATTCACAACACCAATGACGACGATTACCTGCGTTTTGGAAAAATGCGTTCACATGGAATACCGTATGAGGGTTGTACTCCGTATTTCATTTGATCATCCCGAAAATTGCGGACGTTATAAATTGTTGTAAAGTTCAGGATTACGCCATTGAAAAACTATGTAAGAGCGGTGGGGGATGGAAAAGCTCATCAAAACTCGAACTCATTTCTTATTATTAATACGACATAGATTCTTGTTGTTTTGGGCATGTTTTTGCTGACAGCGTGTAAACACGGACGTAACACTTATTCAAAGTTGGGGCAGGTCTTGGATCTGATTATGCCACAAGCTGCAAAGCTATATATACCTACATTCGTAAATTGAGAAAAAGAAACAACAATAAAACATCCACGTGTCGTTTACTTTCAACGAAGGGAAATATGAGCAGCTGTAAACGAGCAACATTGGGAATAATACAGCTATATAGGCGTGTGTAAATGTATTGTGTAGCGTAACCTTATAGTTAATCCTGTGTGATAATTAACTATATTTACATATACCTATGTCGCGACGTCGAAGTTCAAAGATTATGTATACTACAATTACATATAGGTGCGATACATGTAAATATAAACTCGGAACTCACGTCTAACTGATCCTGTCGATTCTGAGTCCCAGAAGGCTGATTAACCGAAGATAACAATAGAATTACTCGATTTCCGAAGTTCTGTTGATCTAGCCTTCAAATTTCGTTGAAATTGCAAACGCGTTGAGAGGTGGCGCCCTCTGCATAAACAGGTTTTATCTGCGCCGCACGGGATGCTGGGAATGTTGATCCGAATGCGCTCTCATCTCTTTTATCTTTATGTGACCAATGATCGTACATTATTCCGCCACGCTCCCGGAGCAATGTAAACACTGAACATTTGAATTGTATTCGAATGATCTACTCCATTGTACGGCCTCGTACTATAATAAAAGCAAGCGAAATCACGTTCTAAACGCTTCGAAAACCATCAATACTTCGAAGTATTGGAAAGAAATAACGAAAAGTCGCGGATTAGTCATGCCGAGAAAATAAATGTGATGTCAATACCGCGTATTGGATCCGTGCAGGGGAAATTTTCGTTATACGTACACGATCAGTAAAGATGTGCGGGCGTACAGCCTGGTGAGTTCTTAACAAGGCCTCAACACCCTCAGCTCGGCTAATTACGGGCAATAATTATGATAATTGGAGCGCATTACGTACAGCGAATGCTGTTGTAATACGCCCGGAGTGAGGAGTTGACTAACAATAAGAAATAAAGAGGCTAGGAAATCACCGAGGCGCAAATTACCGCACCAAGCCATCGACACATGACGATATGTTGTTTTGTTTTACGCGGATCTATATGTATGTCTCCCATATACGCATGAATGTAGGTATGAACAGCGAACACGTGTGCTTTCAGCACCTTGGAAAACTCGGCTCTATGCAAGGCCTGCGACTACAAAGACGCGGCAGGAAAGCGCCGGTCTACTGCTTGGCAGGCCAAGGAAACCGGAGATGGAAGAGGGTATTGTCCCTCGTATAATCTTGCCCCGACTGACGTTACTCCATGCATTGTTTCAGGACGGCATTTCAAATCGGATGAGAAGCAAATTCTTCATCCTATGATTTGGGGAATGATTCCACGGTGGCACAAGGTTCGAGTAATTCGAATCTCGTAATTTAGTTTTCATATCTCTATACTTTCCCTAAATTCGTCAGTAAAGAATAGCTATAGCAGGAAAATGTCGCGAATTTCACATTATAATCGCGAATTACTAATCTGTGATGTTATTTTCTGTGTCCTGATTCAAAATTTCAGGGTGATTACAAAAAGCATGGTATGTCGACTCACAATGCACGTATCGAGGGTTTATCGTCTTCTAAATTATATTCTCACCCGTTGTCCGTTGGTCAACGATGCGTAATCGTATGCGAAGGATATTATGAATGGAAGACGACTGGAAAGGTAGCTAAAGGAGTTAAACAGCCGTATTTTATACATGCCAAACAAGAGGACGGTGTTAAAATAGAAGATCCGCAAACTTGGAGATCTACTGACGAATGGTCAGAGGATTCTGGGTGGAAAGGAATCAAACTTTTGAAACTCGCAGGGATATTTGATTCCTGGTCATCTCAGGAGGTATAATATCGCTATCACTTGGCAACGGTTTGACTATCGCAGGTCCGCAAATCTGATCATCGCCGCGTTCTTTGTTCGTTTCTTTTCAGGGAAAAAAGATTTTCAGCTGCACAATGATCACTAAAGATGCAAACGACGTTCTATCGTGGCTTCATCATAGGGTTCCGGTATTCTTGGAAACCGATGAAGAAGTCGACGTATGTTGATCTTTGCGAAGCTAGTGACCAGAACAGGAAGAAAGAACAAAAATGAACTGTTCAATAATAATTATACACAATCTTCGCAGAATTCTTGTTAATATACCTAATTTTCTCTAGAATTGGCTCGACTATGAAAACATCCCGCTGAAATATGCAGTTGAAAAATTACACGGCCCTACAAAAGATTCTCTGAAATGGCATCCGGTTGATTCATTGGTGAATAATTCGAGATTTAAAAGCGCCACTTGTTATCAGCCCATTGTCCTTGAGTATGTAATAAATAATAAATAATAAATGTAACATATTCTGTATCATGACCTGATTTCCTTCGTTATGAACATTTGTATTCTTGCATTTATTCAGGGAGAAGAAACCTATGAGTGCTCGATCCGGGCTTATGGCGTCTTGGTTAAAAACTGGGAGCATGATCCCATCTGAAAAAAGAAAATCATATGATATTGATGGAGAGAAACGTGAATCAGACCCGAAACGGTCGAAACCTGAATAAACATGTATCGACCTTGATGAAATATGTTGTAATTTAATTACTCCGGTGATATTATTTCGTTCGTTGTTGATATTTTTAGCAAACCGCAGTCTGAACTCAAAAATAAAAGAGTAGACAATTATAGGCCTATACTCTTATATTTAGTTAATCATTAGGTCAACATGGGATTGAACTCATTGTATAAGTATTTATAAACTGCCTCGACGAGTATATTGAAAAAAGCCTCGAAAAACATTCAAATTGGTTTCATGATCGAATTCATATGTAACAGTGTGTTGTTCAACAGTGACAAAGAGTCACGGATATCGGGAAGTACAGATTAATATTACTACTAATCTGTGAATAGAATTACAACTATGGAATAGCAAAATATTATGTAAGATTTTCACCTGCTAAGCCCAGTAAACTAGGAAAAACTAGTCTAGGTTTCACAGACTTTAGATGAAAGTAAATGCAAAATTCCAGAAAATATAAATCCATTATTCCTACGAAATTTCTCACAGTGTACCTCATTTTTTGTTTCATCGAGGTGAAATAAACAAATTGTAAAAAAATACGTTCAATAGCATGAATCCAACCTCTTTCCTACTATCGTCAATGAAATGGAAAACGAAATTCGTGAATATTTCTGACTTTTTCCAATGAATAAAACAATTGAATGATTTAAACCTTTGCCCCGTTTCGACTGTAATAAATGAGTCGCGTCTCGTTTGAATTTTGGTCCAGGTTGTGCTCTCTGTGAAACCGGTGGTCCGTGGCATCCACTGAAATGAGAGATGATTGTATTTTTTGCTACCATCCAACAGATGTCAGCACCAGTACATGCGCGAAGACTTTCGCGTTGGCAGCGGTCGGCTCTGGCCTGGGTCTGGTGGACCTGTGTGCCGTGTGTTTCGTCTGAAATTGAACTGGAAAAATCATCAATTTCATATGGCTTGTCGGTCCTGAATATCCGCAACAAGTTTCAGAATTAAAATAGGAGTAATTATCGTTGTATAAAAATACGCGGTACAAAATGACCAGTGAAAATAGTGGCACGAGCAACGTGGAGACGGAATATCTGGAGATCAACTCCAAAGAGGCCTGGCCAGTTCTCTATCAGGTAGCCAACAAAAAATATCTCCTCGTTCCTCCCGCTTTATCATTTCATCGCAGTGTAATTCCCAAAGTTATACAGAAAAATGGGTGAATTCTTTCTTCGTATATTCTCCTACACCCCGACACGCACAGCGTTGCTAATTATCTTCTCCATTAGAGTTTCTTTTTGTAGTTAGTACCGTGATTTTGAACTTGAAGCTTTGGTAGTAGATTGTTGGAAGATCGAGAAAAGTAAACTACACAGTAGTAAACTTTTTCCACCAAGAGTCCGCAGCGCTTTATATCGCCTGACATTATTTTCCTTCGACATACCTAGGTTACGTACGTACTAATTTCATTTATGACGTTGCTCGGAATTATTATTACCCCGATTCCGAGTATCCAGTTATTTACGAGTCTAATAAACTATGGTATACATTTGATCGTGAGTATCTGAGTAGTCATCTTATATCATGACTAGCAGAATATTTTAACACGGAAACAATGACGAGATGCCAATTTACCTCTTGACTATTTCACATTTTGTGTACTATCTTTTCGCGTTACTAATTATACTGATGAATAATGAATATGAGCTCATACCTACACGTCAATTATGCATTCCACAACATTTTTCACTCCTAGTAGATGGAACCTTTCAATCCTCCGATGACACATCCCTTTGTATATCTGTCATTTCACCTCTGCCTGTCAGTTTCAAATTACTCATCTTTCAGATTGTTTATTGAACTTGTTTTTAGTATTTGTTAGCATGTACGAACATTTTTGTACCAGTACTTGGAGGAAATAATTGTGGAAAATCATCACTTTTATATTTTAGGCGTACAAAAGTAGAAAATGATAATTTTTTTGTAATCTCTTATAATCTCAGCACATACGCAATGAGTGCGGAAACTACACTTACACCTGTAACGAGTCGAAGAAACCACAGAATAGAATTTTCAACCGCTACAGAGATGTCGCGCCTTATGATCACACTAGAATTGTATTGAAAAAGGGTCCATGTGATTACATTAACGCAAATTTAGTAATGGTGAGTTTCTCTTCTTTGTTTCGACTCAGACATTCGGTATGTAATTGTGCTCATTTCCGAGTAGAGAATAATAATCACATTTGTATTTTTTCTTCATTCGTTTTTGTCTCCCTACGCAGATGGACCGTGCGCATAGGCAATACATTCTCACGCAAGGACCTTTGTCGAATACCGCTGGACACTTTTGGCTCATGGTTTGGGAACAGAATTCCAAGGCTGTATTGATGTTGAACAAAGTTATTGAGAAAAATCAAGTTAAATGCCATCAGTATTGGCCCCTCGAAGGATCTTCAGATCACACTATGATGTTCCCCGATGTTAGCCTAAAAGTTGAATACCTTAGCAAAACTGACTCGTCGCATTATACAACCAGAATATTAAGGTGCGACCCTGATTCGGATGAAAAAAAATAGCCGAACCATGTTTTTTTCTACATTCTTACATCAGTTCTAAAAATTTGTTCATTAAAGTGTCTCTAAATTGCGAGATTGTTATATTTCTCTAATTCTCAATCATTTAATTTTCTTTGTTCACCGTCACCGTCATTGTTAATATTCATCGTTTTTTAACAGACTGACAGACGTTGAGTCGAAGGAGAGTAGAGAAATTTTGCATTTCCACTACACAATGTGGCCGGATTTCGGAGTCCCTCAAAGCCCCACAGCCTTTTTACACTTTCTTGCCGATGTAAGGCAGTGCGGAGCTCTGGACCGAAATGTTGGACCTCCTGTGATTCATTGTTCGGCCGGCATTGGGAGATCTGGAACATTCTGTTTGGTTGATTCTTGTTTAGTATTGGTAAGGCACAGTCGTAACTCAAAGAATACAAAAATAAGAGACAGCTAATTCTATCCTCCTGTTGTGATTAACGTAAACAATTCTTCTTATGTCCTCAGATAGAAGAAAATGGATTAAACTCTGTGAATGTTAGAGACGTTTTGCTAGATATGAGAAGACATCGAATGGGTCTAATTCAGACTCCAGATCAGTTACGGTTTTCTTATGAAGCAATTATCGAAGGAGCTAAGCAGCTGCCGTCCAACAACGTGGTAACTAATACCAATTCACGGTAGCACATTGCTATTAGTTATTTGTACAATTTACGCGATTGCAATAAATTCAAAACTTCCATCTTTCATCTCTTTCATTTTCTCTTATCGGTGTTCAGAATTTTCAGTATTTCAAAGATGCTTGGCAACTGCAAGAAATAGATAAGAAATGTAAACAAGATAACGTCTGCGGATATTTTAATCATGAAGGATGTGAAATCCAAGTCTCAGTTATGATCGCAAGAACAGAATCAATTTTGAGAAATATCTGCTCGTTAGCTTCATTGCCAAAAATAATTTTAACTCTTTTTCCACATATCTCTATTCTCCTGCTTACTAATAGCATTGTACTACTGTGGCGTAATCACGTTAACAATAAAATACTAAATAGCTTATTACTTACAGAACATCAATTCGAATGAGATAATAAACAACTGCTTCTCTGCTGTAAACAATATCACCGATTCCATCGTGCTTGAAGAGGAAGAGGAGGAGGACGATGACGATGACGACACACCTCCTCAGCCTCCGCCAAGAGGAGAATCCCTCCAGATGCCAGGATGGAATCCTAGTCCATCCAGCCAGAATGGTATTTCAGATTTTAATCTCCTCTCTGAATATATAAGGATGTTATATTTTGCATTCACTGAAAATCAAGTTAGTGTCATTTCTAATACCGATTGTTTGCTTTCCTTTCTGTTCGTAGCAGAGGACGTTAGTGGCCCGCCAGATAAACCCTTGCCTAGTGAACCTCCAACTTATGCAGAACCCAGCACAAGCCCACCGCCAGCGAATTTCACCCCGGTTGCAAATAATTTGCATGATGAGATCAACGACAGCGTCGCTTTACCTGGAGAGCCACAAAGTGACGGGGAAAATTCACTCAAGGCATCGAGCCCACCTTCCAGTCCAGATACGTGTGTATTCACTTATTTTGTTACATGTTTTATAGTTTACATCGATTCCTCCTATTTTCATATGAAAAGGATGGAAATAAAATTTATTGTTTGTTTGGGCTGATTTAAACTTGAACAAATTGAATTACAGCAAGAGCGAGCTGCGGCAGCGTAACTTTGAAAAGAAAGAGAGGCTGGCTGCTCAAGTACGAGATATGAAGCGACGGCAGAAACAAACAGAAGAATGGCAGCAGCTCAAGAGGTCACTATTTAAGCCCCTTTCAATAGGCATAGGTGCAGCGATCGTTGGTGGGGGTGTTATTGCGTTTTGTGGGTACTTGTACCTCCGCGGCTAGGAGACTAATTTCAATTTAAACAGCAAAAGTATGCGATGGGAGTTATCGGTCATTGCCCTTTAATTATTATTAGAAAAACTCAAGTGTATTTCGGGGCCAGTTCCTTCTCGTTAACTAACTTTTATACGAGAACCTGTTCCAAAAAATGATTTCTCTAGAGAAGAACCAATATAAACAGGCCTGTACGCTAGAATAGGTGATTCAAATCGCTTTGCATGACTGGGTGGGTGGTTCCTTGGACGATTATTTTACATATTTCATAAGAAAATGAAAGTTTTTGCGATTCAAGAAGGCATTAACTTCTCTGATCGATAGTGAATACCTCTCACTTGCATTTATAGATGATAAAACATATGTTTCAATTTTTCTATTTTGTCGAATATACCAGAAATATACTATTGATACGATGGTTCTTACCATGGCGGTAGAGACGGAAGTGACTGACTCTGAAAACATATTACGATAGAATTTTACGAGACTGATGAACTCCAGAAAGAGATAAAAACCTTTGTATTTGTATTTTTATATTGTGATTCACCCAACTTCATATACCTTTAGTAGAAAATATTAACGGGAGAAAATGAATCCCTTATAACGAAGTTAAAATCCTAAATTGTCCTATCGGCGATTAATTTACCCCAAAATCGTGAGCACGTAAAACATTTGCGATCTATCATCTGCCAACGCTACGGTAAATATGATTAAATATGAAAACGATAACCAGAACCTCGAGGATAGAGCGGAACAACTAAGAAATAATATTGATCAAAGTAGTACATACATAGGTATATCAAAAGAACACTCGATACTATAGATAATTAACTTGATGCCAACTTCATGCTCGGAACTAATATTCTCACATCGATTGTATTCCACTCACGGAATTCGTACAACTGCTAGCAATGAGAACGAAAATAACTCGAAAATTGATTAATAAGAAATTAAATTCGAAATATTCGACGTATGAAAACTAACATGTACGTAGCATTTACTAAAAGTAACTGTCTTAGTTAGTTAAAATTGAAGATTCGTTTTACTATCGTCACCGTAATTCAGGGTACTATGAAAATCTAAAAAATAAAAAGTAATTGATATCTAAAAATTGATCGGCCGCTAGTAATCTATTATTATATTCGTCTTTAATTAGTCTTAGATCTACAACTAATTCATTGGAACTGTCGACTATAAGTTCTTCATAGAGAGATAGGGAACTCAACGATCGTCTCACTTTTGCACAAAGGCTTGACTAAGGAGAGAAAGATTAAAACCGATGAGGATTATTATCTGAAAAATATTAGGCAGTGGTTTTACTCTGAGAAAATACAATGCAGTCAAAAAACCAATAGTAAAGCTGCGATGGTTATTAATGTACCGATTATTTCTTTAGGTAATGTACTAGGTATCCACCAAGGATTCATTATTATTCCACAGGGGTTTGAGAGTAATGATTTTCATTAAATGGGTTTTGATAAGAAAACTGACTGAACATTCCTGAAATCGAAATTAAAATTACTTTAAATATCTATCCATCTATCTATAATCTAGCTATCTAATCAGTCCTATTAATTATAGACAGAAGGTGATTTGTCTTGAAGAGAAAAAGAAACGTTTCGAATACTTAATAATACGGGAGAAATAACTAAACTGTTAATTTTGAGCTGTGAATATAATAATTACAATGATTACGGGATAAGTAATTACATTATTATCAAAACACGTGCGTAGTCATCGACTTAATTGTTATGAAGTTTTGATTATTATTTTTTTTCGTTACTTTGAATATAAAAAATAGAAAGGAAATAAGAGGAAACAAAAACCTGATTGAAGTTTACGACAATTACAAAGCTTTGCACTTGTTACCAGATCGGTGACTGCAAAGTTATTACATATAAAATTCTATATTACTTATTGAAAAAGTATTGCAGCACTGAGCACTGAGCACTGATCACTGAGCACTCGATCTTAGAGCATCATGGAGAGCCTTAGCAAAGTAATAATAATCGAACAATAACACAAAGAATAGGGAGGCAAAGGTATTTCTTAACTCAATGAACTACTTGCAGTATCGGTATAAAACAATTCGTCTTATTGAATTTTTTGTTTGATTGTTTTTTTTTTTCGTTTTTCTTATCATCATGCACTTCGAAATACCTACATACAAAATCATTCATACCACATAAATATAAACATATATATTTATACATGTAATCTAGAAGGAACTATAATTAATCAAATTCGCTCGGAATATTTTAAATTACTCTGTTGAATACATTTTTTCAAATCTTATCTGTAAATATACATACTATACTAGAAATAGACTAAACGCTCGTCTGTCTTCAAGTCTATAAACTTGAATAATTAGTAAAATCGAAACAACAACAAAAAATAGAAGAAAAGAAAGAATGGCCTAATTTTGTAGTGGACTTGAAAATGAAATAAAACGTATGAATTTTACTTGGCAGAAGGATATTCTCTACATTAAATACGCTATATATATATATACATATGTCTTTCGACGATTCTCAATTTGTTATCAATTATTAGTTTTCGCATTATATCGATTCTTGTGAATGAATATACTTTTATTAGTTGAATTATATCAGTGCACTACCCGTAGTAGAACTTTTTCATAAACTGCATCAGTAGTTGGCTACAGTTGCTTATTTTTATATTCCCAACATCACAATAGTGAAACAACAAGATCCATACAAAATTATATCGACTGTTTCGGCTCTGAACTGTTCTTAAATGATGCATTTTTAGCGATGTTACACCGCGTTTCACAGTCGAAACTACCGATACTATTATCCGTAGATTTTGTTGCGTTGCAAACTTTAGCCTCGTCATGATGATGATGATGATTATTATTATTATTACTGTTACTATTATTATTATTATTGGTATTATTATTATCATCATTATTATTATTAATATCACTGTTATCATGATTATTATAGTATATTATTAATACTGCAACCATCACGATCGTCATTGTTATCGTTATGATAATTATTCGTAGATAATTTCTCATTTAGTGAAGTATAGATAACATTATATAGATATACACTGATTGTAATATAATTATTAATTATCTTCGTCACATTGAGATGAATTGCAACTACACCTACTGATTATTAATTAATTCAATATTATTACGCTATTTACAAAACAAATTGAAACATAGACAAAGTGCCTATATCTATTTCATACGATGACGGAAGAAAAAAAATGGAGAGAAAAACAAAATTTGAACATCAATCTTTTCATTAATATGAAATTAATGATGTGTACTTGTTCAGATGCGCATAGTTTGACCGTGCCCGACCCCGCTCCGCTATCGTAACGGTAAATAACAAAAATGAATAGAAATGAAAACTGCAATATTTTTCTTCATTACCAAACCGACGATATACTATGGACTCTGTTAAATAAATGAAATTCTTATTCAATCTCACTGCATGAATTGCCAATGATTCTTCGTATTTGTTTCTATTTTCAACTAAGAAGACAAAAAATGCAAACATGCTGGGCCGTATTCCGCAGTCGCTATTCTGTCGAGGCGCCTCTAGATGAAAAACAGCGCGACATTCTGATTGGCTACGTGTATAAGTTGAGCCAATCAGAATGTCGCGGCTGTTTTTTATTCAGAGACGCCTCTACAGAACAGCGACTGTGAATAGGGGCCATCGTTTCTCATCAGTCTCTTCTTCTCGCTTCAGTTCTCTAATCAATTGTAATTGAAAAAAGAATGAGAAGAAAATGATTTTTTTTGGCAACCGAAGTAATGTATGTAGTCGTATACTTGATGGTAATATTTTGAAAGCAACTTTTCGACTACGTAAAAATACACGAGTATAATAATAGTAACAATGATAGTAATAATGATAATAATAATGAAAAGGAAGACTATTTATGTGAAAATGTGATATTTAGATTAGATCCGGTATACCCATATCTTGTATTCGTGTTATATTAATAGGCCTAAAGGACACTGCGATTTGAACTCTGCTGTAGTTCACATTGTCATTGTAAAATAGAAAACGATATAAGGGCATCCCAAATTGCTGTTTTGCTTGTGGAAAGAGACAAAAACACGTACAATGACGTGTGAATCACTATAATTGATATTGATATTTACAACGATTTTGGATAATCTACTACTAACTAATCGAATGGCTACAATAGAACATAGTGAAGTGTAATTTCACTCCGTAATAATTATCTATCAATCTATCTCTATCTAACATGAGATAAAGAAGATATATATATATATATATATATATTTCTCTTATTTCTCGTGCCCAAATATAACAAGAGGGAAATTTCATCATTGTTTTACAAACATGTGAAATTTATATATTTTTGGGGGGTTTTTCTGTATAAGAATTACGGAAAATCGGGCATTATGGGTTGTTATCGATTCAGGATACATAATAATCAATCGGTCGCAACAATCAGACTAACAATGAAAGAATCGACAAACTTTTCAATAAAATTCGTGGTAAATTATCATTATTATAATAATTGAGAGAAAAACAACAAATATTGGTATCGTTGTCAAAATACATCTAACGTTGATATACTATAGCATATATTAACAGTTCTCCATCTATCCATCTTCTCACGCAGCCCGTGATCTTCATCTAGTGCTTTCTTTCAGATCAAAACAAAGTGAAACCGTCGAACTGACAGACAGCGTACACGAGGAAGCTGAATCTTCAAATTAAGAGCGTCAATGTTAAGTCTGAAGTTGATGAGTTGATTATCTTTTTTTTTCATTTTTTTCCCCCCGTTTCTCAAATTATGATATTATATAAACGATACACGAAGGAAGACAAAGAACAATATTTATTTAATTTACATAATGAAAGAAAAACAAATAATAACCTTGACGGATGAATAAATCGACTGTATTTGATACAGAAAACTAGTATATTATCGAATTAGAGTGTTCCACAAGTCCTTATTGCTTTTCCGTATGCAAGATGTATAGTTTACCATTATTATACATGCATATCTCTTCCTTATCTCAGACCTGGGAAACCTATACCTTATTCTATTCCTCGAAGATATTTAAACATTGATCCTCTCCACCGATCTACCTTTCTCAGTCGTTTTTGACTATAATCCGATTCTCTTTCCAACTTCTCTCGAATTTCTTCTATTCCTATTTGCAACGATGAAAAATCAGTACGATTCTATTTCCGAATTGCCATACTAAATACAGTTGCCGGTTTTTTCTGTTTAGCGGCTACATGCATGCATGAGGTAACTACATGCACGAATATAAATGTTATATTTTACAGTGAATATCGTCATAATATACCCTATCGAATTAATCTTGTCGTAGGCCGATTCTGTAATCCAGAGTACTGGAAGTTCTTTCAATTAACGTGTATCTTCTCTTTGAATGAATACACCGCCTAACGTCGTCCAGGGATACAGATCCAGTGGACTTTCGATACAGGCCTGACTAGATATCATAATAATATCAAATTTCGCTGACCACTGCGGCTGCAGCGTGCCGAAATTGGTTATCAGCGCTGCAATTTTAGCTGAAGAGAGACAGAGCTTATTGAAAGCCTGGCAGAACGAGAGAGACACAAGACTGCTGGCAGTGCTGGCAGCTAATTTCGGAATGCAGCCTTTCGAAATATGGGATGTGTGAAACCTGTACAGTAGCATATTATGGAAATAATAATACAAACGAACAGATTTCCGTTCATTTTTTTCTCTTTGACAAACCGCAACTTCATTACAACGAGGAATGAGATGTCAGTCAATGACATTAACTACATCTTGTGGAGAAAATATTTTTATACTTTGTAATATTGATAGAGGGAAAACTATTTGGTAATCTATTCGTATGTGCTTGATAAATAACATTTTTTATATTATATTGTAATCAAAAAACAAATTGCTAAATTTTGGTATGGTCAAGTTCTCCGTGATTTCCTGCACGTTTTTATGGATCGTTGTCATACCCGGTTTATTTTTTATTGCTGATTATACCGAGGGTAAAGATCAACGGGTATTATTCCGTACACCGGAAGATCATCTGCACGAGCTATCAGAAGAAGAAAATCGGACGTCGGCAGTCTCGCCCGAAAAATCAAAATCTTCTGCAGGAGCAACCCGAGGCCAAAGATCCGCAATGGATTTGCCATCCCGGTTGAAATTCGAAATGATATCTCGAGATCGTACCAACGAAGAATTGAAACCTTCCGAAAGAAACTCAAATTCGTGGCTTCGGGAAACGATGCCACCTCAATTATTCAAAGTAACGAACATCAATGGCACGAATAATCACGATGCGAAGTTGAGCGTGGCAGCAGAAAATAAAGAACCTGGAGGAGCACTGGATAATTTACACCGAGCAAAATTAACGAACGTGACCGATGATATTGTAATAATTCCAAAGCTTTTCAATTATAACACGACCGTAAGAAATGATTATTCGTACGTTGACAGTGGGAGCGACGGTTTTATTGAAACAAATCGCGGTGGTTCTGTGAACAAAACTATGAGGAGTTTGACTTTGATGAATTTTGAGGGGCCCGTCATTCCCCAAGACTTGGAAAGTTTGGAAGACGAGGCCCTAGTCAACTTGGAACACATCCGCGTGAAACGAGGATTTCAGGATTTGGATGAACTCGACCAGCGCTTCATGAACGACGACAAATTTGATGTGAAAAATGAACTGGCAGATATTTATCCAGACAGTATCGACGACCCTCTCAATTCGAAAACAGGAGTTGAATTGATAAGGAGAAAGCGACTTGATTCTGAAATGCTGTTTCCACGATCCTCCTTGGAGTCCGAGGACGAAACTCAATCTCTTGACGCTACGCCAAAAGCAGACAAAGATCTGCGGGAACAAAGCAAAGAATTGGGTAATGACCGCTATTCATTTGGCCAAAAGAATTCGGACCCCAAAGTTATCACCGGTCCAGTTTTTTTGGAATCCATTTCGAACTATGAACCACAAATGAAATCTGCAGGATCTAACTTGAAGAGGGATACATCAGACTTTGTTAATTCTATAACAAATCCGACGAAGGGAAATGGACTAATTTCACGGTCAACGATAAACGAGATCGGTGATCGTTTTTCGCAAAGTAAGAAAAAGAGGTATGCTCAAGTCGAAATAAGGACCCGTCGTAGAAAAGGAGGGCAGAAGAAGAAACGGCCGGGTAAAGGACGTAGGTACAGACACTGGAAAAAATACAAAAAGAAGCACAAAGAAAAGAAAAAACCAGCCAGAAATACGAACAAGGGACGCAGCGCTGATGGGTCGAACGGCGATTCTAACTTTTCGAATAAGCATGGAGTGTCTCGTCTTGTCGATGAATTTCAGGTCGAGGCTCACGTCGAAAAGAGAGACTCCGGAGATACGAGATCAGAGATAGACATCAACAAGCGAGAAATCTCTGGTAATTATGACGGAAATGATGAAATTCAATTCAACAGGGCCAAGCGAACAGTTGAAAATGAAAAGAACCTGTCTCCTACAAAGAAGAACAATGACGAACGTGGTACGGCAGAATGCAACAAAGAACAATTAAGATATTACGCCGACGTTTGCGATCCTAAGCTACGAAAGCAGTATGATCACTTCGACGCGAATCCCGAATCCGTTGATAACGAAGTGGGAAAGAAAGAAGCCGCGAAGTCTGTTAGGCAGATTAAAAAACTTATGGAGAGGACCATCGACAAGTTGGGCGAGCTTGAAACGTACGTTGACACCGGAAAGGATGAGGAGATCGCAAGGGGTCTGAGAAGTGAAATTGGAGGAGATTTTTCGAATTCTACAAATTCAAACAACGAAGGAGCGGATTTCAAAAATATAACTATGGACCAGGGTGAGTTAAAATTTTGCGCGGGAGAAATGAACGGTTTAAAACTAAAATCAGGCTACGGGGGAATAGAGAAAATATTGAGCCGTAGAGAAACTTCGCGAAAGCAGAAAATCCAGAAACGGAAAACCCATAGGAAGTGGGATAAATGGACGGATTGGAGCAGCTGCAGTGTGACCTGCGGTAAAGGGCGCCAAATTCGGTGGCGCCACTGCATTCACGATTGTATTTCGGCGGAGACAGAAATGGAAGAAAAAACATGTCAACTGCCTGCCTGTGGCCCGGGAAAATTTTTGGGAATATTTTGATATTTACGAAAGACTGTATATAAGCATACTGTACTTGATAAGAAATTATTCGAACTAGACGTGCTGGCCCGCATCGACCTGTCCGGGAGAATTTAAAACTACTTACATGATATCACGAAGTACGTTAGAATGTATAATGGAGCGAAGGATGTTCCATGTCAATCCGGAACTGCATAGATGCATGCATGTCGCTGATGCATAAGTATACACAGCTAGGTGTAATTTATGTGCAGCTAGACCGTGACGCGTGAAACCACTGCCGGAGTTTGCAGAATAAATGTTCGATCTAATAAATCTAATCTAATTTCCCGCTTATTCGCTTTTCTCTTACAGGTGGTATAATTTCGAATAAATGTACATATAAGGATATGTTTTGCCCTCGTTTTCATGCTTATGAAGTATACCGTGTATTCCAATTGTACGAAGATTTGTGATTTCGCAGCGGGGTGTTTCAATTGATAACTCAATTCATAAACACCATTGAATCGAATATTACGCCGGATGTATGTATCGCCGTTTTCCCGTCTTCGATCTGTCCAAAATTTCAAATATTCGAAGTTGTTTTGCCGCCACACTGCCGTGACGTCACGGAGGCACTCAACGATTCAATTTCAGAGCTTAAAGATTGCCACGGAAGATGGCGGTGGGGTATGGATCTGTTGGGTCTGAAATCATTCGGGACATAAAATTCGAATAAATAAAACAATCTGTCAATACAGTAATAGAATGTATGCCTGTGTATACAGTAGGGCAATGTGCGAATGACATGTTAAGCCGCAGTGTAATAACCGTGACAAACAATTTAATTGTCGGTTCATTATTTTTTGTCTTATTTGAAAAAAATTGAGTATACAATGGTGTGGCGAGGCGCGCTCCAGGCTTCAGATCCACGGCTCGATTAGCAGTATAATTCGGCCGTTTTTGTACACAAAAAAAAGACTCTAAGTTTGCCGCATTTTGAATTTGAGTTTACTGTTTTGGAAAAGAAATCAGAGATCTAAGAAAGAAGATCAGTCATATCAAATTTGTACCGAATACTCACAGTGGTATTATAATAAAATAAAAACCCATTCAAAATGTGTGAGACAAAGCTGTTTGAACGAAGAAACCGACGGCAATTAATCACCGTAAATATCAACTATTCCAGGATCCGTTAACAATGTAGATACCTCAACGAGGATGGATTCGCATTTCTCGTTCAATTATTTTTCACAGACAAACTGAAAACAATATTGACAATTGGTCGTTGATCGGTATCGAATGTAAAATTAACGTTTGACGAAAATACGTATAAAACATAACAGAACATAACCTTAAAACCAAAACGAAATACAAAGATAAGTTTCGCGGGATGGGTAACTGCCTGTGCAAAGATACTCAAGAGGAGTTCGATACTTATAACAACCAAGGTCATTCTCGAAATGGAAATACGGTAATCCCTGTTTCTAACGACTCCCTACAATCCGGCGACTCAGCTTCACCCACATTCAGATTTCCAGCTTCCGCCAATGTCGATAGATTGGTTCTGGAAACGCTTGGTGTTATTGGATCCCTCGTCGACAAGTAACTATAAATCATACCCATTTTGTCTTTATATTCTAACAACTGTCTCCACATTTGAACGACATCCAATCGCCGCCTAAATTTTTGCACCACATTCTACGTCTACAATTGATATTCCCTGAGGCATCAGTTTAATTTTCGTTACATTTCGGTGCCGAAATGGCTGATGTCTTCTTCTGTAATTTTGTTGTGTGAACATTATAAACTTAAGTTTCGTAATACTCCGTAGTGAGCAAGAGCCTCCGCCAGCAATGCTGAAGCTGCACGCAATCGCAGATAAAGAGGATGGCTGGATACAAGTGGTTAGTTCAATGGTGAATGTCATTCCGATGAGCGATCCGCTCGGACCATCGGTCATCACTTTGTTATTAGACGACTGCCCGCTGCCGTCGAAGGTAGATTGTCACTTTATTTTCATCATTTATTGTAGACTCATAGTCATTGTGCTGTTGCTAGTGACGACAAAAAAGATGGTCGGATTGATGTCGCTATGGAATAATTGTCACGCTCCTGATTATCCTCTTCATTATGATTTATTTGTCCGTCTGTGTACATCATTCTCTCTCGTCTGAATACGAGTTATATCAGTTAGGAGATAAACGTCATCTGGTTACAGTGAGTCATTAGGAAAGTAGTAGCTGATTATCGTTTAATCTCACGTTCTTGGTAGCAATATAATCTACATCAACGCGTCATTTCAAGATAACATAATCAAAGATACTAATATCCTCTATTATAGCCACTGAGAGATTCTGTGTACATTAAATTTGGAACAGAAATATGCGCAGTCGAATATTTTCCGTTTCTGATCTATTATACCCTAAATTTCAATCTTCTTTATGCTCCTGCTTAGTTGAATTCAATTATTGACATTCAAATTGAGGATGTGGTTACGACAATTATCTCAATTATCTTAGATTGCGTTGACTCACATCACATTTTTTTGCTCTTATTACATCATTTTATTTCCTCAGACAGAGTATGGAAATTGATGGAAACTAACTTGTTCATCTACCCATATACATGTAAATCGTTCTTCTCTCTTCCACAGGATTCGGTATTGAGACTATCACACATGTTTCAACTATCGCAAAAGTTTGGAAGCAAAATGCAAACAAGCGCTACCCAACAGCGCAATATTTGCGTAGTCTTAGGTTGTATAGCGGAAAAATTGGCAGGACCAAGTAGTATAGCAATATTATCAGACGCCACTCTAGGATACCTAGTTTCAAACTTGGTAAGCACCTAGTCTTTTATTCATAAAAAGCAAAGAGTTTTTAGTTGTAGATAAGATGGATAAAATCTGTTTTTCATTCAAAGACTCGATTTCTGTTTCAGAGGAAAGACGTCGACGCGTACGTAGTACTCTTTTCGCTTATCGCCTTAGAAAAATTTGCGCAAACTAGTGAGTAGCATGTCTCCATCGATAAAAAAAACAATATTATCAATGCAAAAAACATCTCATCCCACAGAAAATAATTATCTTCCATCAATTCATCTTTCACAGGTGAGAATAAGATAACAATTAAAAAAAGGCTGCTAGCAGAGAACGGAAATCCGTTGCTAGAACTAGAAAAATGGATCGACTCGTCCCATTATGTGGAACGACAAGTAGGATTTTGTGCTCGTTGGTGTTTAGATAATTTATGTAAGTATCTTCCTATTTTATCTTATAATAATGAATTAGAATTGTGTACTTTTTCACTTTAAACAATCTTTGAGCCTCTTATATCTTTTTCATCTTCGAAACTACAGTTTTAATGGAGGGTAGGAAGTATTCCCATGATACGGTCGACACCACTGGCATAAACGTGATGTTGAATACGAAAGATGTTAGCGAGTACCTCAAAATATCCCCGAACGGTTTAGAGGCACGTATTTATCGTATAAATTATTCAGGAGAAATTCATCTCCTTATTTCGAGGGAATTTTTTCATTACCATCCATTGCAAGAATTTTTGCACATAGTTAAAAATATTTGTGATTCATTAAAATTTTGATATTATTCTCGATAGTTTCTGAATATCTCAGAGGCAAAGCCATTAAAAAAAAAAACCATAGTTCCCACACTTGGACGATATCGACATATTTACTGAATAAAATAATCTGAGGAGAAAACCAATTAATTGAACAGTGTGCCCAAATTCTTGCAGGGATCAAGTAATTGTGCTGGAAAAGTGATCCAGCTGAAGATTCATTTTATGTGAAATAGAGTAAAGTGAGCTCAAGCAATTAATGTCAACCATAAATTCTATTATTTGTTGAGAATTCGCGGTGTTAAAAGAAAACAGAAGATTATTTAGCTAGATTTTGTTCTCTCCAGTTACTCTGCAAGCACTTTTACGCTTCCTATTAATTAAATTGCTCTCGAAATTTAATGAAATAACATTTTCCGTTGCCCAATTGCAGGCACGCTGCGACGCCTACTCTTTCGAGAGCGTGCGATGCACATATCAAGTAGATTCTGGTATTTGGTATTATGAAACACTCATAATAACGCCGGGAGTAATGCAAATTGGCTGGGCAACTAAGGACAGTACGTTTCTGAATCACGTAAGTTTTGATGTAACATCAAATCTTTCGCATCGACATTCGGTTTTATCGATGAATCAGTTACAATGTCATTTGAAAATGCCTTGACAGAAATTGGGAGTTTTTGATCAGCCAATTTACTATTTAATTAACATCGTTGATATTTTTCTGTCACAGGAAGGGTACGGTATAGGCGACGATGAATTTTCCCTAGCCTATGACGGCTGCCGCAGATTAATTTGGCACAATGCCAGAAGCGAGGGGCAGCATGACAGAGCATGTTGGAAAGCCGGTGACATTTTAGGCTGTCTGTTGGATCTTGTGAAAATGGAGATAATTTTTTCTATCAATGGAGTTTCCCTCAAGCCCTGTACTCAAGTATTCAAAACGGCAAGGTGAATGTAGCGTCTGGATTTGAACCTATTTCAGGAATGTTCTATTCAGATGAAATTATTCAATTCATTGATCAAAATCCTCAATTCTTTTGCTTCTAGATCTGGATTCTTTGCCGCAGCCAGTTTCATGTCTTTCCAACAGTGCCTCTTCAACTTTGGCAATGTACCTTTCAGATTTCCGCCCACAGATAGGAAGTATCAAAGATTCAACGAGCATGCTAATCTTAATGCAGAGGACAAAGTCGTTTTACCTCGACACATTTATTTGGATCAACTCAGAAAATTGAGCGTTAGAGAAGACTCGTGCACTTTGTGCTTTGATCAGAAAGCCACTGTCAGGCTCCTCCCTTGCGATCACAGGTGACCATTTTTTACCCTTTTCATTTTCAACGGTCAGAAAATTGTGGAAATTCAAATTTCTGGCTAAATATAACAAACTTTTATAACCGTGAGGTGATTTCGTTGTAATTTTTGGTGCATATTTCTGTAATTTGTATTCAAATTTGAAAGAATGTTATGCGGAGGAGTAAAAAATGTGTTTTTGATGAAGTATTATTTTTTCAAATGTTTGCTACTTTATTCCAAAAGTTTTACACATAAATTGATATAAATTGATCTGTTTTTTTTTTTTCTTATGTACTGTAATATTATCCAGAGCATATTTTCCAGGGGATTTTGCCAAACGTGTTCTAAGCAATTGATCGAATGTCCAATGTGTAGGGCAACGATAAAGGAAGTGGTACCAGACAACACATGACACACGTAATGTTAAATAGCATTTATAAATGAAAAATAAAAATAAACCTCCGCTATTTTTCTTCTGTAATATAAATATAGGGAATGATTGAGAGCATTTGGCAGGATAATCATTTACATTTAGATATCATTGTATACATTGTATACAAAAAACTGAGAGAAACTGATTAATTGTATACATTGTTCATGCATTTCCACAGAGGTTTATGAGATACAAGTATTTTTCCAGGGGAGAGGGATTCAAAATGTAATATTCAGAAATATGGCGTATGCGGTATGTGGCTATACATATCCTAGACACAACAAAAACAAAATATATATATATATATATTTGGATAAGATTTATTCTTTGGTTTTCAAATTCTCGTTAATTTTGTTTATTAGCTTTCGACAGTTCCTAAATAATGATAAACCACCAAAAATAAACATTACCTAAATTATAGATATTATAAAGAAATTTCATGTCCATATCTATAATAGGTAACAAGCCGCAAGTTCATCTTTACTTTTCTCTTACAATACTATACAGATATAGAATATAAATAAATACATTAGAAATCCTTCTTCTCTTCTATCATTAATAATATTATAGTCCTAAAAAATAAAACAAACAATACTGAAGAAACTTCATGTGATTTGTCGAATTATTAAACACTATCAAGATACTATATATTATATTATATATTTTTAAGCGTATAATTGAAAAGAACAAAAACATTGTTTGTATTATAATAAAGAAATTGAAAAAGAAGAAAACAAAAACGGAAAAGTTCTGAACCAAAAAAGAGAAGAGAAAAAGCGTATAAATATTTCAACGACAATAGTAATACACAGAGATTATACCTATACGAGTACATACATGTATACATTGCTCATACATTGTTATAATATTATAGTATATTCTTGAGAGGATATGACAAAAGAAACACAAAGAAAAACAAAAATTGAAAGCTACAAGAAGTATTAAAACATTTTCTCCTATTTCTACCATACATAGTTACATTCTTTATTCAAAGTTAGCCGAATTCAATATTTGGGCGATTTTTTGGTGAGATATTGTTGTTGAAATAATAGTCTTATTTTTTGATCGTAACTATTATAAGTATGAATATAGACGCCTATTGAGATTATTTTTCAATTTTTTCTTCAGTGTCATGAACCGTGATCTTTGAATAATTAAGGTAAGACAAAAAAATGAGTATACACGAATCTCAGTTTTTGTGTTCTCGGAATTGCAGAGCGAAACCCACAGAAAGAGAAAGAGAAAACGGAGAGAGAATGGATACGAATATTTCGCGCGGGCGCAATAAAGATTCGATAACATTCGATATGGCGCTGCGATATCGAAGTCGGTTGCCTCGATTTAGCCAATTGCGTGCGTTCAAGCGCAGTAGTTTGTTACAACATGGCGGGTGAGTGAGTGCCTTTGGACGGGACGAGGTTCTCCTAAAACATGAACGATTTATCTATAACCCGTGGTGTTTGTGGGTTTCAGATATATCCTACCTCCAGAATGAAGACCTCGCAGACACGGACGACAGTGAGTATTAAAGATTATTCAATTTACGGGGATTCGAGTTAAGGCGGTTAAGTTCCACGGGCCTCGTACGTCCGCAGGCATGCCAGTGTGATGTGATGTGGATTGTGGTGCGGTGTGGTGTGGTGTCGTATGCCATGGTATGACTATTCATATTGTGTCGTGGTGGTGGTGGGCCTAGAGTCGCGAGTGCATGGCGTGGCGTGGCCGCTCTGATAATGAAAATTCCCCGTTTTCACCATCATTTTAGGTTAAGGGAGTGGGAAACTTGTCCGAATTCGTTAATCTCCCCGAGCTTCATTTCCCCCGATGAATGTCATCGTCTCATTATCATCATTTAGGCGTGTGTCACGACGTGATTTTAACACGCGTAGAGTAGTCGGTAGTGAGAGCCTCCGGATGAGGGGAAAGAACCGAAGAGACCCGACGGAAGGGGGGACGCGCTCGGCGTCGGTAGCGTTTTATCAAGCAGGTAGCGCTACAGGCGTCTGCGGTCTGCTGCTGCTGTTGCTCTTGCTCTCGCTTTACTAGTTCACTGCTCAAAGACTCGGCCCCGTACGCATTTTTCGTGAATGGCCGATGGCGGCCTACGGCAGATATACCTACGTTCCTCTCTGAGAACTCATTTTTAGGGATCCGGATATCATCGGACACAAGTTGGCGTTCGAGAGATCCATTCACAGTCATTCTTTTTTCTCACCCCGCGATTTCCTCTTCTCATGAATTGAAAACAAACCGAAAAATCCCAAGACATTCATCACCCTTTTTTGGCGCCCTCGGTTTTAGTTTTGATCTTCGAAAGTTGGAAGTTTGAGAATGTTCGCAGAAGTACTTAGGACGAATAACTCTTATCCTGCGTATTCAATTCCCGGTTACGAGAACGCACAATTATTGCGTTGAATAGATATTTTCTGAAATTCTCTGCGTGTAATTTGCGAAAACGGTTTGTTTTTCTTTCTTTCGGAATATTATCGTGAGTTTCGTTGGCTTGTAGAAAATGTAAATGCAATTTTTTGTGTAACCGAACACATAGCGCTCAACAAGAAAAAATGAAACGATTCATTCCTTCCGGAAGACGAGAGAGAGAGCGAGAATGAGACATGTGCAGCAGGATTCCCCTCCTCCCCCCGCTCTGTACTGCCATCTGGTGTTGAAAATAAGAAAACAAAGATTCGACTACCAATTAGATTTTGACTGTGAATTTCTGCGTCAGCACGCGTTCTTGCCGTTTTCAGACACTTCGACCTACATTTATTTGACGCGCGCGCGTCTCGTCTCGTCTCGTCTCGTCTTGTCCTCTTCTCTGCTCTTCTCTTCTCTTCTCTTCTCTTCTCTTCTCTTCTCTTCTCTTCTCTTCTCTTCTCTTCTCGTCTCTTCCCTTCCCTTCCCTTCTCTTGTCTCTTCCCCTGCGCTCCTTCATCTTATCTTTATTCTCTTCTCAGCTAATTCTCGGCACCGACCAAACGCCAAATCATTTATTTCACGCACCATGATTTAGTATTTTCTAAAATAGAAAATCACCGGGTCACGTGACTGCCTTCTCAAAGAACTCCGACAGTTGATGTGCCACTTTGTATTTTCCAAATTTGTCGGTACACCTTCCTCCGTTCCGAAAATTTTCTGCTTTGAGGACATATCCTTTTCTGAATTCCAAATCATGTGCGACCTTCGTTCTTCAACTTTATTTAACAACTGTGTTGATATAGTTCTCTCTCAAAATGTGTATTGGTATGTCCAATGATCTTTCGGCGTATTGAAAAAGAAAGAGAGAGAGAGGCAAAGAAAAAAGCTTTCTTTCATCGTTCAGATATGTTATACAGGGTGAGTTTTGTCTGGTATCGTATGCGGGAGGGGCCTAATATGGCAGAGTACGTGTATATTACGACGAACGTAGGTAAAAGTGTTGATAGCACACGACGAGGCACACGAACAGAAGAGTATGAACAAATATACACATGATCTGCCATATTAGGCTCCTCCCTCATGCGATACCAGAGAAAACTCACCCTGTATCTCGACTTCGATAACAAGCCGCGTAAACTCGACGGCTTACATAAGTCCTGATTCGAGTCGTACAAAGTATCTGATAGCATACACACAATATATTACATACGTACCTACGCTTCAACGCGCGCGTAAAGATATTTGTTATTTGTATTTTGATGTAGAAGAAAAAAACACGTGCGGCATTCGCCATACATTGACCCGTGAGCATATTCGTATGTACGGAAGGTTTAATTCGCTTCATTTCCAGAGCCCATTACACTAATTAAGCTGCTCTATGAAAATATCGAGCGCGGTACGAATATGAAAGTACAAACGGTCGAAGCATTTGGATCTATTCAAATTTTGCCGCCACGCGTCTGCTCATCCGCTTGAAATCTGCAATGGTTACACCGTTCCATTCGCAAAGGCGCGTGCGACAGTTACGACTGAATTTTCTGTCTCCTGAAAAGTAATCCTTATAGTACTCGAAATCCATATGGATAGTACAGTGAATTTTTTTCTTCATGAGACGCACATGTTATTGCGAAATTAGTAATCTTTTGAATCATGATTTGAATCATTGTTAATTTTTTACCTGTCCGTGATGCGTCGCTATTTCCGTTACACAGATACCTATCTAATTATGAATCAAAATTTCCTTCTATCCAAAATGAGCCATTAGAATTTATCTAATTCAAGAATCGGATGATTCAAGATTACGGATACACAATATGCGCTTCATTGGACTCAATGAAGAATAAAAAAAAAACTACCGATCCACTACATTTGGAAAACTATATTTGGCAGATACGTGAAAATAGTTTACATTACTCGATTTACAATTGTACGCTGCAAAGGGCCTAGCCGCGGGAGCATATCGAAATTGCCCCCAGAGTTTTTCGCCCGGCATTCAGACCAACGTACTCGGGTTTAAAGAACAACAATTTCTTCTAAAATCTCAACCCTCTACCCTTATTATTTCACCTGTGAAAATTACAAGGATTATTTCACGATGTAATGGAGTTTTGTTAGCGATTGTCGACCGTGTTCAACGGTTTTTACTTTTTGAAAAGTACGAATATAATGTAATAGAGTCGTTACCATCGTTGCGCATCTAATTTTGTTGCTTTCTGTCATTATTATGTAAACATTTTGGAACCCTAACACCTCACTATTTTCACTTACGATCTCACCCTATTCCCCCTGTAATTACCTGGCTCGAGCACCGCGAAGCCTGTATTATGGTTGGAAATTGGCGAGGGCCGGGGGGCAGGGGAAAAGCGGAGAAAATGGCGGTATATACCTACCAACCAAGACTCGCGTTTGTGCTTCTCTATCTAGAAACACAAGAAAGATCAGGCACCCCGGCCTCAGGGTTAACGGCCCAGCGGGACACTACGGTGCATGCGGTCGGACGTCGCCGTGGTCCAGGCAAGTTCGTAGAATCGGGGTAGTCCTAGAAACGGGTTTCCGGTTTACCGAGAGCCCAGACCCGGAGAAAACTCAAATTCCATCTGCAGTCCTTAAAATGAGAAAGAAAGAAAGAAAAAAAAACCATGAAAAAGAGAAGAATATCACAAACAGTCACAATAACGAGTAACAGATATTTTTTTACTTCTTTCGTCGCAATGTACCGGCATGAGAGGATTTGAGGAGACCATATTAAGAGCGGAAGCAATCGTGCCATGGCGGCAATGCATGTGTTCAAAGATACCGACCAATTTCTCTCCAATCGTGAAAATTGCGTCGTTGGTATTTCGAAAATGAAATTCCTCGAGGTATCTTTGTTTTTTCCGCAACTACCCCATATACCTATATATCGCGGCGAACGGGGTCTAAATTTTTCACGCTAGCATTGCGCCCCTGACAGTCGCTATGAGAAAACTGTTATCTATATAGACTTCTGGTTCGGTTCGGCCTCTCCTCCTCGACAGTCGCTTTAGGACTGCAGGACACTATGGCGGACGTAGGTACATACGTCTCCTTTATGGGTGTATAGAGGTATTATACTGTCATTGCAGAATCTTGATAATTCTGACATCAGCCAATTCCAGAGGTTCGACGATCGGCGTCTGAAAGAGTCGCGGAACAATGATTATACCTAAGTTGTAGGTACTATATATATATATATATATCAACTTTATAGCGGACAAATTTTCAATTCTTTTTTATAACGTTCTTCTAATCGATTGCCGATTCTGCCCGCGATAGCCCGCCGTTCGCCTGTTTCCTCTTTCATTATATTATTGCATTTATAGGTACGTGGTTACGTTTGGAACGTGACAGACTTATCTTCAGTGCAACAATATTCACCGAAAATAATATCTGCTGAAATTTCGCGACGTCGCATCGACGTCGGGCCGAGAGTTTTCTTCGTCGGCAGATTTTAACCGATACTGTATGATTTTTCGTAGAATTTGTCGCGGTATAACGTTATAAACTCCGGTATCACTGGTTTTCTTATATCCATAACGCAGATAGATGATCGAAAATGTTAACAAAATACGAACATCGCATATTTGTTCTTCATTTTACAATGCTCTCGCACGAAAGTCTCTTTTGCGGACATTAGTTGCAAATTCGTGAATCATATCTCCAGAGCTTGAGTCAACGATACGTAGAAAATTCTTCTAGTGACCTTTCAACGTCTTAATGTTACCACATATATTACTGGAAGTTAGAATAGAATGTGAGAATAATCACTCAAAGATCGGGAAAATATTCCGTGTCAGAAAGACGACGTACACGCGCGGAGTTTGTGAGAGAATTGAATGCGTCAGCTGTATGAAGATCCGGAGTCATATATTATAAAGATCATCATCGCGTACGCAGGTATCATAGTCATACGATACCTGTGATACATACAGTTTTTAACCTTCATATTTCTCGCTTCATTCTCATCTCACACAATTCGATGGATTAATTCTGTTCTGACCAACCGGAAGCATGACTTTGTTCGAATTCCGTATGAATCAACGAAACTTTTACTCACATCATTGCGTGCTGAATAATAACGATATACTGAATCAGAAATGAATCAACCTAATTTTTCGTATTCACTGACGTGGCTCCGATCTTGTGGCCGAGAGTTACAAAAATTACGATCGAGGCCGCAGGTCGAGTCATTAGATAATTTTTTGTTCGTACCCACTCGCCTGTTTATTCGAGCGTTGCCTCTCGCCTTCATTCAAGAAGAAGATGATGAGGATGAGGATGAGCATGAGGATGCGAATGCGGATGCGAATGCGAATGCGGAAGGGGTGTAGGGGGAAAAATATATTTCTTGAATATTTATTATCAGGGGGGCCACTCACCCGGAAATCCTGGAAATGTCAGGCAATTTGAAAAGGGTCATAGAAAACCTGGAATTGTCAGGGAATTCTGATCATGGCCATGGGATCGAATGAAAATATCATTTTTTCGCAATTGAAACTAGAAATGATTCTTTGTGATGACGAATTGGCTTCTTTTGGTAGAAAAAAAAATCGACTGGAGGCCACTCATGCATTTTTATCATTAGATCTCATAAACTATAGGACGGGGAAAATGTCAGGAAAACGATTGCGTCTCAGGTCCCGGATAACCTGGAAATGTCATGAAATTGTTCCCGCAAAAATCAGTAGCCATCCTGATTGTAGTTTCTTCTCAAATCCAATTCATCGCGAATGCGTGAGTTTGTGCGCAGAGACTTTAACCAAGCCATAGCGGCGAACGCGGTATGTTCCTCTTCGCGGGAATCGGAGGAACTCTATCGCGAAACAATGATTAACGATATGAATTATGAAACCTGAGATGCTGAGAAATTTGTCTACCCAATCTAGGGCACGTTGGATTAAAAAATTGTCGAAATTCTACAACCTAGAATTTCGGTTTAGAAAAGTTCCGTGCTTGTTGACTGAATTTGAAGAGTGTGTCGTTTTAGTTATGGAAACAAAATCTTCCGAAAATAACGGAAAAAGTAAATAAAAAATAAAATTCAGTTGCAATCGAACGGTCGATGAAGATACTTGGATATCTCATATCAATGTCGCTAACGATGCGAGGGCACTTTCCTAAACTAATTAATGTATACAGTCTCATGCAATTTGATGTAAACTCAAAATAAACGATTGATACTGTGTTAAAACGAGAGGCATGTGAATATTTGGCATCCCGTTTTTCACATGTAAGTTATCGGAAGGTATTTTTTCTCCTTCCGAATTCAAAGTTCGAAACAATTTATCGGCGTTTCGTTCGCAACTCGAACTCAACAGTCGCTACAACGTTTTTCTCCGTTGTTTCGGGTTAAATGTGGAAATTATTGCGTCATAAAACCTTATACCATGCGCGATCAACGTCTTTCAATTGTAATAATTGCAATCAACAAAATTATCGAGTTCAAAGTTCCAAAATCTCACTCACCAAGATCCATGGGAGAGGCGAATTTCGCTCAGTATGATCCTAATTTATTATCCAGTCGCTAGTTTAACCGATACGAGAAATTGTCAAAAATTACTCAGTCTCTCCATAGTTTATTCAGGTATATTGCTCATTTTCGTCCGATTTCGCAACGACGACGCGGCAGGGGGGCGCCCCTTTTTTTCATTCATTCCTGTCGTCGCATAAACACTCGAGATGAAAATCGGCTATGCGGCGCGTCTGCGCGTTGAGAGAAAAATTCATTTGTAGTTATACCTAACACAGGTAATTTTGGATACGGCGAGCCTAACGTTTACTTGCGAAACGACAACGCGGGTAAACTGTCGTTGCTCGTATCTCTGTAATATGTATTTTCACAATTCACTTGGACAGAATGAATATGGTATAACCTAGTCGACGAGCGTGCAGTTTTTGTTCTAAAGAAACATTTTCTCCGCCATATCCGACATCACCTACCTTCATGCTGTGTGAACTATATAAATGAACTTTTTTCTTCTGCCTAAAGTTCTGAACGTTCAAATAAACGAAACCCATTCGGTTATCTGAATAATCATCTATTTTTTCACATTATTTTCAATGTCACGAGCAACTAGCGCGCGAACGTTCAGAACTTCTGCAGTCGCATCTTCTTTTTCCCCGGTACAAAAGTCGTGCAGGGATCATGTGAAACGGAGACGCGTATTGTATACCCGCGGATATACCTACCTACACGAAGAAAAAGGAGCAAATGAATAATGTTAATCCTGTCCTACGCAACTGCAGTAGATACGTGCATACCGCACCTGCAGCAATCGCAGAAACTATTGCACATGTAAGTCGCTCCTGATGCGGCACCTGTCGCTTGAATTAAAATTTAGATAGTTGCATTTTGCATCCGCTTGTATTCTTTCTCAGCTCAAGCGATCACCGGGCCCACCTGAACGTGACAAGTAACATCGAATAGAGTATAAGATGTATTAGATGAATGCAAAAAAATCAGAACAATATCTACTCATATTCATTCACGATATTCGCTTGTCCATATACCGTTCGCCGATTCTTCGACCGAAAGAAACAGACGAAGAAGAAATGATATTGATCATGATAATAAAAATGATAATAGTAATAATAAGAAGAAGAAAAAGAAGAAGAGGCGAAGAAGGCAGGAAAAGATCGTTGAAATTATGCAGCTAGTACCTATTTTCATTTTTCGCGTTGCTAAATATACAACGCATGTGCGATTCGGGGACGCCATATTATACGCGGAGTATTTGGGAGCGGCCATTTTCGGATCGCTGTTATAACATATGTATAGCATCGATGTACGTATACTTATACGCGTGTGTATCTATGTATCCATATCTACCTACCTATAGAGATATTGCGCGCGGATCCTGTTTCTCCCTGTACTCTATTACCCACCACGTGTTACGTAGGTACATACGCGTGTGGGCATACCTGGCTGAGTGCTGGACGTTGAAATTAGGTGTACAGCAGGCCTATGGGATGTATAACGCAATTCCACCTGATGTGAATTAACTGTAGTGGCAACACGTATCATGCCCTCGGCACGATTGATTGGTCACAACGGATGCATCGAATCGTTGAAAAACGGAAACCAATCCGTGATAGGTTTTTCTTCTCGCGAATATCCTTCGTATTCTCCTTTTCTTCTCTCGCGACTCGTGTTTCGCGAATAATGGGTTTTCTTATGAGATCTCGCAATGGATGACCCGCAACTATAGCGCACGTACATACATACATACGTACATACGTAAAAATACACGTGGATTAGTTAGGCTGCGTATTATAGATATCGATTGTCCGCGCTTTATTATCGGTTAGCCCAGCCTGCAGTCAGCCAGCCAACCAGTGGCACTCTCTGGTGACCGAACGCCGCGTTAGCGGTGGCTCGATTATTACGTAGCATTCCTTGGATTCCTTCTTGCCCCCCCCCCCCCCCCCCCCCCCCCCCTCTTTCTCCACGTAAGCGCATATCTACGTACTAGCTACGTACATACTACATACACATCCCCCCCCCCCTCTTCACTTCTCCTCACTTCACTCCTCTCGAAAAGAACTTTTCAACAAATATGTTCAAATACACACGCGTGCGACCAGATTCAAATGATTAGATATCGCGTATGTTTGTTATTATTGTTTTTTGTTTCTTCTAATTTTTTGTATGCGCATGCAACTTGCGTAACGTTGACGCAAGACAATCCCCGCGGGGAAAGTGATATCCGATGTTTCGATACCGGATTGTGGCGGAAAACTATATCACCTGGTTTAATATCTGATGGATACAGATACCAAACTTCAGCAGCTCATTGAAAACGAATCGAAACAAATGAACTCCTGAATTGACATAGATTATATCGATATATTTTCCCACTAAGGGACTCGCCCCTGCGCGCTTCGCACTTCGCACCGTTGCGGTTCGGAAAACGTTGATATCTCGATAAAAAAGTATTGCGATTCCTGGACACTGGCCAAAGTAAGATAGGCATTCCATTATTTGATATGGATTGGGGATGGGGAATTCGTTATTAATTATTTGGTAAACCCTACAACGCGAACGTCCAGATTGTCACGTCGTAGTTTTTGGTGTCCAGGTCGTCCGCTTCGTAGTTTTCGAGGGTACCTACGCGCTGCGTTTCGGTGCGACCACTTCGGCCCCGCGCCGGGAAGTTTCCTAAAGATTGCCCGCGTCATTCAGGATATAGGATGCTAATGAAACGCATTGGAATTGGAATTAGAGTAGATCACCGAACGAAAGTAACCTGATGTCAAAGACGTCTCATGTCTTTCTTTTGAGGGGCATTTGGACTCGCTATCACAAATGTACAGAAACCGTTTCGGAAAACGATAATCGTAGATCTACACGAACAGCTCATTCGATCTCGGTGAAACTCTGAGAATTCATTAGCTTTTTCAAGGGGTCTCCAAAATCCCCGTTAACGAATGAAAATTATTGGTGTCTAGTTTTCGGCTGTTCTGAATTCAAATGCGTTGCTATAATAGACGCGCCCCGATTCGCGCGGCTTGTCCAGTGGATAACGAAAATCATTCACCCCCGCCAAAGTGATGCCGGAGGGGATGGCGTCGAAACGTCCCTTCGCCAAGGTGGTCGCGCCGAAGTGGTCGTACCGAAATATAATCCTCAATTTGGCCACAAAACTATTTCATATGCCTATACAGAGATTATTCATGCACAAAATCCCAATTAATGGCACTCACGATATGCGCGAGTAGGTATACCCCTTTGAAACGGGTTTCCAGATGCACGCAGACAGGTAGGTGGCTAGGGGCGCAGCGTAGTTAGGTAGGTAGGCAGTAGAACGTAGATCTATATATCGCAGCCGCGTGTGCTTCACGTGAATTGACGCCGAGGCTTTCTCGGTGTACTTACACGCGGGAGGAGGGGGCGGTACCCGTCGCCAGTACGGCGGTTCGGTGTACAAAGCGCGATTCCATTGCCATGCCAGTACCGCGAGTGCTAAGAAGAAAGAGGCCCGGTCACATACGTATGTCGTTGGGGGAGTGTAACAGAGACGGAAACAAAACTTGCAGCAGTGGCAGTGAATTCAAATAAACGTAGACCTATGATACCTCGTGTAGGTATACGTACGCGTTTCCGCGCGTACAATGTCACGCAATGCGTGCATCGATGCGTTTCTAATATCTGTGTCTGTACCTATACGTGTACGTATGTAAGGTTCAGTTGCCAGTTGCTCGTTGCGTGTTGCGTGTTTCCGTGTTGCGTGCTGCGTGCTGCCTGATGCCTGCTGCATGGCACCGCCACGACTAACAGCAGCAGAGGAGGCAACATAGTGAGTACGTTTCTAGTAACCGGCGATTACGCCGCTGCGACGACCCATTCATAAAGACGACGAGAAGGAAC